>JAWDJE010000003.1:18900000-19500000 GCA_035047345.1 Bradypodion ventrale | reverse complement strand
TTTTGATATGGTATCAGGTACCATTATTGCTGGGAAAGTTTAGTCTATTGCAGGGCTTCCCAAACGTTTTGCACTGCAGGCTGGTCATGTGGTTGAGTAGGCCGGTCACATGGTTCCTCCCACCATAGAAAGCATCCATGGCTATCATAAACACATTTCCAACTGGTGCAAGTGCATTTCTGGCAGTGTTTACGACAGCCACGGGCACGTTTATGTATGCTTGGGCACGTTTTATGGCTGTCGTAAACGTGTCTGCTCTGGTAGTTGTGTGGGCGGCGGCAGCAATGGAAAGGTGCCACGGTGTCTATTGGTGTATATTGTTTTTATATTTTTATTGTTTTATGTTTATTGTTTTATGTTTCCTTTGTGTTATGTTTTTATTGTTTTTATGATGTAATAACATGGCAAGTTGTGACAGTGTACCATTCAGTGCCATAACTGTGAAGTAGCAGCATGGCATAGCACAGGAGTTCTTAACCTTTTAAAGCTGGGGGCCAGGTCACACTCCCTCAGACAGCTTTGGGGGCCGGATGGACATTTTGCCCTTCCTCCACCACATGACACTTCCTGGTGTAGTGGAGGCAGTGGTGGCCATATGAAATGGTGTCGTGAGCTGCATCCGGCCCAGGGGCCACAGGTTGAAAATCCCTGGTATAGCATCCATTTTTTTTGTTTTAAAAAACCCTCTCTTAGGGTTGTTTAAAGAGGAAGTTAACAAAACAATTTTGATGTAGTCTCAGTGATATTGTATACAGAAGTGTCCAGAACATGAAGTAGTTAAGTAGGACAGCGTACAGTTTTTTGTGTGGTCTTATGGCAAGATTCTTCTTTCTTTCTTTTTGCTGCTCCTGCAGCTACTGTGACCACTGAGCAGATCCAACTCCAGATGGGAAGAAATGGACTCTTCAGTTTCATGTGCTGAAATCAGTAAAACCAATCTCTTGGAGAAGACAGATCAAGCATTGTTTTAATAGCTTGTTGAACAGAGAATTGCCCTAGTGCATCAGAGACCTATAGTACAAGACTGTTCTAAATTCAAAAGGAAAGTGGAGGACCAAGAGCTGCCTATATATCATTACATTGTGCAACTCCAAGCTAGAGGGGTGTGTGGAGAATAGGAGAAAATCATCAAGGATGATATGGAGTCCCTTTGAAACTAAGGAGAGTGTTTTACCATCTCAGAGATAAGTTATAGGGATGCTTCCCATGTCTAGAGTCTGAGACACAACAGATCTATGCCCAAAGGGCAAGCTAGCTTGTTAAAATAAATAAATAGACAAAATCTTGGTCTAAACATGCAGCCAAATAGGACAGAGGTGATTGTTGTTGTGCAAGCAGCCCACTAAGGCCTTAGAGCCATTCCCAGGGCCTTCCAGATAACTCTTTTAAATAAAGTATAGGTTGAAGATGGACCTCCATGCTCAAAGAGACTCCTTGAGAATTAACACTACAGCAGTGGCTTAATACCTTTCTTAGGCCCAAAATAAACTCCCCTCAAAAAAGCAGAATCTTCTGACCATAACTTTTTGGGGAGATAGATTGTGTGTGGGCCTTGGAAATCCAGATGAGCAGAGAATAGGACAAATATGACCCCCAACTCTTTCACAGCCGCCACCCCTTGTAGTAGAATTTGAGATTAAATTCTCCCACATCATATTGTGCCAGTGAGGTATTAATGCATTTGAAAGCTTCTGTGCATGAAGCAAAAATGCCACAGTTCTGTCGTAATGGTTTCTTCTCTCCCGGAGGATCGTGGCCACTAGGTGCAAGGAAGGCACGGGATACAGAAGTGTGGTGGAAAAGTCAGTCCCGAACAAGTCGGGTGATCTATATTTATTGACTAGCATTCTCGATCACTTGCGCACGGAACGCGCATGACCCCTATTACAGAAAACTTGCTTACGTAGCGGGTTGCTGTCCAAGGTACATTTGACAGCCTAAGAAGTTTGCTAAGAAAGTATTGCGTGCCAAGGTTCCTCATAGGCAGATTAATCAGCAGATGTAGCGAGACTCACTGTTCCCTTCCTATCTCAGAGTCCTTGTAAACTCCGGGCTCCTACGCTTAACTGTTTGGTCTAGCAACAGCTTAGTGTCTCCGCGGACATGAGTGAGATACTGTGTGCTGTTTACTAGGTACTGGTGACATTTGGGTGACTTCTGTCCTACTCCTCTCAGTGCTCTCAGCCAAGGCAATATGGATTCTCTACTGCTGCCTAATGCTATTGGTCCGCGATCCAATTTCCCTTCCAGCAAAGCCAGGTTGGTCTCGAGCCTGTGTTCTAGCCCAACAGACCCATAGGGAATGCAAGCGCGGCGCCAAAATGGCCGCCGCGCCCTTTGCGGCCCCCCCCCACAGGACAGAGAATCCGGGTAGTTAGGGGCGTGGCCAGCTCCCTTATAAAAGGGGTGGCCACGAGGCAGCCGAGCTGCCATTTTACCTCAGCGACGGAGCGGAGAAGTCTTTTCCCCTGTGTCTCCGTCGCTCTTTAGCTTACCGGGTAGCCTTTTGGTAGCGATTCTTCCTTTTCGGCTTCCCTTTGCTTCAGGAGAGATGCCTTCGAAGAAGAAGGCAGCGTCGAGTGCGGTTCGCGCTGTTAGGAGGCGCGTCCCAGGTCGGAGGACCGTGGTGCCGCCTCCTCAGCAGCCGCCTTCGCAGGCCCCGGCCGGGGCTAGCGGAATGGGGTCTATTGCCCCTTGGCCCGGAGTGGGCGAACAAAATGCGGGCGCGGAAGGGGTTCCGGCCCGTGGCCCGCGAGCGGTGGACACCGCTCCTCCTCCTGCCCACTCGGTTGGGCCTACTCCTCTTGGGCCGCAGCCTCCCCCTGGGCCCTCTAGCCTTGGGGGGTGGTGCGGCCCCCTGCCTTGGCAGGTTTCTCCACCGACCCTGCCGGGCTTCGGTGCTGGCCAATGGCCATATTCGGGTCCCGGGGTACAGGGACCTGTACCCATGCCTGGACCAGGCGGGCCGGCCGGCCCTTTGCCCATGGTCAACGTGGACACCTTACTGGCCCGCATAGCGGCCCTTGAAGCGTCGCTGGCTCGGGCCAGTCAGGCGGGCGCCCCCTTCGGGGTCCCTTTTGAGGCGCTGTCGGCAGGAGGACAACAGCCGGCAGGGAGGGTCGAGCTGCTGCAGGCGCGTGGCGCGGTTTCGGCCACTGCCTCGCAGCTCCCCAGCCAGCAGCCAGGTACGGGTCAAGCCCCGGTGATGAGCTCTACATCGGTCGTGAGCTCCGACGCCCCCAGTGGGCCGGAACCCCCGGTGGGGGCGGTCCGCGGGGGTGCAGCATGTGAGTATACGGTGCAAGCGAGTACATCCACACACATCCCCAATATAGGGGGGGCCTTTCAATGGCCTTGGCCTCGCGCGGGTGGTGCGGGGGCCACGCTGTCGGCAACCCACCCGGCGACGACGACTGCCACCTTGGGCACTGGGGTGGGTACTGGTCCTTACACTGCCGGGAATGTTCTGGGGGTGGCTGGGTTAGCTCAGGCACCTTTCTCTAGGCCGGCTGTGCCTTTTTCGGCTTTGCCGACGGCAGGGTATTCCTTGCCATTGGGTGATCACTTGGCACAGACTACTAGAGAAAAGATATGGCGGGGGGAGTACGTAGATATCTTCTCACTCCTGAACAGAGAGCCCACCAAGGAGGAAAGGGAGGGACAGGATGAGAAGGACAAGGAGCAGGCACGCCGCCGTAAGCCGCCGCGTACCTGGGCCAACTGGCTCCCCGCTTATTTAATATACATGGCGGTATATCTGAGGGCGCGGCCGGAGTTAGCTATTCCCATGGTCCAATATTTGGACAACATATACAGAGCGATGGTTGATTTCCCGGGCCCCTCATGGCTAGCATATGATGAGGAATTCCGTATGAGGATTCCCCTCCACCCCGAGATGAGATGGGATGAGCCGTGCCAGAGGCTTTGGCTTTTGTATATGACGCCCACACGCCCTGCCCCGGGGGATAGATACCATTGCGGACATGCGGTCCAGCGAGCGGCTCCAGCACAGGTTACCCGCCAGGCGGCGGGGCAGGGGGTTCCAGCCCGCCTGCTGTGCTGGACTTTCTCGTCAAATGGTTCCTGCAATAGAAAGAATTGCAAGTATAAGCATGAGTGTCCCACATGTTCGGGCCCCCACGCAGCCTCTGCTTGCCCCAGGCCTGGGGGGGCGCGAGGCAGAGGGAGGGGTGGACAGTGGGCTGGCAAGGCTGCCACAGATGGAGCTGGTTCTCCAAAAGGCCTCCTCCCAAATTAATGTGGACATGCTGGAGCGTTGGCTCGCATCGTACCCGAAGGGGGAGGACGGGGAGTATCTTCTTCAAGGTTTTAAGCAGGGATTCCGTATCCCTTTTATGGGTGATAGGTCCCCTCAGGATGCTCCCAACCTTTTATCCCTCAGAGGAAGGGAGGAGGTGGCGGCGGCCAGCATTAAAAAGGAGTTAGATGCGGGCAGGGTCGCTGGACCTTTCCTTGCACCCCCGTTTCCCAATCTTAAGGTCTCGCCACTGGGTTTGGTCCCCAAAAAGTCCCCGGGTGAGTTTCGCCTTATTCATCATTTGTCCTACCCAGCCGGCCGATCGGTCAATGATGCTATTCCTGATGACCTTTGTTCAGTCAGGTGTACATCGTTTGACCATGCGCTGCGCATGGTGCGCTCGTGTGGCCCGGGTGCCCTGCTGGCCAAGTGTGACATTAAGTCGGCTTTTCGCCTCTTGCCAGTGCATCCGGGCGACTTTGAGTTGCTGGGTTTTAAATTCAAGGGTGAATATTATTTTGATAAGGCCATGCCTTTTGGCTGCTCCATATCATGCTCGGCCTTCGAGCGTTTTAGTACCTTCCTAGAGTGGGCTTTCGTCCGCAGGTCAGGGTCCCGGTCTGTAGCCCATTACCTGGATGATTTTTTATTCGGGGGTGAACGGGGCTGGGACACGTGCACACGTCTCCTCAACACATTTCAGACGCTAATGGAGGAACTTGGTGTCCCTTTAGCGCCCGAAAAGACCGAGGGCCCATCTACCAAGCTAGTATTCCTGGGGGTGGAGATTGACACAGTAGTGCAGGCTTCTAGGTTGCTGGGTGATAAGGTGTCCAGGATAGTGACCCTTATCTCGGAATTGCTGGCCAAGCGTAAGGCATCCCTGAGGGAACTGCAGGTGCTACATGGTCACCTCAATTTTGCCTGCAGGGTGGTCGCACCGGGCAGGGCTTTTGCCCGGCGCTTATGCGACGCCATGGCAGGGTTATCCAGGCCCCACCACAGAGTCAGGCTTACCCGGGGTATCAGGGCAGACATGCTTGTCTGGTTGCAATTCCTGAGGGAGTTCAATGGGGTCTCATTTTGGAGGTCTGACCTCCTGGCATCCCCCAATTTTCAGATCCAGTCTGATGCCTCAGGATCCCTGGGTTATGGGATGTACTTCAATGGGAAGTGGGCCTATGGTGGGTGGCCACCGGCATGGGCAGGCACGGGTCGCCTGCGGGATCTCACATACCTGGAATTTTTCCCTATTCTGGGGGCTTTTATTCGGGGGTGAACGGGGCTGGGACACGTGCACACGTCTCCTCAACACATTTCAGACGCTAATGGAGGAACTTGGTGTCCCTTTAGCGCCCGAAAAGACCGAGGGCCCATCTACCAAGCTAGTATTCCTGGGGGTGGAGATTGACACAGTAGTGCAGGCTTCTAGGTTGCCGGGTGATAAGGTGTCCAGGATAGTGACCCTTATCTCGGAATTGCTGGCCAAGCGTAAGGCATCCCTGAGGGAACTGCAGGTGCTACATGGTCACCTCAATTTTGCCTGCAGGGTGGTCGCACCGGGCAGGGCTTTTGCCCGGCGCTTATGCGACGCCATGGCAGGGTTATCCAGGCCCCACCACAGAGTCAGGCTTACCCGGGGTATCAGGGCAGACATGCTTGTCTGGTTGCAATTCCTGAGGGAGTTCAATGGGGTCTCATTTTGGAGGTCTGACTTCCTGGCATCCCCCAATTTTCAGATCCAGTCTGATGCCTCAGGATCCCTGGGTTATGGGATGTACTTCAATGGGAAGTGGGCCTATGGTGGGTGGCCACCGGCATGGGCAGGCACGGGTCGCCTGCGGGATCTCACATACCTGGAATTTTTCCCTATTCTGGGGGCTTTGATGCTATGGGGCGAACAGTGGGCTAATTCGGTGGTGCATTTCTGGTGTGACAATGCTGCTGTTGTCCACATTGTCAATGCACAGACTTCCAAATCGCCCAGGGTTATGGAACTAGTGCGCCATTTTGTGCTGCGCTGCCTGCGCCTCAACGTCTTGTTCAGGGCCAGGCATGTCCCAGGGATTAATAATGATATTGCTGACGCTTTGTCCCGCCTGCAGATCTCCCGGTTCCGCACCTTGGCCCCGGATGCGGAGGAATTTCCCTCGCCACTCCCGGACGAGATGTGGACTATTGGCAAGGAGAGGTGAACCGGGCGATTGGCCTGTCACTAGCGCCACGCACGCGTAAGGCGTATCAACAAGCAGTTAATTCATACGGGGCATTTTCTGCTCAATTTCACCTGCCAGAGACCTGGCCTATCCCGGTGGACCATGTTCTGCGGTTCATGGTTCACCTGCATGCACAGGGCCTCGCACCTCGCACCATAGCATCCAAGCTCTCGGCGTTGGCTTTTATGGCCAAAGTGGGAGGTCATGTGGATACCACCTCTGACTTCCGTGTGAGACATGTTTTGGAGGGGTGGGTGCGCGAGCGCGGGCGTTGCCTGGACGACCGGCACCCTATTTCCCCAGGGGTTCTTACCCAGTTGGCCCGGGGCTGGCCAGGCCTCTGTTTTGATCATTATGAGGCAGCCCTTTTTCATGCAGCCACAACGGTGGCATTTTTTGGAGCGCTCCGCGTCAGCGAACTCGTGATGCTGTCTAAGGCGGATGCAAGTGGTAGGGCACTGGAACTCGAAGATGTCTATGTTGCCAAAGACTGGGCCCAGTTGAGGATACGCTCCTCTAAAACAGATCAGCATGGCGTAGGCAGTGGTGTGAGACTGCTACGGTGTTCTTTGGCAGACATCTGTCCGGTTGGTGCCCTACAGGAATTCCTGGCACTGCGTGGCATGCACCACGGCCCGTTTTTCTGTCACCAAGATGGGTCTCCCCTTACTAAATTTCAGTTTTGGAAGGTGACAGCCAGAGCCCTCACCAGGGTGGGCCTACCAGGTGCCCGTTATGGCACACATTCGTTCCGTATTGGTGCAGCCTCTACAGCAGCTGCTTTTGGGTACTCTGGGGCTGACATACGCAGCATGGGGAGGTGGGGCTCGCAATGTTTTCAGTTTTATGTGCGCCCACTCCCGCCATGAGTACCAATTCAGTCACCTTACCGCCTTTTTTTCTCAATTTTCTTACAGACCCTGGGTGTCGTATTACACCGGTGAGAGTATGGCTGGTGGGCCACAGTTATGTGCACAGGGCAGCGCGTTACGCTGCGGCGACAGAGTGGGGACCCCGACTGGGACTGGGTGAACACGCCAGTCTCACATGGCATGGTAAGCCTGGGGTGTTATGGCGGGAGCTGCGGCCTTTCCTTTTTTCTGGCCTGGGTGCTGACCCGCCTGACATTCTCATCATCCATCTGGGGGGCAATGATTTGGGCCAGGTCACCGGCTTATCGCTCAAGCATGCGATTTGCGAGGAACTCGCCTACTTGCATTATGTCTGGCCTGCCACAACCCCGGTTTGGTCGGACATTGTCCCGCGCCATTCTTACAGAGGGGGCGTTAACCTCCTGGCCCTTGACCGCGCTAGGCGCGCGGTCAATAAGGCGGTGGCGCGGTTTCTTGCCAACAGGGCTTGGGGACGGGTCAGTCATCACCCCGATATTAGTCTACAAAATTATGACTTGTATGCAGGGGATGGGGTCCATCTGTCGCGAGGAGGTATGGACCTCCTGTTGGGTGATTGGCGAGCAGGCCTGTTGACCGAGCTGACGGTCTGGGGGGGGCGTCAGGTCTTCTTTGAAGCCCCTCCGTGTGGCGGGTAGCACTGGTAAGGTAAACAGTATGACCCACAAGTATCCGGCAGGTTCGCAATTGACTGGACAACACTAGACAGGAATAAATTAGTTAAACGTTGTCCGGTCAACGACGAACCAGGCGATGGGGTGATGACGATTGCTAACCAGCATGCATCACCCCTGTGATTTCACGGATACGCGTCAGAGGGTGGGGTCATGAGTTAGTTATTGACTACGGTCAACAATTTGTTTGTTGTCAACAAACAAATTGATACAAATTGATACATTGTAACCAATTGCCGTTGGCAATTTTGGGGTGGTACCTTACCAGTGTTACTTCGGCCTGCTTGCCTTAGGAATTATGATTGGTCGTTTTACCAATACAAATTTATAATTCGGACTAGGGCATTGAATCAATAAATGTGGCCCTATGCTGTTATCCACTTTCAATGTTGTCTGTGTCCGTTATTGGGGGGGTGCGCCTGCAATGCAAGCGCGGCGCCAAAATGGCCGCCGCGCCCTTTGCGGGGCCCCCCCACAGGACAGAGAATCCGGGTAGTTAGGGGCGTGGCCAGCTCCCTTATAAAAGGGGTGGCCACGAGGCAGCCGAGCTGCCATTTTACCTCAGCGATGGAGCGGAGAAGTCTTTTCCCCTCCACCCCCTCCCTAGTTAACAGTGTGATATTTTGGTCGCTTCGGGGCCGGGTGGGAATTTTTGGTTGGGACCCATATTGGCTTCCGGGTCCTGGCTTTTTTGCCCATCCCACACTGTTGCTATGGTTTGATATAGGGGTCTTTCTGTGTTCCTACTGTTGACTTTGGTCACATTGGCGGGTAGCACTGGTAAGGTAAACAGTATGACCCACAAGTATCCGGCAGGTTCGCAATTGACTGGACAACACTAGACAGGAATAAATTAGTTAAACGTTGTCCGGTCAACGACGAACCAGGCGATGGGGTGATGACGATTGCTAACCAGCATGCATCACCCCTGTGATTTCACGGATACGCGTCAGAGGGTGGGGTCATGAGTTAGTTATTGACTACGGTCAACAATTTGTTTGTTGTCAACAAACAAATTGATACAAATTGATACATTGTAACCAATTGCCGTTGGCAATTTTGGGGTGGTACCTTACCAGTGTTACTTCGGCCTGCTTGCCTTAGGAATTATGATTGGTCGTTTTACCAATACAAATTTATAATTCGGACTAGGGCATTGAATCAATAAATGTGGCCCTATGCTGTTATCCACTTTCAATGTTGTCTGTGTCCGTTATTGGGGGGGTGCGCCTGCAAAGGTTAATAGCCAATTAATAATGCGGACAACCCACACAGTTCCTTTTAGGTAGAAAACTAGCACAGCAAAAAGTATTCAGAATTAAAATTCAGAAGGACCTTCCATTCAAAATAATGTTCAAAATGGCATTCCCAAATGCATGTTTTGAATTAGTACCAGCTGCTTTACCACCTCAGGAATTCTAGTACAGTAATATCTCATACAAAGTCCGCTTCATACAACATCGAATTCATACAACATCACCTAATTTCTTGAAAGAAGTTACCTCATACAAAGTCGCTCGACTTTGTATGAGGCATTCAGTTTTTCTCAGGTTGCATTGTGCCTGGGCAGTATAAAAGACAGGACACATGCGTGCATTGCTCTTGTGGGTTTTGCACAAGGCAAAGAGTGTTTAGGAGTGGTTTTAAGAACATAAGAACATAAGAACAGCCTTGCTGGAACAGGCCACAGCCCATCCAGTCCAGCATTCTGTCTCACACAGTGGCTCACCATTTCCTTCAGGGTATTCCCAAGGAGATGCCTTCACCTGCTTAGGATTCCCTGGAAATGGCATTGAGAGATATCCTGCCTATCTCTCCAACCCGGAGGTTGTCCTTAGGTAGCCATAATTATAGCCATTGATACTCTTGTCCTCCATGAACTTGTCTAATCCTTTCTTAAAGCTGTCAAGTCTGACAGCTGTCACCACTTCTTCTGGCAGGGAGTTCCATAGACCAGTAATCCTCTGGGTGAAAAAGTACTTTCTCTTATTTGTTTGAGAACTAGTACCCAAAAGTTTCATGGAGTGTCCCCTAGTTCTAGTGTTGTGCGATAGGGAAAACAGTTTTTCCTTATCTACTTTGTCCACACCGTGCATGATTTTATAAACTTCAATCAGGTCACCTCTTAGACGCCGTCGTTCAAGAGTGAAAAGGCCCAACTGTTGCAGCCTCAGCTGGTAAGGAAGGTGTTCCAGTCCCCAAATCATTCTGGTTGCCCTCCTCTGTACTTTTTCCAGCTCCACAATATCCTTCTGGAGGTATGGCGACCAGAACTGTACACAATATTCCAGATGGGGCCTCACCATAGATTTATAAAGAGGCAAAATGACACTTGCTGACTTATTTTCTATACCCTTCCTAATGATCCCTAACATTGAGTTTGCTTTTTTCACTGCTGAGGCACACTGGGTTGACACCTTCATTGAGCTGTCCACCAGGACACCAAGGTCCCTTTCCTGGTTTTGAGCATGATTTTGGATTTTTTTGAATTTTTCATCAGAATTTTTTGAAGCATTCCTGGGATTTTTGCAGCATTCTTCAGGTTCTTGGACAATTAGGGTTGTTTGACATGTTTTTGTAATGTATTTAGCCTTTAGGCAATTTTTTTTAAAGTTCTGTCAGTTTCCTGTCTGTTTCCTTGACTTTGCCCTGAAGTCTGTGCTGTTACAGTACAATGTATCTCTATGGAAATGACGTTGTACGAGGCATCACAGCAAGGATTTGGACGTTGTATGAGGCATTGCGGCTAAGATTCTGCATGCCTCATACAAAGTCCAAATACGTATAAAGTCCAAACTTGTGGAACCAAGTTTGGATGTTGTATGAGGTATCACTGTACAGGCCTATGAATCAAAGCAACGCAGATACCTTGAACTGTCAGAAAGATGAAAAGTAAATCCTAGAGCAAAACAAGCCTAAAGTGCCTCTAGAGACAAAAATGATGAAACTGTGGTTGTCCTACTTTGGGTACGCCATGAGAAGGCAAGATTTTCTGATGATGACGCCGATGCTGACACTGACACCAATGCCGATAATGACGATGACGATGAAGCATAAGATGGATTGACTCCATTAGCAGAACTGCAGAGGATATGAAATTTTAGAGATTGCTCATTCATTCTTCTTTTTTCACATCCAGATCAAATTTTGGACTGCGAAAATGATGCCATTTTCTTGGCTTTGTCATTAGCCAAAATTAAATCTTCATCAGTGCATGTTTCTGGTAGTAATCAGCAGACCAGTAAATGAGCCTGATTCTGTATTTCTCCACATTCACACAGGATGTTGTCTGCCAGCTCATTCACAATAAGAAATTAATAAATATGTGCTGTCAAGTCAATTCAGGGTTATGGCAACTCTTTCCAGGGTTCCCTAGGTAGACAATACACAGAAGTGATTTGGTATTTCTTTCTTTTGGGTTCACCCTAGACTCTGTAACTTGCTCAAAATTACATAGGCTTGCTCAGTTTTCAGGAAGTACAGTTGAGAATTGCTCTTCCAATCTCTGGTTCCACAGACAGCCATTGAGCCAGCCAGCTAGCTTCCACTCATTCGTAGGGTTGTCATAAGTCAGCAGTGACTTGACAGCCTATAACAGTGATGGTGAACCTTGACACTCCAGATGTTCTTGGACTTCAATTACCAGAAGCCCAAGTCAGCACACCTGCTGATCAGGGCTTCTGGGATTTGAAGTCTCAGAACACCTGGAGTGCCAAGGTTTCACCATCACTGGCCTATAATAATAACGGCAATAACAAAAATAACAACAATAATAACGACTTAAACTTAAGAAAAGGGATAATTAAAGAAAACAAATTTCAGGAGATATGGAAATGTTTTACGGACTATACCTTGATTAATGGGCAAGGACAGATGCCAGTGCCTGACCATGTAGCTTTTTGGAAATGATAATAGATGAAGAGAGTAATTCTGTCTCCGTGGCATTGTATATAGCATGTGGTGAATTGTTGTATTGAATTGTTATTGTATTGATTTCAATAAATATATTGGGTTGTTTTTTTTTTTGTAATTGTATTGTATTGGAAAATAATGCATTGTTCTGTGTATAAATGTAATAAAAAAATTAAAAATTAAAAAAAACAGTCATAACGACAATGATGACAATGGCACTAACGATGGCGGCGGCTGCAGTAGTAGGAGTAGGAGGAGTTGTTGTTGTTTTGTGTCAGAAATTATTCTGGGTTGAAAGAATTTTTGTGGAATAAACTCTGCTCAGGGAACACCCAAACGGAGTTCCTTTCATGTCACCAAGAGCTGGGACAGAGATAGGTGCTCAATTCATCATGCAGTACCTGGGTCTTGAACTACTAACTTGCCAGCTTTCCAGCTTACAAGGTGAGATTTTTAACCACTGAGCCACCACAGCCTATAACAACAACAGATATGAAATTAGATTTAAAAAAACAATAATCAAAATAGAAATTGTAACACATCACTTAAGAGTAGGGAAACTGTGACAAAATGATCCATATCAGCATAGTTTGCTGTCAAAGTACTAATTGTGGATGGGGCACCTCATATGCCCTCATCTGTATGCTTATGGCTCTTTATCTTTACAGTACATCAGGCAGGGACTGGACAAGCTCTCAAATGTCTATTGTTGTTATGTGTTGTCAATTTGTTTCTGATTTTTGACAACCCTGTGAATGAGAGATTAACAAATAGTTTATGATTCCCTTTGGGAATCAATCCATCTTGCTTTTAGTCTTTCTTTTTCCCTGCTGCTTTCCACCTTTCCCAGCATTATTGTCTTTTCCAGAGGGTCTTGCCTTCTCATGATGTGCCCAAATTATGACAGTTTCAATTTCATCATTTTTGTCTCCAGTAACATTTCAGGCTTTACTTGCTCTAGAACCCACTTGTGTATCATCTTGGTAGTACAGGATGTCTGAAAAGCTCTCCTCCTCAAATTTTTTTTACCTTTCAGCTTTATTTATTGTCCAGCTTTTATGCCCATACTTGCTAAGTTTGGATGTTCTTGGTCTTGGTCTTCAGTGACATTTGATAATCTTTTCTAATTCCTTCATTACTGCCCTTCTGTGTCTCAGAAGAATTTTAGGAGGACCCAGTGTTTTGTATATTCACAAATTTCCCACGTTATCCTTACATATCCCATTTATCCCAATATCACTTAATGCTAACTCAAATGGAGGTCACCTACAGTACACTACGTTCTGGAAGAAATACAGAGAACTCCCCTATGTAACAGAAAATATATGACCATTGAAGATTATCCCATGGTCTACTCTTAGGGCTTCTTTATTTTGAGAGGGATATTTGACTACCTTTCATTAGTTTTTTACCTCTTTCTTTATCCTGGTTCTTGTATTGAAATTATTTACTTGACTACTTCAGTCTCTAAATTAAGGTGTTTTTCTTACTCGCAACAATAGAGTTAATAATATTGAAGAAGCAAAACCAAATCAAACCAAAGTTCCTCTCGAGCGAATCTGACAGTCTGATAAAATTCCTTTTGAATCAAATTATGACCACTGAATGAAATGCAACCAACTTGCACAGCACAGTTAGTGCTGGCAAAATCTGGTTTGCACAATCATCTTTCCCCGATGCTAATAGCTTTTCTGTGGTTCACATTTAAGCCCACGGTAGACTGAATGCTGCCCAGCCTCCATCCAAAACCCCAATAAAGTAAGAAGATGGAATTCCTTCATTATTACAGAGCTAATACATCACTAAGCTCATATTACTTTCCATTCTATGGGATATTGCTTCTTCTGTATGAAATCCCACTGGGAGCAATGGTTATTAAAACAGGTAGATTGAACTACGCATCACCAAAATAGTTTCCCCTTTACTCCTTTCTCCTCTAACTCCCAGAGCAAATGTTGTTATGCTTCATGAAAGCTAGAAATTCAGGTCAGTTATTACCTTTGCTTGTTCCATGCAGCCATTATAACAATGTCATTTTACAACTTAGAGGGAAGCATGCAATCATGTTGTCTTAATATATGGATGGGAGTTTTCTGAGATTAAGGCATTTGTTGGGTTATTGGCAAAGCAAGAATATGTGAACTTTCTCAACTGCAACTCCCAGAATTTTTCATCTGTGTGGTCTGTGACTATGCAGGCAGGGAATTCTGGGATTTGCACTTCTAAAAAAGAAACATATCTAAGCTATGGCCATGAGTATAAAGAAAAAATATTGCTAGCATTCAGCAAGACTGGAAAGAAAAAGAGGAGGAGAAAGATCAAACAAAAATTTATTTTTTGCTGTTTTAGGAGCTCCCCAATTACACATATATTTATTAATTAAAATGTGGAGGGTTACCTTTTATTGTGAGTTCCAAACAGAGTAAACCCATTCAATCAATGGGAGCCTTGCAAGTTAACATATTAATATCATTGATTTGCTATCTAAAATCCAATAGTATTTACTAAAGGAGTTGAACTGAATCAAAGGAATTTATGGAGGAGCTGATTCACCAGATCGCACTGATTCAACAGGCCTAGCTCTAATTTCCACTTGCTATCAGATTTCAGGCAGCAGGTCTACTGTGGTTGGTAGCAATATTGTATTAAGGCTTGTATCTCACCTTTTGGTTAAAAACTACCACATGGAGCAGTTTGCAGCAGTTTTGAAAAATTATTAGGAAAATTGAAATAGATAATAACCAATGAATAAGATACCCAGCAGGTCACACCCAACAATGGCTGCAAAATTCCCTTTTCAGGCTTCAAATCACAATTTCCCTCAGCTAGCATGAACTAACAGGTGTTGCACACAAGTCTTGATTTACTGAGTCTAATTTAATCAATGGGTTGAGTATTCTCTGGAACTAACCATTCATTTTGGCCCTTCCCCTTGTGTCCACAAAACTATTCTTTAAATTCAGTCAGTGTACTGATTATATTGCTGGAACTGAGAAAGAGTCTATCTCAATGAAATAACATACAGGAACCCCCCGGTTAACGATGCATTCGGTCAACGTCATTTTCGGTTAACGACGTGACTTTTTGTAAAAAGTCATCTCTTGGTTAACTATCTGGCATCATTAACAAAGGCACCATGTTTCATATCCTACCTTCCAAGCTGGAAAATCACCATGGGGGGTGTCCCTGTTTCCGGTTCTGTGTCTCTCCAGTAGTGTGTAGCAGGTTTGGAGGACCTATTCTGCACTATTCCCGCCTTCCTAGGTGCTTCCTGTGCCACACAACAGCCGGTAATAGTTGTGGCTGCCATTTTGTTTAGGTTTTTTTGTTTTTCAAAATGGCGGCCACAACTATTATCAGCTATTGCACAGCACAGGGAGCACCTAGGAAGGCAGGAACAGTGCAGAATAGGTCCTCCAAGCCTCCCACACACTGCTGGAGACGCAGAGAGCCTGAAACAGGGACCCCACTCACAGCGATTTTCCAGCTCAAAAGGTAAGAGATCTCGTCGTAGGGGTGAGCACAGGCACGGATCATCTGCCCCCAGCCTCCCAGAGGTGTCAGGGGTGGCAGAGACCCAAAAATGGGTGAAATTTTTCCTGCCACCTCTGGGAGGCTCGGGGGAGGCGATCCAAGCATGTTTCTGACCCCCCACGGACCTTTTCCAATGCTCCTCCAAGCAGAAACCCCAGGGTAAACCACTTCGTGTGCTGCAGGTTTCTGCTTTCTGGTTAACGATGTTTCCCGGTCAGCAACGCAACTTTGAGAACCGAGAAACGTCGTTACCCGCGGGTTCACTGTATATGAACTGTTTAATAAAAATGTCTGACTTTTGTTTCAGACTCAGAGTTTTCCCTGCCTTGTATTGTTCTCATACCTTTCATTTGTTAAGGTCCCAATTTTCTATCAAGCAGAGACAAATATTTACCATTGAAATGGATCCTGAGAAAAATGTCTGCTATTATACAGGTAGAAAGTTTCCTAACTATACAAGTGTTTGTCTCTCTGTGTTATCAGTTACTTGAGTTAGCATTTTGTACCACTGTATTATCTAAACCTGTGTAGATAATTTAGTAAGGTCAGGCACCTATCCAGTATTTCCCCATGGGCATCAATATGAAGAAATGAAATTGTGGTGGTGTATCTTCTTTAAACATTCCTTTGATGAAATGTTAATTCTTTCTTCTTTGATGTGCTTTGCCACATCTCTTTATCCCCACCTCTACTGTGGGTTCAAGTAAAGTTTCCATTCAGTTTTGAAGCATGGCTACAGGCAGTCCAATCACAGTACATAATTAATGATGCCATTAATATGTAGCTTTCTTTAAGTTTCTCTGGTTAGGACTAGAAACGTACAGAGCTTCCAGGCAGGAAACTTATATATCCCAAAAGAAAGAGCCTATTTTGATATCTTTTCCCCCTCAGCTTTTCAACTAACTGTGTGATTTGACTGATCTGTAAAACAGTTATCAAGTAAAAAATTCATAATCAGCATTTTCTTCAAGGATAAAAGGAATTTGCATATGATATCACTGATTCTACCACCTCATTCATAAGCAATTAGCTTGCCATAGATTTTTAAAAAATCATAAAATATATGATGATTTCTTAACTTGAAGCAATTTTTCTGCAGAAGTTTCCTTTTTTGCATTATACCAGCATTTCAGCCATAATAAATAATTTCACGATTGATATCCCATTGCATTTTGGCTTTCAGCACCGCAAGTGTATTCACCCCATCCCTAACATACTGAATGTTCAGATATGGTAGTGATGGTGAACCTTTTAGTGACCGGGTGCCCAAAATGCAACCCAAAACCCACTTATTTATCACAAAGTGCCAACAGAGCAACAGGGGAGGAAGAAAATGCTTCCTTTGGACTGCTGGGCAGAGTGAACTCTTTGCTAATGAGAGGGAGGAAGTGCTCCCATTGGGCTTTTGGGAGAGGGGCAGGGTGAAATCTATGATGAGGGGGGGGAAGCATTCCCATTGGTCTACTGGGCAGAGTGGCAGAGCAAACTATGTGCTGGGATGACTGCACGGGTGCCTACAGAGAGGGCCCCAAGTGCCATCTCTGGCATGTGTGCCATAGGTTTGCCACCACTGATATATGGTAAGTTATTGATTTGGATCTTAAAGCAGGGAGGAACTTGTAGTGTCAGTTTCACTGTTATCTACATTTAAATATTTCAAACCTCAAATTCTTTCCATCCTAACAGTGAAAAAACATTGATTAAATATTTTTTTCCTCCAAAAACCAACTTAGATAAAATTACCCCCTGTTTACACTGGGCAGAACAAGTACACTACTCCCAGCATTGAAAAGATTGTTGTAGCTGTCTAAGAGTAGCTGAGTCACAAAGCCATAACAGTGATTTCCAACTCTTAAATAAAGATTGCAAGCGCGGCGCCAAAATGGCCGCCGCGCCCTTTGCGGGCCCCCCCCCCACAGGACAGAGAATCCGGGTAGTTAGGGGCGTGGCCAGCTCCCTTATAAAAGGGGTGGCCACGAGGCAGCCGAGCTGCCATTTTACCTCAGCGACGGAGCGGAGAAGTTTTTTCCCCTGTGTCTCCGTCGCTCGTTAGCTTACCGGGAAGCCTTTTTGGTAGCGATTTTGCCTTCCCGGCTTCCCTTTTTTGCTTCGGTGGAGATGCCTTCGAAGAAGAAGGCTGCTTCGAGTTCAGCTCGCGCTGTTAGGAGGCGCAACCCAGGTCGGAGGACCGTGGTGCCGCCTCCTCAGCAGCCACCTTTGCCAGCCCCGACCGGGGCCGGCGGAATGGGGTCTATTGCCCCTTGGCCCGCTGTGGGCGAGCAGAGTGTGGGCGCGGATGGCGCTCCGGCCCGCGGCCCACGAGCGGTGGACACCGCTCCTCCTCCTGCCCACTCCGTCGGGCCTATTCCTTTTGGGCCGCAACCTCTCCCTGGGCCCTCTAGCCTTGGGGGGTGGGGCGGCCCCCTGCCTTGGCAGGTTTCTCCACCAGCTCTGCCGGGCTTCGGTGCTGGCCAATGGCCATATACGGGCCCCGGGGTGCAGGGACCTGTACCCGTGCCTGGATCAGGCGGGCCGGCCGGCCCTTTGCCCATGGTCAACGTGGACACCTTACTGGCCCGCATTGCGGCCCTGGAGGCGTCTTTGGCCCGGGCCAGTCAGGCGGGCGCCCCCTTCGGGGTTCCTTTTGAGGTGCTGTCGGCAGCAGGACAACAGCCGGCGGGGAGGGTCGAGCTGCTGCAGGCGGGTGGCGCGGCTTCGGCCACTGCCTCGCAGCTCCCCAGCCAGCAACCTGGTGCGGGTCAAGCCCCGGTGATGAGCTCTAGGTCGGTCGTGAGCTCCGACGCCCCCAGTGGGCCGGAACCCCCGGTGGGGGCGGCCCGCGGGGGTGCAGCATGTGAGTATACGGTGCAAGCAAGTACATCCACACACATTCCCAATATAGGGGGGGCCTTTCAATGGCCTTGGCCTCGCGCGGGTGGTGCGGGGGCCACGCTGTCTACGGCCCACCCGGCGACAACAACTGCCACCTTGGGCAATGGGGTGGGCATTGGTCCTTACACTGCGGGGAATGTTCTGGGGGTGGCTGGGTTAGCTCAGGCCCCTTTTACTAGGCCGGCTGTCCCCTTTTCGGCTTTGCCGACGGCAGGGTATTCCTTGCCATTGGGCGATCACTTGGCACAGGCTACTAGAGAAAAGATATGGCGAGGGGAGTACGTAGATATCTTCTCACTCCTGAACAGAGAGCCCACCAAGGAGGAAAGGGAGGGTCAGGATGAGAAGGATAAGGAGCAGGCACGCCGCCGTAAGCCGCCGCGTACCTGGGCCAACTGGCTTCCTGCTTATTTAATATACATGGCGGTATATTTGAGGGCGCGGCCGGATTTAGCTATCCCCATGGTCCAATATTTGGACAACATATATAGGGCAATGGTTGATTTCCCGGGCCCCTCATGGCTAGCATATGATGAGGAATTCCGTATGAGGATTCCTCTCCACCCCGAGATGAGATGGGATGAGCCGTGCCAGAGACTGTGGCTCTTGTACATGACACCCACACGCCCTGCCCCGGGGGATAGATACCATTGTGGACATGCGGTCCAGCGAGCGGCTCCAGCGCAGGTTACCCGCCAACCGGCGGGGCAGGGGGTTCCAGCCCGCCTGCTGTGCTGGACTTTCTCGTCAAATGGTTCCTGCAATCGGAAGAATTGCAGGTATAAGCATGAGTGTCCCACATGTTCTGGCCCCCACGCAGCCTCTGCTTGTCCCAGGCCTGGGGGGGCACGAGGCAGAGGGAGGGGTGGACAGTGGGCTGGCAAAGCTGCCGCGGATGGAGCTAGTCCTCCAAAAGGCCCCCTCCCCAATTAAGGTGGACATGCTGGAGCGCTGGCTCGCATCGTACCCAAAGGGGGAGGACGGGGAGTATCTACTTCAAGGTTTTAAGCAGGGATTTCGTATCCCTTTTATGGGTGATAGGTCCCCTCAGGATGCTCCCAACCTTTTATCCCTCAGAGGAAGGGAGGAGGTGGCTGCGGCCAGCATTAAAAAGGAGTTAGACGCGGGCAGGGTCGCTGGACCTTTCCCCGCACCCCCGTTTCCCAATCTTAAGGTTTCACCACTGGGTTTGGTGCCCAAAAAGTCCCCAGGTGAGTTTCGTCTTATTCATCATTTGTCCTACCCAGCCGGCCGATCGGTCAACGATGCTATCCCTGATGACCTTTGTTCAGTCCGGTATACATCGTTTGACCAGGCGCTGCGCATGGTGCGCGCGTGTGGCCCGGGTGCCCTGCTGGCCAAGTGTGACATTAAGTCGGCTTTTCGCCTCTTGCCGGTGCACCCGGGCGACTTTGAATTGCTGGGTTTTAAATTTAAGGGGGAATATTATTTCGATAAGGCCATGCCTTTTGGCTGCTCCATATCATGCTCGGCTTTCGAGCGTTTTAGTACCTTCCTAGAGTGGGCCTTCGTCCGCAGGTCAGGGTCCCGGTCTGTAGCCCATTACCTGGATGACTTTTTATTCGGGGGTGAACGGGGCTGGGACACGTGTGCACGTCTCCTTAACACATTTCAGACGCTAATGCAGGAACTTGGTGTCCCTTTAGCGCCCGAAAAGACCGAGGGCCCATCGACCAAGCTAGTATTCCTGGGAGTTGAGATTGACACAGTAGTGCAGGCTTCTAGGTTGCCGGGTGATAAGGTGTCCAGGATAGTGACCCTTATCTCGGAATTGCTGGCCAAGCGTAAGGCATCCCTGAGGGAACTGCAGGTGCTCCATGGGCACCTTAATTTTGCCTGCAGGGTGGTCGCTCCGGGCAGGGCTTTTGCCCGGCGCTTATGTGACGCCATGGCAGGGTTATCCAGGCCCCACCACAGAGTCAGGCTTACCCGGGGTATCAGGGCAGACATGTTCGTCTGGTTGCAATTCCTGAGGGAGTTTAATGGGGTCTCATTTTGGAGGTCGGACCTCCTGGCATCCCCCAATTTCCAGATCCAGTCTGATGCCTCAGGATCCCTGGGTTATGGGATGTACTTCAATGGGAAGTGGGCCTATGGTGGGTGGCCACCGGCATGGGCAGGCACAGGTCGCCTGCGGGATCTCACATACCTGGAATTTTTTCCCATTCTGGGGGCTTTGATGCTATGGGGCGAACAGTGGGCAAATTCGGTGGTGCATTTCTGGTGTGACAATGCTGCCGTTGTACACATTGTCAATGCACAGACTTCCAAATCGCCCAGGGTTATGGATCTAGTGCGCCATTTTGTGCTGCGCTGCCTGCGCCTCAACATCTTGTTCAGGGCCAGGCATGTCCCAGGGATTAATAATGATATTGCTGACGCTTTGTCCCGCCTGCAGATCTCCCGGTTCCGCGCCTTGGCCCCGGATGCGGAGGAATTTCCCTCGCCACTCCCGGACGAGATGTGGACTATTGGCAAGGAGAGGTGAACCGGGCGATTGGCCTGTCACTAGCGCCACGCACGCGTAAGGCGTATCAACAAGCGTTTAATTCATATAGGGCATTTGCTACTCAATTTCACTTGCCAGAGACCTGGCCAATTCCGGTGGACCATGTTCTGCGGTTCATGGTTCACCTGCATGCACAGGGCCTCGCACCTCGCACCATAGCATCCAAGCTTTCGGCGTTGGCTTTTATGGCCAAAGTGGGGGGTCACGTGGATACCACCTCTGACTTCCGTGTGAGACATGTTTTGGAGGGGTGGGTGCGCGAGCGCGGGCGTTGCCCGGACGACCGGCACCCTATTTCCCCAGGGGTTCTTACCCAGTTGGCCCGGGGCTGGCCAGGCCTCTGTTTTGATCATTATGAGGCAGCCCTTTTTCATGCAGCCACAACGGTGGCATTTTTTGGAGCGCTCCGCGTCAGCGAACTCGTGATGCTGTCTAAGGCGGATGCAAGTGGTAGGGCACTGGAACTCGAGGATGTCTATGTTGCCAAAGACTGGGCCCAGTTGAGGATACGCTCCTCTAAAACAGATCAGCATGGCGTAGGCAGTGGTGTAAGACTGCTACGGTGTTCTTTGGCAGACATCTGTCCGGTTGGTGCCCTACAGGAATTCCTGGCACTGCGTGGCATGCACCACAGCCCGTTTTTCTGTCACCAAGATGGGTCTCCCCTTACTAAATTTCAGTTTTGGAAGGTGACAGCCAGAGCCCTCACCAGGGTGGGCCTACCAGGTGCCCGTTATGGCACACATTCGTTCCGTATTGGTGCAGCCTCTACAGCAGCTGCTTTTGGGTACTCTGGGGCTGACATACGCAGCATGGGGAGGTGGGGCTCGCAATGTTTTCAGTTTTATGTGCGCCCACTCCCGCCATGAGTACCAATCCAGTCACCTTACCGCCTTTTTTCTCAATTTTCTTACAGACCCTGGGTGTTGTATTACACCGGTGACAGTATGGCTGGTGGGCCACAGCTATGTGCACAGGGCAGCGCGTTACGCTGCGGCGACAGAGTGGGACCCCGACTGGGACTGGGTGACCACGCCAGTCTCGCATGGCATGGTAAGCCTGGGATGTTATGGCGGGAGCTGCGGCCTTTCCTTTTTTCTGGCCTGGGTGCTGACCCGCCTGACATTCTAATCATCCACCTGGGGGGCAATGATTTGGGCCAGGTCACCGGCTTATCGCTCAAGCATGCAATTTGCGAGGAACTCGCCTACTTGCATTATGTCTGGCCTGCCACAACCCTGGTTTGGTCGGACATTGTTCTGCGCCATTCTTACAGAGGGGGCGTTAACCTCCTGGCCCTTGACCGCGCTAGGCGCGCGGTCAATAAGGCAGTGGCGCGGTTTCTTGCCACCAGGGCTTGGGGACGGGTTAGTCATCACCCCGATATTAGTCTACAAAATTATGACTTGCACGCAGGGGATGGGGCCCATCTGTCGCGAGGAGGTATGGACCTCCTGTTGGGTGATTGGCGAGCAGGCCTGTTGACCGAGCTGACGGTCTGGGGGGGGGCGTCAGGTCTTCTTTGAAGCCCCTCCGTGTGGCGGGTAGCACTGGTAAGGTAAACAGTATGACCCACAAGTATCCGGCAGGTTCGCAATTGACTGGACAACACTAGACAGGAATAAATTAGTTAAACGTTGTCCGGTCAACGACGAACCAGGCGATGGGGTGATGACGATTGCTAACCAGCATGCATCACCCCTGTGATTTCACGGATACGCGTCAGAGGGTGGGGTCATAAGTTAGTTATTGACTACGGTCAACAATTTGTTTGTTGTCAACAAACAAATTGATACAAATTGATACATTGTAACCAATTGCCGTTGGCAATTTTGGGGTGGTACCTTACCAGTGTTACTTCGGCCTGCTTGCCTTAGGAATTATGATTGGTCGTTTTACCAATACAAATTTATAATTCGGACTAGGGCATTGAATCAATAAATGTGGCCCTATGCTGTTATCCACTTTCAATGTTGTCTGTGTCCGTTATTGGGGGGGTGCGCCTGCAACACTTCACGCAGCCCGTATAGCACGTTTCTTTAGCACAATACTCACTACAGAAAAGCAAACTTGGAAAATTGATTGTTTTATAGCTAGTTGACCCAAGGTCCATATAGTCTGATAGAATCTGCTCCATGATTCACTATTGGAGGCCAACATTCCCCCTTCCATGGTCCATGAAGTTCTTTTGCTGTCATTTCAAGAGATTGTGGGAATTATATCTATATATGTCAAACAACAACTTACTATCTTCAAGCATATCAGAGAGTAAATAAAACAAAACAAAAAGATAAAAACTGTTGTGGTACTTTAATGTCTAGCTGCTGTATTTTAATATTAGCTTTTGTGGATCACTATTTATTTATTTATTGGGTTCATATAACTGCCCTTTTCACCTAAGTGACCCAGGGTGGCTCACAATGTCAATTAAAACCTATACCCAATGCTAATTGAAATTGAATACTATACAACTATCTAAAAACATTTATAAAAGCTCCCAAATCCCCTTAAAAAGAAGGACACCCGAGCAGGAGTAAATAAGAACCCCGGGCAAGGCTAAATAAGCCAGCACCTGCTGGCATAGCCACATTTTTAAGGCTTTCCTGAAGGGAAGCGACTGCCTGGAGGCGCAATTCAAGTGGCGGGAGGTTCCATAGGGCTGGAGCAGATACCAAGAAGGCTCTTCTCCTGGTCCCAGTGAGATGTGTCTCCCTGGCTGATGGGACCACTAGGGAGCCCCTACTGTGTGCTCTCATAGGACGGGTCAAAAACCTTGGGGTGATGCAGTCTCTTAAATATCCTGGCCCACTACCATGAAGGGCTTTAAAGGTCAAAACCAGCACCTTGAATTGCACCTGGTGGCATACTGGCAACTACTTCATCAGACATAGGAGGGAGACTTCATGGCCTCAATTTATACACACCATGTACAGAGGTACAGAGTGGTTGGTTAACATAACAGATAAGGATACAAATTAATACGGCTTTTTACAACTGGTAATCACAGACAATCTCTGGTTGTTATTCAGATAAGTTGTGAAGTTACACCCTGTTGAGTTGCAAATGGTTAGTAGGAGGATACAAGATAAACACCTGGCATTAAATATTTCAAAATGAGCTTAACCTTCAGCCTCTGTTGATAAGTGTGTTCTGTGAGGTAGCCTACACTGTGGATGAGAACTCTACTGAAGTACGGAGTTTCTGTGAAAATATAACAACATATAACATGCAGCATATAACAACCTGTTAATTGTGGTGTATCAAATTTGATAATGTCCTAGAAATCCTTGACTAATGTTCAAATCTTTGATATGGGTGTCCAGCATATGGATGTACTTTATCTCTTTATCTTCAGTGATTTTTTTCTTTGTCATTGTACAAAGAGTTCCATTGTCCTATGTTCTTCTCTTGAGATTCTTATTAGCTACATAATAGTTGCTCAACTGTCAAGTGCTCCAAACTGTCAGGACCTTGAAGTCATTATTTCGTAACATACTTTCAGGAATCATCTATTGAGAAGGAGCTGTATAAATTTAAATGCTGTTTGATTTTATTTTTAGGCTGCCATATCCAAATCACTATGCTCTTGATAGAAATGAAATAACACAATAAGGTACCTGTAATAATATACCTGCATAATGAGGTCAATAAATGGGGGTGGGTGGAAAGAGAAATAATATGTTATAACTTTAGATTAACATTTGATTGTGGAAGAGAGTTAATTATATTTAATGCAGATTGTACCAGAATGTCTCTATGCAGAGCATTGTAAAAATTTAACACATCTAATTTATTCAGTAAACCTGTCAGTGCAGATTACATAAAATGATTATTTTTGGAAGATATTGAAATGCACTCATTATACAGCAGTTCTTCTAAATTAGTCTCAACAGAGCAGTTATAACATTTATTACCATGCTCCAGTTATTCTGGTGTTTAGTGGTGGGAATGGAGGGGCCACAAACTCACTGATCTCCACATGGTCAAAGGCTGCTCCATATGCTACCTTTCCATTTCAGTCCAATGCCTGCTACTGGACTGATGTAAACTAGATTATAACCAAGAGTAGGAACTGGAAAAGAAGTGGAGTGCACAGTTCCAGATGGGTGTGGGTCAAAAAGAAAGTAGAAAATGGTGGGAAGGAAAAACATGCAACATTTATAATAAACAATGTATCACACTGCCCATCTGCTTGCTGTAGTGGATGGGGAAATAAATGTATGATGCTGCTGATCAGTGTCCTTCCCTAAGACTCAGCAGCTGGAGATTATAGCTTTCATTGGGGCTTCATCTATTATTCTCCTTATGGTTTGGTACTCCTCTTGCTACTGGTGTAATATATTTGTGTTCAGATTTCTCCATTGTAATCCATGCTCCAGTGCCTGAATGCACATCCATATGGGTATGCAAGCTGACTCAAGTATAATTTAGTAGCTGTCCTCTGTTTGGTATCTGAATTGCCATAGGTAAATGTTTGTTTCTAATTCCTGTTTCATGATGTTTGTCTCTAAACTGTTTCATGCTGGGCAAAATCCTGCTGCTTTGCTTAGTACATCACACTAGAGTAGGCCCATTGAATCAATGAAGATTTGGGGAGTTAACTCCTCCATACATTCCATTGACTCAATGGGGCCTACTAACTTTTGCTATGATTTTAGAACAGTAAATCACAGTTACAGTAGCCCCATTTGAATAACTGAAACTTATAGAGGAGTTGATTTACTAAATTCATAATGATTTGGGAGGCTGATTCTAATGCAAATTACTACACTAAGCAACATGATTTCTGTAAGCAGCCCTTGAATTACTTTTACTCTCTACCCGTCCCCTACAAGAAAGGTCTTAGCCTCTGAGACTGGCAATTTCTAATTTGTTCAGTTTCTAATTTTCCCTGTTATGTCCAATTTCCCCTAAGATGGGCCTAAAATCTTTTGTGCAATCTCATTGAATTAATAGGATCTACATAGGTGTTGACATACCATTCAGAAATTGATTCACTGAATCTATTGTAGTTGGGATGAGCAATTGACTTTCTTCCATGATATGATTAAATCCATTGTTTTCAATGATACACATACCTTGGACACCTTGGAGTCATTATTAAGTGAGGAATCTATGCATTGGTAGACATCTCCATGATCACATTCCAGACATGCAAATGGATCTGAGAAATCAAATCACCGCCCCTAGTATATGGGTTTTATGAAATAATGGCATCATAAAATTTGGAACATTAGATTTTAAAATACAACATGACGTATCTAATAAAAAAATACATTTGTATTGCACTCTATATTCTGTAGATGCACCAGCATTGATGGAGGAACAAAATAACCCATGGTCTATTCAGCTTTCTTTTTTCATCCAGTCCTGTCTATTTGTAATGAGTATCAGTAACCAAGATGGAGAAGTAGAAGTTGAGCAGGGTTAAGGACCATATTTAAGTTTAAGGATGGTGCTTCAGAGTAAACATTGGTCCATGAATACTTCACTGACAAACTCTTAAGAACATTGTTTACTAACCCCCATCATTTTGATTCATTTGGGTGCCAGATGTTTATGGCAAGTCATTGCTCAGGGAAATGACTTCTTAGCAAAGAAGTGACTGGGTCCTTCGTACTTGATATTTCATTTTCATTCAATTTTTAAAATTAAGTTAAAGATGTCATGGAAAAATTAATATAATTGAACTACCAGTGCTTTCCCCCCAGTATTGAAAAGGTACTATGGGCAATTTAGAACCTTGACAACCTACTAATTTGGGAAGATTTTTAGACAATGTACAGAAGCAGATACTTACAAAGCAATTTTTTTTTTTACACAAGCCCTTTAACTTGAACTCAGTGTAAGACACTTTTCCCCTTAAAAGCTTTGCCCCTAAAATACTATTTTTCTGACAAGCATTTCATTATTCACATAACTGGACTGTATGCAATTCTTTAATATGTTACTTGCCCAGATCTAGCCTTCACACCCTCTTCTTGCCAATGGCAGATTCATACATGAACACATACCTTTGATAGAAATCAATACCTTGAATATGTAAATGGATACCACTGTACTAGGTATGCGATGAAGGCTAGTAGAATTTACTAACATTTGTGTTGTTCCTATTGGTATGGAAAGTTCTTGCTGGGAGAGGAAAGCGAATTTGTCAGGTGCCCTTAGAAAGGACCAGCAAATAGGAAAGATGAAATATCATGCCATATTTCATGAAGTCCAATTGGAGAGATGTCCAATTGGTTTCTTATAAGGGTGCGAGCCATTCTTAACCTATCTGCTACCTACTATGTCCCTGGTTGCTAACTTTGGCACTCTAGCTGTTCTTGGCACTCCAGCTGTTCTTGGATTTCAATTACCTGCTGTTCAGGACTTCTGGGAATTGAAGTCCAAGAACAGCTGTAGTGCCGAGGTTAGCCACCACCGTACTACGTCATCAAAGAACCACTCCATTGATTGCTGTGCCAGGAGCTCTAGTTCACTTGGCTTCAAGAATTAGTGACAAGGTTGGTTAGGTGATATGTGAATGCTAGGAAATCATCATGTCACAGATCATTACCCAGACTTCTTTTACATGGAACACTTAAAAACTCTGCAGAATCTGTCTGTAAATAATGCCATGACCTCTATCCAGAAGTCATGCCTTGCCTCTTCCTTCCTGTGGCAATGTGTATTCACCATGATGTATGAGATACATAAATGTACAATAATACATCTCCATTGCTGGTGCACATTAATATTTGTGAACACGTTATCTTCAGGAGTGCCTCTTCCCGAGTAATTGTACCTGAAGCACCCAGGCTTTCAAATTATGGATAGTCACATGATTAAGAAATAAAAACTGTTGCTACTAAATCCTGATCTTTCTCTGCTATGGCTTCCTTATTGTAGAATAAGTTGCCAATGGAAATAAGATCTGCTTCCATGTTGGTAGCTTTTTGGAAACAATTAAAAACATATTCCAACAAGCATTTCTCTAATTAGTAAACTTATTGCACAACTGCAGAAATCCTCCTTATTAGATTTAGTGAGCTGTGATTTTCGAACAATGATCTGTAGCTGGTCAGGGCTTCTGGGAACTGAAGTCCAAGGACATCTGGAAAGACAAGTTTGCTGACCTTGGTCTGGAATATTGGTCTATTGATTTATGGTATACTGATAATGCTTATTGTTTTACCTGGATGTAATCTGGGTAGGTGTTTTTTTTTTTTTTGTTACTCAATTTTAGTTCGATGATATGTTTGATTGAATTATGTAATTTGTTTCTATTTATGTTATGGCTATTTAATGTTGTGAGCCGCCAAGAGTAGTACTTGCACCAGTTGGGTGGGATATAAGTTAAACAAACAAACAAACAAACAATATTATCTGGTATTAAAGAATTAAATTTTATAAAGATTTTAGCTGTATTGAATGATTAGAAGACTGATTAGTCAATTATTAACCCATCTTCTGGTGTTGTAATTGGCTTATTTGGAAGAGATATATTTCAAGACCATCTCAGCGGTTCACTTTCCATTCTGATAGAAATATGTCTAAAGTATTTCTAAAGAACTGAGTGAAAGAGTATAAATCTATTCAAGGGAATGAAAGGCATTATTTTTGCTTAAAAATTACTACCATATTTTTGCAACTTGTAATTTGTAGTTTTTTCCATCCTCTGTTATTTCGTGCTGTATCCTAGACTTTCATGACTAATAATAGTAATTACAAAGCACAAAAGTATCTGATCTCAGCCTTCACAAACCTTGTAACCTCACTGTCCATTCCTGTAAGCTGACTCCATATGAGCTAAGACTAGCAGAGAAAAGAAATAGATGCAAGCTTTTGTATCTGCCAAGATATTTTCTCATGACTCAGAGTTGGAGGGCCATACCTCATTACCTCACAGCAGACAAATCCAACTGAAGGAGACTCTTAGGAATTACCATCTAAAGTCCATCAAAAGAACAACCATTCTAGTCTATGTAGACTGGGTCAAGACCTGATTTTTGGGGGAAGTGCTTGGGTGGATGACAACCACTCCAATTTCACAGAATTAGTGAAAATGTTATGACTATTAGTTGACACTTTGCAGGAGCTGTCCAGGGTGCTGAACCTTGTTTTCAAAATAGGATTAGAAGCTTGAATGCACCCTTTAAAGTTCAAATCAAAACATGGAACAGATGAAATCTTAACCTCCATGAAATCTTAATCTCCAGCCTCCACAGAGGTATTGCATGGTCCAAAGTGGACACAATGAAGTACCCTGTCCCTCGGACTATGATCTTTCTCAAGCGGTATCTAAGATCTTATAAAATATTTTTAAAATATGCAAATGGGTTAGAATCAAATAAAAATAACATCTGGCTTGTTCAAATGTTTCTTTATCCCATTTTGTCATTGAGCAGATATACCTCTCTTACATAAGTAATTCAGATGCCGCAATGGGATCTTATAGAAGATTCAAAGAGATGTTTGATTATTAGCTCACCTGCTACCTTGCTCTTGGAGGCTGACTACTTAAATGCATAATTTAATTTAATTTAATAGTCATATTTATATATGCTGCCCACTCAGGCAGAACCCGACTCAGGGCGGCATTACAACAAGTTCTAAAAACACATAAAAACACTTTAAAAGACCCATATCCCACCCACTTTAAAAGACCCATATCCCACCCACCCATCCCACCCACTATAAAATTTAATACTCGAGGGAAAACACAAGTGTTAATTGCAATTAAAGTGGACCTGTTGAAATCTATCAGACTTTCAAAAATGGTAATGACAAAATATCATTCATTTCATTGGGCGCACTCTTTTTGGGGCTAACATTGAATTTCATTAAATGTTCTGTACTGATTTTTGATGTTGATCAGTGATGATGAAACCTTGGCACTCCAGCTGTTCTTGAATTTCAATTCCCAGAATCCCTAATCAGCAGGAATGCTGACTTGGGCTTCTGGTACTTGAAGGCCAAGAACACCTGGAGTGCCAAAGTTCGAGGTCACTGTCTAGATTGTTTTGACTTGCGACACCTTGGTACAATTCCTGATTCAGTCAGAAAAGGATAGTTACTCTTCTTTCTTCAATGTATCTCTGTGAAAATAAGGCGCAAATCTCCTCCCCATTTCATTTGAGTAGCAAAACACACAGAGACAAGGACAGATATATTGGCTGGTTATTTTAAAAAGACACAAAAGCTCTCTGATCTTTCAAAATCCATGGAACAAGACAGGAGTTGCCATCAATTTTACATTTGTGTTACAACATTGCTTACCTTACAGCAATGTCTGCTTAATTTACTAAAAATCATTTCTCATTCTTTTGCCAAGATGCCACAAAAATATTTTTTCTCATGAGCAAAGGAAAAAGAGTAATTTTGTTTCTTTTGTCTCTGAGTGCAAGGATAAGACAAGCAAGAATTTGCATTCCAGACATCAGTTGCCTTAAACATCAGTGCTATTGGGGGGGGGGGGGGGGAGAGAGCAGCAGTGTATTATGAGAGATCCCTCTGAATTCCACTGTGTTTCATCTTTTTTTCTGAGACTCACTTTTATTACAATCAGAAAATGCTTCCTCAGGAGGGACAAGTGTTTAGATATTTCAGGTGAAGAATCTACTATATGCGGTCACCAAACACCTGAAACTACTTGTTTCCCTAGCATGAAGAACCTCATGGCAGGCCATTTGCCCTTGCCCCACAGCAACACCAGAGCATAGGCAGAGCTGGTGCTCTGGGTTCATGGGAAGGCATGAAGGAGTAACATCCAGATGATAATGGGGAGGGGAAAAAGATGGCCAGTGAGGAGGAGAGCATACAAGTTGCATATAAAGAAATTAGGATGAAATGCTGTGGTCTTTTGAGTTGTCCAAGGAGGAGATTTGGAGGTTTGGTGCAGAGTAGCGGCAACCTTTCCTCTGCAAGTTCAGACTTGAACATGCCTTTGTCATAAGTATATGAGATGCTTCCTAGAAGGTAGGGATGGAGCCAGGGAAGGGGGCACTCTCTATCCTATTGTCATGAATGTCACCTGCCCCATCAACTTTGTGATACCTGAGACAACGAATGTGTTTGACCATTCCCACCCCTACTTGGATAAGATGCTAAAGATGCAAAAACCAGCTTGCCAAGTATAATTGCAATGGAATTTGAAGACAGCCAGTACTTGCTAGCTGCCTCTACCAGCCTTCACTAAATGCCACTGGTTTATTACAAGGACTTTCCTGTAAGTAGAGGAATCATTTGAGAGACTCAGTCCCTGGGGAGTAAGGGGTAGGAGTAAAGAGTTGTGCAAATCACCTAATTCAATAAAAAACCATCATGCCAGCAGTCTGGAGCTGATGTAATTATTATGAAACATTGTGCTCTCCACAATCAAGTGTATCACTTTGAGTTTCCTGAAAGAAAGATAGGATATATCTACAGCTAGTCAAGAAGTAAGAGCTTTTGTGTTCAGCTGCTTCCCCTGACAAACCTGTTCTATTTACTCTCATAGACAACATCTATCTGCATAACACAGCTAAGGCAGTTTAATGTTTGTTTATGTTTATGTTTATGTTTATTCAATTTTATATCCCGCCCTACTCAACACATGGCCAACTCAGGGCGGCTAACAACATATAAATGACCCTGGGACACCCCACAGGGTTTACATAAAGATACAATATTCAAATTATAATAATAAATACAATGTTATCAGTAAATACAGTACAGTGATACCTCATGCAGTGTCCAAACTTGGTTCCACAAGTTTGGACTTTATACGGATTTGGACTTTGTATGAGGCATGCAAAATCCTAGCCACGATGCCTCATACAACGTCCAAATCCTTGCTGCGATGCCTCGTACAACATCATTTCCATAGAGATACATTGTACTGTAACAGCACAGACTTCAGGGCAAAGTCAAGGAAACAGACAGGAAACTGACAGAACTTTAAGCAATCATTGTCTAAAGGCTAAATACATTACAAAAACTTGTCAAACAACCCTGATTGTCCATGAACCTGAAGAATGCTGCAAAAATCCCAGGAATGCTTCTAAACATTTTGATGGAAAAAAATCCAAAAAATCCAAAACCGTGCTCAAAACCACTCCTAACCACTTTTCGCCTTATGCAAAACCCACAAGAGCAATGCACGCATGTCCTGCCTTTTATACTGCCCAGGCACAATGCAACCTGGGAAAACCCCAATGCCTCTTACAAAGTCGCACGACTTTGTATGAGGCAACTTTTTTCAAGGAATTAGGTGATGTTGTATGAATCCGATGTTGTATGAATCGGACTTTGTATGAGGTATTACTGTATAAGGCAAGACAGTCAACAATAATACAAATAATACAAATATCAGCACCACATCAAAATAATATAGCAATAATTACAATAGAATCACAAAGGATGAAAACATCACGTAATATAACAAAATTACCAAAGTACCAGATGCGCCAAGAGCCAGGTGCGTGGCGGCAAAGTTCCTCCTGGCACCCCTTGCCTTTTAAGTCCTAGGCGAGGGGGGGAGGGGGGAGCCCCAGGACGCCGGCCGATGGAGTGGCCGGCAGGACCTCTTCGCCCTCGCCGGGGCCGAGTGCGTGGCGGCGATGTTCCTCCCAGCACCCCTCGCCTTTTAAGTCCTAGGCGAGGGGGGAGGGTGGAGCCCCAGGACGCCGGGTGATGGAGTGGCCGGCAGGACCTCTTCGCCCTCGCCAGGGACAAGCGTGCGGCGGTGATGTTCATGTGGCATCATGGCTAGATGCTAGAGTGCACAGAATGTTGTTAACTTTCCCACCAAAGCTGTACCTATTTATCTACTTGTAATTTCTCACTTTCAAATTGCTAGGTTGGCAGAAGCTGGGCCAGATGGGAACTCACTCTGTCAAACAGCACTCAGGTCTAAAACTGCTGATCTACCGACCTTCTGGTCGTCAAGCTCAGCATCATAACCACTAAGCTACCACAGCCCCCTACTAAATTCCATGATTCTTTAAGATGTAACCACAGCAGATAAAATTATATCAGATTAGTATAACTCTTTAATGTGGACAAATTTGTAGTGATAACTTCAGTTAGAGGTCCAGAACAAACACAAATAATGCAGAAATCAACAATCATTCCTGTTATATTGTTTGCCTTATTTTCATTCATTCATTCATTCATTCATTCATTACACTTGTACCCTACCCATCTGGGAGGTTTTCCCATTCTGGGTGGCTAACAAATTAACACACACATTAAAAACATATTAAAATCACATAATAACAATACAAAACCTTATTGACAGCAGGAAAAGCCCAGATGAGAAACCTAATGCTAGGCAATTGTTGACCCCTTCGTAAAGGCATCTCTGAACAGAAGTGATTTGAGCTGCTTTCTAAATGTAAATAGGGATGGGGACTGGTGAAATTCAACCAGAAGGGAATTCCATAAAGTCAGTGCCACCACTGAAAAGTGTCATGACTTTCCTTGCTAATTTTGGTGTCGGCACTAGAAGCTGCACCATTTCAGAGGAGCAGGTGATGCGGCTTGATATCCTAAGAGGGAAACACTCCACCACGTAGGAAAGTCCCAAACTGTTTAGGGCTTTAAAAGTTATAACTAACACCTTGAACCTGATACTGAAAGAAATGGGTAACGAATGCAGTCCTGCCAGTACTGGTGAGATAGGATCGAATTTTCTTACTCCAGTAATCAGCCTAGCTGCTGCATTTTGCACCCATTGAAGCTTCCATACCAGGGTCAAGGGAAGCCCCACATGGAGAGCATTGCAGTTGTTGAGAGATTATCAGTGAGATAACAAGTGTTACAAAGAACCACCTGTCCAAGTAGGGATGCAACTGACCTATTTGATGCAGATGGGGGAAAGCAGTTTTGCATACTTCTGCAGTTTGTACTTCGATAGTCAAACAGTGGGAAAAAATGACCCCCAAGTTGTGAACCTGTTCTCTATGGGACGGTGCCATCCCAGCTAGCATCAGGTTACAAGATCCTAGTTGGGCAGTTGGACCCTCCAATACCAGTACCTCTGTCTTACCCGGATTCAGTCTCAGCTTGTTAGCTTTAGTCCATTCCAGCACTGTGGCCAGGCACTGCACAAATGGCCGCTTTCCCCTTTGAAGGTGCTAACAAGGCTTTAAGAGGTGAACTAAATTAAGATGGTTAGTTATAAGTGTGAGAGAATATTATTATTGAATAAATTTTGAAGTGATTATAATGAGCCCAACTAGTTAGATCCCCCCTCTCTCTCTCTTTTAGGATGGGGAGGGTAGGGCTTTTATAATGCTGTGGGTATTTTAAATGTTTATTTATTATGGCTTCTATGTGTGTTTTATGTATTCTGTTGTTAGCTGCCTGGAGTCACCCCTAGTGAGGGGGCAGCAGTACAAATATGAATATTAAATTAAATTTAAATTAAATTAATTTCATGGGATACCTTACATTGTTTCACAAGAGTTGGTGGAGGAAAAGAATAATTACATTAACAACCAGGTCTGCATTTTTAACTCCTTCTTCCTGTGTCTAAGGATTGTAGGTTCATAACAGCATTTATTCAGATTAAATGCAGGTTACAGCCTCTATTTATTTTAAAAGGAACAAAGATTTAAACCCAGAGGGCTCACTTCTGGCTACTGCTACTCTTTCAGATCAAACTGAATTTCACTCTTCTCTAAAATTGTGATGAAACATCTTTCCAGTCAGGAAAACCTGACTGTAAATCAGTAGGAGTTTGAATCAAGCTGAGTTAAAGTTTAAACGACAATTGAAAGGCAAAATCACAAAATACAGGCTTGGGAGAATAGCTGTTTTAGACAACATACAGTTTCTGGACTCTCCACCCAACCTGAACACCAATCTGGGAAGAGTTAACATGATCACGCTTGTTCACTTTGTCTTCTCTTGTTCTTCTCAACTGAATAGAGATAATGATGCTATAATTCCTCTGTCCTTGAAATACAACATTCTCGGGGACTATCACTTTAATTTAGTTTATCTCATCCCTCCCCATCTCAAATTCCTTACATTTCACCACATACCACTTACATTTCCTTCCTTCCCTTGTTCTGTAATTAATTGCAAGCTTTTGGTTGTCCTTCTTACCCTGAAATGCATTCACATTTTGGCACATTTTTCTAGTGCATCCAGTTTATCTAATTTACCCAGTTTCCCAATCTGTGTTTGTGCCTATTTTTCCCCACTGTTCCACACTTCAACTGTTTACTTCTTCAAATGTTCTGTGCGTTCTTATTTGCTGTGAAATGTCCTGAACCCACCATGTATGTAGGAATTCTCAAGGCAAGCTGGATTTCTTTTGATAACATGTCTCAGGAGGTGAGAAAATGCTACTTTTGCTGGAACAAAGAATCCAACAAAATCTTTTCTTCATTCTCAATTTTCATTGCATTTTGATGCCGCATCTCCTTTCCATTATAATGCAACCTATGATCAGAAAAACAGTTGTTTGTTTGTTTCATCCCTCTGCCCTCAATTGCCACCCTTTTTTCCAATGTTCCCCAGCTTATTAAACACATAGCCTCACTTTTCTGTAAGTCAAAGAAACAAAAGTCCAATATTCCTTTACATTTAGACTTATTTCCCTCTCTTTTGTTCACATCAGCACTACAATTTCTCTCTGCCTTGGTTGCTTTACTTTTGTTACAGTGTATGGCCTTTTCATTTTATTATAAGCACAGTTCACTTTTTATAGGTTTGGGATCACAAAGCTCCACTAAGCACGTTCTGCCAGTGGACACATTAGCTTTTATGTGAATAAATTGCCTGCTTAAGAAATGTAGGTTAAGAAATGGAAGCTAGGGCTGGAGGACTAAGAATATGAAGGCTAACCATGTATAATATAAAAGAGCCAATTCATAGATTATGATAGGATTTCTTCTCTCTCTGCTTATCAAAAAGGTACTTGTTTTATACTTTAGTTGTAAAAGTAAGAAATGGACTGCATTCTTGAATCTGACATGTAATTGAAGGTGACAATAGATCATTCCTTTTAGCAGAAAACACAGAAGCTGGGTGCCAGTGGGAACTGAATCCAAGAAGGATCTTTGAGGGAATAAAAGTGAGGTGTCAGCATACTTTAAAAATATTTAGGTTTAAAAGGTAGGGGAAAATAAACTTCAAAAAATACAGAGCAACTGTTTTACATTGCATTCACAAAATAGCTCATTGTGGACAAGAGTATGTCTGTTCTGGATAAATGATTTCTACTCTAAATGATATATTAGTTTTATACTACTTTAACTGTGATGGATAAAGTACTCTGTATGGTCAGGGGAATGTAGTGGGGGGAAAGAAATAGACAAAGATTACCTCTCCTGAGCCCCATTAGACTATTTTGGAGCTGGGCAGCATTTCAACTCCAGCTGGAATGATGTGCGGGAATTCTTGGACAATGATCCCAAGGGAAGATAAACTAACAGAGGTCCTAGGATAGAAACTAAAAATTCAGGGCAGCAACATAGGCTAGCCAGATTATCTGGCTAAATCTTGGATTACAGGGGATTAAAACAGTATTTGCAGCTCAGGAATGAAGTTGGCACAAAAAAAAAAAGGCTTGACGGGGATCAGGCAGAGATGTATAAAAAAAGATTCATCTCAGAACTGTTCCCCAGAACAACCAATATGGCTGTTATATGTATTTTTATGTCTGATTTCTAGCCAGGTTGATTAAAGTGATCTGATATCTTGTTGGTAATGTGTCCTGTTCTACCTCCATTGATTTCTTCCCACCAGACTAGTCCAGGGACAATGGGCTTAGAATAGGCAGGAAGAAGATTGCTCTAGGACTGTGATGGTGAACCGTGGCACTCCAGATGTTCTTGGACTTCAGTTCCCAGAAGCCCAAGCCCCCTGTGAATCCACACAAATGGGTTTACTGCGATTCATCTGTCCCGCGCTGCCCTCGTTGCTCCCTGAAGCGGAAGTAAAACGCGGCCGTACGGGCACATTTTACTTCCACTTCTGGGAGTGACAAGGGCAGTGTGGGCCGGATGAATCACAGTAAACCCATTTGTGTGGATTCACAGGGGGCTTGGGCTTCTGGGAATAGAAGTCCAAGAACATCTGGAGTGCAAAGGTTCGCCATCACAGCTCTAGGATACTTGCTTTCCCAGACTTCCAGATGATCCTTCCAGACCAAAGCAAAAGAAGGCGATATAACTGGCCTCTCTAGAGGAGGACTATCCTATGAGATGAGATTTTGGCAGGATATGCATATCTTCTACGTAATTTGGATAGGCATTGTTTAGAGCTGTGTTTCTGTCATTTCCCAGGGACTTAGCTCAGCTTGAGATTCAAGGCTATTTCTTCTCAGCCAATATTTTTAACATATACTTGTCCTTGGCCTGACATGTTTTTTACAGGTTTCTGGGAGGTTTATTGCCTAAAGAGTGGTGTGGACTATGGGGTGGTATATAAGTGCTTAATTAATTGAAACAACTTGCAGCATGTTCTTATAGGCCTTCAACTTGCACCTGATTTATGGCAATCCTAGGAATGTGTGACCTAAAGCAAAAAAGCAAAGCAATAACACTTATATACTACCCCATAGTGCTTAGTGCACTCTATGGGCAATTCACAAGTTATTTAGCTTTTTGCCCCACACATGCAGGGTACTCATTTTACTGACCTCAAAAGGATGGAAGGCTGAGTCAACTTTGATTCCTGGTTAGGATCAAACTCACAACCTCTTGGTTGCAATACATCAGTTTAACCACAGAGCTCACTATTGTCATTAGCAGCCCTGTTTAGCTTTTACTAACTCAAGCCTATAGTTTTCTTTATGAGGTCATGAAAACAAGTCCATTGACTGCATCATGAAGTCAAAGAATGGTGTTGGGTACATTCTAGCCTATATTAAGGTATGCCATTCAATTGTGCCAGCTATATATTGTAACCAGAGTTCTATTGCAGATATCATGGGTTCCTTGACAGTGAGTGATGGATTCTATGAATGCTAAAGCCATGGTTTTGTGGAATATAGTGTTTTATAGCAGATGCAGGACAAGTAGCCCTATAGGGTCCCTTCGCGTTCTGCTGAACTAGCTACTGACTAGGGTGGTTGTTCCTAACATTCGTCTGACATAGTCAAAGGTGAGGAACAAAACAAATCATACAGTTTTCTGCCAAAGGGGAGTTGATTACAAAGGTAATACCAATTTACAGCTATAAGGACACCTTAAGCCCCAATTTATATGCCTTCCCCATTGATGTAGAGAAATAAATGATGCTAGGTCCACAATTCTTTATTTATGGCAGGGTGTGAACTGAGTCACGCTAGTAGCCAATGCAACTTTCTTTTGTGCTGGATGCTAGGCATGCCCTCTGCAAGGTTCTGAATCCCTGTGGTGTTTACTGCATGCTATAAGCAAAATAATTGCTATCCTAAAGCTGTCACAATCAGTATTTTCTTAGAGATTTTCGATTTCTCTTTCATTTCATTGCAGTATATTCTAAGGTTTTTATTATTTTTAATAATAATAAATCTCATTATGATGGGCACGTAAGATTGCCTGCTTGCACATAGTATTGATTTTGCAGCATCCTGGATGCACATGTTGCTGGCTCTGGGAGATGTTTGAACCTTACAGAGGCTACTTAGTTCCTCTGCTATAGCCAGATAACTTTCTCAGTCATGTCAGAAATTTGTGCAATCAGTTCTTATGCCTGATGTCTGCATCTTTCTCCATAGGCACCATATCCATCAGTATCTGATTTGCTCTGGAAGAGAGGTCATTGTTCTTATTTATCTGGTGGCTCAAGATTTCAGTCTATTTTGGGGTACCAAAAATCTTATTTTTCACTGAGGGAGGCCCACCTCATCAGCCTGTACATTGGGGACAACAAAATACATCACAGATTATTCTGCCACTGATAATCAGATACAAACTGATCACAGCTCAAAGCATTAATTCATTGGCATGCAGTCTAATCAGACCTTGAATGTATGAAATCCCCTCTAACATGTTTTCGCTGTTCATCTAGCATTCCTTGGTACTTCTTGAATGGCTAAGGAAAATTTGGGATTAAAAGAAATTCTATCCCCACCCCCAACAACAACAAACAAACATGGAGATGTATTACAAGGTATGCTCTAGAATACATATATGATCTCACATACAGTATGTACAAAGACATAACTGTAAGAGATCTTTGAACTATACCAACAGCGTGTCTTGGCATTGATTGTGTTTGAGTATACCACATGTACTCAGAGCTATTCAGAAGGGGAACTTTATTGAATACAAAATAATTACAATACAGTCAAGATTCATAATAAAATGTCTAACTAATATGGGGGAATACAATCAAGAAGCAACTCACCTGGCTGAGAGATTTCTTAAATTAAGGCTGCTCTAAAACCAATATGACTGTTATATGGATTTTTGTTTTTTAAATCTGATTTCTGGCCGAACTGATAAAACAATCTGGTGACTTATTTTTAATGTGTCCTGTTCTGCCTCTATCATTTTCTTTCAACCAGGCTAATTGAAGAGGAGATTGTATGAAATGATACCTTTGGCTGGCATAATCATATCTCTTATGTAATTTTGATGGTGGTCATTTGGAAGTATTTTCCTGTGATTTGCTCTTGGTGGCTTGGCCTGTTTTGAAACCTGAGGCTGTTTCTTCTCAGCCACTGTTATTAATCTATATTTTTCCTTAGCCTGACAAGTTTTCCAATAAAAACAGTCTGTGGCATGCACATATATTGTATACAAGTATTGGCAAAAATGAAGACTGGTGCACAAATATTGCTAGTTTGGTAGCAGATGTTTATAGTCGTTGAACATCTGTATTTTGTAGCCTGAAATTCAGTGGGTTGTGGTTTTCTTTCCAACCAATGGGGAATCTAGAAAATGATTAGCAAGAGAAGTCATATGAAATGACACAACTTTGACAAAGGGAGTAACTTCAAACCATGCAGAAGGGAAAATAAATAAAAACTAGATCCTACCAAATCTTCAACAGGACTTTGAACATTATCAGATGCTCCAAAATCAGAGCATATCATTTTTTTGATTTCTTCCCTCTGACAGTGATATTGGGGTGGTGGTGGAGACTTATATGTACTGGATCTAGGATGTGAGCAAGGCTAATAAGGATAGGACCTTCTGAAGATCATGAATTCATATGCCTGTAATAAGCTGGAAAAGACTTGACTGCCCATGAAAATAACAACATAAGATCCAGAAAGCACAATGAATCTTCAGAATGGAATGAAGAAGAGTATTGCATATTTATAATTAAAGCAAAATGTTTCTTTTGCTGCAGTGGGATATCTCAGGAGTTGATGGGACCCTATTTTCTGGAAGTATGTAAGAAAGTGCTGGATGAGCCACTGTCATAGATTTTCGAATTGCACCCTCCACTGCTGATCCTACCCTGGGCAGCAACTTTCAAGGTTTTTTTCAATCCCATGGTTCAAATAATGAAACCAGAATTAGAATGCAAACAAACAAATAATCCCCAGAACCCATTTTAATCACAGAGCTCTGATTCTCAGCTCATTCTTTCTCAGTATATTTGGCACACAGTCTGGCAAGGTTTCTATGCTGTACCTATTCATCCTGCCTGAACTTGGATTTTCACTCATTAAACTAGGGGCTGGCAACTTTTCTAAGTCTGGTGAGCAATTTCCTGCCTCCAGGATTATTCAGGAGCTGTACAGAATGTCAAAAATGTGGTAGAAACTAATGAAAATTTCAGTTTAGGCATACCTGTTTCTTGTTTTAGATATGAGGAAATTTACTTACTTACTTACTTTCATTTCTATACCTCCCATCTGGAAGGAAATTCCTACTGTGGGTTGTTTACAGCATAAAAACAAAAGAAACACCCTTAAAATGCATATAACAATTCCCTCCCCAATAGGCTGTAATGGTCTAGGCATGCCTTCTCCAGGTCTTTAGATGTTCTGGGTAATGAATCCCATCGTCCTCTGCCAGATGAAAGTGATAAGACATGCAGTCCCATGCTGGCATGCAGCGTCCCTTGCATTTATTTCCAGCACTCCTTTAAAGTGGGAAGTGTAGTAAAAGAAACAAAAGTTTCAGGATAAAAAATAAAGTGGCTGAGGGGAGGCCATATACTGTACAGTGTCTTAGTTAGAGATAAAGATTTTTATTTCATCCTAGCAGGTAAAAATGAGAGATTTCTCCCTGCTGGGTAAGATTACAAGACTTCTTGTAGATTTTCCTGTTTCAGCACTTTTGAGAAAAAAATCACTGAAGTGTTTTTGCATAACCCCCTATATTTTGCACAGAACACCTTCTGTTCTGCACAGAAAGCCTTGTATTATCTGTGGAAAACAAGGGCTTTTGCACAAAAAACCCAGGATTTTTTGTTAATGTTACTGCTGACAAAAAAACTGTACTTTTAAAATTTTATTTCCTGCAGAAGCAACAAAACCCAACCCTTCCTTTGTTGCCAAGTCTCTAATGTTCCATTCTTGGACAAAGTATTAAAGCAATTTGTGGTTCCAGGGGTTTCTGGATCCATTTCAGTCTGGCATCAGGCCTTGTTATAAGGACTGAGACTGCTTTGGTTGCCTTGATGGATAACCTCTGCTGGAAGCTGGACAGGATCCCTTTTGGTTAGACCAATGTTTCCAAACGTTTGGGTTTTGTGCTTCAATTCCCAGAAGCTTAAGTCAATTCCTGTTATGTATGTTAACTGTGTTTTCTGACTGCAGCGGAATGTATCTTTTCTCATGTATCTATTCTTATGCAAATAACTGGAAAATGTGCACACTCTGTTAGCCAATGGGCTTGTTGTATTATTGTTACTGTTACTGTTTATAGTGTATATAAGTCCGAGTTTTGCCCCATCCAAACTGTGTTCAAACCCCACTAATAAAGAGCTGAATTTCACTACTTCACTCATCTGCTTCTTCATTCCCTGAACACTAAAATTCCCCAAAGCACTGATTAGTCAATGTACTGACTTCGGCCTCTGGGAATCGAAGTCCAAAAACCAAACATTGAGAAACACTGGTCTACACTATCTAAAAGACTACATCTTCAGAGGAGACCTTTCTCTCTCTCCACCCAGACATCCTGGAGTGTGAAGTCAAGTGGGCCCTAGAAAGTATTACTAACAAGAAAGCTAGTGGTGATGATGGTATTCCAGTTGAGCTACTGTATTTAAAGCTCCAAAAGAAGATATAATTAAAGTTGCACTCAATATGCCAGGAGATTTGGAAAATGCAGCAGATCAGTCTATGTTCCAATTCCAAAGAAGGGCAATGTCAAAGAATGTTAAAATAATCATACAATTGCGCTCACCTCACATGCTAGCAAGATCATGCTCAAGATCTTACAAGCTAGGCTGAAGCAGTACTTGACCAAGAACTTCCAGAAGTACAAGCTGAGTTCTGAAGAGGCAGGGGAACTAGAGACCAAATTACCACCATTCACTGGATCATGGAGAAAACAAGGGAGTACTGTTCCAGAAAAATGTCTACTTCTGTTTCATTGACTACACCAAAGCCGTTGATTCTGTGGGCCACAATAAACTGTGACAAGCCCTCAAAGAGATAGGGGTACAAGACCACCTCACCTATCTTCTGAGAAAGCTGTATGTGGGTCATGAAGCAACAGTTAGGACAGGATACAGAACAACTGATCGGTTTAGAATAGGAAAAGGAGTACAACAAGGCTGTATATGGTCACCCACCTTATTTAACTTGCAGAGTACATCATATGAAATGCAGGGCTGAAAGAACCACAAGATGGAATTAAGATTGCTGGGAGAAATGTCAACAACCTAAGATATACAGATGACACTACCCTAATGGCAGAAAGTGAAGAAGTCCTAAAAATCCTCTTGATGAGGGTGAAAGAGGAGAGTGCAAATTCTGGCCTGAAACTCAAAATAAAAAAAAACCCAAGGTCATGGCATTGGGCTCCATCATTCCCTGGCAAATAGAAGTGGAAGAAATGGAATCACTGACAGACTTTACCTTCTTGGGATCTAAGATCAATGCAGATGGATGACTGCAGCCATGAAATAAAAAGACGCTTACTTCTTGGGAGGCAAGCTATGGCAAACCTAGGCAGCATAATAAAAACTAGAGACATCACCCTGCCAACATAAGTCCACACAGTTAACGCAATGGTCTTCCCAGTATTAATGTATCGCTGTGAGAGCTGGACCATAAGGAAGGCTGAGCACAGAAGAATAGATGCCTTTGAACTGTGGTGCTGGGGGAGACTCTTGGGAGTCCCCTTGACTGCAAAGAGATCAAATCAGTCAATCCTAAAGGAAATCAACCCTGACTGCTCCTTGGAAGGAAAAATACTGAAGCTGAAGCTCAAGTACTTTGGCCACCAAATGAGAAGAGAGGACTCACGCGAGAAGACCCTGATGCTGGGAAAGATTGAAGGCAAAAGAAGAGGGCAGCAGAGGATGAGATGACTAGATGGCATCGTTGATGCCATGGGCACAGATCTGGGTGGGCTACAGAGGATGGCAGATGACAGGGGAGCTTGGCATGCTATGGTCCATGGGTTCGCAAATGGTTGGACCACACCTATCAAGTATCCCATATTGGCCGGGATTTCCCGTAATTCAGCGCCACTTTTTCTACTTTCCCGGCTGGACACACCACCATCCCTTAATTTGATGGTGGAGAAAGTAGTTACTGTGCATCCCCTTCTGCGCATGCGCAGAATCCTTCTACGCATGCGCAGAATCCTTCTACGCATGCGCAGAAGGGTTCTGCACTGAAGGGGATGTGCAGAAGCGTTCTGTGCATGCATAGAAGGGTTCTGCGCAGGTCCCATATTGTCTGGAGCCGCACTTGACAGGGTTGGACTCAACTGTGCGGCTGAACAATAATAAGGTTTTTAGCTTTTATATCGTCTTTTTAAAATGAATGTTAAATAATGTTTATATATAGGGACTGCAGTGGCTCAATTGGCTAAGATGCTGACTCGGAGGCAGAAGGTCAGCAGTTCGATTCCTGAGTACTGAAGGACGGAATGAGCTCCCGCCTTTCTTCCAGCTCCTGCCAACCTAGCAGTTCGAAAGCAAGAAATTGCAAGTAGATAAATAGGGACCACTTTGTTGGGAAGGTAACAGCATTCTGTGCGCTCCGGTGTCTAGTCATGCCTGCCACATGACCACAGAAACATCTGCAGAAGCAAACAGTGCTGGCTCTTCGGCTTTGAAACAGAGATGAGCACTGCATCCTAGAGTCAGATACGACTGGCTTTCAAGAAAGGGAAACCTTATATATATATATCTGACTTATGATGACTCTAAGAGGGTTTCAAGTTATGTGAAATGTTCAAGTGCTATTTTTAGCTCCATGTCAGAGCAGGGATCCAAATGAGAGTCTCCTAAGACCTCATCCATTGCTTTTCCACAATAGCTCTAAATACTGGGGAATCATCCTCTTTTTTAATGGGTTAGGGAGGATTTCAGATGGTTAGAAAATTATTAAATTTGCACTTTTTTACTTGTTCTTGTTGGGTTTTTAACTATGTTTTTAAATGATGTTTTAATTGTTATTTTTTTAATTGCTGTTTTAATCCGATGGTTTATAATATGTTGGAGGCCGCCTTGAGTCATCTTACGATGAGGAAGGCGGGATAGAAATTCTGTAAATAAATAAATAAATAAATAAATAAATAAGTGGAAGATGGTCCTTCCTCCCTTCCATGGATTTAGCTTAGCAATTGTTGCTACCTTCAGTCGCTTCCTATTTTGCTTTATCTCTGCTCAGACCAGGGTCATTTCCTATGTATAATTGGGAAAGGAATTGTGATTAATATAATTCAGTGAGGCTCAGAAAGTAAAGGGTAAAGTATGTCAATCCTTCCTGCAATTTCTCCCTCTTTGATCCATTTTTGCTTCAAACAGTTGACACACATTTAGAAGACATAACCCTAGTTAGAATAAAGTGTAACTCCAGCTGTAGTGAGCAACTAGTCATTTTGTGAATTACTTTCTTGTCTCAGCCCTGTTGTTTAGCATACAATTGTCATACTTTTTTTTTAATTATCAAAGCAAACCTGCATTTCTTTGCTGCCAACTACTTGATATTTAGTTAGCTTTTAGCTTGCAATAGATTAATAAAACCATCTTCTTACTTCTGCTTTTTACTGCCATCTGCTGAACATCTCCTTAGAGAAATTAACTGCTTTCCATATTGGAACTGCAAATGACAAATTTCCCATGTATACATGTCAGACAGAAATATATTCCCTTTTGGAAATAGCAATGATTTCATTTCAGTAATAATTACAAAATGACAAGACACACAAAAGGCAAAAAGGAAAGGACAAGAGGAAACAGTGTGCATAAACAAAGAAAATTGGAGCAAAAGAGGGAAGATGGCATTGAGTCTCTTCCAATAGACTCATTGTTTTCAAGATTCAGATCTGGATCTTGTTAGGAGCTGACATTGTGGGAACTTAATTTATGCCACCTTGAATTTTGTCCTAGGAGAAAGCTGGAATGACAAATGCACAGAGCTAATGACACAATTGGAAGGTTAGCTCAGTAAGTTGTGGGCCTGGCTCCTGAGCCAGAGGTCAGGAAGTTGATTCCTCACCATGCCAGTCAGGAGAAGTGCCAGCTTGTGATGCCTGAAGCAAGCTACACAGCCCTTGAGAGATTTCAGGAAAAGGGTCTGGTAAAACATTTCTGAGTAGTCTGCATCTGGAAAACCTTCGAAAGGGTCCCCATAAATCAGAATTGACTTGACAACAAATACTAATTATTGTCAATGATGCAATCCTATTGAAGTCTTATTAACTGGATTAAATGGATTTTATTCCCAAATACCGGAAGGCCCTTAAGACCTGGCTGTGCCAGTGGGTATGGGGCACGACAGCTATGCCAGCCCAGTCCTGCTGGCTGGTATGAATAATGGCCTGTTGGATAACACACCAGTCCATTTTTTATTCCTCCCCTGTCCCCTCCCCCTCCCCTTTTATAACTTTAAACTTTTTAAATTTTTTAATCTTATTCTTTGTATTGTTCAATTCTTTTAAAATAGTTTTTAAATCTTGTTGTGTACTTTTTATTCTTAAGAGGTTAGGGGGGGATGGATGGGTGTTGTTGTTTTAAATTTGTATATTTTTTAACTGTGATGTAAGTCACCTTGGGTCATCCATGGATGAGGAAGGTGGGGTAGAAATTTTGTAAAATAAATAAATACATACATACATACATACATACATACATACATACATACATACATACATACATACATACATACACATACTGTAAGATTGTAGCCTTGGCTTTTTGAAAAAGCTATATCTGGAAGAGTTAGCATTCTATTACATAGTATGGTTAGCCATGGTTTAAGATGCTGAGCTTGGTGCTGGAAAGTTGGCAGGTCAGCATTTTGAGACCCCAGTCCTTCTGCCAATCTAGCAGTTTGAAAGCAAGATTTAGCAAGTAAATAGGTACCGCTTCAGCAGGAAAGGCAACAGTATTCCATGTGCTTTGGCATCTAGTCATGGAGACATTTGGCTGTAAAAAGAGATGACCACAGTCCCTAGCGTTGGACATGACTGGCTTTCAAGCAACTGAGTCCTTTACCATCATTTTTTAGATGAAACTTCATGTGACTCCCTCATGCATGCATTGCATACATGAGGGAAAAACTGGATTAAAGTGGCTATCCTGATGTACCTCCAAGATACACTCAAGAGTGGGTGGGGTCATTTAAGAAGGTTTCCTTATCTCTCCTTGCTTTTCTTTGAAAATCTGTGTTTAATTGACTGACTTTTTCTCTTTCATCTTTTACTTTTGCATTCCTTCTTTCCTCTGCTATTTTAAGAGCCTCATCAGACAGCCACTTTGCTGTCTGTTGTAGCGAGACCCTGATGAAGACCCTGATGAATCAGCTCCACTTGCCAGAAGTTCCCAGAAAGCAGGCCTGTGCTTATAAATTTCTGCTCTAAAGTTTCTGCTCTGTTTCAGCTAGGCTGAAGTTTGCAAACAGCAATACTTTGCTTACGTATTTCTGTTCAGATAAACCTTCACTGTCTCTGCTAGACAGGAATGTTTCATCTCTGCTGCCCTGAGTCGGGTTTTTACCTGAGTGGGTGGCATAAAAATTGAAATAAAATTAAATAAATAAATAAATCTCTGCCAACTAGCAGTGCTTATCTCTAAGTTTTGAAGAAACCTGCCAAGAAAGGCATGTATATCTTTTCACTTACATGTTAGGCAGAACCCATGTTCTGCCTCTTATCAAACCATTGGTGGGGAGATAAAGGGAGCCTCCCATGGCTCAGGAGGCTCTGAAGATGCCGCCGCAGCCACGCCCTCTCCACCCCAACATCGACGGGGAGATAAAGGGAGCCTCCCGTGGCTTGGAAGGCTCTGAAGATGCCGCCGCAGCCACGCCCTCCCCACCCCCAACATCGGCGGGGAGATAAAGGGAACCTCCTGTGGCTCGGGAGGCTCCGAAGGACGCCTCTGCTGCGAAGCATCGTGCCCTCTCGGCCCTTTGTTCAAACTGGAGGTTGACTAGGGCGGGTAGCTTTGACTTTGATTATTTTTGTGGTGGCCTTGTTGTACCTGGACATGTGGGGCTTCTGAAAAGAGGTTTTTTCCCTTTTGTCTTGATGCTTGCTATTGGAGGGTTGATATTGTATCACTGTGATTATTGTTTCTCTGTAATTGTACTGATTAATTATTGTGTTTTTGCATCATTATATTGTAACAGTATGTATCTTAATATGTTGTTAGCCGCTCTGAGTTGGCCGTGGGTTGATTAGAGCGGGATATAAATTTAAATAATAATAAATAAATAATAAATGTTCCACCTCTTAGTGAACATGTTTGTCTCTTATACAATACACTCTGTACATGCTAGCTTTTATCACACTAGTCAGCAAGATTTTTTTCTCATCTTTCTCACAGTAGTCAGCAAGACTCGTTTCTCACAGGTGGGGGCTAGATCCTCTCACAGGTTGCTGAATCAGCAAGGAACAGTTCTTTGGAAATCTCCTAAGTTAGCACCACCCATAAAAGGGTATATAATATATGTTGTTACCACTATGAAGTGGGCAAGCTAGGGTGAGCTAATCTTGAGACCCCTAGGTTTCAATATGCCTCGCTTCCCAACCTAAAGGGCAAGCTTAGCTAGACTCCCCATGTTTAGCTATTGCCTTTAACACCTTACCTGATGGGAGCATTGTCCTGCGAAGGGCTATGCCAGAGAGGGGAAAGAGAACGTTAACTAATTTCATTTCTTTGTGTGTGTATGTCTTTTGTTCTTTGTCTTGTTTCAGATGCATTTCTGAAATAAACCTTTGCTGCTATTTGGTCTGAGTGGAACTCAGTCATTTGAAGGCTAATTGGAGAACAATAATACTTAATGCCATCCACGTTACAAACTAAAAGGAAATAGCTTATTCCCAGAGAGAGAGAAAGGGAGAAAATTGGTTTTTCTGCTCCAGGCTCCAGGACTGGTTCAGGCTTTGTGAGGTTCAGTAACCATTGCTGTATGGGAATGTGTGTACCAGAAACTAATAAATCAGAAGCCTACTGAACTAACCCACAAGAAGAGACCACTTTGCCTGGTACTAGTAATCGGAGGTCTACAACATCTGTTAGCAATTAAACTGTTAGTAAGCCCCAAATCTTATGTAATTTTTAAGTTAAATGGGGGCAATGTTTAAATAATAAATTGGATGCTGAGTTCTTTGTGCATTTAGTAAAAATGAACTTGATTATTTTTCAAAGGAAATGAGTTTGAGAGAAAGCAAAAGTGACAAGAGGAAGGCCTTCCCTGTTCCAAGGCCAGTCATGTAGAATGGATTGCCCACTTTGATTAGATTGGTTTCCAATCCTGAACATTTCTGATGCCAGTTTGAATACCCTTATGTCTTCAGGCATTTTTCTAATTATTTGCCTATTTGCTTTACATTGGTAAAAATCCACTAGTAAGTTGCAACTTGATTTGGCTTGTCTAATTGGTGGGGAATTGAAAATTTCTACTGTTTCAATGGGCTCCCTGGATTTCAGCAAATATCTGGTACCCTGATTGTTAAAAAAATAGCTATTGATGGTCTCCCCTTTTGAATGTGTCCCGTTCATGTGTTGGGAGAACATGATTACATTTAGTTTATATATATATTATTTATTATGTTATTTATGTATTCTATTTTATGTTATATATTCAGATCATGCTCCCCTCTACAGGTGTAAGATATGATGTAAAGGTAAAGGTTTCCCTTGCTCGAACGCCAGTCGTATCTGACTCTAGGGTTCAGTGCTCATCTCTGTTTCAAAACAGAAGAGCCAGCACTGTCTGCTTCTGGAGATGTTTCCGTGGTCATGTGGCAGGCATGACTAGACACCGGAGTGCATGGAATACTGTTTCCTTCCCACCAAAGTGGTCCCTATTTATCTATTTGCAATTTCTTGCTTTCGAACTGCTAGGTTGGCAGGAGCTGGGACAAAGATGGGAGCTCATTCCAATATGAAGGTGGGGCTAATATACCAAGGCTAGGAAAATTGGTTGGACTACAACTTCCAGAATCTTCCATCTAGCAAAAACACATTGAATTATTATGTAGAAAGCAACTTCCCAAGCTATGTCATAATTCTTCTTTCCCCCATTCTGTAGTAGATAGTACTGTAGGTCAGGCATTATTACAGTTCCATGTAATGCAGATCAAGCTATAATTATGCTAATATTACTGGTGAGTAGATAAGACTGAGAGAGTATCTTGCTTAATGCCACCAGATGGATTAAATGTAGAGGTGGAAGGTGAATACGTGAACCTCCTGATCGTGGCTTGATCTCTTCCCCAGTGCATTATGAGTCTTCTCTATTTGTGTTGATAAAGTGAAAGAAATGTCAAAGGAAAATAGTGAGGAATTTATGAAGTGAGGCTTGTTGTTTTTAATGAAAAATTTTGAGCTTCAACTGTATACTGCCACAAAACACCCCAGAAAAAAAAATCCCCACTTCACTCTGCCATGCTTCTAATTAATACATGGCATTTGTGTGTGTGTGTGTGTGTCTTCATCTTTGAACATTTCAAAAAACACACATTGCACCAGCTTACCCTGGAAAAATATTTGTGCTATTACAAAAACAGAAGAGTTTTGCTTTAACTGCCCTCACCCCACCCCACCCCAAAAAAAGTAAAAAAAAGTGGGGGAGATTAAAAAAACACTTACAAAAAAGTTTAGAAAGTGTCCTTAGAACAGTAGTGGTAAGGCAGCACATGAGGACTGTTCTTTTTTCACAGAAAGATTAATATAGGAAGATATTTTTTTCGCTTTTGCTTATTTATAGCAGATGTTATCTAAGGAAACAGTTGCTACTGCTTTGCTAAAGGCTGTCTTGGCATGAATGGAGGCAAAATGTGGCATGCTTTAGTCTAATATCCTCCATATTGTGCTGGCCTATTTTGTTATCTTTTCTTTTACTGTATTCCATCTACCCATTCCCTCTGCCGTGCTGCAATAGCCTCCCTCGTTCTATAAATTAACTCCTTTCCCTTTAATTCTCTCTTCAGAAGCTCAGATCTTTAGGATAAATCACTCATCATGGATTTTGAAGGATTGTGACCTTAACCACTTAGTACTTTCCTGTTGCCAGTCAACCTTCTCTTTCCTGTCTTTGCAAAACATTCTTCTCCTCCTTCATTCGTACTTTGCTTTGTATTAGAAGGCTACAGCATAAGGAAAGAAATGAACTGTCCTCTGTAAAGAGTAAGGGAGTTATCTGAAACACTGTCCAAACCGTAAGTGTGAGATAGGGAACCAGAGAAAGAGAAAATTTTGGTCACAATGAATTGTGGGACTTCAGAAGCCCAGGACACAGGCATGTGCTGGTATATCGGGCAATCGGGCTTTGTCCCACCCCACCCTCGCTTCTTGCACCCTCGGGCGCCAATAACAATGTATGGGATTCCCCCCAACCCCACCACTCCCTGTCCAGCACCTTCCCATGGTGCCCTGCACACCCCTGCCAAGACACCATGGTCAATGGTGAGGTATAAGAGAAATTTCACTCCCAAACTGTAGAATTCTCCAGCCTTGATGTAAAAGTATATTATAGTGAGTACAGGCCTTAAAAAGAATCAAGCAAAAATGTACAGAATCACAGAAAAGAAAGATTATGAGGAACACACACAATTCTCTGGCCAAACTGAACTAAAGACAACATTGTTTTCAAAGCTCTACTTTTATGTGGGTAGAGTGAAAAACTACCCAGGTGAGTAGTATAGAAATGTAATAAATAAATAGAGGTTGATACAGCTTTTAAAGCAGAGCCCCTCAACCTTTCCTGCACCACAGACTGGCTTCATGCCAAACAACCTTTCCATGGACTGGCAAGTGGGAGGGGGGGGACTGGATGGTGCAAGTGCACAACAAAATATAACAAAGTGCACACTGTGCCCAGCTGAGGGGAGGAGCCCAAAAACAAGGAGGAGGGGCCCAGCCACCTGCCATCCACACCGCCTGACTTGGGCAGTGAGGCATCACACAGCGCACAGGTAGTGGGGCAGAGCCCCACCAAAGTTAAGCAATGTGGAGGAGGGGACCAGCCACCTGCCCATCTGCTGTGTCTGAAGTTCACACCACACCACACCCAATGGGCAGACCGCCAAGGGCAGAAGGCTGCCACTATGGCTCCCAGTGCCACCAACCTCCTGCAGCCCGGTTTGGGACAGCCCATGGCCTAGCACTGGTCCATGTTCTGGTGGTTGGGGGACCCCTGATTTAAAGGGTGGTGTTATTATTTATAGCACTGTGATTTTTCTCTGGACCTCCAGTTCATCTTCTGTGTCTAGGCGAGATGTGAAACTGCAAAATGAAGCCACTTTTGGCAAGTTCATTTTGTAGTTTCTTTTGCCTGATCTTGTGTGAGAAAGATTAGTTGCTAACACAAGGTTGGTATCAAAAATTCCACATTCTTCAAGGATGCTCTTTCTGTGTACCCAAATCCAAATGAATCTATTATGGCTTCTATGCTTAGTTTTAAAATTACCTACATTTTAAAATTACCTACACTACCAGAGTGTTACGTGACCTTTCTGTGTGGCATCATTCTTGTATATATGGATTGATATGGACTGCCCCCTGCCTCAATGTCATCTTCAGCTCTGTTTTCCCTTCATCTGTGTTCAGTGAAACAGTGGGAATTCCTAAGAGGTGTCATTATTCTGCTAGAGGCTGGAGGAGAGCTCAGAAACAAAAAAAAGTTGAGAACATTTGTGAAATCGAATCTACAGGAGAGGTGAAGTCTCCAGGTGTACGCAAAAGAGTCCAACATATTCAAGTGAATCAAGTTTTGGAGCCATCCTTAGGACCTGTTGTATTTTTCTTTTCCTTAACAGCCCCTGAGGCCACAAAAAATTCCCTGTAATGTGTTAGGTTCATCTACTGAATAAACCTTTCCCCCTACAATTTGAGACTGTCTCTCCAATAAATTGGATGAGAGCTCAGTCAAGATGAGATGAAAGTATTATTGGTAGATGACACGGCATTTTGGAAATTTGGCTTTCTGGGCTACAGACAGGGTTGCCAGTGTGGTGTTAGTGTTTGAAATGTTGAGCTGGGAATCCAGAGACTCCCACATAGGGTTTTTATTTATTTATTTAGGGATTTATATCCCACCCTTCTGATAGGAGACACCACTCAGGGTGGCGAACAGCATACAATAAAAAGAGCAAACAAGAACAACAACAGTACGACAACTGATTAAAAAGGCATCAGCTAAAAAATGATCAGTAAACCCGCCCCCCCCCCCCCAATTAAGAACTAGAATTACAACACTAAAACCTAATTGAATAAACATTAAAAAAAACTACCCTCACCCACCCTCAACCCATAATAAAATAATAAAAGAGATAGGTAGATAAATCTTTATTTGTCATTGTCCTGCACAGAACAACGAGATTGGGGGGAAAAATACTTATCAACCCAACAAAACCTAGACAAAATACAACTATACAAAATTATATTATAGAGAGAGCACAGAGCAAAAAACAGGGTCCCTTAGACAGAATTAAATAAGCCAGCGGGCTTGTGCAGTTGAGTCCAGCACACCACAAATCCACTGGCATAGCCAGGTCTTCAACTTTTTCCTGAAGGGTAGGAGGTCTGACTGGAGTTGGAGATCTGGTAGCAGGAGGTTCCACAGGGCTGGGGCAGACACGGAGAAGGCTCTCCTCCTGATCCAAGTCAGATGAGCCTCTTTTGCAGATGGGACCACCATTGAGCCCCTCCTGTCTGCCCTTGTGGGATGGGCTGAGTATCTTGGGGAGATGCAGTCTCTTAAGTACCCTGGACCAATGCCATGCAGGGCTTTAAAGGTAAAACCAGAACCTTGAATTGCACTCAGAGACAAACTGGGAGCCAGTGCAACTCCCAGAGCAGTGGGAAGGCACGGGCATAATGCCCGCACCCCATCGCCACCCGAGCAGCTGCATTCTGAACCAGCTGAAGCCTCTGAATGGTCACCAAGGGTTGCCAGATGGTATCCTAAAGGAGGACATGTCCTCCTTTTCTATAATAGTTATTTGTTAAAAAAACCAATAACTTCTTTTGAAAATTGGCAGTTCAGCTAAATATGATTAAATAAAGTAAATCATATTAAAAAAACTCATTTGATTTGTGAAAGTCCTCCTTTTAGACCCATCAGCTCTCCTTTTTCAAATTATCATCTGGCAACCCTATATCAAACTCAATGGATGACCTTGACCATGCAATTCCATTCTTGCTCCTCCCTCTCTTGACCTATACTTCTTCATAGGGATATTATAAGAGTAAATGGAGAGGAGGAAATCATGAACTCACTGGAGAAAAGGCAGGGCAATCCATGAGAAGTTATTTTACATGAGATGAAATTGTCTGCCAACATTTTAGCACAGCATGTCTTCTTGGTTCCTACTGGGTTGAAGCAGTATTGCCATGGTTCTCCCTCCCCTCAGAAAATCCAGGTTTTATTATAAATTGTGGTGTGTGTGTGTGTGTGTGTGTGTGTGTGTGTGTGCGTGTGTGTGTGTGTGTGTGTGTGTGTATTTCAGAATGGAGGGGGAAACCCTGGACAAGTTCAATGGGACAGCAAAGTTGATTTCAGCCATGCCTCCTAGCATTCCCAGCTTATTGTTGTTCTGTTCAATAACTATAATGCAAGGACTCAACAAGAAGTGATTGATCTCAGTATTTTCAATTCCTAAATTAGTCCCCTCTATTTTTTCTCTCTCAAAGATGGAAGCTATAAACAGAACCGATCAAACCTCACATCTCTACTAGTCCAGCCTATTTCTGTGATGTTGGCCAGAATACTGATCTCTTCCCCAGAGAAAAATGGTGAAAATGAAGCTTGCCTACCTTTGGAATTGTCTGCTGGAGGTAACACCTTCCTCTTCCATCATCTCTTTCTTTGAATAATGACCATTTAAAAATAAATACACTGAAGGTTCTTTAAGCCCTCTAACTATATTTTATGTATTTGTGTATAATTGGGGTGCTCTGACCAATTTCAGGTATATTCCTTTCAGGCTAGGCATAAGTGTATCACTTGTGCTCTTGAAGAGGTTATTTGAGAGCGAGAGAGCAGAATGTTGTGAAGTGCCGCAGATGAGAAGAGTAATTTTAATTCTTTTTTAAAAAATTGTAGCAGTTAAAAATACAGACTCATATAGCTGTCAAACCATATTCAGTCTATTGCAGTATGTCCCAAGGTCCAGTTGACAGAAGTCAGATATCAGAAGGCACTACATCTCTCTGACTACAAAGCATTAGAGTCCAATTTGTGCTATTGACTGAAAAATCTCTCTGACTCACCCAAGAGCAGCTTCTGTGTCTCTGTGAGAGTTTTTAAGACCATGCTGGACAATATAAAGCTATCAAAGAAGAGATTAAGATACTGTAGGAGATTTCAAGGAGTTGGAGTATTATCTTGCCTTTTTTTGGGGGGGGAGGTTCTGGCTTCTATTTAAATTTCTGAACAAATACCTGTATTCATTGCCACTTTGATTTGTGTCTTACTGGAAGAAAGAGAATAAGATTCCTCTTCTCTGTATGCATAAAGAATTTACTGAGGTATGCTTATCCATCATGGAAATTTATTCTGAGGACAAATATTTATGCCTTGCATGAGACTTGGAAGGCATTCTAGTCCAAATGCACAAACAGAATGATAGGTTAATTCCTTAAGCAGTGATGTGCATCAGTTGGATTCCTTTATCTGCTAGAATCTGTGCCATTCTCTTCTTCCTGAAATCCCCATGTATGCTTACATCTGGGCATAGATGTTGTGGAAAACATGTGTAGCAGTTCATTTGATAACCTAGCATAGTATGAAAATAGTGAGAGAAGAAGACATTTCCAGTTATGATAGAGTTGGACATCAAGACGTGTCTTTAGATCTTGGCAGTGTTTCTTCTCAATTTAGGTTGTCACTACAAGCAGAAAGAACTTCAGGGATTTTAAAGCCCTGCATGATCCCTCAACTGGCACTGAAAGTGAGGGAAAGAGCTCTTTTTAAAATGCAATAATTTGTGAAAAAATATCTGGTATCCTTTAGAAAGGGCAGCTCTCTCAGAGACAAAGAAGAAGCAGAGGATTGACTGGTTGTTTAGAAAGATGCAAACAATCTATCCAGGGCTTCAAACTCTTAAACACAGGAGCAGATAGCCTCATTTGGGACAATTTACAGCATTAAGCAAATGAGGAAGGAAGGGAAGAAGGAAGGAAGGAACATTTTGTCAAGAATATTAAGGAATTCCTCACCTACCTAGCTGTGAGGAAAATGTTATTTCTTGTCTTTTTTAATTTTAAGAATGCAATTTTGTAAATGATACAGGAAAAGCAAGTTTGTCTTTGACACTGGCCTTCCCAATAATTCTCAGCATTGTCCTTCCTCCTCACCTGACAGTCAGTACAATTTACCTACAACTAATTCTCTACTAGAAAGGCCATTTGTGCTTCTAGTATCCAGATGAAATTATGGTGCAAAATTAATTCTCACTTAGCAGTGTATGAAATAGTCTATGAGGAGAGTTAATAACAAATCAATCTTTGCACAAAGAATGATGAGAGTATGGTAAACTCTCTTACACCATACCTTCCTTGGTATAGTTGGTGAATGAAAGAAAGGTCTGTTGTCTCTCATACAGACCCCAACAGCCACCAGACACTCGGACAGGACTTTAATAGTATCACTGGGATCACCACGGGCCGAGATGTACACCTGGGCATCATCCTCATACTGATGGTACCATGCCCCGTGGGAACGAATGATCTCACCCAGCGGCTTCATGTAGATATTAAATAGGAGAGGAGACAACACCAAGCCCTGAGGTACCCCATATTGAAGCAACCTATGGCTGGACGTCTCACCCTCTAACCACACTGACTGGGTACAGCCCTTCAGGAATGAGGAAAACCAGGACCACACAGTTCCCTGGATCCCCAATCCTTGGAGTTGTTCCAGAAGGATACCATGATCGACGGTATCAAAGGCTGCTGAGAGGTCAAGGAGAGCAAGAATGGGCAGATGACCTCCATCCTGCTCCCTCCAGAGATCATCCATCAGTGCGACCAATGCCGTCTCAGTACCATGTCCAGGCCTGAACCCTGACTGAAAGGGGTCCAGATAATCCGCTTCATCCATTACCCCCTGCAACTGCCGCACCACCACCTTCTCCAATACCTTCCCCAAAAAGGGAAGGTTGGAGACCGGTCTGTATTTGGCTGGAATTGCTGGGTTGAGTGAGGGCTTTTTAGGAGGGGACATACCAAGGCATGTTTTAATGATGCAGGGAATACGCCCTCATGTAATGATGAATTAATTATAGCCCCAACCCAGCCACCCATCACTGCCTTAGAGGCTTTCACCAGCCCAGCAGGACAGGGATCCAAAGGACAGTTAGTGGTGTGAACAGCTGCAAGGAGCCGGTCCACATCATCAGAGACAACTGGATCAAGCCGTTCCCAAATGTTTTTGCCCTTTGTTCTCACTTCTATTATTTTATTATGGGTTCAGGGTGGGTGAGGGTAGTTTTTAATGTTTATCCAAATTAGGTTTTAGTGTTTTAATTCTAGTTCTTAATGGGGGTGGAAGTGTTACTGATCGATTTTTAGCTGATGTCATTTTAATTTGTTGTTGTATTATTGTAGTTGCTTTTTCGCTGTTTTTATTGTATGCTGTTCACCACCCAGAGTGGTGTCCCCCATCAGAAGGGTGGGATGTAAATTCATAAATAAAATATATAATTATAAACATGACAAGACTATGATCTGGTCCCCTCCTGACTCTCCCCATCCATGCTGGGGCTCAGTCCCAAGTGAATCTGAGCGATTTTATCTGTCAGGTAATTGGCAAAATCCTCAGCAGAACCCTGCCAACTGGGCACAGACCCCCCCCTCTTCCGAGGAGAGACCTAGTAACCCAGAACAGGGCTGCTGGGTGGTTATCTACAGATGCAATAAGGGTGGTGAAATATTGCCATTTCACCACCTCTATCACCACCAGGTAGGATCTAATAGTGGCTCTAGCCAGTGTCCAGTCAGAATCACTTTGAGTCTTCCCCCAGCAGCGCTCTAGGCCCGTTTGAGCTCCCGTAGCTCTTTCATGAACCACAGGGATGACCTTGCTCCACGGGCTCAGAGAGGCCGTAATGGCACTATTTCATCCTAGGCTGCCGTCATCTTCCTGTTCCACAGGTCAACAAGTGCCTCGGGAGAATCATGTAGCTGATCCAGGGGGAAAAACTCAGTTCCCTCTGGAAACCATCCGGATCCATTAGTCGCCGGGGTGGGCCAATTTAATAGGCCCTGCCTCTCTTCAGTGAAACGTCGCCTCCAGGAAGTCAAGAGTCACCAGGAAGTGATCTGACCATGGCACAGCTCCTGTAATCTCAGGTCACTCTGCCACCGCTCCAACAAGAAGATTAGATCTGGCGTGTGACCACTACCCCTGGTCGGACCCCGAATTACCTGAGTCAGGCCCATAGCCACCATGGAAGCCATGAACTCCCTTGCCACCTCAGAATACATCCCCAACAAAGGCAAATTAAAGTCCCCAAGGACCATGAGCCTTGGGAACTCTAACACCAACATTGTGCTATCATTTTACCACAGCTTATACTCAGTGGCTTGTGTTCAATATGTTGAACACGGTTGTCAGTGTTATATAGGAGATAAAGTTGTCAAGACCTTTAAAGTCTTTTAATATATGTCTAATTTTGGAAAATAAGATTTGTTGTTGGGACTGTTTAAGGTAAATTAAATTTTACTTTGTCTCATCCTTTTGAGAGATCTTTGGGACTTTTTAAGGCACAGTAAGCCATTAAACCAAGGAATGTTACCGTACAGTACTTCTATTCATTTTATTATCTGATTTTAGAAGATGACAGTTGCCAGTGAAGAAAAAGCATCTTTCATTATTATCCATTTAAGGATGGAACATCAAAGTCTTTTCTGACATCAGGTCATGTGCCAGAATCCTATTGGTTAGAAATGCTGTCATAATGGCCGTGGCATAAACTTCAATATCAAATATAAGCTGATTAGAAATTTGCTGCCTGTATTCCCTCAGCACGTACCAGTCATATGTGTTGGCATGTGATGAGGAATATAAATGTCAACTCCTTAACTAGCAGAAGTCATCTGCAGTGATTTATAGCCTCACATTATGTTGTTATAACGTGTCATCAAGTTACTTCCAACTTATGTGAATTTTTAGTAAAAGAAAATTTCCAAGAGGAAATCTTCTGTTCATTTATGAACATCTGACTTGACATCATTGGCTATGATAAAACTACTGTTTATTGTCACTAAACCACAGTGGCTGATTTGAGAGAGCCTCCTCAATGATTGTGGTATTTTTGAACCACAATCGGGCATATCCCAGGCAATGGCCACCTTGTGTCAGTTATCTTTCTCACACTAGGTTAGGCGAAGTGAACTGCAGAATGAACTCACCAAAAGGTGACCTCATTTTGGCAGTTTCACATCTTGCCTGGACACGAAAGAAGAAGTGGCTGATTTAACCTGGTGATCAGTCATATGTATGTGTGAACTGGTCCTTGATAATAATAATAATAATAATAATAATAATAATAATAATAATAATAATAATAATAATAATAATAATAATAATAATAATAATAATAATAAAGTTTTATTTATATACCGCTTAACCTCACCCCGAAGGCAACTGATCCAGATCTTCCAAGTTTAGAGTGATCTTGACTTCATTTTTCACTTTTAGAACATTGTGGCCTCAAAGTCTTACTTCCTTCATTTCATCTGTATGAAAAACTCTCTTTCTCTCAACTGACCACTTGATGTTGGTAACTGTTGCTTGGCAATGGCTCTAATTTTTTAATCAAAGATACCACCAGTGTGCCAAACACAAGGTGATGGTCCATAAATCTCTGCATTAAGAAGGAGGTCAGGGAAAGAGCTGACAGATGGTGATTATGCCAACTTGAGTCTTTTCGCAGAACAAGAAATGGCAATTCATGGTAGTGATAGATGCAGCTTTATTCCCAATACTTATGTCTATGAGTGCTAGGCAAAAGGCTGCATGGGATGGAAACACCTGAAATTCATGTTATTCATAATCCTCCCATAGAGTATTTCTCTCTCTCAATGTTTTAATACCCATTTATGAAGTTGAGGCTGTCATTGCTGTTCAATAGAAACTATGGGTGCTGATTCTATGTTCAAAGTAGCTGTCCAAAGTACTGAAGTTATATAGAAGAAAAGAGTTGTGTACCTTGCATTGCTCCATTAAAATTTGGATTGAATCCAGAGGATATTCACCACCAACCACAAAATCAAACTTGTCATTCTACACTAATGTCAAAGCACATGTAGCCATAATAGCACCAAGAAGACACATATATCAACAGCAATGCAGTAATATCACAATAATATCCAGTGGAAAAAGTCATAAAGGGGGAAGGGAAGTCTAAGCATACTGATTTGTAGTAGGAGAGGTCTAAACTGTAAAGGTGCATTTAAGGGGGGTTGTTGCCTCTCTGGAAACAGGAAGCAAGTAGAAAGAAGAAACTTGAATCCTGATCAAGCAGCAATCTGCACAATGTTACATTGTTGTGAACTTGGGTTCATATTAATTCAGGATCTATTTCTGTACTTAAAGGAGAAAATGCTTTTCATGAAAACAGGTTTTTACTGCACAATCCTAAGTCAGCTGGTTAGCACTGACCCAGCCAGGAATATAATACTCTGTAAAACCAAAAGTCCAAATTTTGAATATTAAGGACCTTGCTTTTATATTGGTATCAGGATGGGAAGTCTCGATGTAGTCCCTGTTCAGCCATAAAACTCGTTGGATGACCTTTGGATTTTCACTTTTGTGGCCAGACCTATTTAGGTTGTGAGCATAATGTTGAAAGGAAGGCAACCATGAACATGGTGTTGAGCTTGTCAGAGGAGAGAGAGATATTTAAATAATCATAACTATTTCCATGACTAAATATTATCAAATAAGTATATGTTGTTGTGAACCATCAAGCTGCTTCTGATGACTTTATGAGTTCATAGTCTCCAAAATCAATCTTGGTTAGATCTTCAGTGCCAAAGGCTATGGTTTTCTGTATTGAGTAAATACATTAAATCTTTATTAACTCCATCCTTTATATTATCCTATTGCTGTCCACTTCCTATAATTATTTTATTTTTCCAGTGATTCTTGTCTTCTCATGAAATGTTCAAAATCTGATAACTTCAAAAGACATGTTTTTCACTACATTACTAGTAAGAGTGCAGACTTGATTTGCTCTGGAACCTACTTATTAGTTATTCTCAGAATCAATAATTTTCATAAACCCTCCTGTAGACCACCTTTTAAGTCATCCCCCCTTTTGTCAGCTTCCTTCATTGTTTATCTTTCACATCCACAAATAATAATTGGGGAAAACATAGTACAGGTGATCTTGGATTTATGAAGAACTTTATTTAGCTGGGTTAAAAAATAATTTTACCTTATCAACATATCTTACCAAAAATTTAAATCCATTCTTAATGATGATTTTTTTATTTCTGCAGAGCTGTTGATCCACATCTTAAGTCTATTTTTTCCTTTCTCTCCCTGAAGAAAGAAAAATGCTGACTCTGAATGTGCAGTCTCATCCAACATATAAGACAATGTCCAATGTTATTGGATATTTAAAAGGAGCAACACTTCCTGGTATGAATATTCATCTGCCATTATTTTTATAGTCTAACTTCTCTTGTTCCTTGAATTATTCTTTTCTTATTACATCACTGTCCTGCTTCCCCTATCTAAAGCTTTGTAGACATTTTATGTTCATAACAGATGCTCAGTTTTATATCTATGTCCACCTCCAGGATGAGTTTAGAATAATTGTGCACATTTAAGTGTTCCTCTAGTTGAAGGCTGTCTTCTGAAGTTTAAACTACTCCTCTCCAAAGGATGATTTATGCTGAGAGAAGCACTGTTCTGCTTAGCCTAACTCAGGACTGTCTGCTTTGATAAGCATCAGTCCCTGTGATCTTTCCCACCCTTCTAACCTGGGTATTATTTTACTTAATGGTAGCAGAAATTCTATCAGATGTCTTATGCAAAATCCATGCTTCAGTACTGACCATTTGGGGTTTATGCCATACTGGCCATTTAATTGGGCAAAAGGTATATTTTTTGCAGATTAGCCAATTGCTGAGTATCCACATCCCCAAGGAAACCTGGTTTATGGGGAAAGGGTGTGGCCAAAATGAGTAATTTGCTAATTTCATCCTTTGTTTTTAAACATTAATTTTAAAGCTTTTAATAGATTACAGCATTTTAGCACTTGGGAAACGGAAGGTTTTTAACAACTTTAACCATTTCTCACATTAAATATATTTCATAGTATATTGCTTTGGGCAAATTCTTTAAATAATAAATGATGATTAATTTCTGCTTTCATTTGGGTGTTTGTTGACAGTTTAATAAACCAGGAGAAGTAGTACCAGGAATAGCAGGTCTGTGATTCTCAAGTGGTAATAGTTCCCCAGACATAAGCCTCTTAAGTAAACATTTGTTTTTTTATATAATAAAAGATATACACAACAACATTCAAGGTTGAAGATAAAGGAATACTGATGCAAAGCTGGGAAAAGGATGGTAATATTTCTTTTTCAGGTTGTGAAGAAGAAATATTGTCTACTGCCTTATTGAGGTTACCCTTATAGATCTAAGTGTTTGCTCCTGCTTCAATCTTTATATCTTTTTTCTGTCTGTTTTCTGGGGAGCTTGGGGAAGCTCTGGTGGAACTAAGGGAAGGAAATAAGAGAAGGTTCCCCCATACCACAATAAGGAATGCAGACAAAACTCTGCCTATGATCTGAGTTTGATCCTGATGGCTCAAGGTTAAGACAGTCTTCCACCCTTCTGAGGTGGGTAAATTGCCTCGTCTTGTTGGATGCAAAATGTAATTAACGTTAGTACTTTATGAGCCTTGCAAAGAGTTCATAACACAGTGGGGCAGTATATACATGTAAACAGCAATAATAATGACACTAAATGCTATAAGCTGTAAATGATTTTCACAAAACTAGAATGTTATTTGATTTCAAATGTGGGTAAACAGAATGTGCCTTGACACCCTGCCACCTCCCCATGTCTCCAGGTTTCTAGAAATGTTGTCATATTTTTCATTTAAAATAATATCTCGTGGGTTTGGGTTCACTTTTGCAATAATAATAATAATAATAATAATAATAATAATAATAATAATAATAATAATAATAATAATAATAATAATAATAATAATAATAATAATAATAATAATAATAATAATTCATTGCTGTTATGACAATTCTGACTTAACATTTTAGGTTTTCTTGGTAGAGTATTCAGAAGGAGTAGTTTCTTTCACCTTACCTAGTGTGAGAAAGATTAGCCGGCAACACAAGGTTGTAGATCAAAAATACCACAATCTTCGAGGAAGCTCTTTATGTGTAGCCCATGGCTTAACTAATATGATACTGTTGTATTGTGATGAAAACTCACATTCATCCCAGCTCTTTTTTGGCAAGCAACAGATGTGATACAGCTGTTGAGAATGAAGAAGTTCAGGTATATAATTTTAGAAGGGCCATATCTTCAGGTGTTGCCTAATTGATAAAAAATAGTAATGTGGTTGTTTTGCAGATAGATATGTCATTGTTGGCAGCCACCACAGCAGTTTACATGGTTCTAATAACCATCAGTGGGCACATGGTACTGCAGTGATGACTACATTCATCCAAGCATTGATGCAGAAGGTTAAAAAAGGCTGGAGGCCAGACCGGACCATCATATTTTGTTCATGGGGAGAAAGTGTGTTTGGCAAGATCGGATCCTATGAATGGGCAGAGGTAAGAAAATGTTGCCTCTTACAAATCCCCTTCTTTAATGCAATGGGAAATGAGAAATACTAGTAGGATCATTTAAGGAGTACACCTTCCCAGGCCTCGCAATATCATCCTGTGATTCAGTCACAACTTTTGCTGTGGGTGGGCCCATACTCAAGCCTCCTGCCCTTTGAGAGGCCAGGTGAGACCTTGGCTCCCAGGACCATGAGAGGCAAATGGGTGATACAATAGACATCTTTGAAAGAGATGAGTTGTGAGAAGCATCTTCAGAAGTAATAGTAGTAGGTGATATGGACCATAATAAAGGAAGAAGGGGAACTTATGGGATTTCTCCAGAGAAGCAGAGGGAGAGGCAAAGTCCTCAGGGAAAGAAGAAATTTAGTGGAGACAGTTGAGGATGGTACAGTCTGTTTTGGTGAAGAGCTACTGGGAGGAGGAATCCTGAGCTGAAGCCTCGAGGCCCACACAGGAAAGAGCTGCAGAAGAGCAGCCCTGTGCAAGAACCCTCAGTATTGGCATTGCAATTTTGGCTCCTGCATCACCTGCCCACTCTAACTCGGTTTTCAAATTAATTCAATTTAGGAGCCTGGTTCAGGGACTGCAGTGGCTAAAGTGACTAAGACGCTGACTGGGAGGTGGAAGGTCAGCAGTTCAATTCCTGAGTACTGCAGGATGGAATGAGCTCCCGTCTTTGTCCCAGCTCCTGCCAACCTAGCAGTTCGAAAGCAAGAAATTGCAAGTAGATAAATAGGGACTACTTTGGTGGGAAGGTAAACAGCTTTCCGTGTGCTCCGGTGTCAAGTCATGCCTGCCACATGACCAATGAAAAGTCTGCAAAAGCAGACAATGCTGGCTCTTTGGCTTTGAAACAGAGATGAGCACTGCACCCTAGAGTCGGATACAACTGGCTTTTGAGCAAGGGAAACCTTTACCTTTAGAAGCCTGGTTAGGACTTTTGTGGACATTTAACTGGGCCATACCTAAAGGACCAACTTCTTCTTGCTGTTGCATTCCTATTCGAAAGTAGAAATAAGGTGTCTTTATAGGGTGGGCAGGTCTTAGACTGGTTCAGGGGATTTTGTTCATGACTCAATAATGAGCTATCACTGGTTAAGCAGAACAACAATCATTTTGGGAATTTTCTATTGACATTTTTTATCCAATGATGACAGGAGATCAGCTACAGGGTAAACAAGGCACATGAGATCCAAAGATAAAAGGAAAGTGGGCACCAGCAGCTATTAGTCTATGTTAATGCTGGTAATTAATCACAAGTGCTTTTCATAGTTCCCTCCAATTTCTATACAATTATCATGTTCCTCAGTTGCAAAGCGAAGCACAGTCAATTGAAAAGTGAGTCCAAGAGATATAAATAATTTCCTAGATGGAGGATGGAATCCACTGAGGGCACAAGGCATGTTAATGAGACAATTTATCAATCTGATTGGAATACTTGCCTTTCCTAGTCATTCAGCAACATACAGAAAACAGGATAAATAAGAAGTAAGGATGATCTAGGTCAGGGTTCCCAAACTAAGGCCTGTCGGCTGGATCTGGCCCACATCACCATTTCATATGACCCCCCACCCCCTCCAAGGGCATTCAAGAAACAAAATGGCCACCCCTTTGAAGCTGTTGGGACAAAATGGCCACCCCATCATGCAGGCAGGGCAAACTGGCCATCCAGCCCTTGAAGCTCACTGAGAGAGTGACCCAGACCCCGGCTTGAAAAGGCTGGGAACTCCTGATCTTGGTGGTAGGTTAATTGGTGCATGTTTGCCTGTCTGAACAGATGACAAAATATGATATAAGGAGAGGATGAATGGATAAAAGTAAATATCTACCATCCTGGCATGGAATTCTTATAGTGGGATGTTGTCGATCAGAATGTAAGCACTTTTTAAAAAATCTAGACCTTTAGATAAAATATTTACCTATCCTTATCCCAAACTATGCGAGAAATGGACATTGTGATAGTTATTTTCTTATTATCAATAGCACCTATTCCCTCATTTAACTTTTGATCACTTGTGTTGAGGTAAATTGTATCTCTGGGAGATCAATGACAAGTTTTTGATGCCCAGATAATGATTTTCAGGTAGTTTAAACTGATGACATTTAATATATATTATTTTTAGTGCTGCATCACTTAAGCACTAAAGCACTATGCCACTTCAAAGAATACATACCTAAAAATAAAGTATTAACAATACTAAACAGCTGATGTAGACAAGTAGCAATGACTTATCTATAGAAGGACGAAAGAACTGAAGAAAAATTAGTGTTGAAATGCCAGATTAAGGCAGCAGGGCTACGGTGTAGCTGCTATGATACTGGTAGCAGCGGTTGAACTCATAAATCCTTTTCATTATTTCAGTTGTAGTGCTGAATTGTTTAAGCACTGCTTAAACAATATCCAATATTGATTTGTCGTCACTTATCTATTTAAGCACAAACCAACCAAAACCCAAAATGTTGTATCCTTTGCCTTCTGTTTCCATCGCTGGCCAAACAGCTTTACCATCAGCTCATCCTATCATCATTTCCCTTCCCCCCCTCCATCGTCTCAACAAAAATGATTATGCACTATGTCCTTTTAAAAATATGTTACAAAATATTAAAGTTATGTATCCCCAATCCTCCAAATTGCTAAATCATTTGTAAATGCAGTGTTTTGAAAACCTGTGTAGTTCCTTGGATTGATACATTTCACAGTTTACAATTGGAATAAAAGTTCTCCCATGAGTATGCATACACCAACACAAAGAACATGTGACCTTAAATTGTACTCTCACTTGTACACTGGGAATGACCTCAAAAGTAGCAGACTATCAATGATTAAAATGGTTCCTTTTTATTTCAGGGTGTGTATGACTCACCCACAATAAAATGAGATTGGGCTCACCCCAAAGATGAAAGGGGGATTTTTTTGAGGCAATCTGTCACTGATGATGGCATCATCCCCATTGCACAAGAAGAGTTACACAACAGAATACTGGCCACCATATTTTGGATTGAAATGTGTAGAACAGTAAATAGTTGGGCGGAAACACCTGCAACCCTTTATGAGTACAGAAAAAAGGGCTTTGTCTGTAGCAACACCTGCACTGTGAAGCTTCTTCTCAATGGAAGTCAGCCTGGATTCATCCATTCATTCCAGCAAGCAGCCAAAACAATATTATTCTATTAAGCTTTTGGTATTTAAAGTGATTTCTAAAACTGGCTTTTAAATTCTTCAAAAAAAATTCAAGGAGTGTTTGCATCTCTTTTGTTATACTTCCTTTTGGGAATGCTGCTGGCCGGGGAAGTGATAAATAATACTTTAAAGGAACAGATGAAATAAATAGAAAGATAAATAGCCTTTCTTTGAATAAAACTACATTTCAGAACATAAGTTCAATAGAAAAATGCAGTGCACAGACTGATAAAGAAACAAAATGGACTGGACTGATGGAGAAATAATTGAAGAAGTAACGCAGACAGTTCTCAGCTAAATAATGTTAATGGTTGTTTTTGAGACACTCATAACGAAGCAGAACTGTACCAAATTGAGAGTTAAATGGAAAGTGTGTGATTTGTTTGGGAGTTCTTGTAAGTAACATGTAGAAATTACCAAAGTCTAATGCTTCTGAAGAGGTTATGAGCTTAGAATAAGCAGGGGTGGAGGGTGGAGTCTCAAATGGGGTTCACTGCAACTAACTGATAGCAAAAGGTTGTTCAGTTCCACTTCAGATCATCCACCATCAGGTTTAATTGTGTTACACCCCTTTCACTCAGCATAAAGAGCCTCTTCATGGAACAATCAGCTTGCTACCGGGAAAGCAAATGGGAAATAATCGAGAAGTGGCTCATAGACATCCCTATGTTTTACGAAACATCAGTAAAACAAAAACAGTGGAGAAATGATGCAATTCAAATTCAAAATATGGACACATGGTTGTTTTAAAACACTGAGTACTACAAATGTTTGTTAAGGATTACATTTGAGTCTTGGTACCTGTCAAGAGCAAATATAAATTTAAAACAGAAAAAATAAATAAATCTCTTCCTGTCATTTCACTGTGTCTAATATTTTCATTCTTTGCTTGAGAATTGTACTCATTCTTAATTCCTTCAGGCCCCACTTTTCATTTTGTTCAGACACTGTGAGAAAAGGAATTATAACCCACCAGAGAAAATTTAAACAACAAAAAAAGCATCCTTTGATGTTCCTAAAATGATATTCTAGGAAAATTGAGTTAAGTATTACTTAGAGAATTGGAGTGGGTGTGGAAACATTGCTAGTAATTTTTCTCCTCTTCAAAGGATTAAAATAAGAAAGCCAACCTTAATTATAATCTGCCATTATTAATCATGATTTCTTGTATTTTAGGACCTCAAGACAGTTCTACAGAAAAATGCAGTGGCATATGTGAGTCTCCACGATCCAGTAAGAGGCCAGAATGTTGTACATTCTGTAGCATCTCCCTCTCTTCAGCAACTGGCAACTGAGGTTAGAAAGGTAAGAGTTGATGAATTTATGACGTTTAAGGCAAAACAAATGTGAGAAATCAAATTTCATCTGCAGTATATATTTCAGCTGAAATACCATTTCTTTGTTATACACGAGGAAAGCAAATCGCATAAGGTTCAGTGTCTTCTTGCTGGCACCCAGTAAGATTGCACTGGAATTGTCAAACAATCCTCAAGTAAGCAAGTTGAGATGCCCCCAAGAATCCTCATACCAACTCAACTGCTAGGTAGAAGCAACTGAATATTACATGATTTGCTTTTTGCAGATATTACAAAAGCCATAGCATTTCAGATGCTGCATTCTACAGGATGTTTTGCTGTTCTGATCATTGAAAACTCTGATCATTGAAGGTGTCCTAGCTGCAGTTCCCTTCACCTAACATAGTGTGAGAAAGATTAGCTGGCAACACAAGGTTGCCGTTACCAGGATATGCCCGATTGTGGTTCAAGAATACCACAATCTTCTAGGAGGCTCTTTCTGTGTGCCCTGTGTCGAAAATGTTTGTGTTGGGGAAGTGAATTTTTCCTACGCCCCCCCCCCCTGCCGCCGCCGCCCCGAACTGTGAAATTGTGCAAAAATGGGAATGAACTGATTTGATTGAGTTTGTGTAATTAGATAGGATGTAAATTACTTTGTATATCTCTAAGAATAGCAGTTAAATGCATACCTGCAATATTTTTAGAAAAATGCATATCACCAATATGGGAAATGATAGTTGAGTCTGAAAATGGACATCAGTTCCCATGAGTTTTCACCAAATGGAAATCAGTTCCAATGAGTTTTCATGCCCCCTCTGGTGTTTCCTTTTCAACAGTAAGGTTGATTCCATTGTAAAGAATATTAACATTGTTTTTAGTCCTTTTTTGGGAAAGCTGAATGCTGATTAGGTTCTGTCAAAAATTATATCAACTAAGTTGCCATTTCTGGAAGAAAATTGTGAATTAATTTGACAGGTATTTATTGCTAATAGATGCAAGTCATACAAATTGACTGCTTAAATATTCCTATAAGCAGTCAAGAGAAATCCTAAGTCTGTATAATTAATTAGCTAGATATCAAGTCATGAGGTTCTACTTCTTAGGAAAAAATAAAAAGATCTTAAGTTACCTGCAGGAAATAAATGAAAGATTTAAGCTCTTTTTAATGGATTTTAACCAATATTAGATTATTAGGATGAAGCAGATTTCACTCTTCCCTTCAGAAAATATCCCTTTCTTTGCAGTAAACTGTTTAAAAAAGAAATGTAACAATAAGTTGACGTGATGACTGCTATAGCTAAAATGAAAGAGTTCCCAAACTTCCACTCCTGATTTTTCTCTGTAAGAACATGGGAAGATAATTATTATTCATTTGGATTATTTAACCATCTTTCCCATTACTGTTCACTCTGACTGGCTGGCTGAGGCTCTTCTAAATCTCAGGTAGAGACTGGGATGTGAAAATTTCTCAGTCTTGATTTCAGTGGCCAAACCTCTGTTGCTTAGTGCAACAAATTGAACTGGAGTTGGTCTGTTTTATCTATGATTGTGAACCGCCCTGAGTCGGCCTTGGTCGAGTGGGCGGTATAGAAATTTAACAAAATAAATAAATAAATAAATTGAATCAATGGTGATTTGGTGAGCCAACTCCTCCATAAGTTCCATTGATTCAAGTGGGCCTACAGTAACTGTGAGTTACTTTAGAACAGTAAGTCACAGTTTGAATAGGGACTTTTGAATCAATGGAATTTATGAAGGTGTTCACTCACTAAATCCCGATCAATTCAAGGGGCCTAACATAGTACCATTTAGTATGGTAAGCTACATTTTGGGCTTTCTTTCTTTCTGAAACCCATCTGCAATCTCATTTTGTCCTTTCATATCAGATCCCAAGATTTATGTTTTGTTTTGTGTTCTCCTCTTAAAGGAATGTATGCATCTTGGTTTCCAAAAGCCACCTACAACGTAAGCACTTGCATTTAAAAAAATGGTATGTGTGCATTTTTGCATGAAATTTCCATACTAAATCATGTTTGGGATTTTTTCCCCTTCAGTTGTATGTGGGTTGTTGATTTTTTTTGTATGTTTGCTTTTATTAGATGATAATATGTCATGGTGTTAGCCAGCCTCAAGAACTGAGCCAGCATTTAGAAGATGAGGGGGAGAAAGAAGGGCACCAAATGTCCTGCAATTTCTATGGTGTGCTTTGTTTGTGAACAAGCCTTTGGGAGACGTGGCATGGATACTTTCATTAAGAATTTAAAATTTAGGTAAATGTAAAGGTCACCCTTGCTCGAAAGCCAGTTGTATCCAACGCTAGGGTTCAGTGCTCATCTCTATGAGACTAAGGGTGATGTATTGGATGAGGACATAGGAAATCTGAGTTCAAATCCCCTTTTAGATAGATAGATAGATAGATAAATCTTTATTGTCATTGTCCTGCACAGAACAATGGGATTGTGGGGGGGGGACACTTATCAACCCAACAAAACCTAAACAAAATACAACTATACAAAATTATCAACATACTCCCACCCCATATATACACATTTAACCCCTAAAAAGCTCTAAAACTCTAAAAACTCTAAAACTCTAAAAACTATATACAGAAGCTCATGGAAACTCAATGGAAATTACTGTCCTTGTAAAGGTAGAGGTTGCCATTACTTGAAAGCTAGTTTGCCTCAACACCGTGCATGGAATTCTGTTTACCTTCCCACCAAAGTGGTCCCTATTTATTCCTTGCAATTTTTTGCTTTTGAACTGCTAGGCTGGCAGTGAGCTGGGACAGAGATTGGAGCTCACTCCATCATGCAGTACCCGGGAATCGAGCTCCAACCTTCCAGTCAGAGAGTTCAGTGTCTTAACCACTTGAGCCACTACAGTCCCATGTATTTAAAATCTTCCATTGTAAATGGCCTTTGGTCATTTTTGCCACATGTCACTCAATTGTTTTAACTAGAGATCTCAGAAATTGGAATACTGTTTTTATGGTGCAATGTAGTTTGTGCAAATTCTATTTTAAAAGCTGCAGCTATTGCAAAATGACAATGACTGCTATTTTGTTATATGTGATTTAAGAATTAGAAATGACCTAGTGATTGTCTCAGTGTTATTAAGTCCTTATATTTCAGTCCTTCGTGTCATCTGTTCTTTTATATTCGCTCTCTCTCCTTCTCTCTCTCTCTCTCTGTGTACTTGGCTTTCCAAAGAAGAGCTAGATTTACACATAGAGAATTTGCACAAATCACAGAGAATTAATAAGGGGGGAAAGAAGTTGTGGGATTTCAAGGTGTCTTGTCATATTGAAACAGCCTAAATTAATGAGATTAATAATAAAGTTGGGAAGTATTTGTTACATTCTTATAGGTGGTATATGCATTTTTTAAAAATAAAATAATATTATACAAAACCTAGTCAGTAGTTCAGAATGAACACTAAACCATTTGCAAAAGCACATTTATTCCTCAAATGCAACACACAGGGAGGGAGAGCATATCTGCATTTCTCTAATTGATTACAAGGGCTGCTGTTTCTTGGCATATACACAACAAGCAAGTAGTCATTTTATGCATCTGTCGGGGGGAGTTCTGGCTGAAACCCTGAAAAACAAGAAAGCTGATTTAAATATTTGGATTATTAAGCCAAAGAGGAATTCAAACAATCCGAGACCTTTGCAAATCAACTGTTAACTCTGTTCAGCCATCCTAATTATTGTCCACATTTATATCAGGGAGATTCTGCCAAGTTACATTTGTGGTTGTGACAATTCTGTAAGGGAAATTGCCATTTGTTGGCTGACTATGTTAATGAATCACCACTGATTTGGGCAGGCTGTCCCTGGAAATTCAGAAGTGGGCTGGGGTGGAAATTAAGCCTTCTGAATAAGACCCTTAATTCATTAGTTGCGAATTTACATTTCAAGACCACAAAAGTTACTCTGACTGATCTGTTAATTGGTATTCTAGAGTGATGACCTTGCTAGTTGGTTCAAACAAACAACAAAGAATATTGTGGGATCTTGAAATCTAACAGCTGTATTGTGGCACAGGCATCTAGGGGACCCTGAAAGAAAATCTCTTTCACCCCCTGGAATAAATGACACCCCACAAACTGGCCAACTGGTACAGGCTTCCCCAGCCTTAAAAGGCAACAGGATATTCAGTATTCTGGTTTTCTTCCCCTACATGTGGTGAATACACTAAGACTGTGCGTCTCAACCTTGGGTCCCCAGGTGTTCTTGGACTTGAATTCCCCATAGCCCAAATCAGTACATCTCCAAATCAGTGTTTCTGGGAATTGAAGTCCAAGAACTTCTGGGGATCCAAGTTTCAGAAACACTGCAGTAAGGTATATGTTTTCATTCTCCAGGGCTTGCAAAGAATCGATGTTGGCTTACATGTGAATGACATCATATCACAATACCAAATGCTACATGCAGATTCAGGCTTAAAATTAACCACTAAGCCACTGAACTTGATGACTAGAATGTTGGCAGGTTGGCAGTTGGAGACCCGAGTGCTGCACAACAGAGTGAGCGCCCATCTCAGTCCCAGCTCCTACACCTAGCAGTTTGAAAATAAGAAATTGCAAGTACCTGTAGGTAAATAGGTACCACTTCGGTGGGGAGGTAACAGCATCCTGTGCACTCCGGTATCAAGTCATACCTGCCACATGACCACGGAAATGTCTACAGATGCAGACAGTGCTGGCTCTTTGGCTGTAAACGGAGATGGGCACCGAACCCTAGAGTAAGATACGACTGGCTTTCAAGCAAGAGTGACCTTTACCTGAGCCTTTTCCAGCACTGCATCACAACATACCTTATTTTCTTTTGATGAATTGGAGCTCAAAAAGACAAATGTGGCTTTCTTTTCATCCCACTGTCTATACATGATGGGAGTAAAAGGCAAGAGCATTTGGAGAAAAGGTTATTGGGGTGAAGGCAGGACAGTGAAATAACAGCATGAGATTGAGATGTCCTCCAACCTCCAAAAGTCATTTAGATGTGAGATGGTACCTGAACATGCATGCACTAATCTCTCTATGAGACTAAGGGTGATGTAGTGGATGAGGACTTGGGAAATCTGGGTTCAAATCCCCTTTTACCACAGAAACTCAGTGGGAATTGCAGCCCTTGTACAGGTAGAGGTCATTATTGCTCAAAAGCTAGTCATATCTGACTCTAGGATTCAGTGTTCATCTCTGTTTATAGCCAAAGTGCCTGCGCTGTCTGCATTTGCAGATGTTTCCATAGACATGTGGCAGACATGCCTAGACACCCGAGTGCACAGAACACTGTTTACGTTCCCACCGAAGTGGTACCTATTTATCTCCCTGCAATTTCTTGCTTTTAAACCACTAGGTTGGCAGGAGCAGGAACAGGGATGGGAGCTCACTCTGTCATGCAGTACTCAGGTATCAAATTCCAACCTTCCAGTCTTCAAGTTTAACATCTTAATCACTTGGGCCATCCTAGTAAAAACTACTCCTTAAATATCTCACATACCTTGAAAATGTGATAAGGTCATAATTAAAGCAATGTGGCCAATGTGTCTTAATGGCACAGAACACACAATCTACCCCTACTTCATGGCCAGTAATAGCTCACAGTCCAATTGAAGGCACTGCTGTATTCAGGAGTAGCAGGATTAGCTCTCCACTTGTTCTGTGGGCCATCTGTGTCCATGGCAGATCACAAATGGAGCTGAATTGAAGGAATGAGGCAGTATTAGTACATGCAATTTAACAACAAGGAGCCTTATCACATTGAGAAGATTGATAGCTTTGTTATACGAGCTTTTCTGTGGACTTGAGATTGTGATGTAGTAAATGTGTTGCTATGCAGTCTAAGCCACAGCTGAAATCCGCTGAAGGTCTCTCAGATCAAAAGGCAAGGTACGTGCCCTGTTGTCATTGGAGAAGGAGGTAAGCTAACAAGTCAATGCATACATGGTCAGAAATTTCTCCTCACTTCATAACTCATTGTAATGGCATAGTTATTCCACCAGGAGCATAAGAAATAAAGGAATATTTGATCAAATAAAAGGTGATGGGTACTGCAGCTATGAAATAAAAAAGACGCTTACTTCTTGGGAGGCAAGCAATGACAAACCTAGACAGCATAATAAAAAGTAGAGACATCACCCCACCAACAAAAGTCTGGATAGTCTAAGCAATGGTCTTCCCAGTAGTAATGTATGGCTGTGAGAGCTGGACCATAAGGAAGGCTGAATGCAGAAGAATAGATGCCTTTGAACTGTGGTGCTGGAGGAGACTCTTGAGAGTCCCCTGGACTGCAAGGAGATCAAATCAATCAATCCTAAAGGAAATCAACCCTGACTGCTTCTTGGAGGGACAAATACTGAAGGTGAAGTTCAAGTACCTTGCTCACCAAATGAGAAGAGAGGACTCACTGGAGAAGACCCTGATCCTGGGAAAGAGCAAAGGAAAAAGGAGAAGGGGGCAGCAGAGGATGAGATGTTTAGATGGCATCATTGACACAGAGGGTGTAGATCTGTGTAGTCTATGGAAGATGGCAGATGGCAGAGGAGCCTGGAGTGCAGTGGTGCATGGGTCGCAAAGATTCAGACTCTACTTTGTGACAGAACAACAACAATCAAACAAATGCAGGAGAAAGGTGATTCCTTTTTTAGCTCAGTTTTTTAAAAATCAAAACTTTGCAAGCTTTTATATTACTTCATCAGGCACTTTTTACAATACAAAAACATGAAGCCAGGATTATAAAAAGATACAATCTCCTGCTTATTTTCCCATGGAACACCTAAGAATAGGAACCTGGCTTGGACAGCATGTCTTGAAAGTGCCTGATGAAGTTACTTTTGAGTTAGTAAAGCTTGCAAAGTTTTGATTTTTTAAAAGTAAACTATAAAATGTGTCATCTTCCTCCTGCATTTGTATGATTTTATGCTTGGGTCAGACGGTTTATTTTTTGCTTAAAGGACCATATGAGGGAACAAGATGCTGGCAGCACGTGTGAAAGATGTCATATCTAAAGCCTCTTTTGTTTCCTGATGTCCCCACAAAATTAGAAGTTTGGCATGGTTAATTCCCTAATGTTGATTGCAATGGGAATAGGTAAGCCTAGCAAACCAATGGCCTCCATCTCTTACACTCCTCTCTGGGTCAAAACCTGCTGCAGTGAATGAAGGGTCAGATTGTTCTGTTGTGCTGGGGAAAGTCACAGGATAGTTGGTATGTTTGTTGAAAAGGAGAGAGTTTCTCCTCTGGCAAATGAGATTTAGTTTCAGGAGATGTGGCATTGTTCTCACTGATAAAAATGATGTGGAATTTTCCAAGTGACTTTGGTAGAGTTCTCACAAAAGGGAAAAAAATAAAATTGCTTGGTTTCTACTTAGAATTACATGGTTTACAAAGATTACCTCAAATTAGAAAGATTGCTGCTTTCTTTAACAATCTCAATTACTAAATATGTAACTGGCATCTTTCAATAAGACAGTCCCTCTTTACTTATTGTGTATGTGTGTGTTTTGCTTCTCAGAGGAAAGAAAATGCAAAATTCAATTGAGCTTAAATAGGGAAAAGAGAATTATTTGCCTTTTTCTTGGCTGGAGGTGAAGAATCTCACAGGGCTTTAAACTTCCTCATGGAGATGGCATCATTTCGAAGCCTGAATAGATAAAAATGAGTAATGTGGCAAGCCTTCTATCCATTCCATTTTGGTAATCCCCAGGAGTATTCAAAAGTGTGTGTGTGTGTTTATTCTTATTTGTTTTGTGTGTATTTTGGATGGATGTTCATAAGTGATGAAAAATGGAGCTATTTAAATAAACAGATTGTCCAATATATCTGCTCATCCATTACAGTCACTGGATGTTGTTGCTTTTAAAATTTAAATATGAGGAACAGTCACAGAGTGGCTTGTAGTAGCCTTATTCAAAATATTCTTTCCACAATAAAAATGTTAGATGCCTAGACTATTGTTTTTGTTATGTGCTGTCAAATCATATCTGACCTTTGGTGGTCCTGTGAATGACAGATGATCAAAATGTCCTGTTCTCAGTAGGCTTGCTCAGTTCTTGCAAATTAAAGCCTGTGGTTTCCTTTAAGTGTCGATCCATCTCACGTTTGCCTTCCTCTTTTCCTGTTCCCTTCAAACTTTCTGAGCATTATTGTGTTTTCCAGACAATGTGTCCAAATTAGAACAGCCTCCACTTTCAGAGACAGTTCAAATTTGATTTACTCTATAACCCAATTGTTTGTCTTGTTGGCAATCCAAGGTATTTGCAAAGTTTTCCTCCAGGACCATATTTCAAAAAAGTCATCTTCACCCCACCCACCCCATCTACGTTTTTTACTGTCTAGTTTTCAAAAACCCATAGTTTCTTATGATCCACATAGTCAAAGGTTTTGCTGTAGTCTATAAAGTACTGGTTGATCTTCTAAAATTCTTTGGTGCACTCAAGTATCCAGTGGATATTTGCAATATGACCTTGGATGCTTCTTCTTTTTCAGACTCCAGCTTGAACAGCAGGCATTTCTCACATCATAGAAGGAGAAAATCCTTTTTTTACAACTCCTAGAGCATTACTTTGTTTGTATCTTCTTCTTCCTCTTCAAGTACCATATCAAATTCCTAATATTGGCTATCATCATGGTGATCAGCTATGAAGATTGTCCTAGGAACAATATAATGCAGTAGTCTTTCATTTGCCTTCTGCCTCACAGCGTGACACTTATATCACTAATCCACTTCTGCAAGTCAATTTCTGGTACTGAGACCTTTTGACACACAAAGTCCTCATCAGCCTCATACCAGTATTAATGAAGCTGCTGCACTCCATCAAAATGGATTCAAGTGGGAATTTAACCCACTTGGGGACCATTACCCTTCCCTGTTGGACTTTTTGCCCCAAGGCCATCAGTCCTCAGTGTTGTCAGGTTAGTTAACAGCCTCCTGATGATTGGCATTGAGTCATTGGCAGTATGGTCTACTCTACTACCATATCAGGATAACGTGGCCAGACTAGTTTTGCTTGGATGGGAAATGAAAGTAATGGTCCAATATGTCGGAAACCTGGGGAGAGGTCTCCTGGGGTTATCAGGGGCTCCCCAGACTTGGGGTACCCATGCAGGGAGATCCCTCTAGGTTCAGCGGCCCACCTACCCCGAAAAGCCCCTCCCTGGTCTCCTGTTTATGGAATGGGGATAGATGGCAATTCTGTACCTTTGGCAGGAAAGTGGTAGCAAGGACAGTAGCAAGGCTAAATAACAGTCCATTATATTTCCACCTCCACCCCCACCCCCACCCCACCCCCCCACACACACAGAGCGGACTTGGCCCTGGGAAAGGTGTCCTGCTTGAAAATAGCTTTTACTTTCAAAGGCTGGGATGCCCCATTAGATAATTTTCCCAAGCCGATGATTGAAGCAGGTGTTCCTCCCTTAGGATCACTGTGGCAACCTTATCTCTCTGAAAGTAAAATGTCCCTTTGAGAAAGGTTGTGCCCTTGAGAAAATGTAGCCTTTTATCTTGGCTTCTCTCCACTCCACAAAATTACTCCCCTTCTAAAGATGAGGCTTTCTCGATGTCTTTTGTTGCGGGAGGAAATCCTGACACCATAAAATGTCCAGGCAGAATATGGTCCAGTTGACTGCCTGGGGAGAGCTCTCTCAAACCACCCCAACCAGTATCTTTTATTGCCAAAATTCAACAGCAGATAAGAATACAGGAACAACAGTGCATTCAGTAGAAATGGAGCAAAATGGGTTGCATAGTGAACAATAGAGAGTATTCAGCCGTAAGTTACATTCGGCATACATTGTTTCTAACATTAGGATACCGTGTGAGAGTCATGCAAGCTACAGTATGTGATTAGAGTCCTGACTGGTTAGAGCAGCTAAGATAGCGTACTAGCCTCATGAAACCTGCATGATCAGTCTCTCCATAGTAGAAGCTTAGACCTTGATTAAATGTGTACTGACATTCTTTCAGGGAAAGATTGAAACATAGTAAAGGGATGCAGGACATCTCTCGGGGGAAACTCAGAAGCCAAACAGGAGTGTTTGCACTCTCATGAACTTGGCTTATGTTCATCCCTATCAGATTCCCATATGCCCCCACCATACTCCAACATGTCCCCCTTTTCATTTTTAAAAGAAGGATTGAAAAGCAGATTATAATTTTTGCCTTAAAAATTTCTTTTCAACATCATGATTTCTTTACCTGTTAATTTTGCTGTATTACGCTGCATAAATGAATGGCATTGGAGAAACAAATTAGGAACACATTGAATGCAGCAGCAGAGAAGTATGAGAAAACAACCACCAATAATCAAACACATGAGCAACTGATGCACCCAGTCAATTCCAGGCAACCAGGACCACAATGATTGACACCAATTGGTTATGGTGCCTTGGAAGTGTGCATCCCTAACCGTATCCTCCATGGCATTGATAGTATGAGTAATATTAGCCTGGAAATTAGAAATGTATATGCAACAATGTGAGTGAATGAGTGCACAAACTCCACCTTTGCTGGCAAGCACTATATCTAAAGCATATCGATTCTGGAGAACAACCTCTCTTATTTCGCCCATTTCTTGGTTGGCCAATTTTAGGGCTTTGATTGACTCATTAAACATGGCAACAGTCCAATTAGCCAGGATATGAATATCCCTGTAGTTGGCAGATGTGCCCATTACTTGTTCATGACATTCATATTCAGTGACACGTGTGTAGTCTGGGTTGGAGGTATTGAGCACTGGCCACTCTGAAAGAACATTTAAAGTTTTGGCACAATAGGGATACTCTCCCACCTTGGTGCAGTTTTTGCCAGTGCTATTGCTATGAGACCAGCAAAATGCAGCCCTCTCTTGGATTCTGTCCCCTACGGCTAATATGACATTAGTACCAGCTTGCTTAACTAATGCTCAAGGCATGGGCAGGGGTTCCTTCCATTGGGAGTCATTGAGTGGGACAGCATGAAAAACTAAATCTCCATCGGCTCTAGTGGGCATATGCATGCATATCCCACAATCACCATAATTCAGCTTTGTTGGCATAATCTGAGCAACTAACACAAAAGCAGTATTTTCCCAGAGACTTTATTCTGGTAATCCAGCAGGTCCAAGGTTCAGTCCATGTTCCAGGCCCTGCTCCAATATTTCAGTGGGCCTGGGAGTGGGTAACAGTCCATTTTTTCCCAGTCCCTGCTTCGGTTTTCCGATGCGCCTGGGATTACGTGAAAGTCTGTTTTTCCCTGTCTCTCCTCTAGCATGCCAATGGGTCCAGGTTGAAATGCAAATTATCCATTTTCTGGACCCTCCTCCAGCATTCCGGTGAGTCCGGGACTAAATGTAATTCCCTCTCCCACCAAACAAAGCAGAAGTACAATCACTATTGTGACAGTAGAATTAGCATTTGCACTAGCCACTATTGCAGCAAAATAATTCTCAGAAGTCTCTTCTTGACCTTCAGGAACAATGAGGCATTTAGCCTGAGCTGATAAATTTTTTACCATTCCCCAAGTGACTTTTGGCAAGTCTCCTGACAGGCGGTGGGGGTGCTGGCATTTTTGCCACAGAGCCCTCTCAGTACTTCTGCTAAGGGACATCGCTTCTTGCATCTCCGGGATCAGGTTGGCTGGTGCTTGGTGCCAGCTCATCTCTCGGTTCTCGGTAGGGTCGGACACACCTTCCGGGGATCCAGACTGTACCTGCAGGGATGGAGACAGCTGCAAAACCCCATCCCCAACTGACTAAGGGGGTGTGACCTTCCCAAGTGGGATTAGGTGATTGCTTGAAAGTGACTAGGGGTCTTTCCAGTGGCAATTCCTGGCGGAAATGCTGTTCTACTGGGGTATGCATGGAACCATGGTGGTGGTGGTGGTGGTGGTGGTGGTGGTCAGGAGATGATTGAGCATGAACAGTGCCTTGGCCAAAGGCTCAGGGACTTCGGCAGGGGTGAGACCCCTTCCTTTCAATGTTTATGAAGGAGAGATTTCAGCATGTGATGAGCTCGCTTAATGACAGCCTGACCCATGGAGTTTTAGAGAATGCCGTGATGGAGTTCAATGTCCCATAGGGTACAGAACTCCTGGAAACCCACGGACGAGTAACAGGGACCATTGTCGGTATTCAATTGGGCGAGGTGACTCATTGCCGCAATAGAGTGGATGGCATGGGAGATAGCATGGCGAGTGGTTTCTCCTCGGAGGGGTGTGGCCCAAATGAACCCAGAGCAAGTATCTACTGTGACATGGAAATGGGAAAGAGGAGTGAAAGCAGGAATGAGAGTAACTTCCATTTGCCAAACTGCACCAGGTACAAGACCTTGAGGGTTGACAGCAGCAAAAGGCTAGAAAATAGGTGATACAGAGCAAGAGGGGCAGGCAGAGATGATGTCTCTAGCCTGTACATGAGGGATAGAAAATTGACGTGCCAAACGTGTGGCGTTAGTGTGAAAATAGGCATGAGCTTGTACAGAATCAGTGAATAAAGGCAAGGTAAGGAGAGCAGAATCGGCAGCAGCATTGCCGAGAGAAATAGCATGTGCAAAACCTGTGTAGGAGCAGACATGTGCAACAAAGTAAGAATGACAACGGTCACAGAGTAAATTCTGTAGATGCAGAAATTGCAAAAGTAGAGAATGATCCAGAGCTCGGGTGATATAAGCAGTAGGAAGTGTTTTAAGCAGACAATAGACATACTGAGTGTCAACAATGAGATTAAATGGAACGTCAGCAAAGGTTTGAAAAGCAAGAATGACAGCAGCGAGTTCCACATGCTGGGCGGAAGTGCAAGGAAGCGTAAAGAGCGTAGTCCACATATCTTGATTATCTTGGAAGGCGACAACAACATACACAACCCTGGTAGGGGATCCATCCGTGAAAACAGTTAAAGCATTTGGGAGAGGGCATTCCAGCTGTAAAGTAAAAAAGCGGCAAGGCACCTGGTGAATAAACTGCAAACGTGGGTCCTTAGGAGTGGAAAAAGAAATTTCATTAACATAGTCTGCAAATGCTAATTGATAGACACTACAGGTTTCCATGAGATTACGATGTTCAACAGTTATAGGGAGAAAACAAGAAAAAGCATCAAAACCAGTTAGTTGGCAAGCACGGTGGTGGCCACGCACCACAAGATCAGCCAAAGCCTGAGAAAGCAGATAAATATTATGAGGGGGGTACAGGGAAGATATAACCATTCCACAATATGCAGCTTGACTCCAACCGCAGGAGCTGCTATGAGGCCTGTAGGCAGTTTAGGAGTAGAAAGAAGAATAAGTGTTAGAGGACCATGGGCTGGCACCCTTTCAACCATGACATGATTTAAAGCAACATTGAGCTGATGCAAAGCATGCTCTGCTGCAGCTGCAAGGGGTCCTGCCTTCCTCTCCCTGCTCCACTGGGAGGGATAAAGGGCCGTGGGCCACCGGGGCCAGGCCGAAGATCGCCACCCGGAGCGCCGCCACAGCTGCGAGGGGTCCCACCTTCCTCTCCCTGCTCCACCAGGAGGGATAAAGGGCCGTGGGCCGCCGGGGCCAGGTCAAAGATTGCTGCCCGGAGTGCTGCCACAGCTGCAAGGCATCCCGCCTTCCCCTCCCTACTCCACCAGGAGAGATAAAGGGCCGCGGGCCACCGGGGCCAGGCCAAAGATTGCCGCCTGGAGCACCGCCGCAGCTGCGAGGGGTCACGCCTTCCTCTCCCTGCTCCACTGGGAAGGATAAAGGGCTGTGGGCCGCCGGGGTCATTCAGTGGAACTGTTGAGCTGATGGCTCCATTATCTGTGGACCTTGTCCTTGGGAATTTGATATTTTGATATTGTATGCTTTGATTATATTGATTACATTGTTGCTATTGCTGTTATATTGTATTTTATGGATCTTGTATTTCTAATTTTTGTTTGTTTTCTCTTGCTGTAATTGAATTGTATATTTTGTGGCTTGAGTTTTTGTAACTGTACCTTTGGAGATGGGTTACTGTATTATTATTGTGTCATTGTATTATTTTATTGTATTTATTGTCCACCATGTAAACCTCCCTGAGTCGGGTTGCACCTGAGTGGGCGGTATATAAGCGCAAAAATTAAATTAAAGTAAATTAAATTAAATTTTTAAATTAAATGCTGCATTGCCTTGGGAGAAAGGAAGCAGAACAGGTAGTTAGCAGTTTGTGCCCAAGATAGTTAAAAGGAGCTGTGCGCTGCACTTTCTCAGGTGCAACGTTCAGTCCCTTCTGCCCAAGGAGTTCAATAAGCTTGCGCTCGTGATCCGCTGTCAGCTGCTCCCCTGCAATCAAGATATCATCCATGAAATGATACAACAACATATCTGGGAGAGATCTCGGAAGGGTTGGAGTGCCACATCAACAAAATGTTGGCACAAAGTCGGGGAATTAAGCATTCCCGTCAGGAGCATGCCCCACTCATATCTGTGGGTGGGGCGAGAGTGATTGAGGACAGCGAAAGCAAACTTCTCCCGATCAGCTGAGTCTAAGGGAATGGTGTAAAAACAATCCTTGGGATCAACGACCATCAATTGGAAATGCTGGGGAATGAGGTTCAGCTTTGTCTTATGAGTTTCCGTGCCCACATTCTGGCAAGCCTTCATCATTTCTGCCAGTTTCACCTCTGGTTTTGTCACCACTGATTTTAAGGCAGCTTGGCAATCTTTGTTAGAATTCTCATACGCTAATTGCCGGAGCAAAATCTCAGCAGCGGCTTTGTTGTCAACCTGTCTTTGGATGGCAACCTGCAGTCTGTTTATGAAATCCATGTAGCCTTCATCAGCCTTTTGTCTCACTCCCCCAAAAGCACCCAGTGGTTTCCTGACGTCTGGGGTTTTCATCAATGCACTCTTTATGATTTTCCCCACCTGTCTAAGAGCTTGGATTGGCATGGAAAGCTGCTGTGCTAAGGTGGCAAAGTTTCCCTGTCCCATGAGTATGTCAAAATTAATTGCCACTCCATTATGGATGTTTTCCACGGCTTTCGCCATGGCTCGATCAGTCCATTCTTGCATGAAAACCACGTACTGAGACGGGGTGATCATGGCTTTGATCAGCATTCTCCAATCAAGAGGAAGCATGTCAGTGTTGTTGTCAAGCCCCTCTACCATCGAAATGGTGAAGTAGCTGAGCATGCCCTTCTCTTTGACGCTTCTACTGAGTTCTTTGTAAATGCCCCAGGACAGATTGTTGTACTGTCGAACTCCCCCTGCTCCCATGACAATTGGACAAGCAGCCAACAAGGGCATTGCATCACTGACATCCTCCGCATTCCCCCTCCTCACAGCTTCCTGAGCCATTTCTCTCAACCCCTGGTACGGTTGGTGACCGCCGGGATCTGGATCTGGCGGAGAAGCGTATGGGGGGGGGGTCAGAGCTAGATCTGCCAGCGGGAGCAGTTGGGAAAAAGATGTGGTGTCTAGCTCATATTGAAATAATGTATTCTAAGGGGTACCTTTGTTCAGTCTTTCTATAGCATTGTAATAGATTTGCCAAGTATGGAGAAGAGCGACAGACTCATGGGCCTCCTCTCGAAAGAAGTCCCCTATTCTGTGCCAGTCCTTAAGGGACAAAGAGCAATTCGCGGGCTACCATGAACATTCTTCAGCAATTTTCAAAAGCAGATTCTCACTGTTAGTTTTCTCATTCTTATGGTTACATTTGTTTACTAGAAATTCTAGGTCTTTAGCATGTTGTTGCTGTTCAGAAGTTAGTTTCTGACCCATTGTTACTCACCCTGGGAGCCGAAGCTGAGGGACGCGTCTCGAGGCCTATTTTCCAGGTGAGAGTGAGCGATTGTTATTTGTTGCCTCACAGGGGCACCACTTGTTGCAGGAGGAAATCCTGACACCATGAAATGCCCAGGCAGAGATACGGTCCAGCCGACTACCTGGGGAGAACTCTCTCAAACCACCCCAACCAGTATCGTTTATTGCCAAAATTCAACAGCAGATAAGAATACAGGAACAATAGTGCATTCAGTAGAAAGGGAGCAAAATGGGTTGCATAGTGAACAATAGAGAGTATTCAGCCGTAAGTTACATTCGGCATACATTGTTTCTAACATTAGGATACCGTGTGAGAGTCATGCAAGCTACAGTACGTGATTAGAGTCCTGATTGGTTAGAGCAGCTAAGATAGCGTACTAGTCTCGTGAAACCTGCGTGATCAGTCTCTCCATAGTAGAAACTTAGACCTTGATTATATGTGTACTGACATTCTTTCAGGGAAAGATTGAAACATAGTAAAGGGATGCAGGACATCTCTCGGGGGAAACTCAGAAGCCAAACAGGAGTGTTTGCACTCTCATGAACTTGGCTTATGGTTCATCCCTATCAGATTCCCACATGCCCCCACCATACTCCAACAGTCTTTGAGGCTTTTTATTGAAGAAGAAGAATCATCCAAAAATATGCAGGATATACATCAAAGCAATAATCTATTCTACTCTAACTTAAGCTAAATAAAAAAAAGAAAATAGCTAACTTCACTAAGAAAGCATTTCTTCTCTATGGGCTTGAAAGCTTCCGTAGGATTTCCTTTAGATTTCCATGGTCTGGCTTCAAAGTGACGTGAGCTAATACCTCCTCCCATATGGTGCTCTCTGATCCCTTAAAACCTGAGATTAAAAATGTTTTTGGGGTCCTCACACCCCTCCTCCAGAATGTTAAACATGTGAGATTACTTCATTGTTTTGACTAAATGTTGTTTATCCAAACAAGTGTTTATGTTGTAACCAAATTCCCAGACATGAGATGATGTAACCTAATTCTCAGATGTCTGTGAAGGTGTTGTTGTCCCCTGTCCCCAGATGTTTGAACAGGTGTTAATGTCTCATGATCCACTTCTATGTGAATGTCACCTTTCTCCTCTCTCTAAGCTGATGGGTTATTGACCAATTGAAGCTGAAGTACTTTGGACATCAAATGAGAAGGGAGGATTCACTTGAGAAAGCCTTGATGCTGGGAAAGGTGGAGGGCAAAAGAAGAAGAGGGTGGCCAAAGATGAGATAGCTACATGGTATGGGCACAGAGCTGGTTGGGCTGAGGAGGATGGTGGAGGACAGAGGTGCCTGGAGGACAATGGTCCATAGGGTCGCAAAGGGTCAAAATCGACTGTGTGACTGAACAACAACAACCTTGGGAATCCCTCTTATTATGCAAGTGTGGGCTTCCTCACAGGTGTCTAAGTGATTGGCATTGCTACTTAGCAACCTAAATACTTAGTGATATGTTATTGTGTGGAATGTGTTTGGTATGCAGATGACATCAGTGTCTTCCCTATCGAGTTAGCTATCCTCAAACCTACAGAGAATATACTATATGAATCTTAACACTTAATAAATGTAAAGAAAATTAAAATTTGAAACCATCCCTTGTGATTCTCATGACACAAAAATGACTAAACTCCTTAGCATCGCCTTTCTTTCAAAATTTATATTGAATGTTTCCAGAAGGTGGGCCATTGTTTGGAATATGCTATAAATATAATGCAGTAGTAGTGGTAGTAGTGGTAGCGGTGGTGGCAACAGCCCCAGGTATTTCAACCCATTCCTTCACCAGCTTCCCGCTGTCATGGGTTCTGATGTAAATAAACTTCCATATCAATTGAAAGGTTTCATCCCTTTCCTGCCAGGGCCCATTTCAGCCTCAGTGGGAGGCTCTTTAGGAAGATGAGCCCAAGCAAGCCAAGGAACTAGAGCTTTTAAATGAATTGCATTAAACTATTAGCAGTGCATTTATAAGACTACAATTGAAGTATAAGGTTTGCTATGCTCTCAGGAATAAAATTTTTTAGCATTCAGATGCCACAGAAAGGAAAATGGGAGGAATTGTTTTCTCATTGTTCCTATGCAAAAGCCTTTCAGGATTCAAAGGTCAGGCTTTTCAGATCTTTTCTCTCTCTTGAAGTACGGCCACCATGGCAACTTCAAAATCTGTTTTGCTGCTACATATTTTAAAGCACCAATTCCTAAGAGCTCTTTCAAGAGGCCCTTCTGTATGTTTTTGAATGCCTGTTAGCTTCTTGGCTGATATGGCTTCCTTGTGGGATATTTTAGCTGTGTAATTATTTTCCAAATGTTAACACTCAGTAGAAATTATGCTGAATTTTATAAAAAGCACGAGGCTTCTAGGAAGTACTAATTATCACCGTTTTCTACCCCCAGCCCCAGAAATCAACTCATGTAACAGTTGCCCTGACAACTACTGGATCTCAGACAAGAGCAAGTAGTTTCTGTAACTCTGGGTTTTGTTTTCCCCCAAAGCTGTGGGTGACCATGGTGTGCTGCCAAGCTGGCCACTAAAACTTGGTGGCACAAAGTTGGCAGGAAACTTTGGCAGCAAAAATCAAGGATCAGCAATATAAGCAGTATAAAATGTTGGGGAAATTGTATATGTATACTTGGTCTGTGGTTGTCAAATCTTGTAGTGTAATAATTTTGGGAATGTGTCCCAACAAGTCAGTTCTGAGATGGCAATCCTTTTCAAGGTTTTCTAGGTAGGCAGTACTTAAAAGTGGTTTACCATTTGCTTCTTCTGGGAGCATCCAGGGACTGTGAAGCTTACCCAAGGCCCCACACTTTTGCTCTTCTTGGATGCACCATGAGGAACTGAAACAGGAACCTATCAGTTGGTTTATAATCTGCCCAGTCTGCATCTGTGTATCCTACAAATGTTTGGTTTTTGGTGGCTGACAGTAATAATTTAATGTCCATAATGTCCGGTGGCTTAGTGGTTAAGGCACTGAGCTAGGAGACCGGAAAGTCAGGTTTCGATATCCGAGGGCTACACTTAGGGACATGAAAGGAGCCTCAGTTGGCTCCCTGAGTGGAGTTTCTCCAGCAAAAATCCTTTCAACCCAGAATAATCTCTGACATGAAATTATTGTTATGGACTGTTGAAAACTTTAATTCCTTGCCTGCCAGACAGCTATCTGGCAGCTATGATGGGAGTGATGGCTGAGTAACAGTTCGTGGAAGAAAGAGAAGGAAAAGATTTACACTTGCTGCCACTGAAAAAAAAATCCCTCTATTTTCACCCTTTCTTGTCAAAAATTGCAACTAGGATTAGGCAACAGTAGATGTTTCCATTCTTTTATCAGTCTGTGGCTCTTAGCTACTATGGGAGAACAATATCTACTTAGAATCTACATCTAATGCCGTCTCTAATTGGGATGAAGAAAGAATAACATAGGTGTGTACTTTCTGAATATTTTGGCTTGGAGTACCCAAGCTAGATAGAAGATGGTGAGGCATGAGATAATTGATGTTCCTCTTTGTCTGGAAGACAACACTTTCCCCATCTTTCTCATAAAGTCTTCATCTCCAAATAAGAATCACTACTCTTCTCCAATCTCCACAGTTTTGAAACAGAACTCCAATTGCCCTTTGTCAGCTTGACTAATATTCAAAAATAATATGAGAGTTATAGTTAAAAATATGTAGAAGATTCTAGGATGGACAGATTAGCAAGACATGACCACTGAAGCTTTATTTCTTTTGGACTCAGAACATAGGCTAGAAGGAACACAGGTGTGGTGTTGTAGTTTGGCATGCCACCAGATATATTTCATCTTCCCTAGAGACAGTTATGACCTATAAAAAAATAAAACAGGGGAAAATAACCTGTATGAAAGGGATTGTTAGAACAGGGTATTTTTTCATGTGACATGTGTTCAAAAGGCCCACTGACATAAAATATTCCTTTAATAATTATGATATAATAGTTATGTATTGAATGAATGTTGCAAGGTTCCCTTTAACAGAATGTAACCAGTCAATGTATCCAATTGTATCTAATCAGAGACACATTGTAGCAAGCTGTATAAGGATGCGAGCTAAGTGGCCACAGGTGACAGTAGCGAGCATCCGGCTCACATGGTACAGATTCCCCGAATACCTAAAGAGCAGGAAACCTTCCCACCATACCACACCTGGAGAAGATGGGCGTGACAATCTATGACGTCACACGGACAGTAGCCAATGAGCTACCACCCGGGATATTCAAATGTACAGTGTACTATAAATAGAGCTGTTTTGTCCACCATTACTTCATGTTCACCCTGACCATCATGCAATAAAGTTGTGTTTAGCCCTTCTGCGGCTCCGTGCAAGACACTAAAGTTTTCAAGTGGAAATGTTCTTTCCTCTTAACATAGATGGTATTGTTTATCCTTTCATGTTGAAGCTGGGCTCCAGCCTTTTATACACCTGCACCTCCATCTGTCAGCATACACATATAACTCCTTTTAGTTCAGCAATGCTCGGCTGCAAGAACAGTATGTTGTTGTTGTTTTTGCTGATTTAATAAATCAAGCAGCCTACAGTGAACTTTATTGAAAAGGAGGACCTTGGAGTAGAAGTATGAGTTCAGAGGTGATAGGCTGGAATTCATGTGTTGCACTTTTCCTGACCTGCATTTAAAGACTGAGGTAGAAGAGAGAGCTTTAGAAACGACAGGCTTTTTAAAAAAATGGAGCATTAATAATTCAAAATACAATTTGTCAACTACTGCCTTTTGACAAGGTGGAAAATGCTAGTGTAATATGTAGCAATTATCTATCCCCCTTTCCCCCTGCATGTTGAATCAACAGTAAAGGTGCTTAGAAATGCACTGCTCAAAGCTTAGCATTGTTACTGTGATAAACTGGTGGTGTGCAATCAAGTAACCAAGTTGGTCCTTCCAGTTTGTCTTTTCCTAAAACAGGGCCCTTTTTGGAATTTTTTTTATTCCCTCTTCCTCCTCCTTCCCCCCCCCCATACCCCCCCCCAAATACCCTCCAAACTTTGGACCAATGTGACCGATACTCAAAAAATCTTCATTTATGGAAAAACAAATCTATGCCAAAACTCCTCATCAAGAATTTTTTCTATCAGTGATATTCCTCAATTTGTGCCCAAAATACCACCTGGTCTTGGCCTTCCACATAATTACTCTTATTTTCAATTCATTTTCTCTCTTTTCTTACTTTTTGCTTCATGTTCTTTTCATGAAATTGCCACATTCTATGCAGCACAATGCTCTTTCCTGTGTGGGAAAGGTGACAATACACAGGACTTGCAATAATCCTGCACAGCTTGACCTTTATCCCAAAACCATGGACTGTCCCTGATATCCTGTGATATTTCTCACAACATTTCGGGTGGAGGCAAAAAGTGTGTGAGGAATTGCCCTTTAACCAGTAAATGAATAGGTGAGACTCAGTTAAATGGGTTTAAATTGTGGCTTAGTGGTTAAGATGCTGAACTTGATGACTGGAAGGTTGGCAGGTCAGCGGTTTGGGACCCGAGTACTGCACAACAGAGTGAGCTCCCACTTCTGTCCTAGTTCGTGCCAATCTAGCAGTCTGAAAGCAAGAAATTGCAAGTAGATAAATAAGTACCACTTCATTGGGAAGGTAAACAGTGTTCCATGCACTCTGGTGTTTAGTCATGGCTGCTACATGTCCATGGAAACATCTGCAGATGCAGACAGTGCTAGCTCTTTGGCTTTAAACAGATATGTGCACTGAACCCTAGAGTCAGATATGACTGGCTTTTGAGCAAGGGTGACCTTTACCTTAACCTATAATTTGATTTAACTGCTTAATCTCCTAACCTGTGTAAGGGTAGGGGGTAAAAACTGCATGATACCTGATGCCAGAACAGGTGACTCATCCTGGCCACTCTCCACTCCAGATCTGGCAAGTCCTCTGGGCAAGGCTGTGATCCTACTAGTGCTATGTATCTCCAGCCTTATCTTGGCCAGCTTACTTAGAGGCATCCTTTGGCTTGTTTCCTACCTGGTTCTCGTGAGCCAAGGCAGGCACTATCCCAGGACAACCTAAAAAAGCCCACCTACTTGAGCACCTAAATCACACAATTTTTGGTACCCAAATCAGGGACCCAATCACACAGTGACACCATGTGAAATTCCTTGCTACTACCCTCAACCTGCACTACCCACTAAGATGTGACATATTTAATGTATCATCACCCTGGGTTCACTCCATGTGCCCTGTAGACTCCTGGCCTCTTTTCCTCAATTCTGACAATCAGGAAAAAATGAGACTTAAATTCCTATCTGGTCACATAAGGCACCCCAAAAGTACTTTAGCCTACATGGTGAGCAGGCAGGCCTTTGGACTCAGAGGAAGCAAAGCTTTGGGGCACGGCAGGCTTATAAAGCCCCATGCAGCACCCCCAAAACCAACCTGCAGCAACACTCTGGCATCACCACTTGCTTCTTCTTCACTGAAGGAGGAAGAATACTCACCCACCATTTCAGTGGCATGATGACAAAATTACAGCGGCAACAATCTTCCTGCAAGAAAACAATGACCCTCCTTCCCAGATTTTTTCACTTAGAGCAAGACATGCACATCTCTACTTTAAACTCTGCATGTCTTAAATTGCAAATGCAGAAGCATGAAGGAGCGGTGAAAAGATTGGAATCCACCCATGAATCAGGAAGAGAATAGAAAGGGCCTATAACAAACCATAATATAATTGTATTTCAAGCTTCTTCGAAGGGCAGGCTATGTTAACACTGGTGAAGTGGGAGAGGAAAATGATATTTATTTATTTTGGGTGGAAGTGTCTGGGTTGAAGTACTTTGAGGGAAACATTTCTGGAAGATGCTTCTTGAATGCTGAATTGCTTTTTGATGCTTCTTGAATGCTCAATTATTGCGTGTGAGCAATACAGACGAACAGGGCCAGCACAACTTTAAAGCTGAGCTCATCCACCATTGAGAAACAGACAAGGGGGAAGTTGAATTTTCAGGACTTGCAAATATTTGTCAGAAACATACTGTGTAGTTAGTATGGGATAAGTGCATTTGCATAAATCATGACAGATGATTGCTGCTCATTAATGAGTTGCAACTCACATTCCTGGTAGCACACCAGTTTTGTTGCAGTTCTTTCATCCTTTGAGAAGGCTAGTAACCAACAGATTATTCACCATGCTAAATAATGTTGTAAGACTAATATTTTAATGCATTAACTTTTTTCTAAAACATTGTTTCCCTATGATTATAGCATTCTACTTTTTTCTAAATAAAATCAAATAAAATCCATGAAATTTGACTTGTAGAAAATAGATTAAAGAGCTCAAGCTATGATATTTCCTGACTCTCACTAACAATGCATGTCCCATCAAGCCTGATAATTACAATCCTTGAAATCTGAGGAAGCCAATGATTAGAATTTATCCCTACATATCGCCAGTGAAAAATATTAGGACAAGATCTGGAGATTTTGCTTGGGAGATTTAATTATTGCCCTTTTGCAGATGGGAAAGCTGGATAGAACCTAGTGAATATTGTATTGCAATCAGGTAAAGTGAATCTGTGTATTTGGTTTTTAAATACAGCCTACCTGCTCTCCAGACTTCCCTTCTCTACTTTCTTTTTTCTAGGACCAAGTGCAGTCCTGCTGCATGCATAGACTAAGTCAGGGGTTCCCAAACTTTTTGTGCATTGGGCCAGTCATGTGGTTGAGTGGGCCAGTCACATAGTTCCTCCCACTGTAAATGCATCCGCAGCTGTCATAAACACATTTATGACAGTTGTGGATGCATTTCCACATCTGTGGGCATGTTTTACTTCCACTTCTGGTAGTGTTTGCATATGTGTGGGTGCATTTTACTTCCACTTCTGGTGGTGAGGGTGGCATGGGCCAGATGATTTGGCACCCAGCCCATGGGCCATAGTTTGGCCACCCCTGGACTAAGCCATGCCATGTAGCTGCAAAACCCTGTTATGAAACCTAATTAGTTACTAGTGTCATGTGAAGTCTGAATTCAGCAGTAAAAGTTCACATCACAATGATGAAGCTGGTGACTCAGTGGTTAAGAAGCTCACCTTATTAGCTGGAAGGCCGGCAAGTTGGCAGTTCAAGACCTGAGTACTACATGACGGTTTGAACACCCATCTCTGTCCCAGATCCTGCCAACCTAACAGTTCGAAAGCAAGACATTGCAAGTAGATAAATAGTGACCACTTCAGTGGGAAAAGATCTTGGGGACATGAAAGGAGCCTCGTTCAGGCATCCCCCGAGCGGGGTTTCTCCAGCAAAAATCCTTTCAACCCAGAATAATTTCTGACACAAAATTATTATTATTATTAGAAATATTATATGGTGCTAAGAGATTAATATTTAAATGATAATGTCTATTATGTACCATTATTGATGTCATTGGAATGAAAAGGAAAAAGATTTTCAATTTTTAAGCAATTCTCTTGATTTTCTTAAAGGTTAGCCATGGGATAAAAATAATTTTTTAGACTCCTGCACCCAAAAATCCTACAGCCAGAGTTCTGTTGCACTGGCTGGTTGTGGGTTTCAGGAACTCATGTCCCCAAAAAGTTATTTTCTAATTCTGTTGTTTTTTTTAATTGTTGATATTGTCTAAAGTTTGTACTTTCTCCTTTCACTAGAGTAGTTTATGGTAGTCTTTCTTTCTTTCTTTGTATCAGGGCATTGTGCACATTAAAATTATGGATATAGAAATTATTGCCATTAAGAGACACATAGGAAAAACATCCCTGAAAAATGGAAAGTATACTTGGGTGTATACCTGGGATACGTCACCTGGGATATGTATACCTGGGATATGAAAGCGCGGCGTCAAAATGGCCGCTGCGCTCTTTGCGGGAACCCCCACCCGGACTCAGACATCCGGGTGAGTTAGGGGGCGTGGCCACCCCTCTATAAAAGGGGTGGCCACGAGGCAGCCGAGCTGCCATTTTAAAAGAGCAACGGAGAGGAGAAGTTTTCCCTCCACCCCCTCCCTAGTGAACAGTGTGATATTTTGGTTGCTTCGGGGCCGGGTGGGAATTTTTGGTTGGAACCCACAATTGGCCCTTGGGTTCTGGCTTTTTTGCCCATCCCACACTGTTGCTGAGGTTTGATATAGGGGGTTTTCTTGTTCTTGACTTTGGTCACTTAGGCGGGTAGCACTGGTAAGGTAAAGATTTATGACCCATAGGTATCCGGCAGGTTCGCAATTGACTGGCCAACACTTAGACAGGTACAGGTGTAATACCGTTGACCAGTCAACGACGAACCAGGCAAGGGGTGATGGCAGGAGCTTGTCAGCATGCATCACCCCGTGATTTGACGGATACACGTCAGAGGGTGGGGTCAGTAGATAGTTTATTGACTACGGTCAACAATTTGAGTCAACAAACAAATTGATACAAAAAGGATACATTGTAGCCAATTGCCATTGGCAATTTTGGGAGGAACCTTACCAGTGTTACTGCGGCCTGCTTGCCTTAAGAATTATAATTGGATGAGTATCAATTGAAAGTTATAGTTTGGACTTGGGCATTATTCAATAAAAGTGGCCCAATGCCTTTATCCATATACCGGTGTCTGAGTTTTTCTTTGGGGGGTGCGCCTGCAATGGCATACAGCAAGCTAATCTTTCCTATCCAGAAAAGTTGCAAAAAGAACCTTATGGAAGTTAATCTGACCCAAATCACCTTACCAAAAATCAATCTGGTCACAATAACTTCACTATACAAACCATTTCCTTCGAATGTCCACCTAAATTATTACCACACTGTTGACATTCCTCTTACCTCCCATGAAGGCATGAATCTTGCAAGGTAGGCAAGCTAACTATGAGGCACACAACCCTTCACAAAATATACCAGCAAGTGTTGGCCTTCATGCCATCTGTTTGTATATGTTAAAATGTACTACCACACACCTACCTCACATGGGCCCTATGAATCTCAATTAAGGGTTGCTAAGTGTTTTGGCTGAGAGGCAGCCTTCATAAATATTATAGCACTGTAATTACCCTGTGCAGCAGGCTGTTGAAAAAGATAAGAAGTTTCTTATTGGAGGTGGTGTTTTGGAGAAAACACTGGAGGGTTGAAATTTATGATTTCTGCTATTAAATGTGCATTACCTTGAGACTGTATAATAACTCAGATGGTGCCGAATTTTGTGGTTTCTCCAGGGTCACTTGGTTCATCTGCCCACAACAGTGCCTGCAGGACAAGGTTCATCTTTCACCCAGCTATATTTTAACAAGCCAAACTCCTTCCTAGTCTTTTTTTTTGTGGTAGAAGGTAATTGCTGCAAATAACATATTTCAGAGCATGCAAGTCTGAAAAGCTACATACTGCTACCCTGGCATCTCCGTGCCTTCTAGCTCAACACAGGGGGAGGTTTGAAAGTGATTCATGGTGGGCTTAGAGTTCTTGGTGCACTGAGGGAAGATATGTCATCTTCACCAGTTAAACCAGCAATTGGTTAAAAAGAGTGTCAACTCTGCTACAGCATGGCTGAGTTGAATCACACTATCACTTTCCTAAACATTTAAAAAATTCATTTGAGATTAGAGCAGCCAAGAGTAAATTTCAAGATATACCCTTTGGACATTAGATGGTTTCCAATGGTGTCATCCTCCTAGTAGGAAAAAAACTCCTATCTGAGCCAGGTACTTTCACTTAGTCTTCTGTGATCATTCCCTCATTCTCAGGTCTGTGTTTTCCCCAAGCAAGATGATCTCCTAAACCACTGGCAGTACTTTGGGTCAGTATACTAAATCCTCCCTTTCTTCATTACACAAAACCACATCCCAATCCAATAATGGGGATGCCAAGGGTAGGATGTGGGTTGTGAATTGCTATGAACAAGAAGCATTAAGGTCAAAACATGCTTCTTTTGGGAACTAACTAGGCAGCCCTGTTAAATCAAGCTATTGATATACCATAGGACCACATGTACAATATGGGGAAAGAATGTTGACATTTATTGTTCAGTCGCACAGTCGATTCTGACCCTTTGCGACCCTATGGACCATTGTTCTTCAGGCACCTCTGTCCTCCACCATCCCCCTCAGCACTCTCAGTTCTGTGCCCACTGCATCCACAATACCATCTAGCCATCTCATCTGTGGCCTCCCCCTTCTTCTTTTGTCCTCCACCTTTCCCAACATCAAGGCCTTTTCAAGTGAATCCTCCCTTCTCAATTGATCTCCAAAGTACTTTAGCTTTGTCTTTACTATTTGACCTTCTAATGAGCAGTCAGGGTTGATTTCTTCTAAGATTGACCTATTTGTTCTCCTCGCTGTCATAAGAACATAACATAAGAAAATAAGAACAGCCTTGCTGGAACAGGCCACAGCCCATCCAGTCCAGCATTCTGTCTCACACAGTGGCTCACCATTTCCTTCAGGGTATTCCCAAGCAGATGCCTTCACCTGCTTACGATTCCCTGGAAATGATATTGAGAGATATCCTGCCTATCTCTCCAACCCCGAGGTTGTCCTTAAGTATCCATAATTATAGCCATTGATACCCTTGTCCTCCATGAATTTGTCTAATCCTTTCTTAAAGCTGTCAAGACTGACAGCTGTCACCACTTCTTCTGGCAGGGAGTTCCATAGACCAGTAATCCTCTGGGTGAAAAAGTACTTTCTCTTATTTGTTTGAGAACTAGTACCCAAAAGTTTCATGGAGTGTCCCCTAGTTCTAGTGTTATGCGATAGGGAAAACAGTTTTTCCTTATCTACTTTGTCCACACCGTGCATGATTTTATAAACTTCAATCAGGTCACCTCTTAGACGTCGTCGTTCAAGAGTGAAGAGGCCCAACCGTTGCAGCCTCAGATGGTAAGGAAGGTGTTCCAGTCCCCTAATCATTCTGGTTGCCCTCCTCTGCACTTTTTCCAGCTCCATAATATCCTTCTGGAGGTATGGCGACCAGAACTGTACACAGTATTCCATATGGGGCCTCACCATAGATTTATAAAGAGGCAAAATGACACTTGCTGACTTATTTTCTATACCCTTCCTAATGATCCCTAGCATTGAGTTTGCTTTTTTCACTGCTGAGGCACACTGGGTTGACACCTTCATTGAGTTGTCCACCAGGACACCAAGGTCCCTTTCCTGGTTTGTCGCAGAGAGTTCAGACCCCATCAGTTTATAAATGTAATTGGGGTTCCTTGCCCCAACATTCATCACTCTGCACTTACTAATGTTGAAACTCATTTGCCACTGTTTTGCCCACTCCCCCAGTGTCGAGAGATCCCTCTGGAGCTCCTCACAATCTCTCACAGTTGTCACTACCCTGTATAATTTAGTGTCGTCAGCAAATTTGGCTACCTTGCTTTTTACTCCTACCTCTAGATCATTGATGAATAGGTTGAAAAGCAGGGGTCCCAGTACTGAACCTTGGGGGACCCCACTCTTTACTTCCCTCCACTTGGAGAAGTGTCCATTTAGTGCTACCCTCTGTTTCCTGTCCAGGATACCCTCAAAACTCTCCTCCAACACGACATTTCAAAGGCATCTATTCTTCTGCGTTCAGCTTTCCTAATTGTCCAGCTCTCACATCCGTACATTACCACTGGGAATACCATTGTTTTGACTATTCTAATTTTTGTTTGCAATGTGATGTCTCTGCTTTTCACTATGTTCCCCAGGTTTCTCATAGCTTGTCTCCCAAGAATCAGTCGCCTTTTTATTTCATGGCTACAATCCCCATCTGCAGTGATCTTTGATCCTAAGAATGTAAAATCTGTCACTGCTTCTACTTCTTCCCCATCTATTTTCCAGGAACTGATCGGACCTGTTGCCATTATCTTGGTTTTCTAGATATTGAGTCTCAAGCCAGCTTTTGCACTTTCCTCCTTCAGCCCAATCAAGAGATTCCTTACGTCTTCCTCACTTTCCGCCATTAGGGTGGTGTTGTCTGCATATCTCATATTGTTGATGTTTCTCCCAGGAATTTTAATCCCATATTGTGATTCCCAAATCCCTGCATTGCGCATTATGTGCTCTGTGTATAAGTTGAATAAGCAGGGTGACAAAATGGAGCCTTGTCTTACTCCTTTTCCTATTCCAAACCACCCTGTCATTCTGTGTTCTGTCCTAACTGTTGCTTCTTGATTCATGTACAGATTTCTCATGAGGCATATGAGGTGCTCTGGTATTCCCATCTCTTTAATTACTTGCCACATCTTGTTGTGGTCCACACAGTCAAATGCCTTAGTGTAGTCAATAAAACAAAAGTAAACTTGTTTCTGGTATTCCTTTGTTTTCTCCATGATCCAACGTATGTTGGCAATGTGGTCTCTAGTCTCCCTGCCTCTTCTGAAACCAGCCTGCACCTCTGGTAATTCTCTCTCCACATGCTGCTGAAGTCTATCCTATATTATCTTGAGCATCACCTTGCTGGTGTGTGGGATGAGTGCAATTGTTCAGTAATTTGAAAATTCTTTTGCATTGCCCTTTTTTGGGATTGGGACATATACTGATCTTTTCCAATCCTATGGCCACTGTTTTGTTTTCCAAATCTGCTGGCATATTGCATGCAATAGTTTGATGCCATCATCTTTTAGAGCTTTGAAAAATTCCACTGGGATACCATCATCTTCACTAGCTTTGTTGTTTGCAGTGTTCTTTAGGGCCTTTGTGACTTCGCTCTCCAGGATGTCGGGCTCAAGTTCAATTTTTTCATCATTGTGATTATCAGGGTTGTTGATGTCCTTTTTTGTAGAGTTCCTCTGTGTACTCTTTCCATCTTTTCTTAATATCTTCTGCATCAGCTAGCTCTTTTCCGTCTTTGTCCCTTATCATGGTCATTTTTGCTTTAAATGTTCCCTTGATTTCCCCGATTTTTTTGAAAAGATCTCTAGTCCTGCCTCTTTTGTTGTTTTCCTCCATTTCTTTGCAATGTTCTTTTAGGTAGTTTTCCTTATCTCTCCTTGCTTTTCTTTGAAATTCTGTGTTCAAATGATTGTATTTTTTCCTTTCTCTTTTGATTTTTGCATTCCTTCTTTCCTCTGCTATTTTAAGAGCCTCATCAAACAGCCACTTTGCTTTCTTATGCTTCTTTTCTTTTGGTATGGTTTTCTTTGCTGCTTCCTGCATGATGTCTCTCATCTCTGTCCATAATTCTTCTGGCACTCTGTCTATTGAGTCTAGGACATTATATCTGTTCATCACCTCCACCGTGTATTCTTTAGAGATGCTGTCTAGGTAATATCTGTCTGGTCTCCTTGTTTTCCCTATTTTCTTTAGTCTAAGCCTGAATTTTGCAATCAGTAGGTTGTGATCTGAGCCATGTTGACATGCCTCATGGAATTTTTGGACCAATTAAAATCATATACTGCTATCTAATTGTATTCAGATGCTATACTCCTAAATGATATTATGCAGAATAGGTTAATATGACACAAGTATCTTAGTGCTAAATGTATTAAATATAATATAAGATCATTGCTTGTTTCTTGGTTGAATCTTGAACAGTAAGAAAGGCCAATTGTCATTTACCAATTAGTGATTATTTAGTAATGGAATACATGAAAAATGATTTTAAATTATTCTTCAGTGGCCATTATACTTCAACTACAGTGTCTAACTCCTACAGTGTCTACTCCTACATGGGTATTATTGTTTAAATGCAATGTTTATTCAAACACTGACAATCCAAAAGAATAAACTGTATGTGTCTTAGGCAGTAGTGGGCTCCAAAACATTTTAATACCACACTTGGGTGTGGTATGGTGGTCATGGCCAGGGGAAAAGCCCTGCATTGCACCCAAATTAGGACTACTTTATTTCAAAACTTGGATGGGTGGTGCCAGCCAGAATTTCTGCTACTGGTTCTGGTGAACTAGTGCAAACCAGCTGATGCCCACCACTGGTCTTAGGTAAATAGGGAGAATATTTTCTGTTAGCTTGAAAGCCAGGATGATTCTCTTTATGGCTTTTAAAGAAGCCCTATTCCTGACAGTTCATAAAGCAAAGAAAGGCTACCTAATATCCATTGTTCTTTTTTATATTGGTTATGTAGTTTTCAGAGACTCCACAGCTGGAGACTGTTTGCCTCAGCAAGGCATTCTAGCCTGCTTAAAAGATGAAAGAACAAATAGACAGACCTTTGTTTGGCATCTGATACCCTCGGCATTCTAGGTCAAACTTCTGGAAAAGTATTTGGCCCTGACTTTAGTCGTCTCACCTGTCTGGCTCTGTCAACTCTACATACAGAAATACATGCTTAGGCCTACTTCAAATGAACAGATGAAAAGCTGCTCATGGAGTTGGGAGATGGATGAGGGATGTTTACCTTATTATTATTATTTAACAACCCCTTAGCCACTGTTTCTGGAAATCTTTGAGGGCCATACTTTGACCAAAAAAAATGGAAGAAGGGAGGTTGAGGGTTGCATTATGAATTGTTCAATATCTTCCCTTTTAATTCAAGTAGGATCAAAATATGAAGTGAGTTTGGAAATAATTGTTTTGATATTTTCCTTACAGAATATCAGCACTTTCTCAGTTGGCAAGCTTCTGCTCTTTTTTTTCTAAAGCAGGGATGGGTCACAGTTGAGGAGGCCAGACTGGTGGCCTGAAAAAAATGTTTCCATAAACATGTCCACAGCTGTCATAAACATGTTTACAACAGCCATAAAATGAGTCCACAGCCGATTCTGGTGGCTGTGGTGGCAGCTGGAACAAGGGTGTGGGGCCACATGATTTGCTGCCATTGACCAGATTTGGCCTGCAGGTTGTAGGCTCCTGACCCCTGCTGTAAAGGCTAGCATCAAAATGGTGAAAGCTACCTGACTCACATAATTTCTGAATCATTTAAGCCATTTCATGACTCAAACCCTGAGTCATAGAAGTACTGTACTGTATGTGCCAATTATACTCCCAAACTCAGTTTTCTGATAACCACTTTATTGGACTTGAAAAATCATAGCACTCTCAAATTTTTGAGCTGACACATTTTACTGTATGGGACCAGAGACAACAGAACAGCCGAAGGGTTGGCTTAACACAGGTTTATTGCATGATGATCCGGTGGAGCATGAGGTAATGGCGGTGATACATCTCTATATATACAGTAGCATTATACATTTGAATCTTGTAGCACGGTAGCTCATTGGCCGCTACCGGCGTGGCCTCGCCCAGGCACGCCTCTCTTCAGTAGTTCTTTCTCCTGCTGCTGAATGCGGGGAAGGTTTTCCCGCGGCTGTCCGTGATTGAGCAATGTGAACCATGTGAGACTGAACGCTCGCAGCTGCCCTCTATGGGCTGCTTGCTCGCGTTCCTTTACAGCTGAGATACATTGTATTTGGAGTGGTTACATTCTTATCAGTACGAGAACATGCATACATAACATCCCTCCCCCCTAGGGGGACTCCGTGGGTGCTTGCCCTGCAACGGAAAACGGGGATTCGTTAGTGGCTCTGTGAGGCGTCCATGCCTGCCTTGCGCTGGGGGATGGGAATGGAATGAACAGCTGGGAAGTGAACCCCTGCCTGTTGCTCTCGGACCCCGGGGGACCCTCCTATTGTGAACCGCGGAACCGATGAGGATGCCCTAGTGGTTCTGCTACCTTCTGTTCCCCGCTCGGGGGACCTTGAGACTGTGGTGGGCGGACTCGCCGTCGCCTCCTGTCTTGGGGGTGTCGGTCTCCGGGAAATTGGTGCTATGTTGCATTCTAACTCACAGGGGCTACTGGGACTGGAAGTACCAGGGGCTGAACTGAAACCCCTCTTTTCGCTAGGACGGGTGGGGGACCACTCCGCTAACTCCCCCTGGTACTGTAAATCAAGGTCTAAACTTCTTGGGGAATCTGTGTTTTGGGGGCACTTCCGAGGGATATGTGTGAGATCGGGGCTCTTCCTTTCCGCCGCAAACTCCCGCAAAAGATCTCTGAGGATCGATTCCCTTTCCTCCCCCCTTGGTGGGGGCCCATGTCCCCCTTTTTCTCCCCCTTGGGCTAAGTGGGTGGGGGAGTACCCTAACGCTGATTCGTGGCTATTTTCGTCTTCGTCCTGCTCTCCGGGGATTCTGCGCCTGAGTTGATCCGCGTGCCGCCTCCACAGGAGGCCTGTATTGGTCTCCACGCGGTATGAAACGGGGCCGGTTTGTTCTATTACAATGCCGGGCACCCAGGCTGGTCCCGCGCTGGCGTAGTTCCTGCAATGTACGGGGGCACCTACGCTGAAGCTCTTTGTGGGATCCATCCCTACATTCCGCCCTTTGTCCTCTACCCTTGTGGGGTCTAGTTTGGAGATTACCGTGGCCAGCTTCCTGCGCATTAACAACTCCACGGGGGAGTACCCTGACGCTAGTGGGGTGACCCTGTACCCTAGCAGGAATTGGCACACTTGTAAGTCAAGATCTCCGGGGCCCATGCGCTGCAGCGCGTCCTTTGTGGTGCGCACGAGGCGCTCTACTTGGCCATTGGTGGCCGGGTGGAAAGGGGCGGAGGTGACGTGCCGAATGGCGTTGAGACCCATGAACGTCCTGAACTCGGTGGACGTGAAGCAACTAGTGTTGTCGCTAACGAGGGTGTCGGGTAAACCGAACGTGGAAAAGACCCTCCGGAGATGCTTAATTGTTGTGGCCGAGGAGGTGCTCGAGACTGGGTTACCTCCAGCCACTTGGAGTACGCATCCACAACAAGGAGGAAGAGCGCTCCTCTGAACGGGCCAGCAAAATCTACGTGTACCCGGGACCAGGGCCCCCTTGCTGCGTCCCATTCTCTATGCGGCAACCGAGCCTCTTCTGGCCTTGAGCTCTGGCACGCTTCGCAAGTGCCGACCATGTGCTCGATGTCGGCGTCTAGCTGGGGCCACCAGAAGTAACTGCGGGCTAGCGCCTTAGAGCGTACGATCCCCGGGTGGCTGACGTGCAGCAGCTTAAGCACCCTCGGCCGGAGGGACGTGGGGATCACTACCCGCTGTCCCCACAAAAGGCAACCCCTCTCTAGGGACAACTCTAATTTTTTTTGAAAAATGTGTCGAATTCCGCTGCTGGGGAAGACACGGGCTACCCTTTCTGTACCCAGGAACAAACTGTAGCTAACGTTTTGTCCTTGCCGGTCGCTTTGGCGATGTCGGCCGGTATTACTGGAGGGGAGTCTAGGACCTCTATCATTAAGACCTGGTGGTCCCTCTCTTCCTCGCCCACGTGGCAGCAATCCCGGGGAATGGGGGACCTCGACAGGGCATCCGCATGACTGATCTCCTTCCCGGGCCGGTACACCAACGCGTGCTGATACGCGTTGAGAAAGATGGCCCACCTGAGCATTCTCGGGGACAGGATTTGGGGTGTGGGCTTATCTGCGGTGAAAATGCCTAGCAATGGCTTATGGTCAGTCACTATGGTGAAGGGGCGGCCGTACACAAAATCATGAAATTTCTTGGTCCCCGCGATTATCGCTAGTGCTTCCCTGTCTGTCTGGGCGTAGTTTCTCTCCGCTTGGGACAAGGACCTAGAGTAGAACGCTATCGGGGCCTCCCTCCCGTCCTCCAGCACGTGGCATAACACCGCCCCCACCCCCACCGGGGATGCATCGCATATCAGGACCACTGGGCGTTTGGGATTGAAGTGGGTCAGTACAGCATCTGATGCCAGGAGTCGCTTCAGGTCATTGAAAGCCTTCTCATGGTCGTCGCCCTACTTCCATGCCTCGTCCTTTTTTAACAATTTGTGTAGCGGTTCCGCCACGGCTGCCTTCCGAGGAAGGAAGGAGTGGTAGAAGTTGAGCAGTCCGAGGAACGACTGCAGCTCGGGCTTGGAGGTGGGGCGAGGGGCCTTCTTGATGGCGGCCACCTTGGATTGGGATGGCCTTATTCCCTCGGGAGTAACACGGAACCCTAGGAACTCAACCTCAGTTGCGAAGAAAACGCATTTGTCTTTCCGCAACCGCAACCCCGCCTTTTCGAATATTGCCAGGACCTTTCCCAACCTGTTTGCTAATTCGGCCCGGCTCCCCCCTGTAATCAATACGTCATCAAAGTAGGGTAACACCCCCTCTAACCCCTTCAGGAGGCATTCCACGAGTGACTGGAAGATCCCGGGCGCCGAATTCACGCCGAATTGGAGGCGCGTTACCTGGAACGCCCCTTTGTGGGTGACTATGGTCTGCGCAGCAGCTGCGGCGGGGGTCACCGGGAGTTGCTGGTAGGCTTGGGCCAGGTCAAGTTTAGCGAAACACCTCCCCCGGTGTAACCTGGCCAACAAGTGGCTGACTACCGGCACCGGATACGCATTAGGGCGGATCGCCTTATTGATGGTGCACTTGTAATCAGCGCATATGCGGACCTCCCCGTTTGCCTTGAGCGCTGTTACAATTGGAGTTTCCCACTCCGCAGAATCAACAGGAACAAGAATCCCCTGGCCCACCAATTTGTCCAACTCCGCCTCTATTTTGTCCTTGAGTGCGAAAGGCACTCTGCGCGGTTTAAGTCTGATGGGACGTACTCCAGGGTCCAGGTCGAAAGTCACTGGGGGGCCCTTGAATTTTCCAAGTCCCCTTTTGAAAACCTCGGGGTGCGCGTCGCACACGCTCTGTATTGGATCAGTCCCAGCGGCGTGTACTCCCATGGCGTGCACCCCCCCAATGAACAACCCCAGGGGCTGGAACCATTGAGTCCCGAGGAGGCTGCATTTACCTCCCTTGAGGACGACTAGGGGAAGCGTTGCGGCGTGCTTTTTAAACTGGACCTGGAACTTCCCAACCCCCAACACCGGGATGCGGTTCCCTTGCACGTCCTTCAGCGTGGACCTCAACGCTTTGAGCTTGGGCCGCACGTGGGGGGCGATTTTCAGGAACTCTCCCTGGGAAATGATAGAGTATGAGGAACCCGAGTCCACCTCCATCCTAACAGGGGCCCCTTGTATTACTACCTCAACGAAGTATCGGGGGTGCTCCGTGGATACGCTGAAAACCGGAGCGTCGTCCTCACTGTCGTCGGAGATGCGCCCTACTCTGTCCCGCTTCCTCGTGGTCCGGGTGCCGTCCTTGGGCCTCGTGGTGCGGTCCTGCCTCACCGAGCGGTCTGGGGAACTCCTCTTGGCCTCGCGCCGTTTCCGGCAGACCTTGGCGATGTGCCCGCGCCGGCCGCAGTTGTGGCACTCGGCCTTGCGGAACGGGCATTTGGCGCGGGCGTGGGCGGCGCCGCAGCCGTCACAGAGCCGGCCCTCCTTCTGGACCCTCCGGACGTCCTCGTCGTCGCCGCTCTCCGCAGACGAGTTCGAAACTCGCCGTGCCGCGCGCACCAAGCTCTCTGCCTTGGCGGGTTTCGGGCGCCAGTCCTGGAGCTCTTGCACCCCGGCCGTCGTGGCTTCCGCGGCCTGTGCCGTGTCGAGGACTTGTTGCCACGTGGGAGGCGGCTCCTGTTTCATCAGCGCGCGCTGAGTTTCGGTGTCCCTCAGGCCGCAGAGCAGGCAGTCCCGGAGGGTGACTTCTGGGGTCTCCCACTTGCATGGGCCGGCGGCCAGTCGCAGGGCCGCTGCGAACTCGGCGACTGATTCCCCGGGCGCTTGGACTCGCCTCCAGAATGCGCTCCGAGCGGGGAACATGGCTATCGCGGGCCGGAGGTGGGTGCGCAGCACGGCCAGGAGCTCTTTGGCTTTGAAGTCGCTCACCCGCCTCGGCGCGATCAGGTCCACCAAGGTCCTCTTGGTCTCGTGTCCGAGCATGCGGACGAAGATGGCCCTCTTCTTGTCCTCATCTGAGACTTCGAGCTCCACCAGCGCTCCATTGAAGTCTATCTCAAACAGCTCCAAGTCTCCCGGCTTCTTGATCTCGTAGCCGGCGCATGTCTTGGTCCCGTGGGCAGCCATCATCCCACCTTCGTCGCCAGTTTACTGTATGGGACCAGAGACAACAGAACAGCCGAAGGGTTGGCTTAACACAGGTTTATTGCATGATGATCCGGTGGAGCATGAGGTAATGGCGGTGATACATCTCTATATATACAGTAGCATTATACATTTGAATCTTGTAGCACGGTAGCTCATTGGCCGCTACCGGCGTGGCCTCGCCCAGGCACGCCTCTCTTCAGTAGTTCTTTCTCCTGCTGCTGAATGCGGGGAAGGTTTTCCCGCGGCTGTCCGTGATTGAGCAATGTGAACCATGTGAGACTGAACGCTCGCAGCTGCCCTCTATGGGCTGCTTGCTCGCGTTCCTTTACAGCTGAGATACATTGTATTTGGAGTGGTTACATTCTTATCAGTACGAGAACATGCATACATAACACACATCTTCTCCACCACCACCGTCCATTTGCATGCAGATAAATTCAGATCAAAATTGCAGGGCGGTTAATGATTAGTAGCCAGAGGAAATGATTGTTAGGGTTGTTTCAGAAGTCAAGGCTGATGGGATTAAACAAAGAGTCAGAGCAAAGAGAATGTGCAATAGAACTAACAAGTAGATGAAATATGCTAGACAATAGAAAGTCCACACAAAGCCTAGAGGGGAAATCATTATACCTTTCCTATTGTGAAAAGCTGGTGGACAACTTTTGTGGATGGAAGTAGTCCAGTATTTGGGAATTCTTCACTGCCTGGGGACATTCTCAAAACGCAAATGCTAATGGCTTTTTACATGCACAGATCCAAGGATTTCTGAGGTTGTTTCCCTTGACAGTTTCTGATGGTCACATTTTTCACATAATTGGATACTGTTTGAGGAGAGATAGTTGCTGCTTCTTGCAATTGAGCCTGCTGAATGCTTAAATAATATGAACAGGGAGATCTAGGGAAGATAAGATTTGCAGGCCATTTTTTACGGAAAGGAATGGTAGTCATATAAAAATTTTCAGGATTTCAGAAGGATAAATGCAGAGCTGAACTGAACAGATGCTGTTTTGCCTCAGACAGACCCGGTGCGTGATTTGGGGGTCCTCCTAGATTTACGACTCCTGTTCGAAGAGCAGGTGGCAGTCGTGGCCAGGAGGGCTTTTGCTCAACATCGAGTGATTCACCAATTACGCCCATTCCTGGACCGGGACTCCTTGCTTACGGTCACACATGCTCTAGAGTAGATTATTGTAACACGCTCTACATGGGGCTGACCTTGATGACCATTCGGAGGCTGCAACTGGTGCAAAATGTGTCTGCTCATGTGGTGATGGGGTGTAGCCATTATGCCCATACCTCACCCCTGTTGCAGGACTGCATTGGTTGCTGGTGTGCCTCCAGGTGCAATTCAAGGTGCTGGTAATGACCTTTAAAGCCCTACATGGTAGTGGATCAGGATGCTTAAGAGACCCATCCCACCAGAGCAGACCAGAGGGGCTCCCTAATGGTTCCATCAGCTAGAGAGGCACTCCTCTCTAGCACTAGAAGGAGGGCCTTTTTGGTATCTGCTCCGGCACCTGTAGAACCTCCTGCCAACCGAACTAAACCTCCAGGCAGAGCTATTGACCTTTAGGAAAGGCCTTAAAACTTGGCTGGCCCAGCAGGTGTGGGGTGCTGCCGGTGGGGCAGCCCCCCCCCCCAGTTTATATGATAGGCTGTTCAGGTTTTAGTTTTAACCTATTGTAAATGTTGGGAAGGCATTTTAATGGCCTTTAAATGTTAAATGTTTTTATGATTTTAATTGCTGTAGGGATGTTTTTATGCTTGTGTTTTTTATGGTTGATTGTGAGCTACCTGGAGTTGCTTCAGTGAGGGGGTGGCGATAGAAATTGAATAAAATAAAATAAGTAAAATAAATTGCAACTGAGTATTCAAATTTGGGGTGGAGGGAGTTATATACTATGAGTTTGGTGGCAACTTGTATAAAAATTGAATATGTGCAAGAAACCTACAACATTTCAGAAAGTTAAATGCAGCAGCTTTCAGGTTATCACTGTAAATTGGGGAAAAGGAGGTCTGTTTTTAATGTTCACTTATCACCAAATTACCAGAAAGTATATATGGGCAGGATGATAGTTGTGAAACACACATTAGAAGAGGCAGATGAATGTAAGGATCTACAGTTTTCCAAGCAAAGCATCCACATTCATTTTGAGGAGACTAATTCTGCATTTTCTAATCACTGTGCATGGAATGCACACATTTGGAATGGAGACGAAAATGGATCAGCTCATTTGTTCACATGCCACAACAATGTTCTCTAAATTTCAGAACCAATTAGTTGGTTTCACAGGAGTCAAAACGAGTTGCTTTCTGATTGCACAGTTAGCAGGAAATGGTTTCTGTGCCCATATAGCCCTTTTTAAAAGTGCCTGATTGGCTGAACATTCAGTGTACACATTTGAATTTTCATGTAACTTTCTGTGCTGGAGGTGAGAATAAAGCACATTTGATTCATCACAAATATATCAAATTTATATAATTGAAATTTAGTGCTGGTGGTGCAGTCTGGCCAGGTTATCCTGCTATGGCAATAAAGTAGACCATACTTGCCAGTGACTCAGCGCCAAGTGTCAGGTGGCGGTTAACTAACCTGACAACCCAGAGGACTAATGGCATTGATGAGGTTCACAGGGAAGGGTGATGATCCCCAAATAGATTAAATCCCACTTGAATCCATCTTGATGGAGGGCAGCAGCTTTATCAATACTGGCCTGGGGCTGAGGAAGACTTTGTCTACCAAAAGGGCTCTGGACCAGAAAGTGACTTGCAGAACTGGATCAGTGGTATGGGGGTCATGCTGCGATGAGGAAGGCAGATGAAAGGAAACTGTATTAATATTCTCAGGCCATTCTTCATGGCTGATTGCCATGAGGATCACCAATATTCAGAATCGGATATGGCACAAGAAGTGTTGGTGGAGTGTACAAACATTTGACCTGGTAGTTTACATTTTGTAATGCACAAAGCCACTTCTGTGGCTAAGATGGTGCCACGTATAGCACGAAAGAGTTTTAGCTGGACTGAATGGTTCAGAATTTGAGAAAGCAGTTTTACCGTGGCTTAGAAAAAAACATGATTTCCCATTTGTGGGACAGTTGGAACTGTACATATTTCTAAATGGCTCAGCATCTGGCTTGCTGTCTCACCGGCTTTTTCCATCTGCATAGGAAACAGATGCTAAAGCAGCCCCGTGCTGTGGTAGATTAACCCCATTTCCAATCCAGAGTTGGTGGTGAACATTTCCTTCCTACATGCCTGCAGAGAAGAGCAGTCCCCATCTGTTGATCTCAGAGCACAAATGCTCTGGGGAATTTAAAGGAGCTCCCTGGAAGCTGTTCATAGAAGTATACCTAATATTATAGGATAGACACACACCCCAAAAAAACCACTCTTCTTCATCTGTAAACTCTCTTATGAAAGTGAAATAGAAATGAGATTGTCACTGCAGAGTGAAGACAGAGGTAGAGGGTAGTGCCTTTCTTTTCCAAAATCACTGTCAGCAAAATCATCATCTAAGTCAATGCCATAACATGGTTCAAGGAGAGAAATGTTCACAAATTGTGGAACCTAGTGGGATATGTCCAAGCAAGATGAGATCTTTGTAATAGGGGGCTTGTCTCATTCTGCCATATGAGTAAGAGGAACTCCACAGAAATAATTCTAGCCCTATTAGAGGGTTAGTTACTTTCTTGTACTCTTGATATTCTCTTGCCTTGGTGAGAATGTTTTTTGAGCGAATTGCTCAAACTCCAAAGTCTGCTGTTTTGTTACACAGTCTTTCATAGATAGATAGAATTTTTTGATAGATTGTGGGGTTCTTTTTGTCCTGTTTGCTTGCTCCCTCTCTCTCTGTGTGTGTGTGCATGTGGATGTGTCTTTTTAAATGGAAAGGACAATGATTTTGTACAGAGGCATTTTGCACAAATTGCAGAGATCTTGAGGTAGGGAAAAATGTTTCTTATCTCCTCATGCTGTACCATTGTGGAATCTGATTGATTTGCCATCTTTCTTCCCATAGGGCCTCAAGGTGGTTTACAACAATTAAAACAAATTTAAATGCAATACAAATCTATATATTAAAAACAATTAAACATTCATGAAGATTAAAAGCCATTTTTTTAATTAAAAAAAAACAGTATTATAGGTTGTGAGGTGCTTCATTCCTGGAGGGAACAGCCATTTTGAGAGGACCCCTTTTTGTGCAGCCGTGAGAATACTCAGGTTTCACATTTTAAATCATTATTTATTAATGTTAAAGATCCAGGTGCAATACGTAAAATTAAGAAAGATCACCTCAAGGTTATGCATTTCACATACAGTCTTTCTACCCATAAGAGACTGAAGACAACTCAGAGTTAATTAAAAAGAATACTTAATTAAAACTACACAATAATCATAATTATAAATACCATAAGATGCCACACTAATAAGCAATTAATCTCTTAACAATATTAAAAACTGCCCTTAAAAACTTTTATTTATTTATTTACTCATTGCATTTTTTTTACCACCCAGCTTATATGTAATCACTACTCTGGGCAGTTTACAAATACTGTAATATTAAAATCAGTCCATGCCATTCACTGAGAGATCAAACTGAAACCACCCACTAATAAAGCAACTAACAAGGGGTAATATGCAGTGGAACCCCATATAACTAAAATAATTCGTTCTACGGGGCTTTTCGCTATGCAATTTTTTTCGTTGTATTATTTCCCCCTATATTAATGAAAATCCCTATGGGAAAATCTTTTGCTATGTGATTTTCCCCATAGAGGTTTTTGTTGTATGATTTTTCCCATCCGGACGCTGTATCACATAGCAAAATTTTCATTGTACGGGGCACCATGGTTTTTTGTTTTCTTTTCGCTGTGCAATTTTTTTGCTGTAGGGGACATTCGTTATACAGGGTTCACCTTTATCTTTAAAGACCTTTCTATAAAGTTCAGCTCAAGGTGTTTTTGAAATGTGCCTGAAATGGATGCTATCACTATTGCAAATGAGGGGGAAGATGGAGGGGACCAGGATTATTTCCTGGAGCAAACACAGATTTTTTGTCTGTCAATATTTTCACAGAATCAATTTCTTCCTTCTTGGGGAAGCATTTGTGTTAAATGGCACAAGGTAGGAGCCTAAAAGGGTCATTGGGGTCTTACTTCTACACCTCAGGGATAAGAGTGACTGGCCTGGATTTCCCTGACCCTTCACCGTCACCAAAGAAAAATAATGGTGAGGGACCCAGCCTGGTAGAATGCCTTTCCTACAGAAGATGCCAATATAGAAAAATTCTCATTGGCCATCCTTTCCCACCCTTTGTCCTCTGCGCTACCTGAGCCCTGGTAGCACAGTGGTTAAATTGCTATACTGGAGCCAAAAGGTTTGGGACTGCAATGGTTCAAGTAGTTAAGATGCTGAACTTGATGACTGGAAGGTCAGCTGGTCAGCAGTTCGAGACCCAAGTACTGCATGACAGAATGTGCTCCTGTCTCTGTCCTAGCTCCTGCCAAACTAGCAGTTCAAAAGAAAGAAACAGAAGGTACCACTTCTGTGGGAAGGTAAACAGAATAGTGCTCTTTGATTTGTCTATCATGTTCCAGATTTCATGTAAAGGTCGCCCTTGCTCAAAAGCCAGTTGTATCTGACTCTAGGTTTCAGTGCTCATCTCTGTTTGTAGCCAAAGAACCAGTACTGTCTGCTCTGCAAACGTTTCCATGGATATGTGGCAGGCATAACTAGACACCAGAGTGCACGGAACACTGTTTACCTTCCCACCAATGTACAGTAGTCCCTATTTTTCTACTTGCAATTTCTTGCTTTGTAACTGCTAGATTGGCAGGAGCTGGGACAGACATGGTAGTGCATTCCATCATGCAGTGCCCAGGAATCAAACTCTGTCCTTCCAGTCAGTGAGTTCAGTGTCTTAACTACTTGAGCCACCTCAGTCCCCCTATGTACCTGTTCACAAAGAAGCAAAAATGTTACAGTCATTTCATGTACAGTCATTTCATGTCCCAATGCAAATGGTTGTGAAGATCTGAATGTTTACATTTCTGTTCAGATTTCGATCTGGACTAGACTGGACAGGACACAGGTCAAATAAGTTTAAATTAAAGGAGACCCAAATCTGAATATCAGAATCAGGTCTCCAATTGATTTGACACACTTGCATAAATTACCTTATTCCAACATCTTTTAATTAACTCTTTCTCTTGAATTGATCCACTTCCTTTGTGTAAATCTGCTTCAAACTAAAGTAATAGAACATTGCTATGTTCAAAGTGAAGTGATTTTTCATGGTTTTGTTTATTCTTACAGGATCATTTATATTCTGATACTTAGTATAATAAAAGTTGAGCATCACAGTTAAACATTGAAATGCAAGTTCTACTGTTCTGGAACACCAGTGTCACAAATATATCCATATTGGTTACATGAGAGATGATGCTATTTAACAAATATATGGCTTAGCACTACATAATTACGTTAGAAAATTTTAAATATCTCTTGTTGGTTTGAATATTCATTTTCTAGATAATAAAATGCTTTATCTTTTTACTCATAAACAACATTTTTGGATAGCAATTTTAAATAACCTTTAAGATTTTTGGAGCAAGTCCTATACATGTAATTGTAATTTTATAAATAACATATCCGTATAGTTATACCCTGCTGTCTTCTACAGTCAGTGTTGCTTTTACATGTTGTATCAAATGTGGATACATAACAGGGATGGGTAGAAGTAAATTTAGACTGTGTGTGTGTGTGTGTGAGAGAGAGAGAGAGAGAGAGAGAGAGAGACCTGATGGAGTGAGCTCCCATTTCTGTCCCAGTTTATGCCAACCTAGCAGTTCGAAAGCAAGACATTGCAAGTGAATAAATAGATATTGCTTCAGTCTTCTTTTTTTGTGTCCTGATCAAACGTTGTACTGGCAAAATGAAGATACTTTCTTGACTTTGTCATTGGCCAAACTTAAGTTCTCATTGATGCATGTTTCTGGCAGTAATCAGCAGACCAGTAAATGAGCTGGATTCTGTATCGCTCCACAATCACACAGTGTGTTGTTATCCACCAGCAGTCCCCGCTTGAGCATGTTGGTCTTACATTTGGGCACCCCAACCCTCAGGCTATTCAGAATCCGAGTGACATAGAGGAGGTCGAATTCCTCAGCTATATCCTCCCTTAATGTTGTTCCTTGTCCATTGAGCTCCTTCCTCCATCTTCTAATTAGGTTTTGCTCTTGTGTATCCTCAAAAATGTTTGGTCTTGCCATAAGCTCTTCCTGGATCTGACCCCGCAGAGTTGTTTCAGTGGGAAGGTAACACCATTCCATGCATTCTGGTGTCTATTGATGCCTGCCACATGACCACAGAAATGTCTACAGATTCAGACAGCACTGGCTCTTTAGCTGTAAATGAAGATGAGTACCTAGAGTTGAACGCAACTGTCTTTTGTGCAAGGGGGGGAGGGGGGGCTACAAGTATGGTTCAGCAGACTGGAACTCCCGGGATTCCATCTTGGGAATTCTTGGAAAATTCTGGAACCTGGAGTAAAAAGTCCAAATGGCTCCCCATTTAAAGGTACACTGCTGTTTATTCTAGCCCAAATCCACAGCTGTCATAAATAGAACCTAGTGATAACTTTAGTTGTATGACTTCAACGAACTTTTTTTTTTAAAAAAACCATCCTTAGCAGCACTTAGAATTTTGCAACAGCAAATTCCATAGCTTTATTGTGTGTTAAGAAATAAATTCAAATAAACATGTATATTAGCAGTGCCTTCTCCAAGGTAATGAAAGAATGTGAAGAAAATTAAGTTGTATCTCAGTGTTACAAAGAAAGGCTATATTTAAAGTTGTCTGTGTTTTATTACTCATTATAAGACGACGCAAGGATCAGACTTTAAAATAGGACTGAGTCTGTCCACAACCCTTCGCCTCACTGATTAAAACATGGTACCTGTGATTAACACTGTCCCTTCACTAATTAATCAACTAGCTTATAGTTGATTAATCTGTCACTGAATCCATGCAGTCCTGATAACTACAGTAGCAAGGGCATAAGTATGCATTAACAACACGTGTCACTGAAGAACAGTTTGAGGATTAAAACCTCTTTTTGCTGAAGCTGACCAGATTGCACACAAGAAGGGAATTGCAAGTGGCAAAATCTAATTGAAATGAACTCCTCTAACATTGCTAGTCTCTCTGTGCATATTCCTTAAAGGGTGGCTTGTTCAGTGTAGCAAACAGAAATGCCATACGGTGTGCCTGATGAAATCTGGCAGCATTACAATAATTGGAATTGTTGAGTAGCAAACACTAGAGAAAATGGCTTGAAAACTGAGCTAAATGCTATGGCAAATTAATTAATGTTAACAACCCATCTTCTTGTCACTGGAATTTCTGACTGTATATTGAGATTTTGCTGAAAATAATGTGCATGAACAGCTTGTGCCAAGATGTTAACCTGATCCTCAAACTAATTCCTTTGTGCTTTCAGGTAATACTGTTTGCCGTTCTCTCTTAAGCTTGTGGTTCCTTACTCAGACTTCTCCCTTTGTAAAATGTGGTATAAAGCTTGGTCAGGGAGAAACACACACAAAAAGTCATTATTATCTTTTGCAAGCGCGGCGCCAAAATGGCCGCCACGCACTTTGCGGGGCCCCCCACCGGACTGGACATCCAGGTAGTTAGGGGGCGTGGCCAGAACCCTTTAAAAGGGGTGGCCACGAGGCAGTCGCGCTGCCATTTTGCGAAGCGACGGAGAGGAGAAATTTTTTCCCCTTTTGCTCCGTCGCTCTTCCCTTTAGCTGGGAAGCCTTTTTGGGCAGCGGTTTCTTCTGCGGTTCTTTTCTTCGGCTTCCCTGCGAATTCAGCGATGCCTTCTAAAAAGAAGGCCAATAAAGGACTCAGACACTGGTAAAAGTGGATAACGGCATTGGGCCACATTTATTGATTCATGCCCTAGTCCAAATTATAAATTTCTATTGGTATTCAACCAATTATAATTCTTAAGGCAAGCAGGCCGAAGTAACACTGGTAAGGTTCCACCCAAAATTGCCAACGGCAATTGGTTACAATGTATCCATTTGTATCAATTTGTTTGTTGACAACAAACAAATTGTTGACCGTAGTCAATAATCTAACTAGTGACCCCACCCTCTGACTCGTATCCGTAAAATAACGGGGTGATGCCTGCTGCCCAGCTCCTGCCATCACCCCATTGGCTGGTTCATCGTTGACCGGACAACGTTAACAAACTTGTGCCTGTCTAGTGTTGTCCAGTCAATTGCGAACCTGCCGGATACCTGTGGGTCATAAATGTTTACCTTACCAGTGCTATCCGCCACATGGGGAGGCTTCAATAAAGGCTCACCGCCCCCCCCCCCCAGACCATCAGCTCGGTCAACAGGCCTGCTCGCCAATCTCCTAACAAGAGGTCCATACCTCCCGGCGACAGATGGACCCCATCCCCTGTGTAAAGCTCATAATTTTGGAGACTGATGGTGGGGTGTTGTATGACACGCCCCCAACCCTTGTCCATAAGGAACCAGGCAATAGCCCTGTTCACCAAGCGCCGAGCCCGATCAAGGGCTTGGAGGTTAAACCCTCCCCTGTAAGCGTGCCGCGGTATCATGTCCGACCAAAGCAGGGTTGTGGTGGGCCACACATAATGCAGGTAGGCCAGGTCACCGCAAATCGCATGCTTCAGCGATAGGCCCGTGACCTGGCCCAAATCATTACCCCCGAGGTGTATAATCAGGACATCAGGCGGGTCAGCATCCCTGATGGAGAAAAGGAATGGCAACAGTTCCCGCCATAACATTCCGCGCTTACCGTACCACCTGAGACTTGCGGATGCACCTAGTCCCAGTCGGGGTCCCCACTCTGTAGCCGCAGCAAACTGCACTGCCCTGTGCACATAGCTGTGGCCCACCAGCCATACTGTCACCGGTGTAAGACGACACCCAGGGTCTGTCAAGGAAAAAAGGAAACAGGGCAGTGACTTAACTGGTACTCACTGTTGAAGAGGGCGAACATACAACTGAAAACATCGTGATCCCCACCTTCCCATGTTGCATATTTCAGCCCCAGAGTGGTGGAAGCCGCCCCTATCCTAAATGAATGGGTGCCGTAACGAGCCCCAGGGAGGCCAACACTGGCTAGTGCCTTACCGGTCACCTTCCAAAATTGAAATTTAGTAAGGGGAGACCCATCTTGGTGACAGAAAAACGGGCCAGGGTGCGTACCACGTAGTGCAAGGAACTCCTGTAGGGCACCAACCAGACAGATGTCTGCCATGGAACATCGTAGCAGTCTTACACCACTGCCTACACCGTGCTGATCAACCTTAGAGGAGCGTATCCTCAGCTGAGCCCAATTATTGGAAACATAGACATCTTCGAGTTCCAGTGCCCTACGACTCGCATCCGCCTTAGACAGTAGCACCAGCTCACTGATGCGGAGCACTCCAAAAAAGGCCACCGTAGTAGCTGCGTGAAACAGGGTTGCCTCATACCTGTCAAAACACAGGTCATGCCAACCCCGTGCAAGGTGGGTAAGTACCCCTGGAGAAATAGGGTGGCGGTCGTCCGGGCTGCGCCCACGTTCCCGCGCCCACCCTTCCAAAACATGTTGTATCCGAAAATCATTTGTGCTGTCAGCAAAACCACCCACCTTGGCCATGAATGCTAGCACTGACAGCCTGGATGCTATGGTGCGGAGGGCTAAGCCCTGGGCATGTAAGTAAACCATAAATTGGAGGACATGAGCCACTGGGATGGGCCAACTTTCAGGCAGCCCTGATTGGGCACAAAAGGCCCTGAATGAACTGAGTGCATGGTTATACGCCTTACGCGTGCGGGGGGCAAGCGACATGCTGATCGCCCGGTTCACCTCTCCTTGCCAAGCGTCCATATCTCGTCCGGGAGCGGCGAGGGAAATTCCTCTGCGTCCAGGGCCAAGGCACAGAACCGGGGGATCTGCAGGCGGGACAAAGCGTCAGCAATATCGTTATTAATACCTGAAACATGTCTAGCCCGAAAAAGCACAATAAGGCGTAGGCTGCGCAACACAAACTGGCGAACCAGTTCCATGACCCTTGGAGATTTAGACGTCTGTGAGTTGACAATGTGGACCACTGCCGCATTGTCACACCAGAAATGGACGACCGAATTGGCCCACTCCTCGCCCCATAGCATCAAAGCTCCCAGATTGGGGAAAAATTCCAGGTACGTGAGATCGCGCAAGCGATCCGTGCCCCACCAGGCTGGCGGCCATCTGCCGTAGGCCCACTTCCCTTCGAAGTAAATCCCATAACCCAGGGACCCTGATGCATCCGACTGAACCTGAAAACGAGGGGAAACCAAAAGGTCGGACCTCCAAAAGGACACCCCGTTGAATTCCCTCAGGAACTGGAGCCAAATGAGCATATCATCCCTCATGCCCTTGTTCAGTCGAACCCTGTGGTGGGGCCTGGCCAAGCCAGTCATGGCGTCGCACAATCGTCGAGCCAATGCTCTGCCAGGTGCGACGACCCTGCAAGCGAAATTGAGGTGACCATGTAACACCTGGAGCTCCCGAAGGGACACCTTGCATTTTGCCAGCAAGTCCAAAATGAGTGCAACGATCCGTGAAACCTTATCAGCAGGTAACCTGGATGCCTGCAGAACCGTGTCAATCTCAACCCCCAGGAATGTGAGCTTGGTTGAAGGGCCCTCAGTCTTTTCGGGTGCTAAAGGGACACCGAGTTCCTTCATTAGCGTCTGAAATGTATTCAGGAGACATGTGCACGTGTCCCAGCCCCGTTCACCCCCGAGTAAGAAATCATCAAGGTAGTGGGCTACAGACTGGGACCCTGACCTGCGAACAAAGGCCCATTGGAGGATGGTGCTTAAGCGCTCAAATGCCGAGCATGAAATGGAGCAGCCAAAAGGCATGGCTTTGTCGAAATAAAATTCACCCCGAAACTTGAAACCCAGCAACTCAAAGTCGCCCAGGTTCACTGGCAGGAGACGGAACACGGACTTAATGTCGCACTTAGCTAGTAGTGCACCCGGGCCACATGAGCGCACCATGCGCAGGGCCTGGTCAAAAGATGTATACCTGACCGAACAAAGGTCGTCAGGGATAGCATCGTTGACCGAACGGCCAGCCGGGTAAGACAAGTGGTGTATCAAACGGAACTCCCCCGGCGACTTCTTGGGCACCAACCCCAACGGGGAAACCTTGAGGTTGGGAAATGGCGGGAGAGGGAAAGGGCCAGCGACCCTGCCAGCAGCAACCTCCTTAGCAATGCTCATGGCAGTCACCTCCTCCCTTCCCCTGAGTGATAACAGGTTGGGTGCATCTTGAGGGGACCTGACCCCTGTGAAAGGAATGTGAAACCCCTGCTGGAAACCCTCAAGCAGGTAAGCTGCATCTGCCCTCCTCGGGTACATCGTGAGCCAACGCTCCAACATGTCCACATCAATAGGGGAGGGGGCCTTTTGCCTGACCAGCTCCCTCTGCGGCAGTTCTGCCCGCTCCCTGTCCACCTCTACCTCTGCCCCGCAGTCCGCCTGCCTTAGGACACGCGGAGGCGGCATGGGAGCCAGCACAAGAGGGACACTCGTGCCTGTATCGGCACTGCTTCCTATTGCACGCACCATTGGCCGAGAAGCTCCAACACAACAGGCGGGCTGGAACCCCATGCCCCGCCACCTGGGGGTGCCTGGGCTGGAGCAGCTCGCTGGACCGCATGTCCACAATGGTACCTCTCCCCTGGCGCCGGGCGCATGGGGGTCATGTACAGAAGCCACAGCTTCTGGCAGGGCTCATCCCACCTCATCTCTGGGTGTAGGGGCACTCTCATACGGAATTCCTCGTCGTAAGCCAACCACGATGGGCCAGGGAAATCAACCATCGCCCGGTATATGTGGTCCAAATACTGGACCATCGGAAATTGCCAGGTCAGGCCGGGCCCTGAGATACACCGCCATGGGTAAACATTTATGACCCACAGGTATCCGACAGGTTCGCAATTGACTGGACAACACTAGACAGGCACAAGTTGGTTAACGTTGTCCGGTCAACGATGAACCAGGCAATGGGGTGATGGCAGGAGCTGGGCAGCAGGCATCACCCCGTTATTTTACGGATACGCGTCAGAGGGTGGGGTCACTAGTTAGATTATTGACTATGGTCAACAATTTGTTTGTTGTCAACAAACAAATTGATACAAATGGATACATTGTAACCAATTGCCGTTGACAATTTTGGGTCGAACCTTACCAGTGTTACTTCGGCCTGCTTGCCATAAGAATTATAATTGGTTGAATACCAATAGAAATTTATAATTCGGACTAGGGCATGAATCAATAAATGTGGCCCAATGCTGTTAATCACTTTTACCAGTGTCTGAGTCCTTTATTGGGGGGTGTGCCTGCAATGTCAATTTTGGAGGCCTACTTCAGTCATGTTCAAGAGGTACAGTGAATTCTGTATGTATGTCTAAAAACTGGAAGAGGGCCTAAGATTTTTCCAGCGCAGCATTTGTTTACATAGTCACTATCTGTAAAAAAAAAAAATCATCCTGAATTTAGTGGAGCTAACTTATTGGTTACCGTAGTTTGTACAGTACTGTTGACTGAAATGCATTTTAAATGGATATGTAAATAATTCAAGTGGAAACAGTGTTTGCTAAATCCCTCATTCTCATCAGTTTTAGTCCATGTCAACACACTTAAATATCTTGAAGAAGCATCTTAAAGCCTCATGAGATGCCTTGTCTTCTGTACAAAATGAAACAAAGATTGTTTCCCCACACACACACACACACACTCCAACAAGGTATCCTCATTTTATGTTAAATGTATATAGCATTCCTCCTTTGAAAAACAAAGTACACATGCACACAGTGCTAGCACAGAAGACTTGGTTGTTTTGCTAAGAAAAAAGGCTATGGTTGTTCATATTTTAAAATAAAACAGCAATCATCCTATTTGGGGGCAACTCAAAAACTCTATCAATCCCTCCACCCCACTCCCACACACAAGTCTCTTAGACTGTCTTTAATGTGAGAAGATATCTCTAAAGTAGCCACAAAACTAGAGTCTCCTTTGAGAACTGTGGGGGTTGCAGTGGCTCAAGTGGTTAAGATGCTGAACTCACTGACTGGAAGGTCAACAGTTTGAGACCCAAGTGCTGCATGACGAAGTGCACTCCCATCTCTGTCCCAGCTCCTGCCAACCTAACAGTAAGAAAGCATCAAATTGCAAGTAGCTAAATAGGGATCACTTTGGTGGGAAGGTAAACAGCATTCTGTACACTTCAGTGTTGAGGCATGTCTACCACATGTCTATGGAAATGTCTGCAGACGCAGACAGCACTGGCTCTTTGGCTGTAAACAGATGAGCACTGAACCCTAGAGTCAGATACAACTGGCTTTCAAGCAAGGGCGACCTTTACCTTGAGAAATGCAATACAAAAAAAGAAGAGGGTGGATGCATTTTTTAAAAAAATGCAAATGATCCTTTTAATAGTTTTCTTCCTCAGAAGCCCATGCAGCAGAGCAGCAGCCATTATTATTTTCTGCAGTCTGTATTATTTGTATTAATGTGCACCCCAAATGATAGGTGCAAAGCGGTTTTAGAGGATTGGGGTGTTTTTCCCACTCTGAGGCAAAGAGAGGCAGGCACATAGGATGACACTTTACCGTTGCCTTGTATTGAGGGCTGGGTGCAGCACAGAGGTGGTTTAAGAGCACCCAGCCTATCAAGCAGCCTCTTTTGACCATTTTGAAGTTGACGACCACCTGCCCACCCTCTTGTACCAGAATACTTATATGGGCCGGATATAATATTTTTTAGTCCAACTCCCAGATTGGCATTAAGGCAACTGAGTAGTTTTTCACCTATCCTACTCTGGCTTGTTAGCTACCCTTTTATTGAGGCAGGAAGTGAAAAATAAGTCACAATTAGCTGGCAGATTAGTTAGACCTGGGTGGATAGGGTTAGCGGTGAATCTTCTTAGGGCTGTGATGACGAACTTTGGCACTCCAGGTTTTCTTGGACCTCAATTACCAGAAGCTCGAGTCAGCACTCCTGCTGATCAGGGCTTCTGGGAATAGAAGTTCAAGAACAGCTGGAGTGCCAAGGTTCGTCATCACTGTCTTAGGACATCTATTCATGAGGTGGTACTGATTGCCTGGTGTGATTTGTGCAAATTGGTTGGACAGTCAGGGTACACCATGAAAGAAAGTTAATAATCAGAAATAGAAGGAAACAAATGGCCCACAATGTACATTCCAACCCCTTACAGGAACAGAAGGGCAAGCAGTGTTTGCATCCTTGTGTGTGCATTTTTGTTGTTGTTGTTCAGTCTCATAGTTGAGTATGACCCTTTGCAATCCAATGGACCACAGCATGCCAGGCACCCCTATCATCTACCGTCCTCCACAGCCCGCTCAGCTCTGCACCCATTGCATCAACAATGCATCATAAATGATCTAGAGGTAGGAGTAAAAAGCAAGGTAGCCAAATTTGCTGACGACACTAAATTATACAGGGTAGTGAAAACTGTGAGAGATTGTGAGGAGCTCCAGAGGGATCTCTTGACACTGGGGGAGTGGGCAAAACAGTGGCAAATGAGCTTCAACATTAGTAAGTGCAGAGTGATGCATGTTGGGGCAAAAAACCTCAATTACATTTATAAAACTGATGGGGTCTGAACTCTCTGCGACAAACCAGGAAAGGGACCTTGGCGTCCTGGTGGACAGCTCAATGAAGATGTCAACCCAGTGTGCCTCAACAGTGAAAAAAGCAAACTCAATGTTAGGGATCATTAGGAAGGGTATAGAAAATAAGTCAGCAAGTGTCATTTTGCCTCTTTATAAATCTATGGTGAGGCCCCATCTGGAATATTGTGTACAGTTCTGGTCGCCATACCTCCAGAAGGATATTATGGAGTTGGAGAAAGTACAGAGGAGGGCAACCAGAATGATTAGGGGACTGGAACACCTTCCTTACCATCTGAGGCTGCAACGGTTGGGCCTTTTCACTCTTGAACGACGGCGTCTAAGAGGTGACCTGATTGAAGTTTATAAAATCATGCACGGTGTGGACAAAGTAGATAAGGAAAAACTGTTTTCCCTATCGCACAACACTAGAACTAGGGGACACTCCATGAAACTTTTGGGTACTAGTTCTCAAACAAATAAGAGAAAGTACTTTTTCACCCAGAGGATTACTGGTCTATGGAACTCCCTGCCAGAAGAAGTGGTGACAGCTGTCAGTCTTGACAGCTTTAAGAAAGGATTAGACAAGTTCATGGAGGACAAGGGTATCAATGGCTATAATTATGGCTACCTAAGGACAACCTCCGGGTTGGAGAGATAGGCAGGATATCTCTCAATGCCATTTCCAGGGAATCCTAAGCAGGTGAAGGCATCTCCTTGGGAATACCCTGAAGGAAATGGTGAGCCACTGTGTGAGACAGAATGCTGGACTGGATGGGCTGTGGCCTGTTCCAGCAAGGCTGTTCTTATGTTCTTATGTTCTTATCTAGCCATCTCATCCTCTTCTGCCCACTTCTCCTTTTCCCTTCGATCTTTCCCAGCATCAAGGCTTTCTTGAGTGAGTCCTCTCTTCTCATTTGGTGGCCATAGTACTTTAGCTTCATCTTCAATTCCAAGGAGCAGTCAGGGTTGATTTCCTTCAGGATTGACTTATTTGATCTCTTTGCAGTCCAGGGGACTCTCAAAATTCTCCTCCAGCACCACATTTCAAAGGCGTCTATTCTTCTGCGCTCAGCCTTCCTTATGGTCCAGCTTTCACAACCATACATTACTACTGGGAATACCATTGCTTTGCCTATGCATAATTTTGTTGACAAAAAAAGTACATACACTTTTCTTCTAAAAGAGAAAAGATAACATAAGCATTTTATAACAGAGACCTTGAGAAGGGGAAGAAAAGATATCTTTGCCTTGGTTGCAGCTAGATGTGAGAAATATCTTGGAACTCTAGAATCCCTCCTTCTGGTATCTCATCAAGTCAATGAGAGTGACAAATTCAATGAATATTCTTTATATCACAGCTTTTATATAGCAGCCGTAAAATTCAGCATTGACACCTTTCCAGTGTTTAGAAATCATGTTGCTATTGATTTCATATGTGTGAAGGACTGCAGAAATTTTATTCCTATCGTTAAGTGGCTTGCTTAAGTGATATGAAGTGTAATGATTCCCATTAATCAACTGACAATCCCTTTCTACACTCTGAGTTCAGGGTCCTCGTGTTTATGTAACAGAACTGAATGTGCGTTGGAGGGTGTTTTTAAAATACATATTTCTGAACTGACACACAATGTGAAGTTGTTAAATATTTTGCTGAAGTGTTTGAAAACTGATTCATGAAGCTCAAAGGGGAAAGATAAATTATGACCAAACAATGAGGATGAAGCTGAAATGGAAATACAGTACACAGACAGTAATCTTGAACTGAACAAGAACATGCATCTTAAGTGCAGGTCTCCACCCAGCTGCCAATAAGTCATGCTATATTCCTCCTCATGTTGTTTGTCATCATAGATTATCCATTTACTTGTATGCTACTCTTCCACTTACTGTGCTCAGAACAGCTCATATTATATCAAATATTAAATACAGACCTTGAGAACACTGGAAACAGTGACAAACAACCACAGCTTCATGACACTGCACAACAACGATTTTGCTACTCGGAATAACGTATTGTTTCTTTTCACTGGTTTGCAATATTATATTTTTGTTAGGTTATTTTACTGTGTTTTTGTATGCTATTGTATTTTATTGTATGCCTTTGTATTCTGCTGTACTATAGTATCTGACGTTGTGGTTCTGTGAGCCGCCCTGAGTCACATTTGTTGAGTAGGGTGGCATACAAATCGAATGAATGAATGAATGAATGAATAACACATATGATTTACATGATATCGAGTGTGCTGATCCCAAATGTGAACTCACAATTTGCCTATCACATACAGCTTTCAAGGCATGCTATAGCTGTTCAAATGGTTGATAATTGGGTAATGTATGACAGTTGCAGTTACCACTATGCCTGCTGCCACCTCAGCTGAATCATATCCCCTGGTGGCATGCATGTTCCAGCTGTGGCTCGGTATGTCTGGGCAAGTCAGTGCGCTTATGTCAGAAATGGGTATATAAGGGGAGATGGACCAAGGGTTTGTCTCTAGTGCAAAACCATCTAATTGGATAGTACACTTGGCCATAGTGAGTGTGTTTTGAGCTAAAGATGAGTAGGTGCAGCTGTGTTAATAAACCAGACAATTTTTGCTACAATTGTGGCAAATATACCTCATGTGATCAACGCAAGAACCTAACCAAGAGAGTGAGATTTGCTGACTTAAGATCCTGATGTCCAAGGTAGAATCGGACTTCAGATTTGGATTCAGTGAACTTGATTTAGTATAGGACACATGGATTAGACCAAGTAAAGGTAAAGGTTACCCTTGCTCAAAAGCCAGTCGTATTTGCTTTCAAACTGCTAGGTTGGCAGGAGCTGGGACAGAGACGAGCACTCATTCCGTCATGCAGTACTTGGGTTTTGAACTGCTGACCTTCCATCTCCCACTCAGTGTCTTAATAACCACTTGAGTCACTGCAGTCCCTATTAGACCAAATAGCAGACAATATTTTTTATTTTTTTGTGATACAGTGAATCAAACCTCATCCAACAGTTAGGTCTGCATACAAAATGGTAAAATCTGGCTCAGATATAAAGGTTTAGACCATGCACAGGACTCAGACAAATTCTAAATTCTGAAACCAATTAGCCATATTTAAATGCAGATCAGACTGAAGTTATATGGTTACGTTTGGTTAAGGAGTAAGTTATATTTACAAATCAAATAGGACTCAAGGTATAAATCCAATTCAGTGAAGTACAAATTCCTTGAAGAGCCAGGGATTTCTTTTTTGTGAAAAGAACCACACAAATTTAAAGGGGATTAGTATACATAAGGGACTGCCATGGCTTAGTGGTTAAGACAGTGAACATGTCAACTGGAAGGTTGGCAGGTCAGCAGCTTGAGCTCCCATCTCTATGCAAGTAGATAAATAGGTACCACTTCAGTGGGAAGGTAAACAGCATTCCATGCACTTTTGTGTCTAGTCATACCTGCCACATGTCCAGGGAAACATCTGCAGACCCAGGCTCTTTGGCTGTTGAGATGAGCACCAAAACCTAAAGCTTGAAAGACTGGCTTTCAAGCAAGGACAACCTTTACCTTTACCAAGTACATATAGTCCTAAAGCTAGCTGTCTGAAATCTGGCAGGTTTACTCAACTTCTTCATGTTTATTTGACCTCCAAATGTGATAGATCAAGAAAGAACAAAAGAAGTTATAATTATTTCCATACCTGTCAAGTTTTGGGAAATTTCTGTCAAACCCCCATATTTTACACTCTTTCCTGCCGTCATCCCATATTAGTTAGACTGCAATTAGACTGGAGTTAGACTGGAGGCCAGCATAGGATAAACATAGCTATCCAGTTTCATGTTTTGACCGGGAAATTTCCCTTATTTGACAGAAATTTCCTGAAAGTTGACAGGTATGATTATTTCCCATGTTTACTTTACAAATTTATGAATTGGGCACAGGCTGAATCAGATGTCATGTATATCACACCAGACTGAAATGAGATCTAGTCCAAAACCCTGAATCAGGCGACGTCTGTAATTTTTTTTATTTCATGTCCCAATCCAACTTTGGACTGCCAAAATAAAACAAATTTCTTGGCTTTGTCATTGGCCAAACTTAAGTCCTCATTCACACAGCATTTCGTTGTCCACCAGCAGCCCCCACTTGAGCATGTTGGTCCTACATTTAGGGACTCTAACCCTCTGTCTATTCAGGGTCCCCCCAGAGACATAGGGAAGGTTGAGTTCCTCAGCTATATCCTCCTGTTATGTTATTCCTTGTCCAGTGATCTCCTTGTTACATCTTCTAATTTGGTTTGGTTCTTGCATACTCTCAAGAATGTTTGTTCTTGCGACAAAGCTCTTCATGGATCTGAGCCAGCAGAGGATGTTGAGGGTCATTCTCTTGCTTAGTTCCCTCCCAAAAAGAGGATATATTTTCTCAGCTAGTGCAGGTTTGAGGCATCCTGTCACAATATGCATTGTTTCATAAAAAATATGCATTGTTTCATGTATGCAGATGCACTCCATACTGGAGCAGCATACTCTGCTGTAGAGACGCTCAGGGCCAAAACTGTTGCACACAATATGGATGGTTGAATTCCACATGTATAGTTTTTCAAACAGCCCTAATAAAAATATGCTAGAGGTAATATAAACTACAGTACAGTATCTTGTTTGTTTCATACCTAAGCAATGCAGGATAAGGTGTTCAGGATGCATGTACTTTAAGTTTCTGATCACCTTGATATAGTTGTCTATGTGGTTACTAATCCTAATCCTAGATGTAATTTGTGTGTTTCAGAGGCACAACTCCAACTGTGTCAGGCAAGAAAGATGTATGTCATCCAACGTCAGTTCTGTACAAATGCAAGGCGATTCTGATTATTTCATCAACCATCTCGGGATCCCAGCTGTGCAATTTTCATACCAAGATTTGACGGCATTAGAGGTAATTGCAAATGAAAGCACCTGATCATCTTAGTTAATCAGGAAGCAAAATCGGCCTTCACTCAGCAAAATCTTCCACATCAAGGAGATGGCTATCAAAAGCTGAGGGCTCATTTGTTATTTTCTTCTGAATGATATGGATGTTTCTGCTGAATATTGGGTCTCATCAGTTCTTCAAAGTACATGTCATGTTTCACTAAGAAGGGAAATGTATGCCGTCTCCTGCATTTTCATCTGGACAGTCATAACCAGGATTTTGCAGTGGCAGAATTAACATAAAAAATGATTCACAGTAACATGGGATGTGGAAAGTAGGATTTTTTTTTTTGGCTGAGAGATAGATTCTCTGGTGTCTCTGAAATTAAATGAAATGGATTGCACATATTCAATGGGTTCACTGCTGAGAGAAACATTAGGGAAGGGAAGATACAAATAACATATATTCATATTCAAAAGCATTGGAGTCCAAATCCCATCACAACCGGAGGACATGGCCACTGTGACTATTGGACTTGTAGTCCATCACATCTGGAAGGAATCAGGTTGGCAAAGGCTATGCCCATGATGGTGAACCTTGGCACTCCAGGTGTTCATGGACTTCAATTACCAGAAGCCCAAGTCAGCACTCATGCTGATCAGGGCTTCTGGGAATTGAAGGTCAAGAAGAGCTAGAGTGCCAAGGTTTGCCATCATTGGGCTATGCTAACTTTTTAAAAAATGCATTGCATCTGATTATAATTTACAATTTAAGTACAGGATGAAGAGAGCTGTAAATGTTGTTCAGTCACACAGCCAAGTCCGACCCTTTTGTGACACCATGGACCACAGCATGGCAGGCTCCTCTGTCATCAGCCATCCTCCGTAGTCTGCCTAGATATACACCTACTGCATCAACGATGCCATCTAGCCATCTCATCCTCTGCTGCCTCCTTCTCCTTTTGCCTTCACTCTTTCCCAGCATCAGGGCCTTTGCCTGTGAGTCCTCTCTTTTCATTTGGTGGCCAAAGTACTTGAGCTTCAGCTTCAGTATTTGTCCTTCCAAAAAGCAGTCAGGGTTGATTTCCTTAAGGATTGACTGATTTGATCTCCTTTGCAGTCCAGGGGACTCTCAAGAGTCTTCCCCAGCACGACAGTTCAAAGGCAGACGCTCAGCCTTCCTTATGGTCCATCTCTCAAAGCCATACATTACTACTAGCAAGACCATTGCTTTAATTAGATGCCCTTAAAAACAGAGTTAATCAAAGTTGTGTCTTAGATTAACAATTACCAAGTACACTATTGTGCTGTCGTCATGTAAGATGCTGGGCTGGAGCTCTTATAAAAGTAACCTACATGCTTCAGGAAGGGAGACTGAATGCCTGTGGTAAAATGCCCATCCTTTCCTGCTTATTTTCTGTCATTGTCCTTCCAGAGATGTTGCATTTTGTATGCACTTTCATTATCTGGCTAAATGAAAAGCTCAAATTGAATAGCAGGAGCTTGGAGCCCATTGTGTGCTGGCATATGTGCTACTAATTTGCCAATAATTAAATTTCACGAATGCAGAGCAATCTCTGGATTTGCCAAATGCTGAAGTGATGCTCCTTTCTTTCCCCCACATTCTCTCCCCTCCCCCACAACTCCCTTTATAAGAAGCAGCTAAGTTAATTGAGTCATTTGTAGTAGGCATCCTTTATTTTTAGAAAGAACTTGATTTCTCTCTCTCTCTGCCTCTCCCTCCCATTTGTAAAACACTGTTGCACCTATTAGGAAAACCATTCTGTTCCAGATTAAATACAAGGCAGAGGTTGCCATAAAAGAAACGGAAAAGCAGATGTTCTCTGATTAAGAGTGCACTGTTTATGACAGGCTTGTGGTCTAATGTTCATTTCTTCTGTCACTTAACATCTGCTCTATCTAGCTTCTGTTCCTGAACTGTGCATTCTCTAATCTACAGGACATGTTTAAAAGTCTGCAGGCTTCAGTTACATCAAAAGAAGAACCCTCCCCTATTTGTTTGTTTGTTTAAATTTTCTCTGATAATCTTTCCTAAATTAAAATAATTCAGGATAGGTCAGCAGAATGAGAAATGCCACAGTGTTATTGTTTAAACTGAGGATGGATTAAAAAATCAATATATAATTTAAGAATGGGGATGTAACTCTTTACTTTTATAGTTCTCAAGTGTGATGGTAGGAATATCATTATCGCCTTGTTAAGATGGAATACCAAACTGATTTATGCTAAGGAAAACAACCATAACTGTGTTCTATGATTAAACTACAGGTACCATAATGCAATGCTGCACAAGCCCCTCCCACTTAGTATAAAAGGTTCTTACCTAAGATTTCGAACTCACTTTTGTCCATTATCTCTCTGTGTGAGATACCTGTAAGATAGGATAAAGATAAATGTAAGATCAATAAGTTTCAACAATAAATGAACTTATACATTTACTAAAATTCTATAGTTATTTGGCTTGATCATCGACCTCTAACATGCCTAACTCTCTCACCTTCTTCTTCAAGCACAGTATCCAATTCTGAATATTGGCTATCATCATGGCGATCATCCATGAAAGATTGTCCTGGGAACAATATAATGCAGTAGTCTTCTATTTACCTTCCACATCACAGCATGACACCCATACCACCAATCCAACTCCGTTAGTCACTTTCTGCTCCTGAGCCCTTTTGGCACACAAAGTCCTCTTTAGTCCCAAGCCAGTATTGATGAAGCTTCTGCCTTCAAACAAGATGGAATCAAGTGGGATGTAATCCTCTTGGGGATCACCATCCTTGTTGTAGACTTTGCCATCCATGGCCATTAGTCTTTAGGGCTGTAAAGTTAGTTAACCATTGCCTGATGAATGACTGGTGATAAGTCACTGGCAATATGGTCTACTCTATACCAGGATAACCTGGCCATACTAGATCTAGAGATATATGAGAGTTCTTCTATTTGTGAGAACTATTTTCATGATTATACAAACTCATAACAATTGCTGCCTGATTTTTAAAATTTAGGACTCTGTGTTTCTGAATAATTGGTCAGTACCTTCTGGGCTTGCTAGGTGTGTAATTTGCTTCTTAAATGGAAAAAGACACTTGTTTCTCACACAGACAATTCACGCACGTTGTGGAACCTGTGACAGAGATGCCAATCTTTTCCTAGTTCTCATGCTGGAGTTGACAACTTTTCCTTTAACAGGCTTTCTTGATGATGGGCTGTCTGTCTCACTGAGCATACAGAATTTTCCTAATATAATTCATGTGCCTATTTCAAAATGGTCTTTTGGAAGAAAAAAAATCTGTAACACTAGACTCCAGCTTTTCATGTTCAGGACTATTTTTCCTTTCTCTCTCAACTAATTCACAGTTTTAGATAATGTTTGCCAATCTGAGCTTTTCCAAGGAAGGACAGTATACATATTGTGAGATCAGAAATAAATTTGCTTCATTCACTTTTAATACAAAAGCCATGGGGATCCATCTCAGATGGGCAGGGTATAAGTCAAACAAACAAACAAACATTCCCAGTTCCTTCAGGCTTTCCTGACACAAATACATGTATCTGAATTTTTTTAATGCAGACTTTTTTACCTCCAGATTTGCAAAGTGATATAGAAATAGAATGGGACTAACCTCTTAAAAATAAATGCATTTGAAGTTAGTTGTAGAAAATAAAATAGATTCATCCACAGACAGAAGTAACTGGAGTCATCTGTATGCTGGCTCATAGCACATGTTTAGTGACCCTATATCAGCATCCCTAGCATCAGTGATGGTATAAAGCTTGTTCTGCAGAAAGATCCACATGGATAAAATAGGTAGTAAGAAATAAAATGCTGCCTGGCCCTTGAGAGAATAGGTACAGCTTATCTGTCTTGTTTGTGACATGAGATTCCCCCTGATACGACCACACTAGCAAATATCTGTGACAGTGTCAACATTGCTGTCTTGGTTTCTTTCCGTCTCTCTCTTGGCGGAAAAAAATGTTTCCTAAAAAATGGTTGCAGCTGCTAGGTGCTTATGGATTCAGGAAAAAAGAGGCAAACACCTCTTCATTTTGTCTCCTCAGACTGGTCCCAAACAATGAACCATCAGTTAATCTAATGGCTTGCTGTGCTCAATTCAAAGTGATGCCTAATTAAGTAAAGGTAAACCTCACCCCTGCTCAAAAGCCAGTCATGTCTGACTTTACGGCCAGTGCACATCTCTGTTTACAGCCAAAGAACCAGTGCTCTCCATGTCTGCAGACATTTCCGTGGTCATGTGACAGGCATGACTAGATGCCCGAGTGCACAGAACACTGTTACCTTCCCAACAAAGCGGTACCTATTTATAGACTGTGAGGAGATCAAATCGGTCAATCCTGAAGGAAATCAACTCTGATTGCTCATTGAAGGGACAAATACTGAAGCTGAATCTCAAGTACAGTAGAACCTCGGATAAAGTCCAAACTCCATTCCACAAGTTTGGACTTTATCTGATTTTGGACTTTATCTGAATCAACTGGGCGATGCATCGAATACAGTCCAAAAAATGGACTTTATCCGAGGTTTCTATATCAAATACCTCTGATAATGTCCATTTTTTTTAGCGATTTTGGACTTTATGTAATGCATCACTTGTGCATGAAAACCGCGACTTTATCTGAATTGGACTTTATCTGAGGTACCACTGTACTTTGGCCACCAAATGAGAAGAGAGGACTCATTTGAGAAGACCTTCATGCTAGGAAAGATCAAAGCCAAAAGGAGAAGGGGCAGCAGAGGATGAGGTGGCTGGATGACATTGTTGAAGTGGTGGGTGTAGGTCTGGCTGGGTTGCAGAAGATGGCAGAGGAGCCTGCCATGCGGTGGGGCATGAGGTTGCAAAGGGATGGACTCAACTGTGCGACTGAACAACAACAACAAACATTTCTTGCTTTCAAACTGCTAAATTGGCAGGAGCTGGGACATCGTGGGGCACTCAGTTTTCAAATTGCTGACCTGCCAACCTTTCAGTCATCAAGTTCAGCATCTTAGCCACTAAGCCACCACAGTCCCTGCCTAATACCTTACACCAGTGTTTCCCAAACTTTGGTGTTCAGATTTCAATTCCCAGAAGCCTAAGTCTATTCCCCAAAGCACTGAGCAGCCAGTGTACTGACTTGGGCTTCTGGGAATTAAAGTGCCCCTGTGGAGAATGTGCCTCATGTTGGGAAACACTGTCTTACATGGATGTAAAGTGTCTAGATTTAGGCTTCACAAAGTAGTACTGGTATACTGGTGTAGGGAATTATTTTTGCCCATAGAAGTGGAGGTTGTCAAGTGAGTTCTGCCCCATTTTGCCATTTCTTTGTGATGTCCCCTAGTCTTGCCTCCCTTCTCCCAACTCCACTTTCTCCATTTAAAGTTTCATACCTCTCACTGCAAGATACTGTAGTTAAATTACCCAAAGGTATCCTGGCATGAATAGACACTTACAAGCTAAAGCACTCTTGTTCTCCACCACGGCTAAAAGTATGGTCAAGGCTTAGCACTAGCAAATGAATGCTGAAGTGATACCGTAATGATAACTGTATGTCCCTCTAAATACATCTTCATTGGAAACAATGACAGCACTTCAGTGAAAGCTGTAAATGTACTATTTGAACAGATAATTTTAGTAGCATGGTTGTCCTTGAAGATGCTACTAAAATTATGAGTTATCTTTCTCCTTTTATAAAATGCACTTGTCCACTGCTTTTGTTGCGTTAAGAATTGAGCTTAATTCTTGAGGGCAAACATTAATTAAGATAAAATGTCAGATTTAGGTTTCCAAGGATATAATAGTTCTGTTTACGGAGGCACTGAATAATTTTGGTGATCGTGTCATCTGTTTTATATGTTGCATTTATTGAACATGTGCATTCATCATTCAAACAGGAAGCATCCTTCAAATCTATTATTTAATATGCCTATTGATCACATGCACCTGAATTAATTGCAAATGAAAACTACTGCCTTTAATTTGTCATTATAATTGTAATTCCTTTGTAGTTAAGGTTTTATATATGACTGGCTATTCTTATTTTATGTGTAACCATTAAAATTTAAAGCTAGGTGATTGGCTCTCAGGGCAGATATAAATATATATGCCCTTGGAAAGTTTATAACAATCTACCATAATACAAAAGATCACAGCAGTTCATTATCCAAGGGCTTCGAATACCACAGAGCTCAAATTAGGGTTAGAGCACATGTGCCCAAACTTTTTGGGCCATGGGCCGGTCACATGGTTCAGTGGGCCAGTTACATCTTTCCTCCCCCCGAATGTGGAAGTAAAACGCGCCTTGCAATCTGTTTTGCAACAGGATGAGATAGATTTTAAGCTGCCATTTTCTCTGTTTAAACCAGGGGTGCCCAAATTATAGCCTGGGGGCCAGATCTGGCCCCCAGTGCCAATTCATCTGGCACACACCACCCTGGTTGCTCCTGAAAGCGGAAGTAAAATGTGCCCATGGGCCTGATGAATTGGCATTTGGGCCGGATCTAGGCCCTAGGCCAGAGTTTGGGCACCCCTGGGTTAGAGGCTACATGGGTCTAGAACAGGAGGTGCCTCACTCTCCTGCCCAACTTGCAAACTATCTATGACTGGCAATTTTTGGCCATGTTACCAGAAACCATTTCAAGGTGAAAATTATGTGACTGTAAAGAGGCATTCCAGTTTAATCCCAGCTATATATATAGTTTGAAAGACTGAGTTGTCTCATGCTATTGTTGGTAGTGGTTAATAACCTCTTTCTTTCCTTCCTTCTCTCTCTCTCTTAATCTGTCACATTATCTGTTTCTTTGACCAAAGGTGTATCTTCAAGGAATCTTGGCAGATATAGGTTAGTGAGATACAGGTTTCTAGATTAGTGATCTCTCTTGGGCTGTTCATTGTTTACCAAGTACCCTGAACAGAGGGACTGAGGAGTAAATGTTTATCTGTAAGGTAAAGGTAAAGGTTTCCCTTGCTCGAAAGCCAGTCGTATCCGACTCTAGGGTGCAGTGCTCATCTCTGTTTCTAAGCCGAAGAGCCAGCGCTGTCTGCTTCTGCAGACATTTCCATGGTCATGTAGCAGGCATGACTAGACACCGGAGCGCACGGAACGCTGTTACCTTCCCACCGAAGTGGTCCCTATTTATCTACTTGCAATTTCTTGCTTTCGAACTGCTAGGTTGGCAGGAGAATTAAAATGTAGAATTAAAATGATATACTTCTCTGTTCTTCTTTCTCAGGGCACCAAGGAAACTGTGGTCAAAGTAGTTATACTGCAGTTTGCTGGCAGAGAATCCTAAGTATCTCAGAGAATTCTTGATACCTGAGTACTGCACAATGGAATAAGCTCCCATCTCTGCCCAAGCTCCTGCCAACCTAGCAGTCTGAAAGCAAGAAATTGCAAGTAGATAAATAGGGACCTATTCAGTGGGACCTTAAACAGTGTTCCGTACACTCCAGTGTCTAGTCATGCCTGCCACATATCCATGGAAACATTTGCAGATGCAGACAGTACTGGCTCTTTGGCTATGAAACAGAGATGAGCACTGAACCCTAGAGTCAGATATGACTGGCTTTTGAGCAGATATGACTGGCTTACCTTTACTATTCTTCAGAATGGAACTATGGCAGTTAAAACAATATCAAACTAAACTACTGAAGATACTCATTTAGAGAACTGTCTATTGCTTTCCTTTCCCCGCTACAGTCACTGCAGGCTTGTATACACTCAGAAATTGGCACTAAAATGTTTCTATCAATTAAGATTAAATAATTTGGATGTTTTTGACAATTTTGGGAGCTTTAATTAAAGTTTAAATAATGTGGTTTTTAAAAAAATCTCCATCTTTCTCCAGTAATAAGGTTTTTTTCTTCTGTGTCTAGCCAGACATGAAATTGCCAACATGAAGGCACCTTTTGGTGAGTTCATACTGCAGTTCTGTTTGCTTAATCCATTGTGAGAAAGATTAGCTGGCAACATGAAGTTGTTGCTACAAGGGTATGCCCGATTATGGTTCAAAAATACCACAATCTTCGAGGAGGCTCTTTCTGTGTAACCCAGTAATAAGATATTCACGTAGGGGGAAATGAAGGGAAAAGAAAATGTGGTTAGTCAACAGGATAAGCAATGAACTACATAATAAAAATTCTGTTTCTGCTCCCAGTCCAAGATTAGATTGATGAAGAAACTTGAAATGAAGGAAGGGAAGAAGATTATGAGAAAGGGAGAACAAGAAAACAAGAGTATTGCTTAGGTTGGGTGGGTTTACATTTTCAAAAATTCTTACAGCTATTTTCTAACATTCACAAGAAGTTCAAAGAGGAAGAGAGGAGTAAAATCATGGATGAGATATTTCATTGTCATTCTGGTAGGTCTTTTAGTGTAGCAATGTACTGTATATTTTAATGGTAATTATGGAGATGTATATTTTTAAAATATTTTAATATTTTTCTACTTTAAAATATTTTTTGAAATTTACTTATGATTAACTGAATGGCAATTTTCACTAGCTTCCTAGTCTCTCTTTGTATTATTCAGTTTATCATTTTGATGCCACCTTAACCTGGTCATGGTTTTAGCCCAAGGAATCTGGGATTTGTAGTGTGATGAGATACCTAGAATTTATTGTTAGCTGATCTCCAGTGCACATCCTTGAACTCCAATTTTGCTGGCACCTTGAGAAGAGGAAGTGACAATTACATCAGCTTACATATGTATATGGTACTTGTGTGATTTTTTTAAAGACAGTGATAGGTTTTAAGGGATCAAAAAAGTGGTCTTTCAAGTCCTGCAGGTTTTCATTCAACCTCGGCACTGCAGGGAAAGAAATTGGAAAGAGTCCAAAATCATCTTGGCTAAATATCAAGGCTAGGTTTCTAAATTGAAACTACAAGCTTTAAGTATCAGTTTGAAGTATAAGTTTTATCTCAGTTGGACAAAGGACTGCCAGTCTTTCACATTGCTATATATTCAAGCATACAGTTTCCATTTGGCAACAGGTTAATTATGTTATGCTGGCAAATAGTTGATTCTTAGCTTCTTTGCTCAGATTAGCCGATGAAAATAGAAATAGTAATAGCAATCACTCTTATATACTACCCCAATGGAGTACACTCTCTTAGTGGTTTGCAAGGTAATTAGTATGTTGCCCAAAACATGCTGGGTACTTATTTTACCACCCTTGGACTGATGGAAGGCTGAGTCAGAATTGAACTCACAACATCAGCAGCAATTTAACCACTGCACCACCAGGGCCCAAATCTGGTTGTTTAGCATAGAAAATCATGCTACTGTAGGTCCACTGAATGAATGGGAATTTCTTAAGTCAACTTCTTCATAAGTTCCATTGACTCAAATAGGCTTACTCTAGTTATAACTTACTGTGCTAAAGTATTTAAATCAATGGTATTTACAGGGGAATTGGTTAACCAAATCAGCACTTGTTCAGTGGGCTTACTCGGTTTACTCTAGTGCAGTTTACAGAATGGAAGCGTGGCGCCAAAATGGCCGCCGCGCTCTTTGCGGGCCCCCCCACCGGACGAAGCCATCCAGGTAGTTAGGGGCGTGGCCAGTACCCTAATAAAAGGGCTGGCCACGAGGCAGCCGTGCTGCCATTTTGGCGAAGCGACGGAGCGGAGAAGTTTTTCCCTCTTACCTCCGTCGCTTTTACCTTTACCGGGAAGCCTTTTGGCTGCTGAATTCTCTCGTTTTCGGCTTCCCATCGATTGGCTGAGAGGCCCGCGAAGAAGAAGGCGGCTGTGAGCGCGGCTCGTGCGGTTCGGAGGAGCAATCCGGGTCGGAGGACCGCGGCTGCGCCTCCCCAGCAGCCGCCTTTGCCTGCACCCACCGGGACCGGTGGAATGGGGTCTATTCCCCCTGGCCAGAGAATGGTGGCCCACGCACGGGTCCAGTAGGGGCTGTGGCCCTCGGCCCGCAAGCGGTGGACACCTCTCCTGGTGTTGCCCATTCCGCTGGGCCTTCTTTTATAGGAGCGCAGCTCGCTCCGGGGCCTTCCAGCCTTGGGGGGTGGTCTGGTCCCCTTCCCTGGCAGGTTGCTACATCGGCCCTAACGGGCCCGGGTGTGGGGTTGTGGCCCTATTCGGGCCCCGGGGTACAGGGACCTGTACCCATGCCTGTAGTAGGCGGGCCGGCTGGCCCTTTGCCCCATGTCAGCGTGGAAGCCTTATTGGCCCGCGTTGCGGCCCTCGAGGCATCCCTGGCCCGGGCTAGCCACTCTGGGGCTCCCTTTGGGGTTCATTTTGACGCGTCGTCTGCTGGGCAGCGGCAGGCGACGGGACGGGTCGAGCTGCTTGAGGCGCGTGGTATGACCTCGGCCACTGCCTCGCAGCTCCCCATTCAACAGACCGGTGCGGGTCAGGCCCCATCGACGAGCTCGACGGCGGTTGTGAGCTCCGACGCCCCCAGTGGGACGGAACCCCCGCATGGGAGGGTGGGGATCACAATGTTTTCAGTTTTGTGTTCGCCCTCTTCAACCTTGAGTACCAGTTTAGTCACTGCACTGTTTCTTACCCCCCCTTTTTTTCCTTGACAGACCCTGGGTGTCGTTTTACACCGGTGACAGTCTGGCTGGTGGGCCATAGCCACGTGCACAGGGCAGCGCGTTACGCTGCACAGGGCAGCGCGTTACGCTGCACAGGGCAGCGCGTTACGCTGCGGGGACAGAGTGGGACCCCGACTGGGACTGGGTGCACCCGCACATCTCAGGTGGTGTGGTAAGCGCGGCATGTTATGGCGGGAACTGTTGCCATTCCTTTTCTACATCAGGGATGCTGACTCGCCTGATGTCCTGGTTATTCACCTTGGGGGCAATGGTTTCGGACAGGTCACTGGCCTATCGCGGAAGCTTGCGATTTGCAGTCACCTGGCCTACTCACATTATGTGTGACCTGCCACACCCCTCATTTGGTCGGACATGATACCGCAGTACGCTTACAGGGGAGCGTTTGGCCTCCAGGCGCTTGACCGGGCTCGTCGCTCCAGGGCTATTGCCCGGTTCCTTTTGACAAGGGTTGGGGACGCGTCATTCGCCTCCCCGCCATCAGTCTGCAAAATTATTAGCTTTATTCAGGGGAGGGGGCCCATCTGTCGCAGGGAGGTATGGACCTCTTGTTAGCAGACTGGCGAGCAGGCCTGTTGACCGAGCTGACGGTCTGGGGGGGGCGGTGAGCCTTTTGGGAAGCCTCCCCGTGTGGCGGGTAGCACTGGTAAGGTAAACATTTATGACCCACAGGTATCCGGCAGGTTCGCAATTGACTGGACAACACTAGATAGGCATAAGTTGTTTAAACGTTGTCCGGTCAACGACGAACCAGGCGAGGGGGTGATGGTTACAACTAGACAGCTGGCATCACCCCCTGATTTTACGGATACACGTCAGAGGGTGGGGTCATTAGTTAGATATTGACTACGGTCAACAATTTGTTTGTTGTCAACAAACAAATTGATACAAATAGATACATTGTAACAATTGCCGTTGGCAATTTTGGGTGGTACCTTACCAGTGTTACTTCGGCCTGCTTGCCTTAAGAATTATGATTGGTCAATTACCAATAGAAATTTATAATTCGGACTAGGGCATGAATCAATAAATGTGGCCCAATGCCGTTATCCACTTTCATTTGTGTCTGAGTCCATTATTGGGGGGGTGCGCCTGCAATGGAAGCGTGGCGCCAAAATGGCCGCCGCACTCTTTGCGGGCCCCCCCCCCCACCGGACGAAGCCATCCGGGTAGTTAGGGGTGTGGCCAGCACCCTAATAAAAGGGCTGGCCACGAGGTAGCCATGCTGCCATTTTGGCGAGGCGACGGAGCGGAGAAGTTTTTCCCCTCCACCCCCTCCCTAGTTAACAGTGTGATTTCTTGGTCGCTTCGGGGCCGGGTGGGAATTTTTGGCTGGGACTCACAATTGGCCCTTGAGTCCTGGCTTTTTTGCCCATCCCACACTGTTGCTATGGTTTGATATAGGGGTTTGTTCTGTGCTGCTGTTGACTTTGGTCACATGGGCGGGTAGCACTGGTAAGGTAAACATTTATGACCCACAGGTATCAGGCAGGTTCGCAATTGACTGGACAACACTAGATAGGCATAAGTTGTTTAAACGTTGTCCGGTCAACAACGAACCAGGCGAGGGGGTCATGGTTACAACTAGACAGCTGGCATCATCCCCTGATTTTACGGATACACGTCAGAGGGTGGGGTCATTAGTTAGATATTGACTACGGTCAACAATTTGTTTGTTGTCAACAAACAAATTGATACAAATAGATACATTGTAACAATTGCCGTTGGCAATTTTGGGTGGTACCTTACCAGTGTTACTGCGGCCTGCTTGCCTTAAGAATTATGATTGGTCGTTTTACCAATAGAAATTTATAATTCGGACTAGGGCATGAATCAATAAATGTGGCCCAATGCCGTTATCCACTTTCATTTGTGTCTGAGTCCATTATTGGGGGGGGGGGGCGCCTGCAATAAGCAACATGAAGTGGAGGTTTAATAATCTGGGTGGCCCAATTATATCTGGGATGTTAAACATCCTAATACAAATCCCCCCCTCTTCCAAATATATTTTGATGCCTTGCTATGGAGAGAGGCCACCTTGCCTTTCTTTGTATCTTGCTTTTAGACTGTGCTCATTTTTACCCCGGTGACTAGGTTTACTGTGCTTCCTGTACAAAAATAAAATCATGCATATCTATTTTTTCTGTTATCACTTTGTTTTTTTCTGACTTGTGGAGCAGAAAAAGTACTGCATAAGTTGTAAACTTTCAGTTACTGAAATATTAAAGAAGCTTGATTTTGTTCTGTATACAAGAGGATTCTCTGAGCTTCCTGCTAAGTCCCTGTCGGGGAATGTAAGGTCTGAAAGAAGTTTAGGACTGAGGATCAGAGAATGAAACTAGTGAACTAGCTGGAATTTGTGCACTCCATAAACCTCACCATTGTCTTGGAAAGAGAATTGGGAAAAGGTTTGCAGTGTCAATCTCTGGTAGATAGCAAAGGCAATAAATAAGTTCTGATGGATCAGTGGTGGTAATATAGATTTACAGGTGCTATCTCTAGGCTTGCCCTTCTATAATAGGTGTAGACAGCTATACACTCCATGACTGCCCAAAGTGGGAGAGGGAATGAGAAAGCAAACCAAAGCAATCAGACGTATATACTGCCCCATAGCATTTGCTGCACTCTCTGGCCGGTTCTCAAGTTAATTAGCATTTTGCCCCCAACATGCTGGGTATTCATTTTACCAACCTCAGAACCTTTTGGTTGTAGTACAGTAGTTTAACCAGTGCACCACCAAGGCTCAAGTTTGACTCAGCCTTCCATCCTTCCTAGGACAGAAAACATGTCCTATTCTCACATATGTGGAGACCTAATAGAAGGCCCTGCACAACAAATAACTGAGCCAGGCCATGAGAACTCAGATCAGAGCCAGATGACACATTCAAGGACAAGAAACAGAATTGCAGCATAGAGTAAGATTAACCAAATGAGATGGATCCAAAGCCAAGGCCATTAAAAGTCTAAATCTACACACCAAACAGATTTGGGAGAGCCCAAGATCAGGCACCATTTGATCAACAAGAAAGAAAAAGGTCATGAGCTGGGGGAATGGATTGTTTCTAATAGCCATGAACTTATTTAATCTATTTATTGTGTTTATACTCTGCCATTTTTGGCACAGGTTCCACTCAGCAACAAGAAACACAAAGGCTTTGGTGATAGAAATGTGGGTTTGGTCCCAGAAACTTTAGGACATTGAAACCAGCATTTTGGGAAGAGGAACAGGCATCATGCTAGGCAGTCCTGATCCCTATTCAGATCAAACTGTTCTAGAGATGGAGGGGCATATTAGGAATGCACCATTTATTTCTTTTGGGCTCTAGCTGCAGTATTTCTATAGGAATTCCCTACACCGAATCTGGGAGTTCCAATCTACAGCCCTCACCTAAAGCCACCTACATTTTGCTCATCTGGACTAGGGTCTACTCAGGCTTGACTTCCTGTCCTAGACCTTGCTTCTAGTTTGAAATAGCTGCAGAGTTACCTGGGAGTGGTAGCCTCACTCTCCTTCAAACAATATATGGTCTCTTCCTAAGGAACTACCATTCCCTGGAAGCACTGTGGCAGCTTCCTTTTGGTGGCTGTTGTGTCTGTATGTGTAATTCCCTCCCATACTTGGCTTCAAGATGGAATCTGGGCTAGCCAGTTTATAAATAATAAAGCCATGCTTCCCCTTGAGGTGCTGATGGGTCCGTTTTGTGTCCTCCAAGGTGTAGGACTTTAGATATGTACTTCTGGGCTTCTTTTTCTTCTTCCATGTCAAGGAAAGACGTGAAACTGCCAAACTGAAGGAACCGTTTGGTGTGTTCATTCTGCAGTTCCTTTCGCCTGACCTAGTGTGAGAAAGATTAGCTGGCAACACAAGATTGCTGTTACCTGGAGGATCTTTCCATGTACCCTATCTCTGGACTAATATCCTTTGAGTTTGAGTCCAAGGGGAAATAAATTATGTATCCCTGGGGCACATGAGATTTCCTGCTAACAGCCCCACAATTCTCCCAACTAACTGCGAAGGTCTGAAGAAAGCCATAAGTACATTGAACTAAATATGGTTACAAACTACTCTTCAGGCCTTCCTTAAGAAGGCATGAAATCCTAGATGATAACTAGGAGTGGATATCATGGCAATATTTACCTGTATCTTCTTAGAACCCCGCCTACTTTTCCATTCCTGGCTAGGTCCTCTAGAGATATGTCCTTGCATGACACTTTATTAAGGGATTTAAAACTGTGTTAATGTCTCCAAATCCAGCCAAGAGGATGACAAGAAGCTCCCCCTCACTAAGATCCCAATAATTTGCACAAAATGTGTTTGTGCAAAACTAGCTCCTCATTCATGAGGACATTTTATTTATTTATTTATTTATTTTATTTATTGTTAAATTTTTATACTGCCCACTCAGCCAAAGCCGACTCCGGGCGGTTCACAACAGTGGGTAAAAACAGATAAAAACAAATAAAACAGATAAAAATCAGCAATAAGAACCCACCCCTAAAAAGAGAGGGGTGCAAGAACTGAAGAAACCGTGGGGAAGGCATCCTCCCCTATATTAACCACCCAACAGAAGCCACCCCTCCACCTGCACCCCAAACTTGGCCCACCAGCCAGGTTTTTAGTTATTTTCTAAAGGGCAACAACTCCGTCTGGAGATGCAGTTCCACGGGCAGGAGGTTCCAAAGGGCCGGTGCGGACACAGAGAAGGCCCTCCTCCTTCTGCCAGAGAGGTGAGCCCCCCTGGCCAATGGCACTATTAGGGAGCCCCTCCGGTCCGCTCTGGTTGGACAGACAGACGTCCTTAGGGTGATGCGGTCTCTAAGGTAACCTGGCCCACTATCCTATAGGGCTTTAAAGGTCAAAAACAGCACCTTGAATTGCACCCGGAGGCAAACGGGTAACCAGTGCAGCTCCCGCAGCAGTGGTGAGGCATGGGTATAACATCCACACCCCATCACCACCTGGGCTGCCGCATTCTGGACCAGCTGCAGCCTCCGAATGGTCATCAAGGGCAGCCCCATGTAGAGCGCATTACAATAATCTAGTCTGGAGGTCACCAGAGCATGAGTGACCATGAGCAAAGAGTCCCAGTCCAGGAGCGTGCGCAACTGGCAAATCACCTGAAGTTGGGCGAAGGCCCTCCTGGCCACAGCCACCACCTGTTCTTCTAGCAGCAGCCGCGAATCCAGGAGGACCCCCAAGTTGCACACCGGGTCGGTCTGGGGCAAAATAGCCCTGACATGATAAGAATTCAAAACGTAGGCTGATCACAGATGCACCGCAGGACAATACAATACAATAATGTCAAGCAGGTCCTGCCTATAGCCACTGTCACAATATGCAAAGCACACTATGCTGTTGACAATATCTGGGCTACATCAAAGGGGGGGAAATGAAATAGTTTGAACCATCTTTCCCATTCTTGGCTTCAAGATGGAATTTGGGCAGGCCACCTTAAACATTACAAAGGTGTGCTTCCCATAGAGATGCCGATGGACCAGTTTTGAGTCTTCCAATGTGCAGGACTGCAGATGTGTAATTCTCCTTGTCATTTATTATCAATCCCACTAGGCACTGGTGGAGAGGAGACTTCAGTACATTTTGTTGGTCTCATTCTATATTCTTTAGGAACAGAAACAGTCTTAGTTATGTATAGCAAAATGAATGCTTTAAAAATCTTGTCACGGTCCTTAGAGTTCAGGTGAAAATGCTATAGGATATTGAGAGCAATCCTCAATTAATTGTTTCTTTTACTTGACTTTTATATGGAAAGGATGTTCAGCTTGTATTAATAACACCCCTCCCCAAACACAACCATTATTAGGTCTTTGGCTCTTATGCTGTTTCATAACCAAAGAAGGATCTGCCTCTCAAAATAACCAACAGCTATTCTAAAATATTATCTATTTCCTATTCATCCTTTTCATTTTGTCCATTTATAATAGTGTTTTGTGCATATCATGAACCCTATTATTTCTCACCGCTAATAATGCAGGTAGATCAAGATTAGAGCTGTCATTATTAGTTTGTTTTCAGAAAATAATGTAACGTACATGATTAAAAACCAACCTGGAATTTTCTCTCCTTTTATTATGTATCAATGAGTGTAAATTTAGCATGAAGTGCTTTATGTTGGCTGTCCAAATCCTGGCTCTGTACAGCTTCCAGTACATTTATTTTTACCAGCTAAGTCGTAAAAGTTGTTTTTCATACCTTCACTCAAATACAAGTACAGGCCAAAATGAAAAAAGAGAGATATAAAAATTACTTGTCACCTTGTTCCAAGGCTACAGAGATACAGTACTGCAGTATCATGGTCCACAAAGCGAACTTAGTGGGGGATTTAAAAAGGGTTTTATTTTACAAAAATGTGGTTTTCATAGGTTAAAATAAATTGATGAGTTTTGATAGTTAGAAATCGTATCTCTTTAGAGGGCATTGCAAGATGATTTTGATTTCTTTTTTAAATAGGTGGGAGTTTCTGAAGGTAACCTTCAGCTCTTTCCTGCCTCCTTTCATATCAAACAAAAGCAGGTAAAGATAAAGGTTGCCCTTGCTCAAAATTCAGTCATATCTGACTCTAGGGCTCGGTGCTCATTTCTGTTTATAACCAAAGAGCCAACACTGTCTGCTCTGCAGACATTTCTGTGGACATGTAGCAGGCATGACTAGATACAAGAGCGCACGGAACACTGTTGACCTTCCCACCGAAGTGGTACCTATTTATCTACTTGCAATTTCTTGCTTTAGAACTGCTAGGTTGGCAGGATCTGGGTCAGAAATGGGAGCTCATGCCATCATGCAGTATGCAGGTCTTGAACTGTTGACCTGATGACTTTTCAGTTGTCAAGTTCAGCGTCTTAGCCACTTGAGCCACCACAGTCCCTGAAACAAAAGTAACATTATTCTAATTGTTGAATGAGCACCCATCTTCTTCTTTCCTCTGTAATACTTCTTTCAAATATTCTTCTCTTTTTTGGTGAGTATTTTAGTGCAACCACAGCATGCAGTATTAGTATAATGTCCATAGAGACTAAAATTCTAGACTAACTTAAAAGAAGTTTTTAACATTGTTTTGTCCGTAATTAACCAATAGGAAAGGTTTTTTTCCCATTCCTGACCTATTTTGCATGTATTGCAAGCGCGGTGCCAAAATGGCCGCCGCGCTCTTTGCGGGGCCCCCCCCACCGGACGAAGGCATCCGGGTAGTTAGGGGGCGTGGCCAGCACCCTTATATAAGGGGCGGCCACGAGGCAGCCGAGCTGCCATTTTGCGAAGCGACGGAGCGGAGAAGTTTTTTCCTCTTACCTCCATCGCTCTTGCCCTTCGGGAAGCCTCTTTGGCGCAGCTTTTCTTTACTCAGGCTTCCTAGCAGATACTGGCTATGCCTTCCAAGAAGAAGGCGGCTGCGAACGTGGCCCGCTCTGCACGGAGGCGCCAGCCGGGTCGGAGGACCGCGACTGCGCCTCCTCAGCAGCCTCCTCTGCCAGAGCCCACCGGGACCGGTGGGATGGGGTCGTTAGCCCCTTGGCCCGAGGCGGGGCATTTGCATACCGGCCCGGCAGGGCCCCCGGCCCCCGGCCCGCAAGCAACGGCCACTGCCTCTGGCATGGTCCATGCTTCGGGGCCTTCCACGCTTGCTCCGCAGCTTATTGCGGGGGGTTTGGGCCATGGGGGGTGGTTGGGTTCCCTCCCCTGGCAGGGCATGCCCCCGGCTCCTCAAGGGCTGGGCCTGGGCTCTTGGCCGTATTCGGCCTCCGGGGTCCAGGGACCTGGACCGGCACCCGTAACTTGTGGGCCGGTCGGCCCTTTGCCCCCTCTTGGTACCGGTGGCTATGTTAATGTGGAGGCCCTTCTGGCCCGTGTAGCAGCCCTCGAGGCATTGCTGGCGAGGGTCAACCATCCGGGGGTGCCTTTAGGGTCGCAGGTTGATCCTTCGTCTGCCGGGCAGCGGCAGGCGACGGGACGGGTCGAGCTGCCTGAGGCGCGTGGGCAGGTGGCGGCCACTGCCTCGCAGCTCCCCACACAACAGGTGCGGAAGACTGGCGCTGATCTGGCCCCATCGACGAGCTCAGTTTCGGTCGTGAGCTCCGACGCCCCCGGTGGGTCGGAACCCCCGGTGGGGGCGGCCCGCGGGGGTGCATCAGGTAAGTATGCGGTTCAAGCTAGTGCACCCACACACCTGACTTCGTTGAGGGGAGCATTTCAGTGGCCGTGGCCTCGCATGGGTGGCGCGACGGTTCAGCCGCCACTGGCCCACCCGGCGACTTCACCTCTGACCCAGGGCCCGGTTTTGGGTGGTGCCTCCTACTCACTTGGGAATGTGTTGGGGGTGTCCGGGTTGGTACAGGCTCCTTTTACATTGCCCGCAGTTCCCACCGTGCCGGTGTCGGCGTTGCCGACAGCGGGGTATTCCTTGCCCCTAGGGGCACATCTGGCCCAGTCTACCAAGGAGAAGATCTGGCGGGGCGAGTATGTGGACATCTTCTCCCTTCTTAACAGAGAGCCCACCAAGGAGGAGAGGGAGGGGCAGGATGAGAAGGATAAGGAACAGGCACGACGTCGTAAGCCGCCACGCACGTGGGCAAACTGGTTGCCAGCGTACCTCATATACATGGCGGTTTACCTCCTGGCCAGGCCGGATCTGGCCATCTCGATGGTCCAGTATTTGGACAACATTTACCGGGCGATGGTTGACTTCCCGGGCCCGTCGTGGCTGGCTTACGATGAGGAATTCCGTATGCGGATTCCCCTGCACCCAGAGATGAGGTGGGATGAGCCCTGCCAGAGGCTGTGGCTTCTGTACATGACCCCCACGCGCCCGGCGCCTGGGGAGAGATACCATTGTGGACATGCTGTCCAATGAGCGGCCCCAGTGCAGGCACCCCACCAGATGGCGGGGCAGGGGGTTCCAGCCCGCCTGCTGTGCTGGACCTTCTCGTCCAATGGTTCCTGCAACAGGAAAAATTGCAAGTACAGGCATGAGTGTCCCTCTTGTTCTGGCCCCCATGCTGCCTCCGCCTGTCCCAGGCCTGGAGGAATGCGGGGCATGGGTAGGGGTTGACAAGGGGCCGGCAGGACTGCCGCTGAGGGAGCAGGTCCACCGAAAGGCCCCCTCCCCAATTAATGTAGATATGCTAGAGCGTTGGCTCGCATTGTACCTGAGGAGGGCAGACGCAGCTTACCTGCTGCAAGGTTTTCGACTGGGGTTTCGTATCCCTTTTACGGGAGATAGTCCCCCCAAGACGCACCCAATCTTTTGTCACTTAGGGGACGGGAGGAGGTGGCTGCTGCCAGCATTACTAAGGAGGTCGATGCGGGCAGGATCGCTGGCCCTTTCCCTGCGCCCCCGTTTCCTAACCTTAAGGTCTCCCCATTGGGCTTGGTGCCCAAGAAGTCGCCGGGCGAGTTTCGCCTGATCCATCACTTGTCCTACCCAGCCGGCCGACCGGTCAATGATGCTATCCCTGATGACCTTTGTTCGGTCAGGTATACATCTTTTGACCAGACGCTGCGCATGGTGCGCTCATGTGGCCCGGGTGCGCTGTTGGCTAAATGCGACATTAAGTCGGCGTTTTGTCTCCTGCCGGCGCACCCGGGTGATTTTGAGTTGCTGGGTTTCAAGTTCCGGGGTGAATATTATTTTGATAAGGCCATGCCTTTTGGCTTTTCCATCTCATGCTCGGCCTTCGAGCGTTTCAGTACCTTTCTACAGTGGGCTTTTGTCCGCAGGTCAGGGTCTCGGTCTGTAGCCCATTACCTGGATGATTTTTTATTCGGGGGTGAACGGGGCTGGGACACGTGCACACGTCTCCTCAACACATTTCAGACGCTAATGGAGGAACTTGGTGTCCCTTTAGTGCCCGAAAAGACCGAAGGCCCATCTACCAAGCTAGTATTCCTGGGGGTGGAGATCGACACGGTAGCGCAGGCATCTAGGCTGCCGGGGGAGAAGGTGGCAAGGATAGTGGCCCTCATCTCAGACTTGCTGGTCAAACGCAAGGCATCCCTGTGGGAACTGCAGGTGCTACATGGTCACCTTAATTTCGCTTGCCAGGTGGTCGCACCTGGCAGGGCATTTGCTCGGCGCTTGTGCGACGCAATGACAGGCTTATCCAGGCCCCACCATAGGGTGAGACTGACACGGGGCATCAGGGCCGATATGCTTATATGGCTCCAGTTCCTGAGGGAGTTCAATGGGGACTCATTTTGGAGGTCTGACCTCCTGGCTTCACCTCGTTTCCAGATACAGTCTGATGCCTTCGGATCCCTGGGTTATGGGATGTACTTCAATGGGAAGTGGGCCTATGGTGGGTGGCCGCCGGCCTGGTCGGGCACGGACCGCCTGAGAGATCTCACGTATCTGGAATTTTTCCCCATTCTGGGGGCTTTGATGCTATGGGGTGAGGAGTGGGCCAACTCGGTGGTGCATTTCTGGTGTGACAATGCGGCCGTTGTCCACATTGTCAACTCACAGACGTCTAAATCACCCAGGGTTATGGACCTGGTGTGCCAGTTTGTATTGCGCAGCCTGCGCCTCAATGTACTGTTCAGGGCCAGGCATGTCCCAGGGGTCAATAACGATATTGCTGACGCTTTGTCCCGCCTGCAGATCTCCCGGTTCCGCGCCTTGGCCCCGGATGCGGAGGAATTTCCCTCGCCACTCCCAGAGGAGATATGGACCCTTGGCGAAGTGAGGTGAACCGGGCGATCGGCATGTCGCTGGCCCTACGCACGCGTAATGCGTATTATCACGCATTCATTTCCTTTCAGGCATTCTGTGCCCAATTCCGACTGCCAGATACCTGGCCAATCCCGGTGGCCCACATCCTCCGTTTCATGGTTTACCTGCATGCCCAGGGCCTAGCACCCCGCACCATAGCATCCAGGCTGTCAGCGCTGGCGTTTATGGCCAAAGTAGGAGGTCATGCGGACAGTACCGCTGATTTCCGTGTGAGACACATTTTGGAGGGGTGGGTGCGGGAATGTGGGCGTAGCCCGGACGACCGCCACCCGATTTCCCCGGGGGTACTTACCCAACTGGCACGGGGCTGGCATGACCTATGTTTTGATAGGTATGAGGCAGCCCTGTTTCATGCGGCTACAATGGTGGCATTTTTCGGAGCGCTCCGCATCAGCGAGCTTGTGATGCTGTCTAAGGCGGATGCAAGTCGTAGGGCACTGGAACTCGAAGATGTCTATGTTTGCAATGATTGGGCTCAGTTGAGGATACGCTCCTCTAAAACAGATCAGCACGGCGTAGGCAGTGGAGTAAGACTGCTACGATGTTCCTTGGCAGACATCTGTCCGGTTGGTGCCCTACAGGAGTTCCTTGCACTGCGTGGCACGCACCATGGCCCGTTTTTCTGTCACAAGGATGGGTCTCCCCTCACTAAATTTCAATTTTGGAAGGTGACTGGGAAAGCACTCGCCAGGGTGGACCTCCCTGGGGCCCGTTACGGCACCCATTCATTCAGGATAGGGGCGGCTTCTACTGCGGCTGCTTATGGGTACTCCGGGGCTGACATACGCAGCATGGGGAGGTGGGGCTCGCAGAGTTTTCAGTTTTATGTTCGCCCTCTTCCACCGTGAGTACTGGTTGAGTCACCGCACCTTTTCTCCTCCCATTGTTTTTTCCCTTGACAGACCCTGGGTGTCGTATTACACCGGTGACAGTATGGCTGGTGGGCCATAGCTACGTGCACAGGGCAGCGCGTTACGCTGCGGCGACAGAGTGGGGACCCCGACTGGGACTGGGTGCATACGCAAGTCTCACATGGTATGGTAAGCCCGGTATGTTGTGGCGGGAACTGTTGCCATTCCTCTTCTCGGGGAGGAATGCTGACCCGCCTGACATTCTGATTGTACACCTTGGGGGCAACGATTTGGGACAGGTCACCGGCCTATCTCTGAAGCATGCGATTTGCAGTGACCTCGCCTACCTACATTATGTATGGCCCGCCACAACCATTGTTTGGTCACATATGGTCCCGCGGCACACTTATAGGGGAGGCTTCGACCTCCAGGCCCTGGACCGCGCTAGGCGCATGGTGAACAGGGCTGTGGCCCGGTTCCTTGTGGCCAAGGGTTGGGGGCAGGTCAGTTGTCACCCCGCCATTAGCCTCCAAAATTATGGACTTTATGCAGGGGATGGGGTCCATCTGTCACGAGGAGGTATGGACCTCCTGTTGGGTGATTGGCGAGCAGGCCTGTTGACCGAGCTGACGGTCTGGGGGGGGGGGCGTCGAGCCTTTATTGAAGCCTCTCCGTGTGGCGGGTAGCACTGGTAAGGTAAACATTTATGACCCACAGGTATCCGGCAGGTTCGCAATTAACTGGACAACACTAGACAGGCATAAGTTGTTTAAACGTTGTCCGGTCAACGACGAACCAGGCGACAGGGTGATGGCGACAGCTAGACAGCATGCATCACCCCGTGAATTTACGGATACGCGTCAGAGGGTGGGGTCAGCTGCTGGGGAAAACAGGTGCAGGCTGAGGTCCCTGGCTCAGGGCATCCTCAGCCTGGATGCAGGCAGAACCGGACTGGGCATTGGGAGTGCCTCTTGATCCAGCTCCATCTTCAGAGTCAGAGGAGGGCTGGATCACAACAGAAACATGCATATTTGTGCTCACCATTTTGAGGGCCATATGGCAGGCCTAAAGTAACTGAAATACTCTAACTTTAACTTTATTTATTTCTGAAACTATTCTCATCAAGAATCCAGAGCACATGTATATTTCTCTGACCTGACTTGTGAGTAAACAATTCTTTTGTTCTTTCCAAACATTTATTGCTGTGCTAAACAGGGTTAAAGCCTTGGAGAACTTGCATTTCAAAACTAAGATTGCCCAAAACTGCCCTGCATAACTGCTGCTGCAAAAATCTTAACTTTTTTGTATTAGATTATTTATCCACTCTGTCATTTGTTAAATCAGCTGCCACAAAGAGTTAAATGAGGAATTCACTTATCTGTGAATATGGGCAAAACACATAAGATGACGTTGATATGGAAGAGTGGGCAACAAGAATCATTGGTAACTTCATAAAATAAGGCTTTGTTATACTTTATGGTAAGAATCCTATTCATTCATTCATCTCACACAATAGTCCATTACACAAGGGAGTGAAGAATTTCAGAGCTTGTATATAGTGGGATTACTGGATACCTTCACGGGCAACTTCAGAAACTACCCAAGAGCTTATGAAGTGAATGACTGCACCAACTGAAAGAATGAAAAGGATTCTACTCTATTTATTTTAGCTGAAATATTCCATTGCTTTATTAGAACTGAAGTGTAGGATTATTTTATTCTCCTGTAAAATATTTATTTCTAATGACATTGTCATAGTAATTTTTTAACATAAAGGTTGGCATGTAATTATGGTTCAATTAAATTAGCATCCCAACAAGAGCGATGACTTTTTGACTTTTTGTTTGTTGCTGTCTGACTTTTTGTGGGACTTCTCATATGAGTGCCATGGGACTTCACAAATGAGGTGGTTTTTTAAAATGTGTTGTTGCTGTGATACTGATACTTTTTGATACTGTGATTTGTGATGATTTGTGATGATGATATGTTGAAATGTTTTTTGATTTATGATAGTATGGAACATTGTAATTGTAACTGTATATTTTGTATCTTTGTTAGCTGCCCAGAGTCGCTCTGCGAGTGGGGTGGCAATACAATTACAACAACAACAACAACAACAACAACAACAACAACAACAACAACAACAGTCATCATCATCGTCATCATCTCATTTTCTTAATATTTATTTGATTAAAATTTGTCTCAACTAATTTTCTGGAAGGTGAGAAACTGAGAACAGAGGTATCCTTCCCATGGAAAGTGTGGAAATATCTCATTAGTTGCTTTTTTCTAATTTCACTAGCATTTTCTTCCCATACTTTTTTTTGTATCAGTTTTGAGGGTTGTATTTTTAATTCTTGTATTAAAATTCATGGAAAACTTTTGACCTTAGGAAGGCAAAAGATGAGAATGAGTTGAGGCTGACAAGGGATGCTAAAAGCAACAAAAATGCAAGCGCGGCGCCAAAATGGCCGCCGCGCTCTTTGCGGGGGCCCCCCCACCGGACGAAGGCATCCGGGTAGTTAGGGGGCATGGCCAGCACCCTTATATAAGGGGCGGCTACGAGGCAGCCGAGCTGCCATTTTGCGAAGCGACGGAGCGGAGAAGTTTTTCCCTCTTACCTCCGTCGCTCTTGCCTTTCACCGGGAAGCCTCTTGGCTGCTAATTTTCTTGACTTTTTCCGGCTTCCCATCGGATAGCTGCTATGCCCTCTAAGAAGAAGGCGACTGCGAACGCGGCTCATTCTGCGCGGGGGCGCCAGCCGGGTCGGAGGACCGCGGCTGCGCCTCCCCAGCAGCCTCCTTTGCCTGAGCCCACCGGGACCGGTGGGATGGGGCTGATTGCCCCTTGGCCCGAGGTGGGGTGTCCGCGTACCGGCCCAGCACGGGCCGCGGCCCCCGGCCCAGCACGGGCCGCGGCCCCCGGCCCGCAAGCAGTGGCCACTGCCCCTGGTATGGCCCATTCTGCGCGGCATTCTTCCATGGGTGCGCAGCTTCCTGCGGGGGGTTTCAGCCATGGGGGGTGGCTGGGTTCCCTCCCCTGGCAGGGTACCCCCCCCGGCCCTGCAGGGGCCAGGCCTGGGGTCGTGGCCATATACGGGCCCCGGGGTCCAGGGACCTGGGCCAGCGCCTGCAGCTGGTGGGCCGGCCGGCCCATTGCCCCCACTTGGCTTAGGGGGCTACGTTAATGTGGAGGCACTTCTGGCCCGCGTTGCGGCCCTCGAGGCATCCCTCGCGAGGGTTAACCACCCAGGGGTGCCTTTTGGGGTGCAGGTTGATGCTTCGTCTGCCGGTCAGCGGCAGGTGGCAGGACGGGACGAGCTGCCCGAGGCGCGTGGGCTGGCATCGGCCACTGCCTCGCAGCTCCCCAATCAACAGGCTGGTGCTGGTCAGGCCCCGTCGACAAGCTCAACTGCGGTCGTGAGCTCCAACGCCCCCAGTGGGCTGGAAACCCGGGTGGGGGCGGCCCATGGGGGTGCAGCATGTGAGTATGCGGTTCAATCTAGTGCACCCACACACCTAGCCACGTTGGGGGAGGGCATTTCAGTGGCCGTGGCCTCGCACGGGTGGTGCGACGGTTCAGTTGCCGACGTCCCACCCGGTGACTTCACCTCTCACCCAGGGCCCCGTTTTGGGTGGTGCCTCCTACTCAGTCGGGAATGTGTTAGGGGTGACCGGGTTGGTCCAGGCTCCTTTTCAGATGCCCGCAGTTCCCACCGTGCCGGGGGACCATTTGGCCCAGGCCACCAAAGAGAAGATCTGGCGTGGGGAGTATGTGGACATCTTCTCCCTTCTTAACAGAGAGCCCACCAAGGAGGAGAGGGAGGGGCAGGATGAGAAGGATAAGGAACAGGCACGTCGTCGTAAGCCGCCACGTACGTGGGCCAACTGGTTGCCGGCGTACCTCATATACACGGCGGTTTACCTCAGGGCCCGGCCGGATTTGGCAATTCCGATGGTCCAGTATTTGGACAACATTTACCGGGCGATGGTCAACTTCCCGGGCCCATCGTGGTTGGCTTACGACGAGGAATTCCGTATGCGGATTCCCCTGCACCCGGAGATGAGGTGGGACGAGCCCTCCCAGAAGCTGTGGCTTCTGTACATGACTCCCACGCGCCCTGCGCCTGGGGAAAGATACCATTGTGGACATGCGGTCCAGCGAGCGGCCCCAGCACAGACACCCCGCCAGGTGGCGGGGCAGGGGGTTCCAGCCCGCCTGCTGTGCTGGACTTTCTCGTCCAATGGTTCCTGCAATAGGAAGAATTGCCGGTACAGGCATGAGTGCCCCTCTTGTGCTGGCCCCCATGCGGCCTCCGCCTGCCCCAGGCCTGGAGGGATGCGGGGCAGAGGTAGGGGCGGGCAAGGGGCTGGCAAGACTGCCGCAGAGGGAGCTGGTCCACCGAAAGGCCCCCTCCCCAATTAATGTGGACATGTTGGAGCGTTGGCTCGCATTGTACCCGAGGGAGGCGGATGCGGTTTACCTGCTTCAGGGTTTTCGACTGGGGTTCCGTATTCCTTTCCTGGGTGATAGGTCCCCCCAAGATGCCCCCAACCTTTTGTCCCTTAGGGGGAGGGAGGAGGTGGCTGCTGCCAGTATTACTAAGGAGGTTGATGCGGGCAGGGTCGCCGGCCCTTTCCCTGCACCCCCGTTCCCCAACCTTAAAGTGTCGCCCTTGGGCTTAGTGCCCAAGAAGTCACCGGGCGAGTTCCGCCTGATCCATCACTTGTCCTACTCAGCCGGCCGATCGGTCAATGATGCTATCCCTGATGACCTTTGCTCAGTCAGGTATACATCTTTTGACCAAGCGCTGCGCATGGTGCGCTCATGTGGCCCGGGTGCGCTGTTAGCTAAGTGCGACATTAAGTCTGCCCTTCGCCTCCTGCCGGTTCACCCGGGTGACTTTGAGTTGCTGGGTTTCAAGTTCCGGGGTGAATATTATTTCGATAAGTCCATGCCTTTTGGCTGTTCCATATCATGCTCGGCCTTCGAGCGTTTCAGCACCTTCCTACAGTGGGCTTTTGTCCGCAGGTCTGGGTCCCGGTCTGTAGCCCATTACCGGGATGATTTTTTATTCGGGGGTGAATGGGGCTGGGACACGTGCACACGTCTCCTCAACACATTTCAGACGCTAATGGAGGAACTTGGTGTCCCTTTAGCGCCCGAAAAGACTGAGGGCCCATCTACCCAGCTAGTCTTCCTGGGGGTGGAGATTGACACGGTAGCGCAGGCTTCTAGGATACCGGGGGATAAAGTGTCCAGGATAGTGGCCCTCATGTCGGACTTGCTTGCTAAACGCAAGGCGTCATTGCGGGAACTGCAGGTGCTACATGGTCACCTCAATTTCGCTTGCAGGGTGGTTGCACCGGGCAGGGCATTTGCTCAGCGCTTGTGCGACGCCATGACAGGCTTATCCAGGCCCCACCATAGGGTGAGACTGACCCGGGGTATCAGGGCAGATATGCTTATCTGGCTCCAGTTCCTGAGGGAGTTCAATGGGGTATCATTTTGGAGGTCTGACCTTCTGGCTTCCCCTCGTTTCCAGATACAGTCCGATGCCTCTGGGTCCCTGGGTTATGGGATGTACTTCAATGGGAAGTGGGCCTATGGTGGGTGGCCACCAGCCTGGTCAGGCACGGGTCGCCTGCGTGATCTTACGTATCTGGAATTTTTTCCCATCCTGGGGGCCTTGATGCTGTGGGGTGAGGAGTGGGCCAACTCGGTCGTTCATTTCTGGTGTGACAATGCGGCCGTTGTCCACATTGTCAACTCACAGACTTCCAAATCACCCAGGGTCATGGACCTGGTGTGCCAGTTTGTATTGCGCAGCCTGCGCCTTAATGTGCTGTTCAAGGCCAGGCATGTCCCGGGGGTCAATAATGATATTGCTGACGCTTTGTCCCGCCTGCAGATCTCCCGGTTCCGCGCCTTGGCCCCGGATGCGGAGGAATTTCCCTCGCCACTCCCGGACGACATGTGGACCATTGGCAAGGAGAGGTGAACCGGGCGATTGGCATGTCGCTAGCGCCACGCACGCGTAAGGCGTATCACCACGCATTCAATTCTTTCAGAGCATTCTGTGCCCAATTCCGGCTGCCAGATACCTGGCCGATCCCGGTGGCCCATATGCTTCAATTCATGGTTTACCTGCATTCCCAGGGCCTTGCACCTCGCACCATAGCATCCAGGCTGTCAGCGCTGGCTTTTATGGCCAAAGTAGGCGGTCATGCGGACAGTACCGCTGACTTCCGTGTGAGACACGTTTTGGAGGGCTGGGTGCGGGAGCGTGGGTGTAGCCCGGACGACCGCCACCCAATTTCCCCAGGGGTTCTTACCCAACTGGCATGGGGCTGGCAGGACCTATGTTTTGATAGGTATGAGGCAGCCCTGTTTCATGCGGCTACAACGGTGGCCTTTTTTGGAGCGCTCCGCATCAGCGAGCTTGTGATGCTGTCTAAGGCGGATGCAAGTCGTAGGGCACTGGAACTCGAAGATGTCTATGTGGCCAAAGACTGGGCTCAGTTGTGGATATGCTCCTCTAAGACGGATCAGCATGGCGTAGGCAGTGGAGTGAGACTGCTATGGTGTTCTTTGGCAGACATCTGTCCGGTTGGTGCCCTACAGGAGTTCCTTGCACTGCGTGGCACGCACCATGGCCCGTTTTTCTGTCACCAAGATGGGTCTCCCCTTACTAAATTTCAATTTTGGAAGGTGACCGGCAAAGCGCTGGCCAGTGTTGGCCTCCCAGGGGCCCGTTACGGCACCCATTCATTCAGAATAGGGGCGGCTTCCACGGCGGCTGCTTTTGGGTACTCCGGGGCTGAAATACGCCGTATGGGGAGGTGGGGATCGCAATGTTTTCAGTTTTATGTCCGCCCTCTTTCACCGTGAGTACCAGTCGAGTCACCGCACCTTTTCTCTCCCCTCGTTTTTTCCTTGACAGACCCTGGGTGTCGTATTACGCCGGTGACAGTATGGCTGGTGGGCCATAGCTACGTGCACAGGGCAGCGCGTTACGCTGCGGCGACAGAGTGGGGACCCCGACTGGGACTGGGTGCATACGCAAGTCTCACATGGTATGGTAAGCCCGGGATGTTATGGCGGGAGCTGTTGCCATTCCTTTTCTCAGGCCGGAATGCTGACCCGCCTGACATTCTGATCATACACCTTGGGGGCAATGATTTAGGTCAGGTCACCGGCCTATCGCTGAAGCATGCGATTTGCGGCGACCTCGCCTACCTGCATTACGTGTGGCCTGCCACAACCCTCGTTTGGTCAGACATGGTGCCGCGGCACACTTATAGGGGAGGGTTCGACCTCCAGGCCCTTGACCGTGCTAGACGCATGGTAAACAGGGCTGTTGCCCGGTTCATTGTCGACAGGGGTTGGGGACGGGTCAGTCGTCACCCCGCCATTAGTTTGCAAAATTATGACCTTTACGCAGGGGATGGGGTCCATCTGTCACGAGGAGGTATGGACCTCCTGTTGGGTGATTGGCGAGCAGGCCTGTTGACCAAGCTGACGGTCTGGGGGGAGCATCGAGCCTTCTTTGAAGCCTCTCCATGTGGCGGGTAGCACTGGTAAGGTAAACATTTATGACCCACAGGTATCCGGCAGGTTCGCAATTGACTGGACAACACTAGACAGGCATAAGTTGGTTAAACGTTGTCCGGTCAACGACGAACCAGGCGACGGGGTGATGGCTACAGCTAGACAGCATGCATCACCCCGTGATTTTACGGATACGCGTCAGAGGGTGGGGTCATTAGTTAGATATTGACTATGGTCAACAATTTGTTTGTTGTCAACAAACAAATTGATACAAATAGTTACATTGTAACAATTGCCGTTGGCAATTTTGGGTGGTACCTTACCAGTGTTACTTCGGCCTGCTTGCCTTAAGAAGTATAATTGGTCAATTACCAATAGAAATTTATAATTCGGACTAGGGCATGAATCAATAAATGTGGCCCAATGCCGTTATCCACTTTCATCAGTGTCTGAGTCCTTTATTGGGGGGTGCGCCTGCAATCCAAGCGTGGCGCCAAAATGGCCGCTGCGCTCTTTGCGGGCCCCCCCACCGGACGAAGGCATCCGGGTAGTTAGGGGGCATGGCCAGCACTCTTATATAAGGGGCGGCCACGAGGCAGCCGAGCTGCCATTTTGCGAAGCGACGGAGCGGAGAAGTTTTTCCCCTCCACCCCCTCCCTAGTTAACAGTGTGATATTTTGGTCGCTTCGGGGCCGGGTGGGAATTTTTGGCTGGGACTCACAATTGGCTCTTGGGTCCTGGTTTTTTCGCCCATCCCACACTGTTGCTATGGTTTGATATAGGGATTTCTGTTGCTGCTGTTGACTTTGGTCACATGGGCGGGTAGCACTGGTAAGGTAAACATTTATGACCCACAGGTATCCGGCAGGTTCGCAATTGACTGGACAACACTAGACAGGCATAAGTTGGTTAAACGTTGTCCGGTCAACGACGAACCAGGCGATGGGGTGATGGCTACAGCTAGACAGCATGCATCACCCCGTGATTTTACGGATACGCGTCAGAGGGTGGAGTCATTAGTTAGATATTGACTACGGTCAACAATTTGTTTGTTGTCAACAAACAAATTGATACAAATAGTTACATTGTAACAATTGCCGTCGGCAATTTTGGGTGGTACCTTACCAGTGTTACTTCGGCCTGCTTGCCTTAAGAATTATAATTGGTCAATTACCAATAGAAATTTATAATTCGGACTAGGGCATGAATCAATAAATGTGGCCCAATGCCGTTATCCCCTTTCATCAGTGTCTGAGTCCTTTATTGGGGGGTGCGCCTGCAAAAAGTATTTGTCCGGTAAATACAAGCAATAGTCAGAGAAAAGAAATAACAGTTCAGCTTCTCAGTGGGGAAGAGACAATGATAACAGATAATGAAGAAATTCAAATCTTCAATTCTCAAGGTATTTATAAAGCATTGTATAAATAAGTAATAAGCACAAAAATAAATAAAACAAAAGTCATCATTTTAAAAAAAATTAGTACAGGTTCCAGTCAATATTTCCATATTATAGCACACGTCATATATTTACAAGATTGGCAGATTAAGAGGGAAAGGTTTTGTGGAACAAGAATGTTTTCATTAATTTCCAAAATACCAGCAAAGTTGGAGCAGATCTAAATTCTGCTGGCAATTTGTTTCACAGCCTAGGTGCTAAGGCCGAAAAGTTCCTTGATCCAGTCACTTTTTTTTGGCATCTTTAGGGGTGACCACCCAAAGTTTAAGCATTTGGGTAAAATGGGAATATTTCTTAAGGGAAAGGCACTCCCTCAGATAGCATGGTCCCAAACCATAAAGGGGTTCATAGATGATTACCAGCATCTTGAATCTGACACGGAATACAACAGGTAGCCAATGTAGGCTAGCCAAGGCCAGAGTGATACGGTCAAAACTTTCAATGGAGTTTCTGTACCAGCCTCAATGATAGCCCTACACAGAGAGCATTGCCATAGTCAGTTCTGGAGATTACCAGAGTGTAGGTCATCAGCTTCAACAGGGACTTCTTATGTCTTCTAAGGACCTGGCAACATCATTGACGTGTCCTTCCACAATTCCCTAATTAATTAATTGCCATCAATTTCTTATTATTCAGTGTCTATGCCAGATGTGAAACCACAGTTGCCTACAGCCTTAACGCCATATGTGTATTTGCTCTCACATATGGAAAGTTTCAGATTCAGTCAGTAGAGATCTCTGAATGAACATTTGAGGAGATAATATATGTACGGTATGTATGTATGTGTGCATGTGTGAATTTATTGCACTTTGAAGCCACTCATTAACCCAAACTCTCCAGGAGGTGTACAGTCTGTTGCAAATAAAAATAAAAATTGTCAGCATATAAAACCAGATCAAAATCAACAGGAGTATATGTGTGGAGAAGCTGTAGAAGCATTAGGTCTAAAAATACCTGGGACAATTAAAAGGAGGTTCATCAGGACAAATTTGTGTAATGGAGGCATCAGGAGGGCTTCTCTGGGTAGGGCATTCTACAGATTCACTGCAGCAATAACCACTCTGCCTTGCAGAAATCTGGGCTGCTGAGCTTTAATTTTTTGTGTCATGACCTGCACAACTTATATATAAAAATGGAGGGCAACAGACAAACAAAGAAATATAGATTCCACTTGAATTATCCATCCATCCCCCTCTCCTCCCCCAGTGAAACAAATGCTATGCAGAGTGTGGAGTTAAACAAATTACATTTCTTCTAAGCAAGACCCCTTTGCGCAACCAAAGGCTTATACCAATTGACTATCAACAAGTCAGTTATATACATGGGGTTTGTCAATAACTCTGTTTAATGACCACCCAGAAAGAGAGCAAAAAAATAAGTTTGCCCTTAGAATTGTGGCTTCTTTCCCCTTTCTCACTTTCTTTTTTTTCTCTTCCCCTGCCCCCCACATCTCTATCTGTGTCTCTGCCAGTTCCTATATTTCAGGTACAAAGGCATAGAAATAGAATAAAGGGGAAAACCATGGTTGGCTAACAGCTAGTTGGCGCAGTCTCTTTGGCAGTCTCTACTACCTGCTGTTAATATTTCTTTTGAAAACTGGCTTTTTTCTCTCCCTGATTCATGATGGGTTGAATACAGTCACCCAATTAAGAACTGCTAGTAAACAAGGTACAAACGTGATGCTTCGATACAGAGAACCATTTGAAAAAAGAACAATGCTCCTGAAAACAAGGATATGGCTATTTACCTACATGCCTATTTCTTTTTCTTTGTTTTTAAGACAGAACTAACTACAGATGTATGTTCCTATTTCCCAGAAATATTGTAGTGGTTTTTAAAAAAAGAATTGTCACTGTTTTCCACCCAAAAACAGCCATGCTAAACAATTAGTTTAGTTTAAATAGTTTCATTTATAGGCTGGCGTACACAGGAAGAGCCTCCTTGAAGACTGTGTTATTTTTGAACCAGGCATATTCTGGTACTGGCAACAGTGGCTTGCTGGCTAATCTTTCTCACACAAGGTCAGGCAAAAGGAAGTGCCAAAGATGGCTTCATTTTGGCAGTTTCACATCTGGCCTAGAAATGGAAGAAGATTTAATAGGCCACATTTCTTCCCATGAGAAGATTCTTAGCGGCTCATAACTAGACTTAAAAATAAAATAAATAACTTGTTAAAATATCATAGCAATTAAAATTTAGTCAAATGCTTAACAGCATTAACTTTAAAGAAAACTAATAAGCTTAATAAAGAGTAAACACCAGCATCCAGGGACTCAGTTACAAGTTAAATGTTAAATGTCAAAAGTCTGCCAGAAAAGATGATTCTTCAGAAAGATAAAAGGGATGGGGCCAACCAACCTTCTCAAAAGAGAGAATTCCACAACCTTAGAGCTGTCCCAGAGAAGAACCTCTCTCATGTCCCCATCAAGTATTGATGTATCAGAAGTTGTTGAAATGAAGTCAGTGTGATAAAAGCATGTGAAGTTTTTAAAACTTTTATACTTGTCCTTGTCTAAAGCAGGGCATGGTGATTCTTAAAACAAAGATTTGTAAAATGTAGGATTTTTTCATTTGGCTTATTCCAGATGAGATATTATTTCCCCTCCAGCTGAGTATTAGCTGCTAAAGACAATGGCTGATATCTTGCTTTTTCTCTAGATTTTCATCTGGAATGATTCTCCAGTATGATGTAGCATTGTTCCATTTAAGGCATTATGGTGATATTCTGACTGAATATATCATAACCTGTCTGGCTATATTTGAAGAGTGCTATCATATTCCCTCTGTTTCCTTTCCTCATGTGTAATTGCAGGCACACCCCCCCAATAAAGGACTCAGACACTGGTGAAAGTGGATAACGGCATTGGGCCACATTTATTGATTCATGCCCTAGTCCGAATTATAAATTTCTATTGGTATTTGACCAATTATAATTCTTAAGGCAAGCAGGCCGAAGTAACACTGGTAAGGTGCCACCCAAAATTGCCAACGGCAATTGTTACAATGTATCTATTTGTATCAATTTGTTTGTTGACAACAAACAAATTGTTGACCGTAGTCAATATCTAACTAATGACCCCACCCTCTGACGTGTATCCATAAAATCACGGGGTGATGCATGCTGTCTAGCTGTAGCCATCACCCCGTCGCCTGGTTCGTCGTTGACCGGACAACATTTAACCAACTTATGCCTGTCTAGTGTTGTCCAGTCAATTGCGAACCTGCAGGATACCTGTGGGTCATAAATGTTTACCTTACCAGTGCTACCCGCCCATGTGACCAAAGTCAACAGCAGCAACAGAAACCCCTATATCAAACCATAGCAACAGTGTGGGATGGGCGAAAAAGCCAGGACCCGAGAGCCAATTGTGAGTCCCAGCCAAAAATTCCCACCCGGCCCCGAAGCGACCAACATATCACCCTGTTAACTAGGGAGGGGGTGGAGGGGGAAAACTTCTCCGCTCCGTCGCTTTGCAAAATGGCAGCTCGGCTGCCTCGTGGCCACCCCTTTTATAAGGGTGCTGGCCACACCCCCTAACTACCCGGATGCCTTCGTCCGGTGGGAGGGGCCCCGCAAAGAGCGCGGCGGCCATTTTGGCACCGCGCTTGCATTGCAGGCACACCCCCCAATAAAGGACTCAGACACTGGTGAAAGTGGATAACGGCATTGGGCCACATTTATTGATTCATGCCCTAGTCCGAATTATAAATTTCTATTGGTATTTGACCAATTATAATTCTTAAGGCAAGCAGGCCGAAGTAACACTGGTAAGATGCCACCCAAAATTGCCAACGGCAATTGTTACAATGTATCTATTTGTATCAATTTGTTTGTTGACAACAAACAAATTGTTGACTGTAGTCAATATCTAACTAATGACCCCACCCTCTGACGCGTATCCATAAAATCACGGGGTGATGCATGCTGTCTAGCTGTAGCCATCACCCCGTCGCCTGGTTCGTCGTTGACCGGACACGTTTAACCAACTTATGCCTGTCTAGTGTTGTCCAGTCAATTGCGAACCTGCCGGATACCTGTGGGTCATAAATGTTTACCTTACCAGTGCTACCCGCCACACGGGGAGGCTTCCCAAAAGGCTCACCGCCCCCCCCCCCCCCAAGACCGTCAGCTCGGTCAACAGGCCTGCTCGCCAGTCCACTAACAAGAGGTCCATACCTCCCTGCGACAGATGGGCCCCATCCCCTGAGTAAAGCTCGTAATTTTGCAGACTGATGGCGGGGAGGCGAATGACGCGTCCCCCACCCTTGTCGAAAAGGAACCGGGCAATAGCCGCGTTCACGGAGCGTCGGCTCAGTTAAGAGCCTCGAGGCCGAACGCCCCCCTGTAAGCGTACCGCGGTATCGTGTCCGACCAATTGAGTGTTGTGGCAGGCCACACATAATGTGAGTAGGGCAGGTCACTGCAAATCGCAAGCTTCCGCGATAGGCCAGCGACCTGCCCCAAGCCATTGCCCCCAAGGTACATAACCAGGACATCAGGCAAGTCAGCATCCCTGATGTAGAAAAGGAATGGCTACAGTTCCCGCCATAACATGCTGCGCTTACCATACCACCTGAGACGTGCGGATGCACCCAGTCCCAGTCGGGGTCCCCACTCAGTCGCCGCAGCGTAACATGCTGCCCTGTGCAGCGTAACGCGCTGCCCTTTGCAGCGTAACGCGCTGCCCTGCGCACGTGGCCATGGCCCACCAGCCATACTGTCACCGGTGTAATACGACACCCAGGGTTTGTCAAGGAAAAAAAGGGGGGAGAAACAGTGCAGTGACTAAACTGGTACTCACGGTTGAAGAGGGCGAACACAAAACTGAAAACATTGTGATCCCCACCCTCCCATGCGGCGTATTTCAGCCCCGGAGTACCCAAAAACAGCTGCACTAGAAGCCGCCCCCATCCTGAATGAATGGGTGCCGCAACGAGCCCCAGGGAGGCCACCCTCCAAAATTGAAATTTAGTAAGGGGAGACCCACCTTGGTGACAGAAAAACGGGCCATGGTGCGTGCCACGCAGTGCAAGGAACTCCTGTAGGGCACCAACCGGACAGATGTCTGCCAAGGAACATCGTAGCAGTCTTACTCCACTGCCTACGCCGTGCTGATCCGTTTTAGAGGAGCGTATCCTCAACTGAGCCCAATCATTGGCCACATAGACATCTTCGAGTTCCGGTGCCCTACGACTTGCATCCGCCTTAGACAGCATCACAAGCTCACTGATGCGGAGCGCTCCAAAAAAGGCCACCGTTGTAGCCGCATGAAACAGGGCTGCCTCATACCTATCAAAACATAGGTCATGCCAGCCCCGAGCTAGTTAGGTAAGAACCCCTGGGGAAATTGGGTGGCGGTCGTCCAGGCTACGCCCACGCTCCCGCACCCACCCCTCCAAAACGTATCTCACACGGATGTCAGCGGTATTGTCCGCATGACCGCCTACTTTGGCCATGAAAGCCAGCGCTGACAGCCTGGATGCTATGGTACGAGGCGCGATGCCCTGGGCATGTAGGTAAACCATAAATCGGAGGATGTGGGCCACTGGGATCGGCCAGGTGTCTGGCAGCCGGAATTGGGCACAGAATGCTCGGAAAGAATTGAATACATGGTGATACGCCTTACGCGTGCGTGGCGCTAGCGACATGCCGATCGCCCGGTTCACCTCTCCTTGCCAATGGTCCATATCTCGTCCGGGAGTGGCGAGGGAAATTCCTCCACATCCGGGGCCAAGGCACGGAACCGGGAGATCTGCAGGCGGGACAAAGCGTCAGCGATATCATTATTGACCCCCGGGACATGCCTGGCCTTGAACAGCACATTGAGGCGCAGGCTGCGCAATACAAACTGGCGCACCAGGTCCATGACCCTGGGAGATTTAGAGGTTTGTGAGTTGACAATGTGGACAACGGCCGCATTGTCACACCAGAAATGAACAACCGAGTTGGCCCACTCCTCACCCCATAGCATCAAAGCCCCCAGAATGGGAAAAAAAATTCCAGATAAGTAAGATCACACAGGCGACCCGTGCCCGACCAGGCTGGTGGCCACCCACCATAGGCCCACTTCCCATTGAAGTACATCCCATAACCCAGGGATCCCGAGGCATTGGACTGTATCTGGAAACGAGGGGAAGCCAGAAGGTCAGACCTCCAAAATGACACCCCATTGAACTCCCTCAGGAACTGGAGCCAGATAAGCATATCTGCCCTGATACCCCGGGTCAGTCTCACCCTATGGTGGGGCCTGGACAAGCCTGTCATGGCGTCGCACAAGCGCCGAGCAAATGCCCTGCCCGGTGCGACCACCCTGCAAGCGAAATTGAGGTGACCATGTAACACCTGCAGTTCCCTCAGTGATGCCTTGCGTTTAGCAAGCAAGTCCGAGATAAGGGCCACTATCCTTGACACCTTATCCCCTGGTAACCTAGAAGCCTGCGCTACCGTGTCAATCTCCACCCCCAGGAAGACTAGCTGTGTAGATGGGCCCTCGGTGTTTTCTGGCGCTAAAGGGACACCCAGTTCCTCCATTAGCATCTGAAATGTGTTGAGGAGACGTGTGCACGCATCCCAGCCCCATTCACCCCCGAATAAAAAATCATCCAGGTAATGGGCTACAGACCGGGACCCTGACCTGCGGACAAAAGCCCACTGTAGAAAGGTGCTGAAATGCTCGAATGCCGAGCATGATATGGAACAGCCAAAAGGCATGGCCTTATCGAAATAATATTCCCCCCGGAACTTGAAACCCAGCAACTCAAAGTCACCCGGGTGGACTGGCAGAAGTCGAAAGGCAGACTTAATGTCGCACTTAGCTAACAGCGCACCCAGGCCACATGAGCGCACCATGCGCAGCACCTGGTCAAAAGATGTATACCTGACCGAGCAAAGGTCATCAGGGATAGCATCATTGACCGATCGGCCGGCTGGGTAGGACAAGTGATGAATCAGGCGGAACTCACCCGGTGATTTCTTGGGCACAAAGCCCAAGGGTGACACTTTAAGGTTGGGGAACGGGGGTGCAGGGAAATGGCCAGCGACCCTGCCAGCATCAACCTCCTTAGTAATGCTGGCAGCAGCCACCTCCTCCCTTCCCCTAAGGGACAAAAGGTTGGGGGCGTCTTGGGGGGACCTATCACCCTGAAATGAATACGGAACCCCAGTCGAAAACCCTGAAGCAGGTAAACTGCGTCTGCCTCCCTCGGGTACAATGCGAGCCAACGCTCCAACATGTCCACATTAATTGGGGAGGGGGCCTTTCGATGGACCAGCTCCCTCTGCGGCAGTCTTGCCAGCCCCTTGTCCACCCCTACCCCTGCCCCACATCCCTCCAGGCCTGGGGCAGGCGGATGCAGCATGGGGGCCAGCACAAGAGGGGCACTCATGCCTGTACCGGCAATTCTTCCTATTGCAGGAACCATTGGACGAGAAAGTCCAGCACAGCAGGCGGGCTGGAACCCCCTGCCCCGCCACCTGGCGGGGTATCTGTGCTGGGGCCGCTCGCTGGACCGCGTGTCCACAATGGTATCTTTCCCCAGGTGCCGGGCGCGTGGGAGTCATATACAGAAGCCACAGCTTCTGGCAGGGCTCGTCCCACCTCATCTCTGGGTGCAGGGGGATTCGCATACGGAATTCTTCATCGTAAGCCAACCACGCCGGGCCCGGGAAGTCAACCATCGCCCGGTATATATTGTCCAAATACTGGACAATCGGGATTGCCAGATCTGGCCTGGCCCTGAGGTAAACCGCCATGTATATGAGGTACGCTGGCAACCAGTTGGCCCACGAGCGTTGCGGCTTACGACGACGTGCCTGTTCCTTATCCTTCTCATCCTGCACCTCCCTCTCCTCCTTGGTGGGCTCTCTGTTAAGAAGGGAGAAGATGTCCACATACTCCCCACGCCAGATCTTTTCTTTGGTAGCCTGGGCCAGATGATCCCCAAGGGGCAAGGAATACCCCGCTGTCGGCAATGCCGACATTGGCACGGTGGGAACTCTGGGCATTGCGAAAGGAGCCTGGACCAACCCGGTCACCCCTAACACGTTCCCGACTGAGTAGGAGGCACCACCCCAAACAGGGCCCTCGGTGGGAAGAGAAGTCGCCGGGTGGGACGTCGGCGACTGAACCATCGCGCCACCCGTGTGAGGCCATGGCCACTGAAATGTTCCCCCCAAGGTAGCTAGGTGTGTGGGTGCACTAGATTGAACCGCATACTCACATGCTGCACCCCTGTGGGCCGCCCCCACCGGGGGTTCCAGGCCACTGGGGGCATCGGAGCTCACGATCGCGACTGAGCTCGTCGATGGGGCCTGCTCCGCACCAGCCTGTTGATTGGGGAGCTGCGAGGCAGTGGCCGACGCCAGCCCACGCGCCTCGGGCAGCTCGACCCGTCCCGCCGCCTGCTGCTGCCCGGCAGACGAAGCCTCAACCTGCGCCCCAAAAGGCATCCCCGGGTGGTTAACCCTCACGAGGGATGCCTCGAGGGCCGCAACACGGGCCAGAAGGGCCTCAACATTAACATAGCCCCCTAATCCAAGGGGGGGAGCAAAGTGCCGGCCGGCCCACGGGCTGCAGGCGCCGGTCCAGGTCCCTGGACGCCGGGGCCCGAATACGGCCAAGAGCCCAGGCCCGGCCCCTGCGGGGCCGGGGGCATGCCCTGCCAGGGTAGGGAACCCAACCACCCCCCATGGCTGGAACCCCCCGCAGGAAGCTGCGTACTAAGAGAAGAAGGCCCCGAAGAATGGGCCATGCCAGGGGCAGTGGCCATTGCTTGCGGGCTGGGGGCCGCGGCCCCTGCCGGGCCAGTATGCGGATGCCCCGCCTCAGGCCAAGGGGCTATCAACCCCATCCCACCGGTCCCAGTGGGCTCTGGCAAGGGGGGCTGCTGAGAAGGCACAGTCGCGGTCCTCCGACCCGGCTGGCGCCTCCGCGCAGAGCGAACCGCGTTCGCAGTTGCCTTCTTCTTAGAGGGCATAGCAACGATCTGCTGGGAAGCCGGAGAAAGAGAAGGAAAAAACGCCACCCAAGAGGCTTCCCGGCTAAAGGCAAGAGCGACGGAGGTAAGAGGGGAAAAACTTCTCCGCTCCGTCGCTTTGCAAAATGGCAGCTCGGCTGCCTCGTGGCCACCCCTTTTATAAGGGTGCTGGCCACGCCCCCTAACTACCCGGATGCCTTCCTCCGGTGGGGGGGGGGCCGCAAAGAGCGCGGCGGCCATTTTGGCGCCGCGCTTACAATATGCCCAGTTCTTTCAGTCTTTCCTCATAGGGCTTGGATTCCAGTCCCTTAATCATCCTTGTTGCCTTCCACTGAACTTGTTCCAGTTTGTTGTCATCCTTCCTAAAGTGCTGTGTTCAGAACTGAAGAAAGTACTCTAGATGTGCTCCGACAAGTGCCAAACAGAGGGGTCTAGTACCACATAGAGTTTGGTCACTATACTTCTGTTAAAGCAGTGGCTTAGTGGTTAAGATGCTGAACTTGATTACTGGAAGCAGTTTGAGGCCCAAGTGTTGCGCAATGAACTGGACTCCCATTGTCTATCCCAGCTCCTGCCAACCTAGCAGTTCAAAAAGCAAAGAATTGCAAGTAGATAAATAGGTACTGCTTCAGTGGGAAAGGTAACAGCATTCCATGTGCTTTGGCAACTAGTCTTGCCTGCCGCATGAACATGGAAACATCTGCAGATGCAGACAGTGCTGCCTCTTTGGCTGTAAACAGAGACTAGCACCGCCCCTATAGTCAGATATGATGGTCTTTTGAGCAAGAGAGACCTAGTACCTCCCGGATTTTTGAGACTATGCTTCTTAAACTAACCTAAAGTAGCATTTTCGTTTTTGCAGCTACTTTGTATTATTGTATTTTTTCAGCTTGTGATACAGACTAAGTGCAATATCCTTTTCACTTGTAGTATTACTGTTGAGTCCGGTGCTAAGAAGTACTCTGACCAGCAGGATTGGGTCAAACACAAGTGATTTATTATCAGCTCAGGAAATTGGGCTGGGGAATATGCACAAAGTGGCTTGCTTATATACAGTGAGAATGCAAGCGCGGCGCCAAAATGGCCGCCGTGCTCTTTGCGGGCCCCCCCCCCCATCGGATGAAGGCATCCGGGTAGTTAGGGGGCGTGGCCAGCTCCCTTATAAAAGGGGTGGCCACGAGGCAGCCGCGCTGCCATTTTACGAAGCGACGGAGCGGAGAAGTTTTTCCCTCTTACCTCCGTCGCTTTTACCTTTACCGGGAAGCCTTTTGGCTGCTGAATTTTCTCGTTTTCGGCTTCCCATCGATTGGCTGAGATGCCCTCGAAGAAGAAGGTGGCTGCGAGCGCGGCTCGTGCGGTTCGGAGGCGCAATCCGGGTCGGAGGACCGCGGCTGCGCCTCCCCAGCAGCCGCCTTTGCCTGCACCCACCGGGACCGGTGGAATGGGGTCTATTCCCCCTTGGCCGGATAATGGGGGCCCACGCACGGGCCCGGTGGGGGCTCCGGCCCTCGGCCCGCAAGCGGTGGACACCGCTCCTGGTGTTGCCCATTCCACTGGGCCTTCCTCCGCAGGGGCGCAGCTCGCTCCGGGGCCTTCCAGCCTTGGGGGGTGGTCTGGTCCCCTCCCCTGGCAGGTTGCTACATCGGCCCTACCGGGCCCGGGTGTGGGGTCGTGGCCCTCTTCGGGCCCCGGGGTACAGAGACCTGTACCCATGCCTGTAGTAGGCGGGCCGGCTGGCCCTTTGCCCCAGGTCAGCGTGGAAGCCTTACTGGCCCGCGTTGCAGCCCTCGAGGCATCACTGGCCCGGGCTAGCCACGCTGGGGCTCCCTTTGGGGTTCATTTCGACGCGTCGTCTGCCGGGCAGCGGCAGGCGGCGGGACGGGTCGAGCTGCTTGAGGCGCGTGGCACGACCTCGGCCACTGCCTCGCAGCTCCCCAACCAACAGACCGGTGCGGGTCAGGCCCCATCGACGAGCTCTACGACGGTCGTGAGCTCCGACGCCCCCAGTGGGCCGAAACCCCTGGTGGGGGTGGCCTATGGGGGTGCAGCATGTGAGTATGCGGTTCAAACTAGTGCACCTACACACGTGGCCACGTTGGGGGGGGGGGCTTTTCAATGGCCTTGGCCTCGCGCGGGTGGTGCGGCGGTCCAGCCGCTGACGCCCCACCCGGCGACGACAACTAACACTCAGGGCCCCGTGGTGGGGGGTGTTTCCTACCCTGTGGGGAATGTTTTGGGGTTGGCTGGGTTAGTACAGGCCCCTTTTCAGATGCCTGCAGTTCCTGCTGTGCCTGTGTCGGCCTTGCCGACGGCAGGGTATTCCTTACCACTCGGTGACCATTTGGCACAGACCACCAAAGAGAAGATCTGGCGGGGGGAGTACGTGGATACCTTCTCACTCCTCAACAGAGAGCCCACCAAGGAGGAGAGGGAGGGGCAGGATGAGAAAGATAAGGAGCAGGCGCGTCGTCGCAAGCCACCACGCACGTGGGCCAACTGGTTGCCGGCCTACCTCATATACATGGCGGTATACCTCAGGGCCCGGCCGGATTTGGCAATTCCGATGGTCCAGTATTTGGACAACATCTATAGGGCGATGGTTGACTTTCCGGGCCCATCGTGGTTGGCTTATGACGAGGAATTCCGTATGCGGATTCCCCTGCACCCCGAGATGAGGTGGGATGAGCCATGTCAGAGGCTGTGGCTTTTGTACATGATGCCCACGCGCCCCGCGCCCGGGGAGAGGTACCATTGTGGACATGCGGTCCAGCGAGCGGCCCCAGCACAGGCTCCCCGCCAGGTGGCGGGGCAGGGGGTTCCAGCCCGCCTGCTGTGCTGGACCTTCTCGTCTAATGGTTCCTGCAATAGGAAGAATTGCAAATACAGACATGAGTGTCCCGCCTGTGCTGGCCCCCATGCGGCCTCTGCCTGTCCCAGGCCTGGAGGGATGAGGGGCAGAGGGAGGGGCGGACAGGGGGCTGGCAAGACTGCCACAGATGGAGCTAGTTCACTGAAAGGCTCCCTCCACAATTAATGTGGACATGTTGGGGCGTTGGCTCACATTGTACCCAAAGGGAGAGGATGCGGATTATCTCCTTCAGGGTTTTAGGCAAGGGTTCCGTATCACTTTCATGGGGGATAGGTCCCCTCAGGATGCCCCCGATCTTTTATCCCTTAGGGGGAGGGAGGAGGTGGCTGCTGCCAGCATTAATAAGGAGGTCGTTGCGGGCAGGGTCGCTGGCCCTTTCCCTTCACCCCCGTTTCCCAATCTTAAGGTATCACCCTTGGGCTTAGTGCCTAGAAAGTCACCGGGTGAGTTTCGCCTCATTCATCACTTTTCCTACCCAGCCGGCCGCTCGGTCAATGATGCTATCCCTGATGACCTTTGCTCAGTCAGGTATACATCTTTTGACCACGCGCTGCGCATGGTGCGCTCATGTGACCCGGGTGCGCTGCTGGCCAAGTGCGACATTAAGTCGGCTTTTCGCCTCTTGCCGGTGCACCCGGGCGACTTCGAGTTGCTGGGTTTTAAATTCCGGGGTGAATATTACTTTGATAGGGCCATGCCTTTTGGCTGTTCCGTATCATGCTCGGCCTTCGAGTGTTTCAGCACATTCCTAGAGTGGGCTTTCGTCCGCAGGGCAGGGTCCCGGTCTGTAGCCCATTACCTGGATGATTTTTTATTCGGGGGTGAACGGGGCTGGGACACGTGTACACGTCTCCTCAACACATTTCAGACGCTAATGGAGGAACTCGGTGTCCCTTTAGCGCCCGAAAAGACCGAGGGCCCATCTACCCTGCTAGTCTTCCTGGGGGTGGAGATTGACACGGTAGCGCAGGCTTCTAGGTTACCGCGGGATAAGGTGTCAAGGATAGTGGCCCTCGTCTCGGACTTGCTGGCTAAGCGCAAGGCATCACTGAGGGAACTGCAGGTGCTACATGGACACCACAATTTCGCTTGCAGGGTGGTCGCACCGGGCAGGGCTTTTGCTCGGCGCCTGTGCGATGCCATGGCAGGATTATCCAGGCCCCACCATAGGGTCAGGCTTACCCGGGGTATCAGAGCAGACATGCTTGTCTGGCTACAGTTCCTGAGGGAGTTCAATGGGGTCTCATTTTGGAGGTCTGACCTCCTGGCTTCCCCCCGCTTCCAGATTCAGTCCGATGCCTCGGGATCCCTGGGTTATGGGATGTACTTCAATGGGAAGTGGGCCTATGGTGGGTGGCCACCGGCCTGGGCAGGCACGGGTCGCCTGCGGGATCTCACATATCTCGAATTTTTCCCTATCCTGGGTGCTTTGATGCTATGGGGCGAGGAGTGGGCCAACTCGGTTGTGCATTTCTGGTGTGACAATGTGGCTGTTGTCCACATTGTCAATGCACAGACTTCTAAATCGCCCAGGGTTATGGACCTAGTGCGCCAATTTGTGTTGCGCAGCCTGCGCCTCAACGTTCTTTTCAGGGCCAGGCATGTCCCGGGGGTTAATAATGATATTGCTGACGCTTTGTCCCGCCTGCAGATCTCCCGGTTCCGTGCCTTGGCCCCGGATGTGGAGGAATTTCCCTCGCCACTCCCGGACGAGATATGGACCATTGGCAAGGAGAGGTGAACCGGGCGATTGGCCTGTGACTAGCGCCACGCACGCGTAAGGCGTATCACCATGCATTTAATTCTTTCAGAGTATTCTGTGCCCCATTTCGGCTGCCAGGAACCTGACCGATCCCGCTAACCCATGTTCTGCGGTTCATGGTTTACCTGCATGCTCAGGGCCTTGCACCTCGCACCATAGCATCTAAGCTGTCAGCGTTGGCTTTTATGGCCAAAGTGGGAGGTCATGTGGACAGCACCACTGACTTCCGTGTGAGACATGTTTTGGAGGGGTGGGTGCGCGAGCGCGGGCGTTGCCCGGACGACCGCCACCCGATTTCCCCAGGGGTTCTTACCCAGTTGGCCCGGGGCTGGCCAGGCCTCTGTTTTGATAGATATGAGGCAGCCCTATTTCATGCAGCCACAACGGTGGCATTTTTTGGAGCGCTCCACATCAGCGAGCTTGTGATGCTGTCTAAGGCGGATGCAAGTCGTAGGGCACTGGAACTCGAGGATGTCTATGTGGCCAAAGACTGGGCTCAGTTGAGGATTCGCTCCTCTAAGGCAGATCAGCATGGCGTAGGCAGTAGTGTAAGACTGCTACGGTGTTCTTTGGCAGACATCTGTCCGGTTGGTGCCCTACAGGAGTTTCTTGCACTGCGTGGCATGCACCATGGCCCGTTTTTCTGTCACCATGATGGGTCTCCCCTTACTAAATTTCAATTTTGGAAGGTGACAGGCAAAGCGCTGGCCAGTGTGGGCCTCCCGGGCGCCCGTTATGGCACCCATTCATTCCGAATAGGGGCGTCCTCCACTGCAGCTGCTTTTGGGTACTCCGGGGCTGACATACGCAGCATGGGAAGGTGGGGCTCGCAATGTTTTCAGTTTTATGTGCGCCCACTTCCGCCGTGAGTACCAATTTTTGTCACCTTACCTTCTTTTCCTCGTTCTTCTTTACAGACCCTGGGTGTCGTATTACACCGGTGACAGTATGGCTGGTGGGCCATAGCACGTGCACAGGGCAGCGCGTTACGCTGTGGCGACAGAGTGGGGACCCCGACTGGGACTGGGTGCATACGCAAGTCTCACATGGCATGGTAAGCCCGGGATGTTATGGCGGGAGCTGCTGCCTTTCCTTTTTTGAGGCCAGAATGCTGACCCGCCTGACATTCTCATCATACACCTAGGGGGCAATGATTTGGGCCAGGTCACCGGCTTATCGCTCAAGCATGCGATTTGCGAGGACCTCGCCTACCTGCATTACGTCTGGCCCGCCACAACCCTTGTTTGGTCGGACATGGTTCCGCGCCATGCGTACAGAGGAGGTTTCGACCTCCTGGCCCTTGACCGCGCTAGACGCATGGTGAATAGGGCAGTGGCGCGGTTCCTTATTGACAGGGCTTGGGGGAGGGTCAGTCGTCACCCCGCTATTAGTCTACAAAATTATGACCTGTATGCAGGGGATGGGGTCCATCTGTCGTGAGGAGGTATGGACCTCCTGTTGGGTGATTGGCGAGCAGGCCTGTTGACCGAGCTGACGGTCTGGGGGGGGGGCATCAGGCCTTCTTTGAAGCCCCTCCGTGTGGCGGGTAGCACTGGTAAGGTAAACATTTATGACCCACAGGTATCCGGCAGGTTCGCAATTGACTGGACAACACTAGACAGGCATAAGTTGGTTAAACGTTGTCCGGTCAACGACGAACTAGGCGATGGGGTGATGGCTATAGCTAGACAGCATGCATCACCCCGTGATTTCACGGATACGCGTCAGAGGGTGGGGTCATTAGTTAGATATTGACTACGGTCAACAATTTGTTTTTTTGCCAACAAACAAATTGATACAAATAGATACATTGTAACCAATTGCCGTTGGCAATTTTGGGTGGTACCTTACCAGTGTTACTTCGGCCTGCTTGCCTTAAGAATTATGATTGGTCGTTTTACCAATAGAAATTTATAATTCGGACTAGGGCATGAATCAATAAATGTGGCCCAATGCCGTTATCCACTTTCATTAGTGTCTGAGTCCTTTATTGGGGGGTGCGCCTGCAATGGCAGTTACACAAATGGCGGCAAAATATGAAAAAACGAATCAGCATTGTTTAAGACAGCTCTTTGAATTTGGTGCCTATTGAAAAGGCGCGCTTCCTGGCTTGTGCCGCTTGGCACGGCTTGAGTTCAAAAACAGAGCAAAACATAATTCTAATAAATACTACTTGGACACAACAATTACTGAGCCAAGTATCCTCCATCTTGTAACTGCTGCATTTGGGTATTTTCGCCTAGGTGTAAAATTTTGCATTTATCCCATTATTTCATTCTGTTGTTTTGATCCCAATGTTTGAGCCTATCAAGATCTTTTTGAATTATCTTCTTGACTTTACCATCACCATCAAATACAATGGCCAGCAGCCACCACTGTACCTGCTTAATACAGCATCACACAACATATATGAAAGAATAAGCAATTTACTCCTCAAATTGAAACAGCAATTTGGGTTGGGAAGTGGGAGGCTTCAGAAAAATCATGTACATTTGAAAGTCTTAAATCCAAGGTGCTGGTCTTACACTTTTCAGAGTTGGCTCTTAGCCCTGTGTTTTATAAAGCTTTTAAGACTTTGCAGAGGTGTTATAACCTTTACTCTCAAAATGTGCTGAAAATAATGATGTTGTTGATGTAAGCTGCTGTGAACTCTTCCAGCACCTCCAAAATTATATCCATTAGCCTTTGAAAAGGTGGCCATCTTACTTTGGAACAAGACAGGCAATGCAATCTACATGGAACAGCACTTTGGGGTAGTTAAAAAAACATTTTCTCCATTTGTTCATAAAAGTGTAAGAAATTTGTCTATATCTTTGGTTAGATCTCAGGTGGAGAGGCAGGAAGCACAATCTAGGTGCTCCAAAATGTCATCCAGGTAATGGAAGAAAACACCTGAAAGCTCCCCTTTTAGCCCTCATACCTAGTCTACATGGGATGTGATAAAATGGTTTTCCATTGCTAACTTTGGGATGGAAGTATCAGTTCCCAAAGATGCCCTCTTTTTACCTCTCTAATGAAGGCTTTCATTTCCCTCCATTCCTTTAACTGATTGTTGTAGAAGATTTGCAAGGGGTGCCTATCTGTTGCATCACTTCATAGGGTCCTTCCTGCTTGTATTGACAACTTGACTTTGGAGGAAGCCAACAAAGGACTTGATGTCCTGATGTGAAGCTCCATGGTTGGACTGTTTTGTCATATCAGCATTTTTCACCCAGATGAAACCAGCCTAAGATTTGAAAGCTAAGATGCCCACTTACTTAAGTCTATGTCTCCTTTCTAAAAGGCCCAAAATGTTGGGGGGAATTTGCTCTAAAGCAGTCTCAATTGACAATAGCTATCAATACCTCCCCTTTTCCATTTCCCTTAGGCCCTGGTTGTTGGTGTTTTTTGTATTTATGGCACGAGAGACAAAACTATTCAACTCACTTGTAGAATAGAACCTCTGGAGTATTTTCATTAATTCTTTGTCCCTAGAGAAGTGGCCAGCTGAGGATATATTGTGCACTGACAAGAAGACTGCAAGTTGTAGAGCTTGAGGAACCACCAATTGTACCTTCTAGTCATGGTCAGGGTTGAGGATGTTGGGATAAAAGCAATCCTGCACGGACTAATACTGGGTGTCAATGGGAAGAAGTTTTAGAGCTTATTATGATGGTTCTTTGCCATTAACTCAATTGGTAAAGTTCTTTTTCCACTTCTGGAATTTGAGGCAAGCCTCTGACCCCTCCTCATGTTTATTTCCCTTGCTTTCCTTGTTTTCTTAATAGTCACTTCTTTTTCCTCTGACCTCAGACCAAGCAACATTTTCAATTTTATTCTCCTAACTCCAATCACAAATGGTGACTTTAAGTTACCTTTTTTTTGTTATAAATGCTTCTAGAGTGATTTTTAACACATAAAGCGCTAATTTGTGTGAAGAAACCAAGAAGGGCAGTGATGAGACTTGGTTTACTGTACGTGTTGCTGCTGTGGCTTATTTCCTACCTCATGCTTTGCTAAATAGAGAAGTAATCAAAATTCCACAACATACATTCCAAGTGGCTTCATGTGATCTAAGGCTTGAATTTGTGTGGTGTTCTCCAGCTGTAATGGGTGGACCCATTTCCTGGATACACCAGCAGGACATGTGGCCATTTCAACCTTGACGGAGCTGGCTGGCACCTCTGGTTGGTTAGCCATTAAAGACCTGGCCAGTCTCTCTCAAAATAATGTCTCTGGAAAGGGTAGGAACTATTCCCATCCCATGGACCTTGTCTTGCACTTTTCTTTCTACGCATCATGTAGAATATGACTTCACATCTCTGTGGTTATGACCTAATAATACTGCCTGAACGGGACTTCTAGAAGCCCCTTTTACCAGGGTCCACCCCATCTCATGTCTACTAATGCTAGCAGTTATTTACTGGGTTATGCAAAAATATACTTCCCAACTCCAAGGGTCCTTCTCATCTCATTGCACACACTGGTTCAGCTGTAATTTATGATCTGGCTATCCTTCAGGATGTGTCTTCTGTTCTGGAATATTTTTAAAAAAATGGGAAGGAACAGCCAGGTCTCAAAGGGTCCATCAAGACATGTACAGAAGATAAGCTGTCTCAGCCAATAAACCTCAAATAATTTGAGATGGTTAATCATTTTCACCCTCTGAGTTTATGCTTCTGCTGAAATGGCCCACTTGCTCCTCTGAATTAAGTCACTTATCTAGACATAGCATCCCTTTCTTAATATTATTTTGGGCTTGGATCCCAAAAAAAACCCTAAATGTCTTCTGTAAGGCCCTTTATAGAACTTGTGCATTTGTTTGACAGGTTCCATCTGTCTGTGCAGATCTTATGTGAAGCCATTTCTCCCCTTCTCTCTTGAGCATACATTAGCACTTTTTGAATCCTTCACAGCACATTGAAGGGTTGCTTAGTTTAATCGAAGCCAATAATGCATTAATACATTACTCGTTGCGAAGCATGCTCTTAAATATTCCCTTGGATACTAGTTTAGCTAGATTTTATAGAAAGAACACACTGACATTGCTAAAGGTAATGGCTTAGTGTTTTACAAGACAAAACATACGTGGAGGTTAAGCTGATTGTATGAATTGATTTATGTGAATAGCTGTGAGTTCATAGTTACATAACACCTTTGGGGACTACAAATCTCTTATTCTTTTTCTAGTACGGTGGCAGAATTGCTGATGATAAACTCCTGGTGGTAAACTGCTTCAAAGGATGACCTTTTAGGTCCCATTTAAATTAGATCCTAAGCATGTAAAATACTTCCATGTACAAATTATAAAAAGTAAATAAAAATGCACAAGTGCCACATTGTATATCAGTTATCGTTCTGGTCAGTGGTGGGATTCAGCAGGTTCGCACCAGTTCGCCAGAACCAGTAGCAGAAATTCTGGCTGGCCCCACCCATCCAAGTTTTGAAATAAAGTAGTCCTAATTCGGGTGCAACACAGGGCTTTCCCCTGGCCACACCCACCATACCACACCCACTCCTTCTGGTTTTACTTTTTTTGTACTTCATCTTACTTCTGCCAGTTATGGGAGAGAGAGAAATTGGCACTAGGATCTACATTTATACTAGGATGACCATATGCCCTATTTGAACAATGTTTCATTTGCGTGACAACAGGAAACTGTTAGAAGAGAGAATAGAGATAATGTGGGAGAACAGGACTTGATGTTGCTTGAGACCAACACTGCCTCAGCATAGTCTTATCTGCTATGGTGAGACATTCTGTACAGTATTTCTGTTCCAATGACAGTACTTCTTTCAAAATGTAAAGCTATCTGTATGTATTAGCCTTCATACTGGGGTGCACAGAAGGAGCCTCCTCTAAGATTGTGGTATTTCTGAACCACAATCAGGTGTAACAGCAACCTTGTGTTACCAGCTAATCTATCTCACACTAGGTCAGGTGAAAGGAACTGCAGAATGAACTCACTAAAAGGTGCCTTCATTTTGGCAGTTTCATGCTGCAGCATTCACACGTATTTACAAGGGTGTCCTCTCTTTTTGGTGAGAAAGGGTCTACCTTTCACAGAGAAGGTACCTGAGTTTGTTTTTATACTCTACTTTTCTTTTAAAAAATCTTTAAGAAACAATCTTGCTGGTAGTTCTGAGAGACCTTAAGCATCTGGTGACATTGATGGGAAGAGCATGTCACTGGGAATGATGCTACTTAATAATGTAAGATTATTTTCTAACAATATTCTTGATCATGTCTAACGCTCAGAGAAGGAAATTGCCCTCTTCCTTCTTCTTCTCCTCTTCCTCTTCTTATCTTTTCAGTCAGCATTATAGTTGTTATTTATTTAAAAAATAAATCCAAGAGATATCAATTTTAAAACATTATACTATTTTGGATATTTATAGGATAGTATATGAGCCTGCAGATTCTTACCCACCCTGCCTCTGCCACAATTACCCCTTTAGATATATGGTAGCTGTATGTTTTTACGGGTGTAAAACCTGGGTGTAAGGAAGAAAGAGGCAGAGAAGGACACAGGCCCCAACTGCCCAGAAACCATCCAGAGGCCTTGGAGGGAGGTGAGTGAAGAATCGGCCCCTCCCTCCCACCCCATCCTAAAACCTGGGTGTAAGGAAGAAAGAGGCAGAGAAAGACCAGGCCCCAACTGCCCAGTAACCATCCAGAGGCCTTGAAGGGAGGTGAGTGAAGAATCGGCCCCTCCCTCCCACCCCATCCTAAAACCTGGATGCAAGGAAGAAAGAGGCAGAGAAAAACCAGGCCCCAACTGCCCAGAAACCATCCAGAGGCCTTGGAGGGAGGTGAGTGAAGAATCGGCCCCTCCCTCCCACCCCGTCCTAAAACCTGGGTCTAAGGAAGAAAGAGGCAGAGAAGGACACAGGCCCCAACTGCCCAGAAACCATCCAGAGGCCTTGGAGGGAGGTGAGTGAAGAATCGGCCCCTCCCTCCCACCCCATCCTAAAACCTGGGTGTAAGGAAGAAAGAGGCAGAGAAAGACCAGGCCCCAACTGCCCAGTCACCATCCAGAGGCCTTGGAGGGAGGTGAGTGAAGAATCGGCCCCTCACTCCCACCCCATCCTAAAACCTGGGTGTAAGGAAGAAAGAGGCAGGGAAGGACACAGGCCCCAACTGCCCAGAAACCATCCAGAGGCCTTGGAGGGAGGTGAGTGAAGAATCGGCCCCTCCCTCCCACCCCATCCTAAAACCTGGGTGTAAGGAAGAAAGAGGCAGAGAAAGACCAGGCCCCAACTGCCCAGTAACCATCCAGAGGCCTTGAAGGGAGGTGAGTGAAGAATCGGCCCCTCCCTCCCACCCCATCCTAAAACCTGGGTGCAAGGAAGAAAGAGGCAGAGAAAGACCAGGCCCCAACTGCCCAGTAACCATCCAGAGGCCCACGGGAGTCCTCCTAGAGTAGCAACACCCCAGAGGGAAACTAGGAAGGGCCGCGCTGACACTACAGACACTGCAGACACAGGAGACCCTCGACCACCCCCAGAAGACACCATCCGTAGCTGCCATCACAGTGAGGCCTGAGTTGGCGCCTTTAACCAACTTTCCGCAGCCCAAGGGAGGCGAGAGCTGCTGCATGCATGCAAGGGATCAGTAATCGAACTGAAATAATATAGTTGACTGAACATAGATGACTTATAGCAACTGACATAGTGACTGTGTCACTGTGTCAGTTTAGAGCTGACTGACATCAGTTCTAAACTGATACTGTGTTCTAAACTGTGATAAAATGCATGATGATGTTACCTTGTTTTAAACTGTGATAATATGTGTGATGGGGGGGGAATGGCGTAGAAACCGTCAAAGCACGCCAGGGAGTTTGCCAAGAAAACCCTATTGACCAAAGCAAAGGCAAAACAAAGGGACAAACCAGAGGAAACAGGAGGGATGCTCAGCACATTAGATGGACAGAAAGGGATGGGCAGGAAAGGGGGAGGAGAAATACAGTGTTGTAAGGATAATATTGCATAGGGACATGGAATGTAAGATCTATGAACCAAGGAAAGCTGGAAGTGGTAAAAAAGGAAATGGAAAGAATAAGTATTGACATCTTGGGAATCAGTGAGCTAAAATGGACAGGTATGGGCGAGTTCAGCTCTGGAAACCATCATATCTACTACTGTGGACAAGAAAACCTCAGAAGAAATGGAGTGGCCATAATTGTAAATAAAAGAGTGAGAAAAGCAGTAATGGGATACAATCTCAAAAATGATAGAATGATATCAGTTAGACTACAAGGCAAACCATTGAATATCACTGTAATCCAAATATATGCACCAACTACCAGTGCAGATCAAGCCACAGTAGACCAGTTCTATGAGGACCTACAACATCTTATAGAACAGACACCAAGAAACGATGTCCACATTATCTTAGGAGACTGGAATGCAAAAGTAGGAAATCAAAAAGTGGACGGAATAACAGGCAAGTTTGGTCTGGGAACACAAAACGAAGCAGGGCAAAGACTGATAGAGTTCTGCCAAGATAACACACTAGTCATAGCAAACACCCTTTTCCAGCAACACAAGAGGAGACTCTACACATGGACATCACCAGACTATATACTCTGCAGCCAAAGATGGAGAACCTCCATACAGTCAGCAAAAACAAGACCTGGAGCGGACTGTGGCTCAGATCACAATCTACTGATTGCAAAATTCAGGCTCAGACTGAAGAAAATAGGGAAAACTAATAGGCCAGATAGATATGATCTAGACAACATACCCAAGGAATACACGGTGGAGGTGAGGAACAGATTCAATGGTCTGGACCAGATAGACAGAGTACCAGAGGAATTATGGACAGAGATGAGAGACATTATGCAGGAGGCAGCAAGGAAAACTATACCAAAAGAAAAGAAGCGCAAGAAAGCAAAGTGGTTGTCGGACGAGGCTCTTAAAATAGCAGAGGAAAGAAGGAACGCAAAAGGCAAAGGAGAAAGGAAAAAATACAATCACTTAAATAAAGAATTTCAAAGAAAAGCAAGGAGAGATAAGGAAAGCTACCTAAATGAACAGTGCAAAGAAATAGAGGAAAACAACACAAGAGGCAGGACTAGAGATCTCTTTAAAAAAATTGGGGAAGTCAAGGGAACGTTCAAAGCAAAAATGATCACGGTAAAAGACAAAGATGGCAAAGAGTTAGTGGATGCAGAAGAGATAAAGAAAAGATGGAAAGAGTACACAGAGGAACTTTACAAAAAAGACCTAAACACCGCGGATAATAACAATGAGGGGGAAATTGAACTTGAACCAGACATCCTAGAGAGTGAAGTCAGAAAGGCCCTAAAAAGCACGGCAAACAACAAAGCCAGTGGATATGATGGTATCCCAGTTGAATTCTTCAAAGCCCTGAAAGATGATGGAATCAAGCTACTACATGCTATATGCCAGCAGATTTGGAAAACGAAACAGTGGCCACAGGATTGGAAAAGATCAGTATATGTCCCAGTCCCAAAAAAGGGCAATGCCAAAGAATGTTCAAATTATCGAACAATTGCGCTAATCCCACAAGCTAGCAAAGTGATGCTCAAGATAATACAGGATAGACTACAGCAGCATGTAGAAAGAGAACTACCAGAGGTGCAGGCTGGATTCAGAAGAGGCAGGGGGACCAGAGATCACATTGCCAACATACGCTGGATCATGGAGAAAACAAAGGAATACCAGAAACAAGCTTACTTCTGTTTCATTGACTACACCAAGGCCTTTGATTGTGTGGACCACAACAAAATGTGGCAAGTAATTAAAGAAATGGGAATACCAAAACACCTCATATGTCTCATGAGAAATCTGTACATGAGTCAAGAAGCAACAGTTAGGACAGAGTATGGAATGACGGAGTGGTTTGGAATAGGAAAAGGAGTAAGACAAGGCTGCATTCTGTCACCCTGCTTATTCAACTTATACACAGAGCACATAATGCGCAATGCAGGGATGGAGGAATCACCATATGGGATCAAAATTGCTGGGAGAAACATCAACAATTTGAGATATGCAGATGATACCACCCTAATGGCAGAAAGTGAAGAAGACCTAAAGAAGCTCCTGATTAGGTTGAAAGAAGAGAGTGCAAAAGCTGGCCTGAGACTCAATATCAAGAAAACCAAGATAATGGCAACAGGCGCTATAAGTCCCTGGAAAATAGATGGGGAAGAAGTAGAAGCAGTAACAGATTTTACTTTCTTAGGATCCAAGATCTCTGCAGATGGGGATTGCAGCCATGAAATAAAAAGGCGACTGATTCTTGGGAGACAAGCTATGAAAAACCTGGGGAACATAGTGAAAAGCAGAGATATCTCACTGCAAACAAAGGTCCGCATAGTCAAAGCAATGGTATTCCCGGTGGTAATGTATGGCTGTGAGAGCTGGACCATTAGAAAGGCTGAGCGAAGAAAAATAGATGCCTTTGAGATGTGGTGCTGGAGGAGAGTTTTGAGAGTCCCCTGGACAGCGAGGAGAACAAATAGGTCAATATTAGAAGAGATTAGCCCTGAGTGCTCCTTAGAAGGACAAATAACAAAGATGAAGTTGAAGTATTTTGGACATCAAATGAGAAGAGAGGATTCACTTGAGAAGGCCTTGATGCTGGGGAAGGTGGAGGGCAGAAGAAGAAGGGGACGGCCAAAGATGAGATGGCTAGATGGTATTGTAGAGACAATGGGCACGGGGCTGTGTGGACTAAGGAGGATGGTGGAGGACAGAGGTGCCTGGAGAGCGATGGTCCATAGGGTCGCAAAGAGTCGGAATCGACTGTGCGACTGAACAACAACAGCTGTATGTTTTTAGCTTCTTAATTAGTTTGTCCTTGGCTGTACATGATTTCATATTCTATGCATCATGTGAAACTTAATATCACTGTGTAAATATAATCTACATCATCTCACAGTTTGCTTTTTATCTGTTTTTCTGGTTCTCTTATGTATGTTTATCTGCAATGCTGTCAACTTACAGGATGAATGCCTGTTTTATTCTGATTATTTTTGGCTGTGAGCATGTTTTAAAAAATACACTAATTATAAATTAGTGATCATATTCCCGTAAACACTAAATTATGCTTGGTAAATGAGGCATTATTATGGATCAGAAGTCTGGGAGAATCAACATAACATCAAAGGAATTATTTTGCTTGGTTAGTCTCAAGTTAGGGTGTGTCTTGATTAGTAAAAAGTACATTTTTGTTGGCTTTGCCAGGTTCGAAATCAGTTCAAAGACCAATGAATACACAATATATTAACTTGCAAAAAATGTGGTCCATCTTAAGCCAACCATCATGGGTTGTTTATTTTACACCAGTTCTGTATTCTTCTGTGTGCACCTGTATGGTGATACATACTGTGTCTCTTGGTTTGCCCTGTAAAATTTGCAGGATTCCCCACAGCTTGAATGGACTGTGGTGGCTCAAGTGTTTAAAACACTGAACTCGCTGACTAGAAGGTTGGAGTTCGATTCTCAGGTACTGCATGATGGAGTGAGCTCCCATCTCTGTCTCAGCTCCTGCCAACCTATCAGTTCAAAAGCAAGAAATTGCATCCATGCCTGCCACATCATACCTGCCAAGCACAGCTCCAGACAATATGGGACCTGTGAAGAAGGCTTCTGCGCAGAACCCTTCTACGCATGCACAGTAGCTACTTCCCCCCGCCATCAAATTACGGGATGGCAGTGGGTCCAGGTGGGAAAGTAGAAAAAGCGGTGCTGAATTATGGGAAATCCCGGCCAATATGGGATACTTGACAGGTATGTGCCACATGTCTACAGAAATGTCTGCCAATGCAGACAACACTGGCTATAAACAGAGATGAGCACTGAACCTTAGAGTCTCGCTTTCAAGCAAGGGCAACCTTTACCTTTACCACAGCCCCCCCCCCCCCCCCAATTCCTATAGGTACAATGCTACAACAGTTCAGCAGGTAATTTCCTGTCATGTCAAAGAACTGTTGCAGTATTATAACAGTTAAATGTAATAACAAGTTTTTTTTTAATGGTAACAACTGTCAGGTATGGAGCAGGGTTGATAAGGGCTGTGTATCAGGAAGAAAACTCTAGGCCAGACTGGAAGGGAAATTAGAAGGCTTCTTGGTGACAACAACTGCAGGGTTTTAAAATCACGTTAAGGTAAGGTTTCCAATGGATGTGCAAACCAATACAAACATGACATGACTTTAGTTTAGTTTTTAAAAAAAATATGGGACACCCGATTCTTTTGACATTCAAGACATTACCTTAGTCTGTCACAAGCAGCAGAGGTGAGTTTTTTCAAGCAGCTCTGTATTCTGTGTGCACCAACATTGATGACTCTTTACCTAACTTTCTGATCATTAGTACTATGCCTGGTTTGAAAACAAAGATTCCAGTTGGGGCTATGATGCATAGTCCTAGATATACGTATCTATACTTCACAAATTTATAAAATTCTGTTCATTACCCCTGGGGGGTGGAGGTCGAAGACATTCTGAACGTTGGCTTTTAAAGCCACTTTTATTTTAACTTTAAAAAAAATATTATTTCCATCTTCTTGTGCATTGCTTTGACAGCCTGTGGGTAATAAATACTTTAAACAAATGATAATAAACATATAATGAGAAGTACATTACTTACATTGCAGGGACATTTAAGCCCTCAGGGAGTGAGATGTTGACAGAAAATTAGATTTCCCAAGTAGCTTGGCATTTGGAAAGGTGCCATTTCAGTATTTAAGTTAACAGGAAGGAAGGAGAAGGAATAGCAATAGCAATTATACTTGTATACTTCCCCATAGCACTTAGTGCAGTCTTTGGGTGGTTCACAAAATGATTAGCATTTTACCCCCAACATACTGGGTACCTTACATATGTAAGGAAGGAATTCCAGGACAGAATCTTTCCAAATAGGTCTACAGTAAGATCTGCCCATTATCACTAATGCCATTTGTTTTGCCCAAGAAATGGAGATGTGGAAGAAAGTGAGGAGGTAGCAGGACATTGGTTAGCTTGCAGGCTAGCTGGAAGAGCCATTGTGGTCCTGATGTTGAACTTTACAGTTGGCCAGACATGTTCTGATTGTTTATTTTTTATGAGTATAAATATGGCTTAGTTTGCTAGGCCCATTTCCTAATATAACAAGACATTTCTCTTTGCTAGTAACGGGATGAATTCAATTATGTCTTGGCACATTCTAGCTATGCAGTTCCTTATTTGGATGGATAACTGGGTGAACTGTTCTGTACTATGCTGCATACATTAATGCATAGATGGGCACCCAGAAAAGTTGAGCAAATGCAAGCGCGGCGCCAAAATGGCCGCCGCGCTCTTTGCGGGCCCCCCCCACAGGACGAAGAATCCGGGTAGTTTAGGGCGTGGCCAGCTCCCTTATAAAAGGGGTGGCCACGAGGCAGCCGTGCTGCCATTTTAGCTAAAGCGACGGAGCGGAGAAGTTTTTCCCCTGTGTCTCCGTCGCTCCTTACCTTGCGGGAAGCCTTTTGGCGGCGAATCTTCTTTTCGGCTTCCCTCTCCTGCGATTGAGATGCCTTCGAAGAAGAAGGCAGCTTCGAGTGCGGCTCGAGCTGTGAGGAGGCGCAACCCGGGTCGGAGGACCATGGTGGCGCCTCCCCAGCAGCCACCTGTCCAGGCCCCCGCCGGGGCCGGCGGAATGGGGTCCATCGCCCCTTGGCCGGACGCGGGGGATCGGAATGCGGGCGCGGCAGGGGCTCCGGCCCGCGGCCCGCGAGCGGTGGACACCGCTACTCTCTCTGCCCATCCTGTTGGGCCTGCCTCTCTTCCTCCTGGGCCTTCTAGCCTGGGCGGGTGGTGTGGTCCCCTACCTTGGCAGGTTCCTGCACCGACCCTACCGGGCTTCGGTGTTGGGCAATGGCCCTATTCGGGTCCTGGGGTACAGGGACCTGTACCCGCGCCTGGACTTGGCGGGCCGGCCGGCCCTTGGCCCCAGATCGACGTGCAGGCCTTACTGGCCCGCCTTGCGGCCCTCGAAGCGTCTTTAGCTCGGGCCAGCCAGGCTGGGGCTCCCTTTGGCGTCCCTTTTGCGGCGCCGTCGGCGGGAGGACAACAGGTGGCGGGCAGGGTTGAGCTGCCTCAGGCGGGTGGCGCGGCTTCGGCCACTGCCCCGCAGCTCCCCAGCCAGCAGACGAGTGCAGGTCAGGCCCCGATGATGAGCTCTACGTCGGTCGTGAGCTCCGACGCCCCCAGTGGGCCGGAACCCCCGGTGGGGGCGGCCCACGGGGGTGCAGCATGTGAGTATACGGTACAAGCCAGTACACCTGCACACATTGCTTCTATGGGGGGAGTTTTTCAATGGCCTTGGCCTCGCTCGGGTGGTGCGGTGGCACAGCAGCCGGCACCCCACTCGGCGACGGTAACTGCCACCCAGGGCACCTGGGTGGGTAGTTTGTCTTTCACTACGGGGAATGTACTGGGGGTGGCTGGGTTAGCTCAGGCCCCTTTCCCGGTGTCTGTGGTGCCTTTTTCGGCCTTACCAACTGCGGGGTACTCCTTGCCACTGGGTGACCACTTGGCTCAGGCCACCAAGGAAAAGATTTGGCGGGGGGAGTATGTAGATATCTTCTCACTCCTGAACAGAGAGCCCACCAAGGAGGAAAGGGAGGGACAGGATGAGAAGGATAAGGAGCAGGCACGTCGTCGTAAGCCGCCACGTACCTGGGCCAACTGGCTGCCGGCTTATTCAATTTACATGGCAGTGTATCTGAGGGCGCGGCCGGAGTTGGCTATTCCGATGGTCCAATATTTGGACAACATATACAGGGCAATGGTTGATTTCCCGGGCCCTTCGTGGCTGGCTTATGACGAGGAATTCCGTATGCGGATTCCCCTCCACCCGGAGATGAGGTGGGACGAACCGTGCCAGAGGCTTTGGCTTCTGTACATGACGCCCACGCGCCCCGCGCCAGGGGACAGATACCATTGCGGACATGCGGTCCAACGAGCTGTCCCAGCACAGGTTACCCGCCAAGTGGGATGAGCCATGTCAGAGGCTGTGGCTTTTGTACATGACGCCCACGCGCCCCGCGCCCGGGGAGAGGTACCATTGTGGACATGCGGTCCAGCGAGCGGCCCCAGCACAGGCTCCCCGCCAGGTGGCGGGGCAGGGGGTTCCAGCCCGCCTGCTGTGCTGGACTTTCTCGTCCAATGGTTCCTGTAATAAGAAGAATTGCAAATACAGGCATGAGTGTCCCACCTGTTCGGGCCCCCACGCAGCCTCCGCCTGTCCCAGGCCTGGGGGGACACGGGGCAGAGGGAGGGGCGGACAGTGGGCTGGCAAGGCTGCCACAGATGGAGCTGGTTTACCGAAAGGCCCCCTCCCCAATTAAGGTGGACATGTTGGAGCGTTGGCTCACAGTGTACCCGAAAGGGGAGGATGGGGAGTATCTCCTTCAAGGATTTAAGTACGGGTTCCGCATCCCTTTCATGAGTGATAGGTCCCCTCAGGATGCCCCCAATCTTTTGTCCCTCAAGGGGAGGGAGGAGGTGGCTGCTGCCAGTATTAGGAAGGAGTTAGATGCGGGCAGGGTCGCTGGCCCTTTCCCTTCACCCCCGTTTCCCAACCTTAAGGTGTCGCCCCTAGGCTTGGTTCCCAAAAAGTCTCAAGGCGAGTTTCGCCTTATTCATCATTTATCCTACCCAGCCGGCCGGTCGGTCAATGATGCTATCCCTGATGACCTTTGTTCAGTCAGGTATACGTCTTTTGACCACGCGCTGCGCATGGTACGCTCGTGTGGCCCGGGTGCCCTGCTGGCCAAGTGCGACATTAAGTCGGCCTTTCGCCTCCTGCCGGTGCATCCGGGTGACTTTGAGTTGCTGGGTTTCAAATTTCGGGGCGAATATTATTTTGATAAAGCCATGCCTTTTGGCTGTTCCATATCATGCTCGGCCTTTGAGCGTTTTAGTACCTTCTTAGAGTGGGCTTTCGTCCGCAGGTCAGGGTCCCGGTCTGTAGCCCATTACCTGGATGACTTTTTATTCGGGGGTGAACGGGGCTGGGACACGTGCACACGTCTCCTCAACACATTTCAGACGCTAATGGAGGAACTCGGTGTCCCTTTAGCGCCCGAAAAGACCGAGGGCCCATCTACCAAGTTAGTATTCCTCGGGGTGGAGATTGACACGTTAGCGCAGGCTTCTAGGTTACCGGAGGATAAGGTGTCCAGGATAGTGGCCCTTATCTCGGAGTTGATGGCCAAGCACAAGGCATCACTGAGGGAACTGCAGGTGCTACATGGTCACCTAAATTTCGCTTGCAGGGTGGTCGCTCCGGGCAGGGCTTTTGCTCGACGCTTATGCAACGCCATGACAGGGTTATCCAGGCCTCACCACAGAGTTAGACTTACCCGGGGTATCAGGGCAGACATGTTTGTCTGGTTACAGTTCCTGAGGGAGTTCAATGGGGTCTCATTTTGGAGGTCTGACCTCCTGGCATCCCCCAATTTTCAGATCCAGTCTGATGCCTCAGGATCCCTGGGTTATGGGATGTACTTCAATGGGAAGTGGGCCTATGGTGGGTGGCCACTGGCCTGGGCAGGCACAGATCGCCTGCGTGATCTCACATACCTTGAATTTTTTCCTATACTAGGGGCTTTGATGCTATGGGGCGAGGAATGGGCCAACTCGGTCGTGCATTTCTGGTGTGACAACGCTGCTGTTGTCCACATTGTTAATGCACAGACTTCCAAATCGCCCAGGGTTATGGACCTAGTGCGCCATTTTGTGCTGCGCTGCCTGCGCCTCAACGTTTTGTTCAGAGCCAGGCATGTCCCAGGGATTAATAATGATATTGCTGACGCTTTGTCCCGCCTGCAGATCTCCCGGTTCCGTGCCTTGGCCCCGGATGCGGAGGAATTTCCCTCGCCACTCCCGGACGAGATATGGACCATTGGCAAGGAGAGGTGAACCAGGCGATTGGCCTGTCACTAGCGCCACGCACGCGTAAGGCGTATCAACAAGCATTTAATTCTTACAGGGCATTTGCTGCTCAATTTCACCTGCCAGAGACCTGGCCTATCCCGGTTGACCATGTTCTGCGGTTCATGGTCCACCTGCATGCTCTCGGCCTCGCACCTCGCACCATAGCATCCAAGCTCTCGGCGCTGGCTTTTATGGCCAAAGTAGGGGGTCATGTGGACAGCACCACTGACTTCCGTGTGAGACATGTTTTGGAGGGGTGGGTGCGCGAGCGCGGGCGTTGCCCGGACGACCGGCACCCTATTTCCCCAGGGGTTCTTACCCAGTTGGCCCGGGGCTGGCCAAGCCTCTGTTTTGATCATTATGAGGCAGCCCTTTTTCATGCAGCCACAACGGTGGCATTTTTTGGAGCGCTCCGCATCAGCGAACTTGTGATGCTGTCTAAGGCGGATGCAAGTTGTAGGGCACTGGAACTCGAGGATGTCTATGTTGCCAAAGACTGGGCCCAGTTGAGGATACGTTCCTCCAAGTCAGATCAGCATGGCGTAGGCAGTGGCGTAAGACTGCTACGGTGTTCTTTGGCAGACATCTGTCCGGTTGGTGCCCTACAGGAGTTCCTGGCACTGCGTGGCATGCACCATGGCCCGTTTTTCTGTCACCAAGATGGGTCTCCCCTTACTAAATTTCAGTTTTGGAAGGTGACAGGCAGAGCCCTCGCCAGGATGGGCCTACCAGGTGCCCGTTATGGCACACATTCATTTCGTATTGGGGCAGCCTCTACAGCAGCTGCTTTTGGGTACTCCGGGGCTGACATACGCAGCATGGGAAGGTGGGGCTCGCAATGTTTTCAGTTTTATGTGCACCCACTTCCACCGTGAGTACCAATCCGATCACCTTACCTTCCTTTTTTCTCAATTTTTCTTACAGACCCTGGGTGTCGTGTTACACCGGTGACAGTATGGCTGGTGGGCCACAGCTATGTGCACAGGGCAGCGCGTTACGCTGCGGCAACAGAGTGGGGACCCCGACTGGGACTGGGTGAACACGCCAGTCTCACATGGCATGGTAAGCCTGGGATGTTATGGCGGGAGGTGCTGCCTTTCCTGTTTTCAAGCAGGAGTGCTGACCCGCCTGACATTCTCATCATACACCTTGGGGGCAATGATTTGGGTCAGGTCACCGGCTTATCGCTCAAGCATGCGATTTGCGAGGACCTTGCCTACTTGCACTACGTCTGGCCTGCCACAACCCTGGTTTGGTCGGACATGATCCCGCGCCATTCTTACAGAGGGGGCATTGAGCTCCTGGCCCTTGACCGCGCTAGGCGCGCGGTCAATGGGGCGGTGGCGCGGTTCCTTGCCGACAAGGCTTGGGGACGGGTCAGTCGTCACCCCGCTATTAGCCTACGAAATTATGACTTGTATGCAGGGGATGGGGTCCATCTGTCGCGAGGAGGTATGGACCTCCTGTTGGGTGATTGGCGAGCAGGCCTGTTGACCGAGCTGACGGTCTGGGTGGGCGTCAGGCCTTCTTTGAAGCCCCTCCGTGTGGCGGGTAGCACTGGTAAGGTAAACAGTATGACCCACAGGTATCCGGCAGGTTCGCAATTGACTGGACAACACTAGACAGGAACAAATTAGTTAAACGTTGTCCGGTCAACGACGAACCAGGCGACAGGGTGATGGCGATAGCTAGCCAGCATGCATCACCCCGTGATTTCACGGATACGAGTCAGAGGGTGGGGTCATGAGTTAGATATTGACTACGGTCAACAATTTGTTTGTTGTCAACAAACAAATTGATACAAATTGATACATTGTAACCAATTGCCGTTGGCAATTTTGGGGTGGTACCTTACCAGTGTTACTTCGGCCTGCTTGCCTTAAGAATTATGATTGGTCGTTTTACCAATACAAATTTATAATTCGGATTAGGGCATTGAATCAATAAATGTGGCCCGATGCTGTTATCCACTTTCAATGTTGTCTGAGTCCGTTATTGGGGGGGTACGCCTGCAAAGGACATTTTGGGCAATGGGTTTCTAGAAATTTGGAATTTAGGATAGTCTACTGAGTTTATATTAGATAAGCCAGGCTTATATACACCTTATCTCCTGTTTAATAATGGTAAAGATAAATGCCTCCCTTGCTTGAAAGCCAGTCGTGTCCAGTTCTGCTCATCCCCATTTACAGCCAAAGCATACAGAATGCTATTACCTTCCCACCGAAACGGTACCTAATTGCAATTTCTTATTTTTGACTGCTAGGTTGGCAGAAGCTGGGACAGAAATGTGAGCTCACTCCAACATGCAGCCTTCAGGTCTTGAACTGCTGACCACTGGCCTTCCAGTCATCAAGTTTAGCATCTTAACCACTAAGCCATCACTGTCCCCCTTGTCTACTGTTTACCAATGACTCAATGTGTAATGACTATTGTCATATTTTCTCATTCTTAGTGAGAAAGAAGACATACTGTACCAAAAAATATATTCCACTGGCAACAAAAAATGTTTTTGTCATGTACAAGAGCAGAAGCCACAACCTTTTTGTTAACCTCAGCATTAGCCTGTATACAATCACTTATATGTTGCACTAAAACTTTCTTTCTTTCTTTGCAAAACATGAGATTTTTTTTATGCTAGTAATGTTCCAAAAACCACTTCTGTGTTGTTTCTATCAAAAGCAGCAAAATGTGGAAAAATGAAAACAAACACCTTCTCGAATCTCATCTGACAGTACAGATTTCAAATGGCTTTCACATTCTAACCTGTAAAAATGAAATAAGTGAAGATTGACAATCCTACATGTCTCAAGAAGGGATCAATGCAAGGGTGGGAAAATTTATCTATTGAAGTAGAATTACTTCCTTTTGCTTTAGGATATAATAAAAGGTGTAATGGTTTATAATCTAGTGAGGCTGTCACTGAAAATATGGAGGTGATAGCCTCCCTTCTGACAGAGACTAAAAAATACATCTGGTTGGGGGGCCAGCAGTGACTCTGAACTTACAGCTGGGAGCTAATTCACACACTATATGTTCACTGAGTGACAGCTGCTATTCTTATGCCTACTCTCACTCTTCTTTGGTCCCCCCCCCCAAAGACACAGACACAGTGTTGGAGCTTCAACTTGGGCCATGACTTTATAAACTATTTAAACTGTGAAACCACTCTATTCTGCAGGGGACCTAACCTAGTGGGGAATGACTGAACCAAGAGCCTGATGGGATGCTACCTACCCCGGCTCTAGCCCCTTCTTGTATTATTGCATGAGAATGCACTTCTGGTTGGTGCTAATTTCTGGAGTGACATTTACGGGCAACCAGCTGCCAATCCATTGCCCACCAAATGGGTAAGACCACTATGTGACATCTCTGTACCCTTCCCATCCCCATCCCTAAATCTCAGGATCCGGGTGACCTAGACATTGGGCACAATTAATTAATTAATTTCCATCGGAACTCACCTTTACTAAATCCCCCATCCACACTACATGCCAGTTCTGACCTATTTAAAGTTGACCACACCCTCCATTGTCAAATACCCTGACATAGCCAACAGCATGGGGTAGGTGAAAAAACACCCCCTAAGCTTCAGCCAATCAGCTAACAAGCAAAGAAAATCCTATTTGGCCCTAGAAATGACCAGCAAAACTCATACTGAGAAAGAGAGTGGCCAGGTGGTCTGTTCAAGCTTGAAAAAGAGGCTGTTAGGAGGGGGAGACCCAACTTTTATGGGCCCCATAGTCCCTCTGCCCTACTGCCAGTTGGCTGGTGCCTGTTGGGACCCTCCAAGTGGCTCCACTTCTGGGGGGAGGGAGGCAAAGTCCACCTGCTTAGGCAGCTTCTATCATATAGATAAAAAGTAGCCTACTATGGATGGGTAGGCTGATATTTCTATTTCAAACAATTGCATTACCCTACAGTAGCATGAAAGGTAAACATGTCTGTGTAGTGATTCTCATGTCTTTTGGGGGTGGGGTGGGGTGGATTGCTACAACTCCAGAATCCAACAGACAACAAGGGGATTGTGTTGTAATTGTGCCCATGCTGGCTTTTATTTTCTTAGAAGTGTAGACAAATAACACTGTGCTTTTCTGCACAAATTATTGGAGTGGGGCAATGCTGCTATTCCCCCTGCCCCCAAAGTAAACATTGACACATGTTTCATTCAGCTCCTGAATTAAATGCTGAGTTAACTATCTAGTTGTAATTTGTTGTTAAATAACTGATTTAGATATGCCTTGACAAACCTGCATTTTCAACTATTCATCCCTCCAGGCATTACATTAACATGGAAACTTGAGATGTTATATATGCTACGAACTTGGATTGCAAGGCTGTCACATTTCTGAAATACCTCCTTAAACTTCCAAAGTAGCTGTAAATTAAGGCTTCACCAATTGTTGACAAAAGCAATGTTCATAAGAATGGAAGAGATATTTCCTGACTTGTTCCCTGCATCATGTAAGAGCTCCCATCACCTGTTGCTACCTACTGCATTTCTTCCTCTAACCTGTTGCTGCTTTGGTATCATTTTGAGGTAGCTTTCTTCTACTAGGTGTAAAAATAAAATAAAAACAAAAGAACCATGGCTCTTAAAGTCAGATTTATTTATTTCATGGATTGCATTCTACTTCCCTAGACAAAGTTCTTCAAGCATATGTATCCTATGGAAGATCTTAGCCAGCTAGATTTCACATAATGAATGTGCTGTCATCAACACATTATGAAGTGAATCAGCTAGTTGTTATAATAAAGCCAACAGAGAGTGAAGACAAAATTTCTCTTATCTGCATTGCCTGCCATGGGAAGTTATTTTCTTTTTGAAACTAACATTCCTCCCTAAATTGTAAAAATAACCTAGTAAATAAATAACCCCCTCATGTGGACCTTTTTCCTTAACATTTGCCTTCCAGAGTATAAAATGTACAACGTGAAATTTTTGTTGTTAGAGTTTGAAGAACTTGCTGTGTGACAATTCTTCTTTTGGATATTGAAGTAGGTATTAACTCCCTCAATAATAATAATAATAATAATAATAATAATAATAATAATAATAATAATAATAATAACAACAACAACAACAACAACAACAACAACAACAACAACAACAACAACAACAACAACAACAACAACAACAACAACAACAACAACAACAACAACAACATAAATAAATAAATAAATAAATAAATAAATAAATAAATAAATAAATAAATAATCAGCATCAGCACAGCTACCAATACAGGCTGCCAGTCTGGCCAGGTTATCCTGCTATGGTAAGATAGTAGATCATACTGCCAGCGACTCAACACTGAGGGCAAGGTGGCAGTTAACTAAGGGTGATGGTCCCCAAGTGGACTAAATCCCACTTGAATCCAACTTGATGGAGGGCAGCAGCTTCATCCATACTGGCAAGGGGCTGATGAGAACTTCACGTGGCAAAAGGGTTCAGGAAAGTGACTTGCAGAACTGAATCAGTGTTAAGGGTGTCATGCTTCAATGTGGAAGGCAGATGAAAGGCCACAGCATTATATTCTCAGGAGAGTCTTCATGGCTGATCGCCATGAGGATTGCTAATACAGTAGAACCTCGGATAAAGTCCAAACTCCATTCCACAAGTTTGGACTTTATCTGATTTTGGACTTTATCTGAATCAACTGGGCGATGCATCAGATATTGTCCAAAAATGGACTTTATCCGAGGTTCCTATATCAAATACCTTGGATAATATCCATTTTTAGTGGTTTTGGACATTATGCAATGCATCACGTGTGCATGAAAACTGTGACTTTATTCGAATCAGACTTTATTCGATGTACCACTGTATTTGGATTCGGATATGGCAGAAGAAGACAGGCTGGTCTTTTCAAGCAAATGGACAGGTGCTTCACCTCAGAATATCCACAGCCAACTCTTTCCAGCATGCCTCCTTACTAGAGGTAGATGGCCAGTGCATTTCCTATGTTTCCTTCCTGATGAATCCCCAGTTTCACTTTGTGTTATGGCAGCCTGTGTCACAGGCCTTCCTTCCTTTGCTTGCCTACCTCTTTATCTATGAATTTAGGTTTATAGAAGCCTAATTCCCCCCCCCCCACACACACACACACACACCCCTAGATCTATCTTTCTCCTGTCATGGCTACCAGTCTTGGCTGTTTCTGTTTCAGCATCACATTGCCCAGATATGTGTTATTTGGCTATTTTAAACAATAGTAAATGCAAAGAATTCTTTGCTGGGTCATCCATTCTGGAAGATAGATTTTTAAAAGGTAGTTTAAATATGTCCTTCCTTAATTAGTTTGCTCCACAGTTTTTTACTATTGAACAGGTTAAAAAATGGGGGCATATGAGTTCTAATTAATGTAGCAAATGGATTGCTAAATCTATGCAGCAGGTGGAGTGTGTTCACATCAGAGGAAGTGAGATACGACATTATTGTCTTTGCTGCCAATTTTATAGCTGCTTTGGGAAAATCAAATGCTATATTGTCTTACTGGGACCAATTGTAATAAATACTTTATGGCTATTAATCATGAGACTGATCATTTGGCATCATTAAAATATTCCCAGACTTTCTCTGTGAGACCTTTAAAAAATGGCACTTTGTTTTGTTGATGAACTGCAAATGACTCATTATGACAAATGTTGCAGTTAGAACTCAGGTTGCCAGCATGTTTTAGATTCAGAGACTTAGTTGCTTTATCTAGTACTGTATGTGTTTTGCTCTGTCTAGATCAGGGGTGCACAAACTTTTCGGGCCATGGACCGATCACGTGGTTGAGTGTGCCAGTCATCTGATTCCACTAGAAGCAGAAGTAAAATATGCATGCATGTGCATGGGTGCATAACGTGCCCATACATGTGCATAACACTGCCGTAAATACCCGAGGCTGTCATAAATGTGTTTACGACAGCCGCGGGTCATGTACATTATGCACATGCGTGTGTGTGTTACGTGCATGTGCATGTGCATTTTACTTCCGCTTCTGGAAGCGGTGAGGGCAGTGTGGGCCAGATAAATTGGCATTGTGGGCTGGATCTGGGCCGTGGGCCGTAGTTTGGGAACCCCTGGTCTAGATGTACCAAGAAATCTACTCTGTTGTTTGCTATGATCCCTTCTGAGTAAATAAACAAGTATCCTTTATGATATTCCTTACTCCCATGTCCTTTGCCTCTTATATCGGCTAGACCAGTTGCATATGCCCCACAGGGGGACTTCAATTCCCAGAACCCTAAATCAGTACATTAAATGATCAGTGCTTTGGGGAATTGACTTAGGCTTCTGGGAAATCAAGTCCCAAAATCAAAGGTTGTGAAACACTGGGATAGACCCATTATCTTAAGTCCTCTTCTTTCCATTATTTTTAAAATTTCTTCTGTTCTATTTCCTACACCAGTTATATTATGAGTTCTTATTTTGTAATTCATTGTTTTGTCTCTTAGTCCTTTAACTTTGCCATGGCCATTTCCTACTTGGTCAGACCACTTGTATGTTGTTTGGATTTCTGTAGCAAAATGCTATCCATTGCCATTTTGCTAGGCCTGTCACAACTTCTCCAGAGCCCCCTTTGCCAGATCATTTTACGATGACTGAGGATATTCTTCATGACTGCCACAATAGTCCTGTGGCACAAAGCAGCACCATACTTTGCCCAATCCAAGCAATTCTTTACTTTGGCCTGTTACCACTTCTCATGACATGGATGCAGGGTTGAACTCTGAGAAGTAGTGGGCATGTTTTGCCTTGAGAAAAGGAGACTGAGGTGGGATATGGTAGCAATTTTCAAATATTGAATGACAGTCATAAAGAGGAAGGGAAGGATCTGTTATCCAAGAGTGCAGGGCACATAATAACAGGATGAATATATAGGCTTGAATAAACTTACCAGTCATGGAATAAAGGGACAGGTCTTGTCCTGGATCAGCAACTGGCTAAGGGACAGGAAACAGAGGGTAGCACTAAATGGACACTTCTCCAAGTGGAGGGAAGTAAAGAGTGGGGTCCCCCAAGGTTCAGTACTGGGACCCCTGCTTTTCAACCTCTTCATAAATGATCTAGAGGTAGGAGTAAAAAGCAAGGTAGCCAAATTTGCTGACGACACTAAATTATACACTAAATTATACAGGGTAGTGAAAACTGTGAGAGATTGTGAAGAGCTCCAGAGGGATCTCTTGACACTTGGGGAGTGGGCAAAACAGTGGCAAATGAGCTTCAACATCAGTAAGTGCAGAGTGATGCATGTTGGGGCAAAAAACCCCAATTACATTTATAAACTGATGGGTTCTGAACTCTCTGCGACAAACCAGGAAAGGGACCTTGGTGTCCTGGTAGACAACTCAATGAAGGTGTCAACCCAGTGTGCCTCAGCAGTGAAAAAAGCAAACTCAATATTAGGGATCATTAGGAAGGGTATAGAAAATAAGTCAGCAAGTGTCATTTTGCCTCTTTATAAATCTATGGTGAGGCCCCATCTGGAATACTGTGTACAGTTCTGGTCGCCATATCTCCAGAAGGATATTATGGAGCTGGAAAAAGTGCAGAGGAGGGCAACCAGAATGATTAGGGGACTGGAACACCTTCCTTACCATCTGAGGCTGCAACGGTTGGGCCTTTTCACTCTTGAATGACGGCGTCTAAGAGGTGACCTGATTGAAGTTTATAAAATCATGCACGATGTGGACAAAGTAGATAAGGAAAAACTGTTTTCCCTATCGCACAACACTAGAACTAGGGGACACTCGATGAAACTTTTGGGTACTAGTTCTCAAACAAATAAGAGAAAGTACTTTTTCACCCAGAGGATTACTGGTCTATGGAACTCTCTGCCAGAAGAAGTGGTGACAGCTGTCAGTCTTGACAGCTTCAAGAAAGGATTAGACAAGTTCATGGAGGACAAGTGTATCAATGGCTATAATTATGGCTACCTAAGGACAACCTCTGGGTTGGAGAGATAGGCAGGATATCTCTCAATGCCATTTCCAGGGAATCCTAAGCAGGTGAAGGCATCTCCTTGGGAATACCCTGAAGGAAATGGTGAGCCACTGTGTGAGACAGAATGATGGACTGGATGGGCTGTGGCCTGTTCCAGCAAGGCTGTTCTTATGTTCTTATGTTCAGGAAAACTTTTATTAATGGGTGGGATATAAGTGCAAAAAAATTAATAATTTTCAGAACAGTATGACAATCAAACCAATTTTCTTGGGAGGTGGTGAGCTCTCTAGCACTGGAGACATTTAAGAGAAAATTGGACAACAATCTGCCAAATCTGTTTTGATTTGGATTCCTGCGTTGAGCAGGGGGTTGGACTCAATGGCATAAAAGGCCCCTTCCAACTCAATGATTCCCTGATTCCATGATATTGTATTTACCCATTAACAATTTTAGTTACTCTGAACACATTTCTGTAACAAAAGAAAAAAAAAAGAAATGTACCAAGGCCCCTCATATTGTGGGTCAGACTTTGAGATTAAGGAATCCCAGTTAAAATGGTGGGATCTTCACACCAACATGCCAGGACATTCCTATCATTCTCTTTTATTCTTGCACTGAGAATCTGGGCAACATGTCATACAATATGTGATGCACAGCACTGTCACACAGTAATCCAAATCCTGTTTCTTAGTGTAGCAAATCAAACTAGAGTAGGCCTACTGAAGCAAAAAAAGTTTTACTGATTCAAATAAACTTATACTAACATAAGTCACATTTAGAGTAGGCCCATTTGAATCAATGGAGTTGACTCACCAAATCTCAGTTGATTCAATTAGGTCTAATCTGGTATGGTTTACTACACTATGCAACAGGATTTTGGCATAAGGAAATAATCCTAAACTCCACCAAGTCAACCGGGGGTTATAGGTGGGGGCAAAGGGTTATCCACTGGTGAGAAGTACAGTCTGTTGGTGATGAGATGGGCCTGCATTTCTGCCAGTCCTCCAGGACCCCCAAGGGAAGCTCCGTGAGGTATTCCTAATGCTATTCCTATTGGGGTATAATCTGAAAAGACCATGTGGCAAGATCATGTAAGGGACAACGGAATTCACAGGATTCAAAGTCTTGTTCTTCTGACTTTAAAGTATGTAATTTATTTAGCATAAATTCCTTTGTAGCAGTAGTTGTCATCCTTGACTCCTTGAAAAGTTTTTGGACTACAGCTTCTGGAAATCTTGACAAAGATAGCCAATGGTGAAGGTTTCAAGCAGTTTCAGAATACCTGGGCACCCAAGATTGGGATATATCAGTTTGTTGTTGTTCAGTCGCACAGTCGACTCCGACCTTTCACTACCCCATGGACCACTGCACGCCAGGCAGCCCTCTCCTCCACCATCCTCCTCAACCTGCCCAGCTCTGTGCCCATTGTGTCTACAATACCATAATCAGTGTTTAATATGGAGAAGGCCCACACCTGGGTATGTGTAAGGAAAACAGAGAAAAAGCTTTCCATTCTATTTCTCATGGTTGCAGCAGGAGCTGCAGGGCATTGCATACAGCAGATGTTCTTCCTTGTCTCCTGCTGCCTTCAGTCTGTAAAAGTGTTCTGTTAAGTAAGCTCTTGATCCTGAGATCTATGGTTCTGAAGTATGCTCAGAGCTTTTGCATGGGTTTGAATGTGCATCTCTTCATCTCTCAGGAGCACCCTCATCTAAAGAAGCTTTTGTTTTATTGGGCAGACACTAAATAAGGACAATGTGTTCAATTAACTGTTCCTCCCTCTCCTTTTAATGAAGAAGCCAAGAAACATCAAATCTATTCATTATCAGAGTTGCAAGGATTATTTGCCATTTCAGTTGTGCCGGATGAGAGTTTTTGTGTTGACAAAGACATTATTCCCAATGGGATTGCAATGGTTTAGTGGTTAAGACACTAATCTTGATGACCGGAACATTGTCAGATGAGCAGTTTGAGACCTGAGTGCTGCATGATGGAGTAAGCTCCTATTTCTATCCCAGCTTCTGACAACCTAGCAGTTTGAAAGCAAGAAATTGCAAGTAGATAAATCGATAAATAGGTACCGCTTCAGTAGGAAGATAACAGCATTCTGTGTTCCCTAGTGTCTAGTCATGCCTGCCACATTGCTCTTTGGCTGTAAGAGATGAGACCCATACCCTAGAGCAGGGGTTTCCAACCAACAGCACATGAGCCAGAAGCAGCCCATGATGTCATTTCAACCCGCTCATCACCATCTCCCCCGGACCCAGAAGTAAACGTGGGCAAATTTATGTTAGCTGTAAAACTTGCCTACGTATGCACAAACGTGCCTGCGGCTGATGTAAACATGGAAGTGGGCACATTTATGTCAGCCATAAATGTGCCCACTTCCACTTTTGGGAAGTGTGATCTGGCCCACTCAGCTGTTCCAGGGGCATGGTCAGACCTGCGGCACAAAAAGGTTGGCCACTCCTGCCCTAGAGTCAGATATGGCTGACTTTCAAGCAAGGGAGATCTTTGTGTTTAACCTTATTCTACATCTGCATACACCAAGAAATGTGTGAATTCCTAATACAGAAAGGTGACAGATTGGTGAAGTCTTTTGCTTTGGAAATTACAATATTATTTTGCAGTGCTTCATTTCAAACTACAGTACTTTAGAATACCTGCAGCATCTCCCCCTCCCCCACTCCCCCAAAAAGGTTATATCTCATTTTGCCTCTACACTGGTTCAGAATCTCTGCTTCATATTGCTTTTTTCACCCTATCTCGTGTGCTTTTAATGAAGTTTTCCTCATCAAAATAGTGATCAGGAAATATCAAGAGGCTAGTGAGGAAAAAAGGCATGTTATTCTTTGCTTCCACCTCATCAACCTAATCTATCCAAAACGTAAAAAAAGAAATTGAATGTTGCAGGTAAAATAGGAGTTCCATACACTGGTCCATTTAATTTACTTATACTTGGCAACAGAAGTGTCTGGAGAAAAGACATCAGATCCAAGAAGTTATTTTTATGGACCTAACTTCTGTAGATATAAATGTCAACAACTATAAAGCAAGTTGCTTGTTAAAGTTAAAATATAAAGCAAGGTTAAAAATACAAGTAAACAAGCCAACCGAAATGTGCTATATCTCTTTGAACAATGCTTCTAATAAATTTTGGATGCATTGTAAAGTTAGATTAATAATTCTCATGAAAAATGGCAGGATTTGTCATTTTGATCTTCTCCTCCCACCTTTAAAAAGTCTTAAGGAATGAATCATCTTTTCAGCAACAATATATTTACTCTGCCGAGGAAGGAATCTGAGCAGCAACCTTTTGCGTATTTTGCAAAAAGACACATAGGCTTTCTAAGACAAATTTCCAAATTGTTTATTTCTAGGGATTGTTTTGTTTGTTTTCATGTGCCTATGGGCCGAAGGATAGCCTTTTTGACTATGTTAGCTGAACCTGGAGGAGAATTTTGCAGATATCCAGGATGGTCAGAAAAAGAAACAAGTAGATCCTAGTGCAGTGTTTCCCAATGTGGTGCCCATGCCCCACAGGGGGACTTCAATTCCCAGAAGCCTAAGTCAGTACATTGGCTGACCAGTGCTTTGGGGAATTGACTTAGGCTTCTGGGAATTGAAATCCAAAATCCAAAGGTTGAGAAACACTGTCCTACAGTAAATCAATCTTTGGAGGCAAACATGGTGAAACTGTGGCTGTCCTACTTCGGGCACATCATGAAATACAAGACTCTCTGAAACAGACACTCAAACTGGGAAATGTGGAAAGCAGCAGGAATAAAGGAAGGCTAAATACAAGATGCATTGACTCCCTAAAAGAACCCAAAGGCTTCAGTTTACAAGATCAGCTGGCAAGGTCAGAACATTTTGGAGATGGATCATTCTAGGGTTGCCATAGGTTGGAGGTGACATGGTGGCATGTAACAACAACATAAGCAAATTGTGGGTCTGTGTTTATTAATTTCATTTTGGATATTTTAAAAAATTGATAAAAAGATGGCAAACATTTTAGTTCTCTCCAGTTTTGTTCTTGCACTTTAGGCTGAGTAACTGCAAAACAGTCAACCTCATTCTGGAAGTGTGATATCTTGCAGAACTCTTTAGAACAGACTAAGAACTAACTATCCCTTCCCAAGGTGGGGGCTCTACAAATTTAGCAGAATTGCCTAGCTAAAATGTTGATGCTTTAATTTATTTATTTATTTATTTATTTACAGACATTTGTATCCCGCTCTTCTGGTGCATGCGCAACCCAGAGCGGTTAACAATATAAATATATATATATATATATATATATATATATATATATATATATATATATATATATATATATATATATATATATATATATATATATATATATATATATATATATATATATATATATATATATGAATAACAATAATAAAAAGCATTTAAAAACCCAGCCCAAAAAACCACCCCAACCCCTTAAGAAAAATTTTATTTATTTATTTATTTATTTAAATTTCTATACCACTTTTCTCATCCCGATGGGAGACTCAAAGCGGTTTACAACATTCACAGTAACCAATAACAAAATACAATAAAACAGTAAAAACGCTAAACAGCTAAAACCATAAAAAAATGAATTAAAAACAGTTTAAAAACATCAGACAGCTCTAGCAAAAACTATAATCTAGGGCAGCTAGACTAGCCAGCGAACCTGGGTTGTACCGCAAGATGGGTCTCAGACTCGCTGGCACAGCCAGGTCTTAAGAGCTTTCCGGAAGGGGAGCAACTCCGTCTGGAGGCGCAATTCCAATGGCAGAAGGTTCCACAGGGAAAATACGTAAAAAGACAAGGGCTGCTGGATTTTTAAATACAGTATTTGGTACATTGGAGAAGGCATTTTCATAAATGAATCAGTAGTAAGCAAAGTGAACATTCCTAAGCAAAGTGTTTTATTCGGTCAAAATAACCTGGGTCTACAAGGATTAAGAATTTAGCAGTGTTCTTGTTTTATTTTTACATCTCTGTGCTCCAGTACTACCATGACTGAGTACACAAGGATTCAAATAATAGACTTGAAAGAACAACACATTTAAAATTTTGATCTGAAATTGGTTTATCCATCAGTTTCAACTTCTCTAAAATTATTTTTTTTAACAAAGTATCCTCTTTCCATCAAGAATACTTGGACTTTTATGAAACTGAGAAAATTCTAAACCCATCTCAACCCCACTTCCCCTGCAATGAGTTGTGAAATTATTGGAGGGCAGTGGAGAGCAGGTATTAGCCATTGTTATGCTTTCCCACTACTGTTTTTCCAACGTGTTGTGGAAATGGGACAACTTTCCTATGAAAACTCTCAGTGCAACCCATCTCTAGGAGCCTCCTGGGTCAGTGTTGCATGACTCTTAAAAAGCTAGTCAGGCTGCTGTATCCCAAATGAGTAGCACCGAATGTAACGATCACAGGTTTCCTTCACCAGCTGGGTAGTGGTTATTACCGTCTCTCTCTGTTTTGTTCCCTGTGTCCTCTCCTGTCTGGTCAGGTTATCCTACTATGGTAAAAGAGTAGAGCATACTAAACACCAATCATCAGGTGGTGGTTAACTAAACTGACAACCCTGAGAACCTGGGTGGTGAAGTCCACAGGGAAGGGTGATGGTCCCCATGTGAATAAAATCCTTCTTAAATCCATATTGATGGAGGGCAGGAGCTTCATCGATACTGGCCTTGGGCTCAGGAGGATTTTGTGTGCCAAAAGAGCTCAGGAACATAAAGTGACTTGTGGAACTGGATCAGTGGTATGGGTGCCACGCTGCGATGCAGAAGGCAAATGGAAGACTACTGCATTATATTGTTCCCAGCACAATCCTCATGGCTGATTGCCATGATGATGACCTATATTTGGAATCAGACACAGCACTTGAAGAAGAAGTGCATATATACTAGGGAAGAGATAAAACAAAACAAGACAATTTAGTTGAACCTTCTGATAGGGTTTCAAAATGGGGCAGATTGGGGCAAAGTAACTCAATAAACATGTGCACACAATTGGGCCAAGCCAATGCTGTCAGAGGCACACACACACACCTGACTTTGGAATGTGGTCATCTGAAAAGGTGGCCCAGAATTAAGAATTACTTTTCATTGGATTTTATATCTTGCAACAAATGGATTCTGCCCACCTCTGTTCTTGCATTCTTTTCATACTGATATTATGCTGCTCTATTTTCAGTTGAAGTTGATTTCTTTGTTGTGTTTAGGACTGTTCTCATTTGATTTAATTGCACTTTGTGTGTCCTATAGTTTTCAGACTGATCCCGAAGTAAAGAGTATAGAAATGCACAAAACATAGTACTGTACATACACTTGGATCCTGTAGAAAAGAGTCTGAACTAATTTTAAGGCAACTCATTTACCTGTCTATTGGACATCTGTTCCAAAATTGAGAACTGTTCCTGAATATCTTAACAGCATTCATATTTTGGGGTAGGATAATTAGCATTCTGTGTTGTTAGTGGTCAAAGTCATGAAAGAAAGAACTTTGAGTTAGCATAATATGAAACAATACTCAGTTGGTTCAATGTCAGTTCAGTAATGATTTTAATATATAGGCCTTACAATACTTGTTTTATTTTCCTCATTACATGACCTCATTAAAGAGTTAAGTATTGTTGCTGTTTTACAAATGAAAAAAAATAGACTGTGAAATAATTAGCCTGCGGCATGCTGGCAGTACATAGTGAAATAACTTAAATCCTGTTGTGTTGTGTTTATATCCATCACTCCATCCCTTTGAATAAAATCAATCTCTTTTATATTCAAAGTGCTGTGTGGAGTAGTTTTTTATGAGATGAACTGTAAAGATGTCCAGTATATTCGACAGAGTCTGAAGGGGTTGCACATTTAATATCACCAAAAAATGAAGTTAATTATTTAGGAAAATGTTAGATAATTGAAAGAGCTGAATGAGGAAATTAGAAGTATATTTTGACAAATGCTGTAAGTAAATCAAAGAAAAGGCTTTTTTCTCCCATCTGGAGGCCAAATTATAATTGATTCATATGTCAGTTAATTACTGTCAAGAAACCTAAGACCAGCAGAAAACTATGTCCAAATTAAAAGGAGACAGTTCATTTTAAGATTAGAGGTTAGGTGCTCAATTGAAGTCTAATCAGAAGTAATCCACTCTTGGAGAAAATAAACATCAATGCCTTTGTAATTTCACATACCATTTTTAAAAAGAGAAATCAGCTGAAACCCACATCCTGAACCCCATCACACCAGTTTGTATGAGATTTGGATTGAAGCAGAATGATCCAAGTCTGTTCCAGAGCATAACAAGAGGTTCTGATTTAGACTAAAATGAGGAGGGAAGAGACAGACAACATGCTGCTAATTTGGCCAAATGCTGGCATATAATGCCTGAAATATACCTGTTTGTTGCTTGGTTCTGTATGCACAACTGGAATAAATCTATGGAAATGGCACATTTCCTCCTTTGACAATATAGGGCCACACACCACTTCTACAAAATGTAATGAAGTCACATGCACCCTGTATCATCAAAGGATAGTTTGCCACTGCTGCTGGTGTCCTGTGCATTGGATATGTGATGTGCACAACAGGAGTTTTGGCTGATAGATCAAAAATGTTGCCTCAGGCTTAAATTTTACCACTGTTCTCTAATCAAGATTCTTGTGGGTGAGATAATGTGAAGTCAGTAAGATAGATTCTCAGCTGCTTGTTTGTTTAGCTCTTGGACGTATCTGTTAGTTCAGTGTTTAGTAAATTGCATAGCTGGTAGTGACTAGTTTGAGTTTTATGTCTGCTCTCCAACTCTATCACTTGATTTCTAGTGTTTTGTCTTGTTGATTGGATTAGTTTAGCAAAATTATTTTTCTGTCATTTCAGTAGGCATATGTTTATTGTGTGAGTGTCTGTGTGTTTTAGGTTGGCATCCTATCAAGTTGCCTCCAACTTCTAGCAAACCTTTAAATCAGAGGTTCCCAACCTTTTCAAGCTGGGGGCCAGGTCACACTCTCTCACTCAATTTCGAGGGCAGGGTGGCCATTTTGCCCTGCCTGCATGATGGGGTGGCCATTTTGTCCCAACAGCTTCAAAGGGGTGGACATTTTGTTTCGCAAATGCTCTTGGATGGGTGGAGGGGCACATGAAATGGTTCCGTGGGTCGGATCTGGAAACCCCTGCTTTAAATTAACAATCTCCATCTTGTTCAGCTCTTGCAAACTCAAGCAAATGTGTTTGTTGTTGTTGTTGTTTTGAATCAATCTTTCTTGTATTTGTTATTCCTCTTTCCTACTGCCTTCAAACTTTTCCAGCATTATTGTCTTATCCAGAAAATCTTCCTTTCTCATGATGTGACCAAAGTAGGAGAACCTCCATTTTGTCATTTTTGCCTCCAGAGACAGTTCAGGCTTGATTTGCTCTTGGACACAGTTGGTTGTTTGTCTGTTTGGTAGTCCAGGTGCAAGAAGAAGGCAATACCTTTATTGAATTAGTAAGAAAAAGTATTTTCTTGCTCCTGCATTACAGGAGCTTTGCATCCTCAGGTATCTGCAAAGCAATCCTTCAATACTGTGTTTCAAACAAAAAAAATCTTGTTAGCTTTCTTTGCTTTCCAGATTTTGTACCTGTGCATGGTAATCAGAGATACAAAATCCCTCCCCATCTCACTCCACTGGTCTGAAATATTTTTAAGTATCTGATTTACTTTTTCTTCATCTTTCATTTTGTCTCTCTTTTCTTTCTATTTATTGTATGTACTGTAGTTGTGAATTATCACTGAATTTCAGTCTTTTTTTTTTTATCGTGTCAGAAGCACAGAAATGTGCTTTCTGGTTTGAAAGGATATTTGCTGGAGGAACTCCGCTCAGGGGATGCCTGAATGAGGCTCCTTTCATATACCCAAGATATTTTCCTTCCAAAAGTGATCCCTATTTATCTACATGCAATTTTATGTTTCCAAACTGCTAGGTTGGCAGGTGCTGGGATAGAGACAGGCACTCATTCTGTAATGCATTACTCAGGTCTTGAACTGCCAACCTTCCAGTTAACAAGGCGAGCTTCTTAACCATTGAGCCACCACATTCCCTTATTTCAGCCTATGTCAACTGGGAAAGAGAGTACATGGTTTAGCCACCTGTCTCTTAGCCAGTCTTCCTGTCTTTGCACCTCTGCCCATTGCTGTTACATGCCTGTCTGCACAGCATCCATACTGTTGCCTTTTAGCTTGATCCGGATGAATCTATCTATCTTCCTGTTTCATCATTTGCTGCCTATAAGAGAAGCATGGAAATCTACAGTTAAATGTTCCCTAAACTTTCTTCATCAGTGTAGCAATTGAGGGGAAAGGTACAGATGAGTTCTAACACTGTGGAAAGGTCATTCGGAGCCATTCCAGAACCTCACTGGAGTTTTTCCTTGGTGTACATGAATCTCAATCAATGGGGCACATTCTTATGTACAATATCATATGGAATTTGGTTTACTTGATGTTCAAGTGCACTTAACATTGTGGGAGGAGGGAAACACAGGACAGGTAAGCAGGGAATGATACAACACCTAGATTGGACCATGCTATTAACTAAATCCTTGACGAAATTGTCAGTGAGGATAGAACAAGACTGCTCTTCCATCCAAGAGCAGAGTGAGTAGATGGGTCATAGAATAATAACAGGTGGAAGGAAAGCATCAAACAGGCACTAGCATGCCACTTCTTTATTAACTGTTGAATAATTCAGCTCCTTCTGCTTTCAAAGTGTCAGCACATGTTTCATTAGAATATGCTTGCCAGAACATTTTATGTTATTAAATTTCAGAAGAAAACAGTCTTGCTATTGTTGATCATACCTCATGGATAGATGGGAAGGCTCATTCATTTTTGTCCACCTCCCTTTCCTTCCTTGCACAAGGAATCAAGGAACCCCGTGTGCAAGGATCGCCTCTTGCTTTGTACAAGTGTAAACCGGACACCAAGTGACAGGAACAGAGTGCATTGCTCAATCACAAGTTATGTTCCTTATCTGTTGATAGAATTTTGCCCCACAAAAAGAATAAATCTATATTAAAAGCATCTGGCCGGACATTCCGCTACGGTAATGTAGTAGACCGTACAGCCAGAGACTCAATGCCAAGTGTTGGGCAGCAGTAAATAACCTGACTCCCTAAAGGAGCCAAACGCTCCAGGTGGTGGAGCCCCCTTTTAGTGGGGCGATAGTCCCCTTAGGGGAGGAAATGCTATGGGAAACCATCATATTGGGCCCAACTGCAAAATGAGTGGAGGAGGAACTCTGATTCCAAACAGTCATGGAGATGGAATAGGCCATGCCAGATGCCCATATCCTCAAGGCTGCAGCAATCCATTGCAGTCCTGGTGTTAAATCCTGCTTGTCTCATTTCATATGTGCCACAGGAGATGAACAGATATCAGCCTCATAGGTTTCCCTTCATTTTTTAGCAGAATCTGGACAACCACAAACTAGGAGCCCCCAGCCTTTGGCTCTGCAAACAAATATATAACTCACTGAGCTATCCAGAAAGCTACCCAGATATATGCTGAGAAATAAAGTATAGCATGCCTCTGAGTGCATGCTTAGCTCATGAACAAGAGAGGCGGGGGTAGAGATGGGGACAACTACATTAACAGACTGTTTCTGTACCTTGAAAGACTAATAAGTTTGATTTGACATAACCTTTCATGGTCTACCAACTACCCAGGGAGTTTTTGATCAATACCAGAATCACACTCACATCAAAAGTTGTTTCATACTGAAAATACCTCCTAGTGTTTTTCAAGTAGGTTTTTTTGTTCTTTGTTTTTAAATATAATGATAGTAGGGAGTATTTTTAGATGCTGCTGCCTCCAGACAATTGAAGATGAGAAATTCTTAGCAATTTACTGCAAACCTCTGAGAGATATACAGTACCACTAGATTTCTATCTATATCCCACCCACCCTGTTCCAGGGGTGGAATAAAGAAATCATACACAGAGCAAGGAGTTTTATACAGTAGACAGGGAATACCTGTAGAATGTAGACAGAAAGTCAGTATGTTTACCCTCTATTCTCTTTCCATGAACTACACATAAATCAATAGTTTTAGGATTCTTTCTTTCTCTTTATCTGAGGTCACTTCTTCCTTCTTTCTCTTACTAGAGGTACAGTATACTTGCGGATATAGTATTTTTATACCACTTTCCTCACCCATGGGTGACCCAAAGCGGTTATACCCAAAATCTACACCAGTTGAGAAAATATAATATATCCTCTTGTTGGTGTTGCTCCACCTAAGATAAGAAGAGAAGTAGCAGTGGACACCAAGAGAATGACCCTCGACATCCTCTGAATAGATATGTGCCTCAAGTCTGCCAGCTCAGATCCAGGAAGAGTTTATGGCAGGAACAAATATACTTGTGGGTAGGCAAGAGCAAAATCAAATTAGAAGATGGTGGAAGGAGCTCACTGGACAAGGAATAACATTAGAGGAGGATATGGCTAAGGAGCTTGACCTCAAAATGCCTAAATGTAGGATCAACATGCTCAAGTGGGAGCAGCTGGCAGACAACAATATGCTATGTGAATGTGAATAGATACAGAATCCGTTTGATTTGCTGGTCTGCTGGTTACTACTGGAAACTTGTACAAATTATGATTTAGATTTGGCCAGTGACAAAGCGAAAAAGTTGGCTTCATCTTGACAGTTTAAAGTCTGATCTAGACACGAAAGAAGAATATCCTTCTGACAAACCTAAATTGAATTTCCTGATAAAATAAGCAAAATAAGCTTTAGGTTTTTGTTTTGTTTTCGTCTTACTACCACCCCACAGGTTGATTATTCCTTTCCAATAGTCACAAGCATAGCCCTATTCTGGCTCCTGGAATTGAGGAGTGGAAGAAAAGTTGTTTTGCATTTGAGTAATAATGCATTTAGCTGGCACTTGTTATTTCAAGACATAAACTAGAATCTTTTTAGTACTCTGAACTGAAATTACATGCAAAAAGTATATTTATTGGGCACATATGAAGACAAAAAAATAGTTTAGTGAATTGATTACAAAAATTGCAAAGCTGTATTATATCAGGAAAACAGCTTGCAAAAAAATGTAAGTTATAGGTAAAACAGTACAATAATATACACCGTAGGAGAAATATGCATGAAAATGCACACAGTTTTTTAAAAACCATGTTTTTCTTTTCCTTTAAAAAAAATTAAATCACCAACCCGTTTACTTGTCAAAAATCCATGCAAAGGAGATAATGAATATATGACAAAATGAGAGTGCAGAGGTGAGGGCAGGGGAAGATTGGACCTAGCATATACCTAATTGTGTGTAACAAAAGAAAGGCTAGACTGGAAGGCTATTCTGCAGCTCCCCAAGGTTTTCAAAGGACAGAGAGGATCCTTCAGTATCCTGGGACCTAGGGAGGAATAATCAGATTTTAGGTAAAGGCCTCAAGTACTCTGGCCATCAAATGAGAAGAGAGGACTCACTGGAAAAGGCCCTAATGTTAGGAAAGATTTAAAGCAAAAGGAGAAAGGGGTGGCAGAGGATGAGACGATTAGACAAATCATTGATGCAGTGGGTGTAGATCTGGGCAAATGACCTAGCATCTTGTTTTAGGCTCCCCCAAATAGATACAACATGGTTGTAGCTTGGCTGCAGCTGATAGTGTTATTGAAGTTGCCCAGAATAAAAATTACCCTTGCCCAACTTTCCCAGCAGGATTCCAGCCATTGGGTTGCAGATCCATTTCTTCCCTCTTCTCACACATACATTCATGTATAGTTTGGGTGTATCCTTTCCCTAATGTAAGCACTTTTGAATGACTTCTTTTTATGTTGTGTAAGGTATGTCTTCTGTGTGTAGAGTACATACTGCTGAAACTTTGGTAGTGCGTCCAGTGTGCTCAAGAAATCTTTACCTATAAGAAGGGGGTTGGGCCGTGCGTGTCTGGCATGTGTGGCCACATGCGGCCCAACCATCCTGTACCGAGCTGCCCACACATACCTTTTGTCCATTACACCATCGCCGTAAGGGTCCGGAAGCCGAGGGTTGGGCTTTCGGCCCAAGAACACGAAACAACAAAAACACTACAACCCCCAGCGTCCCCTGCAGCCAGCCACAGCCAATTGGGAGCCCAGCCCGAGTGCACATGAGAGTCAGGAGGGCAATGGATGAGGGCGCAGGAGAGGCAGGTGGCAGACATGATAGAAGCCATCCCAACAGCTGCAGGAGCTGGGAGTCGGAGTCGGAGGCAGCAAATGAACTCGATGGCTGTCCAAGAGATGGAGAAAAGCCGATCCCTACAAGGGTGAGGTCCAGGGAGACCAGGACATGACCGGTGCATCTGACATGGGCTTGAACCACATCAGCACCGACACCACGCCACGGAAATTGACAACAGCCCCGAAGGCGGAAGAGACCCACCATCCCTGCGAGGGTAAGGAGGAAAGGAGATGGGGTCTGCACCAGGGGGAGCAAACACGGGCAAGAACAGCCCATGGTTCAGGCCCATATCAGATGTGCTGGCCATGTCCTGGTCTCCCTGGACCTCACCCTTGCAGGGGTGGCTGTTCTCTGTTCCTCCACCAAAACAAAATAAATACCTGCCCAACAAGGCAGCTCCGTTTTGCCCATGCCTGTCGGAGAAATCCATCCCCTTCTCCGACAGGCAATGGGCCAAATGTGGAGCTTCCCCTCCCCCCTCTCTGTGTGCATGTGCGTGCGTGCGTGCGTGTGTGCGTGTGCACGTGCGTGCGCGTGCGTGCGTACGTGCGCGTGCGTGCGTGCGTGCGTGCATGTGTGTGTGTGTACACCCCCCAAAACCACCCCAACCACCAACACACACAACTATACCTGCCCGGCAAGGCTGGGCAAATATTGCTAGTATAGTATAAGATGGAGGTAATAAAACAAAGTGGAGATTTTTTTTTCAACCAACATGAAAGAAGAACAGAAAACACCTAAGAGAAGGGGATAATTTTGTGTCTCAATGGACAGGATCAGAAAGAGGATGTAAATTTGTCTTAATCTTGGGAGGATGGGGGTACGTTGTTGCCTATTTTTTTTATTTAAAAAAAGCCACAATATATAGATGGCTTGGAATTGTGATCATATCTTAGGAATGGGTTGTGGTTATAGTTGAGAATTGGTTAGGGTAGAAATTGTTGGAAAGCTTCAGCAGATACAAATTTACCTTGAAATGTCACAAATGTCTTGATGTATTTATGTGAAGCAGCCATCCTAATTCTTTGTAGAGAAGGAGTGCAGGCTTTGAGAAGAAGCTTTTGTGATGCCTACCCTTTCAAGCAGTGAAGCTGAAAACAGCCAAAAAGCCCCCAGAGAAGAGGCCTGGCTGTCAAAAGCAAGAAGAGAACGTTGCAAAATCCCAGGCACAGCAAATCAATCCTGTTAAATCTCTGAGCAGCATTAAGGTTACTTTCAAGCCAAATGCTTCAATTTCAACATTTCACGGTAATACACAGTCTCTAAAACGGAAGGAACTTTTCAAGCAACGGAGGAATGGATTAATCATGGTTTTGATATTAACCATTTTAAAATGCAAGACTCCAGCAAAATGAATTCAGCATGCAACAAATGGTTTTACAATATCAGCAGAGTCAAGCTTGGAAAACCTTTAAAAATATGTTCCTCAGACATGGCTGTTTATTGCCTAGGTGGCAAAACATTACCTGAGGAGTACTGGAGAAGACATCTTTGCTAGAATTACAGAATTACTTGCAGAGTTTTATCTAGCTGTAGATCTTTCAACAGCTTTCTAAGAGAACCATTATTATTTTCCCCTTTACTGTAGGGAGTATCTATGACGCTCAGAAAGATAACTTTCTAAAGCTTCCTTGTGAACTCTTAGTCGAAGTAAGATTCAAAACACAAACAACCTGATTTGAAGATTAGTCAATTAGCCACAGAAACATACTGGCTCTTCTATCAGTTTTGCTTCCTCACATAATCTTTTTGTAGCCTTACACTTGATGCATGGGTATTGCAGGCGCACCCCCCAATAACGGACACAGACAACATTGAAAGTGGATAACAGCATCGGGCCACATTTATTGATTCAATGCCCTAGTCCGAATTATAAATTTGTATTGGTAAAACGACCAATCATAATTCTTAAGGCAAGCAGGCCGAAGTAACACTGGTAAGGTACCACCCAAAATTGCCAACGGCAGTTGGTTACAATGTATCAATTTGTATCAATTTGTTTGTTGACAACAAACAAATTGTTGACCGTAGTCAATATCTAACTCATGACCCCACCCTCTGACGCGTATCCGTGAAATCACGGGGTGATGCATGCTGGTTAGCTATCGTCATCACCCCGTCGCCTGGTTCATCGTTGACCGGACAACGTTTAACTAATTTATTCCTGTCTAGTGTTGTCCAGTCAATTGCGAACCTGCCGGATACCTGTGGGTCATACTGTTTACCTTACCAGTGCTACCCGCCAATGTGACCAAAGTCAACAGTAAGAACATAAGAAGACCCCTATATCAAACCATAGCAACAGTGTGGGATGGGCAAAAAAGCCAGGACCCGGAAGCCAATATGGGTCCCAGCCAAAAATTCCCACCCGGCCCCGAAGCGACCAAAATATCACACTGTTAACTAGGGAGGGGGTGGAGGGGAAAAGACTTCTCCGCTCCGTCGCTGAGGTAAAATGGCAGCTCGGCTGCCTCGTGGCCACCCCTTTTATAAGGGAGCTGGCCACGCCCCTAACTACCCGGATTCTCTGTCCTGTGGGGGGGGGCCCACAAAGAGCGCGGCGGCCATTTTGGCGCCGCGCTTGCATTGCAGGCGCACCCCCCAATAACGGACACAGACAACATTGAAAGTGGATAACAGCATCGGGCCACATTTATTGATTCAATGCCCTAGTCCGAATTATAAATTTGTATTGGTAAAACGACCAATCATAATTCTTAAGGCAAGCAGGCCGAAGTAACACTGGTAAGGTACCACCCAAAATTGCCAACGGCAGTTGGTTACAATCTTTCAATTTGTATCAATTTCTTTGTTGACAACAAACAAATTGTTGACCATAGTCAATATCTAACTCATGACCCCACCCTCTGACGCGTATCCGTGAAATCACGGGGTGATGCATGCTGGTTAGCTATCGTCATCACCCCGTCGCCTGGTTCATCGTTGACCGGACAACGTTTAACTAATTTATTCCTGTCTAGTGTTGTCCAGTCAATTGCGAACCTGCCGGATACCTGTGGGTCATACTGTTTACCTTACCAGTGCTACCCGCCACACGGAGGGGCTTCAAAGAAGGCCTGACGCCCCCCCCCAGACCGTCAGCTCGGTCAACAGGCCTGCTCGCCAATCACCCAACAGGAGGTCCATACCTCCTCGCGACAGATGGACCCCATCCCCTGCGTACAAGTCATAATTTTGTAGGCTAATAGCGGGGTGATGACTGACCCGTCCCCAAGCCCTGTCGGCAAGAAACCGCGCCACCGCCCTATTGACCGTGCGCCTAGCACGGTCAAGGGCCAGGAGGTTAACGCCCCCTCTATAAGAATGTCGCGGGACAATGTCCGACCAGACCAGGGTTGTGGCAGGCCAGACATAATGCAAGTAGGCGAGGTCCTCGCAAATCGCATGCTTGAGCGATAAGCCGGTGACCTGGCCCAAATCATTGCCCCCCATGTGGATGATGAGAATGTCAGGCGGGTCAGCACCCAGGCCAGAAAAAAGGAAAGGCCGCAGCTCCCGCCATAACATCCCAGGCTTACCATGCCATGTGAGACTGGCGTGTTCACCCAGTCCCAGTCGGGGTCCCCACTCTGTCGCCGCAGCGTAAAGCGCTGCCCTGTGCACATAGCTGTGGCCCACCAGTCATACTGTCACCGGTGTAATACGACACCCAGGGTCTGTAAGAAAATCGAGAAAAAAGGCGGTAAGGTGACTGGATTGGTACTCATGGCGGGAGTGGGCGCACATAAAACTGAAAACATTGCGAGCCCCACCTCCCCATGCTACGTATGTCAGCCCCAGAGTACCCAAAAGCAGCTGCTGTAGAGGCTGCACCAATACGGAATGAATGTGTGCCATAACGGGCACCTGGTAGGCCCACCCTGGTGAGGGCTCTGCCTGTCACCTTCCAAAACTGAAATTTAGTAAGGGGAGACCCATCCTGGTGACAGAAAAACGGGCCGTGGTGCATGCCACGCAGTGCCAGGCACTCCTGTAGGGCACCAACCGGACAGATGTCTGCCAAAGAACACCGTAGCAGTCTTACACCACTGCCTACGCCATGCTGATCTGTTTTAGAGGAGCGTATCCTCAACTGAGCCCAGTCTTTGGCGACATAGACATCTTCGAGTTCCAGTGCCCTACAACTTGCATCCGCCTTAGACAGCATCACAAGTTCGCTGATGCGGAGCGCTCCAAAAAATGCCACCGTTGTGGCTGCATGGAAAAGGGCTGCCTCATAATGATCAAAACAGAGGCCTGGCCAGCCCCGGGCCAACTGGGTAAGAACCCCTGGGGAAATAGGGTGCCGGTCATCCGGGCAACGCCCGCGCTCGCGCACCCACCCCTCCAAAACATGTCTCACACGGAAGTCAGAGGTGCTGTCCACATGACCTCCCACTTTGGCCATAAAAGCCAACGCCGAGAGCTTGGATGCTATGGTGCGAGGTGCGAGGCCCTGTGCATGCAGGTGAACCATGAACCGCAGAACATGGTCCACCGGGATAGGCCAGGTCTCTGGCAGGTGAAATTGAGCAGAAAATGCTCTGTAAGAATTGAATGCTTGTTGATACGCCTTACGCGTGCGTGGCGCTAGTGACAGGCCAATCGCCCGGTTCACCTCTCCTTGCCAATAGTCCACATCTCGTCCGGGAGTGGCGAGGGAAATTCCTCCGCATCCGGGGCCAAGGCGCGGAACCGGGAGATCTGCAGGCGGGACAAAGCGTCAGCAATATCATTATTAATCCCTGGAACATGCCTGGCCCTGAACAAGACATTGAGGCGCAGACAGCGCAATACAAAATGGCGCACTAGTTCCATGACCCTGGGCGATTTTGAAGTCTGTGCATTGACAATGTGGACAACAGCAGCATTGTCACACCAGAAATGCACAACCGAATTAGCCCACTGCTCGCCCCATAGCATCAAAGCCCCCAGAATAGGGAAAAATTCCAGGAATGTGAGATCCCGCAGGCGACCCGTGCCTGCCCAGGCCGGTGGCCACCCACCATAGGCCCACTTCCCGTTGAAGTACATCCCATAACCCAGGGATCCTGAGGCATCAGACTGGATCTGAAAATTGGGGGATGCCAGGAGGTCAGACCTCCAAAATGAGACCCATTGAACCCCCTCAGGAATTGCAACCAGACAAACATGTCTGCCCTGATACCCCGGGTAAGCCTAACTCTATGGTGGGGCCTGGATAACCCTGCCATGGCGTCGCATAAGCGCCGGGCAAAAGCTCTGCCCGGTGCGACCACCCTGCAAGCGAAATTGAGGTGACCATGTAGCACCTGCAGTTCCCTCAGTGAAGGAAAAAGCCGAAAAAGGCACTGCAGTCATAGGAAAAGCGGCCTGAGCTAGCCCAGCCACTCCCAGAACATTCCCCGCAGTGTAAGAACAAGTACCCACCCCAGTGCCCAGGGTGGCAGTCGTCGTCGCCAGGTGGGGTGCCGACAGCGTGGCCCCCGCACCACCCGCGCGAGGCCAAGGCCATTGAAAAGCCCCCCCCCCATATTGGGAATGTGTGTGGATGTACTTGCTTGCACCGTATACTCACATGCTGCACCCCCGCGGGCCGCCCCCACCGGGGGTTCCGGCCCACTGGGGGCGTCGGAGCTCACGACCGACGTAGAGCTCATCACCGGGGCCTGACCCGCACCTGGCTGCTGACTGGGGAGCTGCGAGGCAGTAGCCGAAACCGCGCCACGCGCCTGCAGCAGCTCAACCCTCCCTGTCGGCTGTTGTCCTCCTACCGACAGCGCCGCAAAAGGGACCCCAAAGGGGGCCCCCGCCTGACTGGCCCGAGCCAACAACGCTTCCAGGGCCGCAATACGGGCCAGTAAGGCTGCCACGTCGACCTGGGGCCAAGGGCCGGCCGGCCCGCCCGGTCCGGGCGTGGGTACAGGTCCCTGTACCCCAGGACCCGAATATGGCCATTGGCCAGCACCGAAGCCCGGCAGGGTCGGTGGAGAAAGCTGCCAAGGCAGGGGGCCGCACCCCCCCCCCAAGGCTAGAGGGCCCAGGGGGAGGCTGCGACCCAAGAGCAGCAGGCCCAACAGGGTGGGCAGGTGGAGGAGCGGTGTCCACCGCTCGCGGGCCGCGGGCCGGAACCCCTTCCGCGCCCGTATTCTGTTCGCCCACTCCGGGCCAAGGGGCAATAGACCCCATTCCGCCAGCCCCGGCCGGGGCCTGCGAAGGCGGCTGCTGAGGAGGCGGCACCGCGGTCCTCCGACCTGGGTTGCGCCTCCTAACAGCGCGAGCCGCACTCGAAGCTGCCTTCTTCTTCGAAGGCATCTCTACTGAAGCAAAGGGAAGCCGAAAAGGAAGAATCGCTACCAAAAGGCTTCCCGGTAAGCTAAAGAGCGACGGAGACACAGGGGAAAAGACTTCTCCGCTCCGTCGCTGAGGTAAAATGGCAGCTCGGCTGCCTCATGGCCACCCCTTTTATAAGGGAGCTGGCCACGCCCCTAACTACCCGGATTCTCTGTCCTGTGGGGGGGGCCCGCAAAGAGCGCGGCGGCCATTTTGGCGCCGCGCTTGCATTAGATGTGTTATTACATTTCAAGCATTCTGTCCTTTTTGCAAGCCATTATTAACCCACTTGAATGGGTTAATAATAATGAGACTTATTTACCGCTGCATAGCACTTAGAGCACTCTCTGGGCAATTCTCAAGGTAATTAGCATTGTGCCTTCAATGAGCTGGATACTCATTTTACTGACCTTGGAAGTATAAAAGGCTGAGTCAATCTTGTGCCTTGTTAGCATTGAGTTCAGACTGTTAGTAGATTTTTGGCTGCAGTACTGCAACCACAAGAGCTCTTTATTAACAATCAATCAATAAAAATACTACAAATAAATACATAAGATTAAGCCCATACAGGGATGGTGTTTTGTGCTGTTATGCTGCAGGGAGCAAAACATTACTCCTGCTCAAATATCCTGTTTTATACAACTTTTATACAGTACTAGCAGGGGTCCTTGGCTTCGCCCAGGTGGGGTTTGGGGGGCGCTGTCCTACCTCCCGGGGTTGCGTTGCTTGGGTACACCTCTGTCCACTGGACTCCTGCCCTATCCTGCCCTGCCAGTTGACCTGCCTGGCCAAGGGGAGGGGCCCTGTGATGTCACATTGGTTGACCACTCCCAAGGGCTGACCAGGTCTGGGCAAGACATCACAAAGGGCATGACATCACAAAGGCCCAGACCTGATCAGCCCTTGTGATTGGTTGGGCTAAAGGATCAATTTGGGGGCATACCCCCCTTGGGCTTCAGTACCCCAACAGTGACCTGCTCATGTGTGCAAGGTATGTGTGTGCTGAATTTCATGAGGTTTGGTCAAGGGGTGTGATAGCCCATTCCAGATACCGCAAGGTATATATAAGATGTTCAATCCAAACCATGTTGAACTGGAGTTGATGCTTTGGTGCTTGCTGGATTTGAGGGCAACTCCCATTTCTAATAGACAGCTAGGTCAGAACATGGCTTATCCTTGGCCATGAAACCTTACAGCCTATGCTTTCTTCAGGTGCACACAATTTAGGTATATCCTAGGTCCATGATGGTGAACCTTGGCACTCCAGATGTTCTTGGATTTCAATTCACAGAAGTGCAAGTACCCTGTGAATCCACATGAATGGGTTTACTGCAATTCATCCAGCCCACACTGCCCTCGTTGCTCCTAGAAGCAGAAGTAAAATGTGCCCAAAGCTGAGATTAAATAAAATAAGGAGAGAAAGAGTAGAAGAAAAAATGTTGGATCTATATTGTTTGATAGCACTTTAAGTTACTGGCACTCCTGCTAGTTATTGTTTCATTGGGAATAAAGCACTGCAGTGGCTCAAGTGGCTCAGACTCTGACTGGAAGGCAGGAGGTCAGCAGTTCGATTCCCGAGTACTGCAGGATGGAATGAGCTCCTGTCTCTGTCCCAGCTCCTGTCAACCTAGCAATTCAAAAGCAAGAAATTGCAAGAAGATAAATAGGGACCACTTCAGTGGGAAGGTTAGCAGCATTCCGTGCACTCCTTTGTCTAGTCATGCCTGCCACATGATCACTGAAACGTCTGCAGAAGCAGACAGTGCTACCCCTTTGGCTTTGAAACAGAGATGAGCACTGAGTCGAATATTTCTGGCTTTCGAGCAAAGGAAACTTTTACCTTTACCTTACTGAATTGCAACTCAATGACAGCAAGTGACAAATGAGAATCAGTTGCCAGCAGGGACCTCACAAGTGTAGTTATGAATTTGTGCAAATTGTCTTTTCCACAGGCCAAAGATATTTCACTAACTAAGATGGACTAGCAAATGGTTCCCCTTGTCTATTGATTTTAGATACTATATCCAAAGAGAAACAAGTTATTTTAACACAGGAGGCAGAAAATCCCACATATCTCTTCCTGTCCTTTGTAGTAAAAATACAATAAGCATGAATTACACAATTATCATTTCTGCTTCAGGTATTTGCCTCATCCTGACTAATAAAAGTGATGGTCTGTGGCACATGACAACCCTCTTCATCCTTTCTCATAAACCTGTGGGTTCCAGATTCATCCAGAATTTCCTGGTTTGCATATTAGCTCTCTCCTCAAGTATTTATGTACGACCTCTTTTGTCAAAATAATCACTAAGCCACCACAGTCCCTATCAGGTAGGTAGGTAGGTAGGTAGAATTTTTTTCAAGTTAGTTAGTCATTTGAAGTCTTGAAATTAATAGCTAAATTATTAAAATGAAACCAGTATGGATTTTTTGCTCCTTCAGCAAAATAATACATTGTATAGGAAAGTATATTTACTAAGACAGACATCATAACAGAATAATATGAGGGGGGGGGGAGAAAAAGAGCCTTTTGTTTGTGTTCCAGACTGTTAGAATGAGTAGATTAAATCACTAAAATGAAGCTGCATGATTAGCACAAACTTTAAAACAAGTTGAGGTTCTTTGAACCTTTCAACAAAAGCCAATGAAGTATTTGAGGAAGGAAATCAATAAGACTTCTTAAAGGTTTCTTTTTTCCCCCTTCTACCCACAGGCTGTGAGTTTTCTCTCTGAAGCTCTTTTCTCTGCACATTCAACAGTATCGGAGGAGTTTGATTCTTCCTTTAACCTGCATGAATCCATCGCTAAGGTAAAGTAAAATAATACCTCTTCTTCACTGATACAAGCCTTTCTTCACATTAGCTAATAATGAAACCTTTTCAGACTTATTTTAAAATATGTACATATGTCAACTCAGTGGATTGTTTCAATGTACAAAGATTTTAGTACATATCTACTCTCAAGAAAGTCTCACTGATTTTTTTAAAAAAAGTTACATCTAGGAAAGCAGGTGTAATGATTGAAACCTAAGGTCGGATTTCCTAAGTATTTGGACAATAGAGCTTGTGCATCTGTCTATGTGTGTGAAGATTCATAGGCCAAAAATCCCATTGCTTTACATAATATATCCCCACAAAGTGAGGATTTAATGAGGCAACTCCCCTGGAAGTTACATTGATTCAAATAAACCTACTGTAACTGTTACTCACCTTCAAGTTGCAGTTAGAGAAGGCCTGTTAGAATCAATGGAACTTATTGAGCTGACCCAACAAATCCCCATTGATTCAATCAGCCTAATCTAGTGCGATTTATTTCAAGTAATGGGATTTTGGCCATTTGTAGAGGTTATTTTCTTTTTTTTTTTCTTTTGAAAATTTCACAACAGAAACTGAAATTTTGTATACATAGCACAGCACTTCCTAATTACTATCGTATGGGATGTTTCTATCTCTCCAAAACAGCTTTGGTAATTGGCCACATATCAGCCCCATGATGAACAGGACTGCTTTGTCAGATCTCTGATGCTCAATTCACACATGCAAGAACATGTGGAAAGAGTGTACATAATACAGTCAAACATAAAGCCAGAAGACTACAGCCACTGAGTGCTGTAGATGGGGAACCGGGAATAAATCTTTTAGTCATGGTTTCTTAAGGTTTCTAAAAAACCTAAACATCAGCCTGCTGTCATTTAAAGAACATCAACTGGAAGAGATTTCCCTCCTGCCTTGGTTGGCAAGACAAACATTATGACATGTGTCCTTGATGCTAAAATAATATCAGAGGGCATCCCTGGCATTCTATCCTTGGCCCCTGGGGAAGAGAGTCCATACAACATTCATCAATACTGTTCACATGATAAACTACAGTTGCTATAAATCATCCATATTTTATCTGTATTCTCTTGGAACATATTTGGAATGATGAAAAAAGGAAATGCTTTCATATCAGGAAATCATGATTTCTTTGAGATAATTGCCGCATGAAATTCAACAATATATTTGTGTGGCATGTTTCTTATTATGATGTTGGGTGCTTATTTGTTACCTGCTTGACATATTCCTCTAATTTCTGTTGACATCAGAGCTCAAAATGTCATTCCAACCCAAAAATGAACCTTCTCCACTACTTGTTACTTTACCCAATCAAATAATTGTTACAGTTATCAGTGTTCCATCTGTAAAGTAGATAATTTGTTGTGTTTTGTGTTGCTGGTATATTGCATTGTTCTTACCAGCATGGGCAGAATAAAGGAACATACTTGTTGGTTTCCTCTGGTGAAGGAGTCTGATATTGCATCATGAAATTAAGAAGGGAAGAGAGACAAAGCAAAAGAATACCTTCTTCTTCATTGAGAATTGATATCAGTATGGCGTAACACTGTAAGCATTCCACTCAAAATGCTTTAAGGTTGCCTTCAAAGTTAACTTTTGAAAGTAATAACAAATGCTACTCACAACACAAGAAAGTAACTTTTTGACTGTTTGGAAGGTTATACCTTTATTACCCAAAATGTAATTTGTCAAGTTAACGACATGGTAACTAGTTAACTTTCGAACTTCAGATCACATTTAGTCATTAAACTCCAGAGAAGAGTTTGAATTAAGGATACAGCCAGAAGATAAAGTTAGAAGGAAAATCACTTTTTAAAAAGAAAATTGATCTACGTAGTTTCGAAAAAAGACCAGTCTCCTTCGAGCCGGGGTTGATACAAACTCAAGCAAACTGAAACACAGGAAGAATCCAAATTATTTTAATGAAAAGTAGTGGTTTCACTTAATACTTCTACTCCTCCTAAAGAGACCCTGCCTTTTTAAATTTTGAAACATGCCACAGGTAAGAAGCAACAGGTTGCTTCCTTGTCATGTAGGAGAAGCCTTACATGTTAATTGCAAATAATATATAGAATGTCACTTTCTGTTTGGGACAGTGGCACCTTATCACGAAGTGTAAAAATGGGTGAGAATTCTCATCTTATAAGAATCTGCTTGCTGAAGTTCAGTTACACCCCATTTTTTTCTCTTGCAAAACCATGCTTCTACATGATATTGTGCTGATTGCCCCACCACTCTTTGCACTAGCTCTTGGATCTCCAAGTCAAATATTGCATTGATTTATGTTTGGTCAAGTTTTTTTATTTTAAAAAAATGCCCAGACCCTCATTTTTAAGTAGCACTATAACGAAAGCCACAAGGCCAGGCTTTTTAACACAGCAACAACAAGAGATAGGAGGCAGCCATCTTGAATCAAACTAGGCAATTGTTCTTCATTTTGCTTACTTTCTAAATATGTGTGACAGCTTGCTCCATGTTCCTTAAGGACATTGACAATCCAGAAGGCTGGATTGGAAATTAGGTATTATTGACTATGTTTCTAACAATGACTCTGCTCATTTAGCTATATCACTGGTTGTTCCTCTTTGGTTCCATCTTCAGAGATCCTGCCATTAGCCCCACCAGAATTGTATATTGAATTTGGCCAGTGCCAACTGGAGGGATTTTGATTCAACTTGTTTCTGAAGATATCAAAATCCTCTGGTACCATATATATATATGGTATGGAAATAACTTGTGCCTGAAGATTATTTAGAAATCAAAAGAGGGGTGCCTTCTGATGCTCTTTCATGTACAAGACTGTCCTCCATAACTTGGGATACGTGATCACTATAAAATCCCCAATTAACTTTATAGCAAGAGGAATTTACTTCAAACAGAATTAGATTTGGTTTGATCATTTGGGACACATGTGTTGTTTACATACTGGAGATGAAACTCAAGAGAACAAGATAACCTTCTGTTGCAGTGGGCATCACTGAGCATTTGGCTGACAGCTATAAGTAGTAACAAGTTGATGGGATATATGTAGGGTGATCATTCTTCAGAATTCTTGATAATGGCCCATCCTTAGTCACATCCCATGACTTTGGATGAGTCACTGTGCTACCTGTTAGTCCTTTCTACTTCTCCTGGAATGGCTTTTTACAGAAGAGATCTAGTAGCAAGGAAGCAGAATGGGTCCTAAAAGATTAATTTCAGCATTTTCAAATGTTATTCATAAACATGTCAATAATCCTATGAGCCTTTTGAGTGCATGTGTATACCTCCCTAACCAGGCCTTTGACTAGAATACCTCAAATATTCAATTCTTGAGACAAGGAGGGTGAACATGTTTATATCGCTGTCTAAAATCCACTATTAATACATCCACTTGACCATGAAAATTTTAAAACTGTATTGAACTAGTACAGTGCTTTTTCACATTGCACTTAGTGCTGTCTACATTTGTAGCAAATGAGTCTACGATGTGAAACATTCTCTTATATAATCAATGTCAACATATTAGCAAAAGAGGGAAATAAAGGATTTGCCATCCTATTTAAGAAGTGCACAATGTAAAACTTCTTAAAATGGTGTTGGACAGATGCAAACATTTATCAGATCAACAGATGTGGAAATTATGTGCCTTCAAAGGAAAACAGGAAGTTGCTACATTAGCATTAGCCTTTGCCAAGGTGAAATAGATTTCCTGGACATGCACGTGCTTGACACATTAGTGGGATAAATGATTTTTAAAGGATGTGGATTCATCATTTTAACTGTATTGATTACATTCTGCTTATTTGGTTGCATTGAAATTTTAATTGTGCACAAATTTGTATAATGTATTATGGCTTGTGTCTGAAAGAAGTCCATTTGTATTGCACTGCATATAAAGCAAGATGAGTTGGTTATAGCACAGCAAGTTTATGATCCTTTAAAGGGGCTCTGTAAATGTTGCTGGCCACAGGTATGACAATATGAAAGGAATTACTTCTAAATTACTCTATGGGTAAGGAAAATATTGATGCCTACAGTTTCCTCTGGTAAAACTTAGAAATCTAACTTCATCTCAGATCTCTTATTAGATCCTGTTTTGGTTTTGTAGCTATTAATAGAATTGGATCAAATTTTTATTTTCACATTAGCATTTGCATCTTTGATGAGAGAGACACTTTCAACAAATAATGGAGCAAATCATATGGAAAAAAATATTTGCTTTTTAGCTAAATCCTGAACAGAACCCAAACTTAGAGGAAGATCAGTGTCAAACCCCCAAAAGCTGTATTTGAGGTTCTGGGTAACCATTTATTTATTTATATTTCCCACTCTGAGCAGTGTCCAATTAAATAAACAACAAGAATTCAACAATAGTAGATCCTGTTACTCAAAAGATGCATTTTCTTGAGAATGGAGCTTCTTGAACTACATGCTATACTTCTTCTACCTTATCTTCATTTTCCTTATACAGTCCTCTCACGTGAGCACCATTGTTTCCATTCTGCAGATGGCATCTAGGCATGCACCTTAGTATCGATTTGGCTGTGTAATTTTTAAATGCCTCAAGCAAAATCCAAAACAGTATTGCTATGAAAACTGTATTTGTTGAATATTCACATTGCCTGCAGCTGTCAAAAGCACAGGAACTCTATCAAGACAGATAAAATGTTACAAATGTGGGAAAAAGGAGCTTCATAAAATGCCTTGGGCTCCATTTTATCTGCCTGTGGACTAAATGAAAGGAATCCAAAATAATCCAACATATTTTATTTCCTTTTATTTCCTTTGTGGGGCGGGAGTGGGAAGCAGGTTCTAAGTTTATCTGAAACTAATCATTTCTTCTGATTTATTATTAGCAAGGACTAAAAGTGCTTGTTTTTGTTATTCTAGGAATTGTACTTTGGTGAATGAAGAATAATTACTAAATTTCTTGTTCTCAGTTATTTAGTCTCAGGATGATACCCTGCATAGGAATTTTTGAATCCTGTAAAATTCGTCTGGTAAACAGCATTCTGTTCACTCACATGTCAAGGCATGTCTGCCACATGTCCATGGAAATGTCTGCAAACACAGACAGCACTGGCTCTTTGACTATAAACAGAGATGAGCACTGAACCCTAGAGTTGGATACAACTATGTTTTGAGCAAGGGTGACTTTTATCTTTACTTTTACCTAAGATCCGTCACTTCCACTGTAAAAATGAGACCTTCTTCAAAATCTCTGTGATTCAGACAACGGGTCTCTGCACAAAACTTTCATATGAAAGGCAAACCATACAAGAAAGCAAACCTAAAAGGACTGGGAGATTATTTAGGAAGATTGAGACATCCCGTTCCATGCTTCCAATTCTTAAAAGTCAGTGAAATAGAGCAACTCCAGAGGTGGGATTCAGCAGGTTCATCCCAATTCGCTAGAACCGGTAGCAGAAATTCCAGCTGGCCCCACCCATCTAAGTTTTGAAATAAAGTAGTCCTAATTCAGGTGCAACACAGGGCTTTCCCCCTGGCCACGCCCACCATACCACACCCACAGTGTAGGTAGTAAAAAAAAATGAATCCCACCACTGGCAGAATCTATTATATTTGGTGGTTTTTGAGACCTTGTTTGTGTTTTGGAAGTATGAAAACTATAGTTGAGACTGATGGAAAATACCTTGCAAGTGAGGAGAAAAATTTTATGAGACCCAAGAGAAGATTAGCAAGGACTTACATCTATTGTTGTGCATTTCCAGTATCATTAGAAATCTGAATGGTTTAGTACCCGTTTCTGTCCTCTTTGTTTCATCCTGATTTGAGTTACCCAGTTTGGTTGATGTTTGATTTCCTTCAGCTTCTTTTCTGTTCTTCAATTACCAAGGTTACGAAGAGCAAAAGATGGCAAAAGAAAGGCACAAATATTTACACAGTCTAGTACGTTGAGCTAGTATAGTTATGGTTGCAGCAGAATAATTATTTTTCTACAACTTCTTTCACATGAACCTTATCCTAAAAATAACATCTGTATATCATATGCACGTTGATTTTCAGTATCTCTAGTGGAAGAGAGAGTTCAATAAAGTTTTATTTACTTTAAATGGAATGTAGAGCGCAATTTAATTTTACCTGTAATAGAAATGTCTGAGATTGTATACAAAAGGGAATTACAGCTGTATGGAGAATAACCTAATTTAACTCATTTTTTTAATGCATAGATTGCCCCCAATTCATGGCTCCATGAAGAGTGTGTAGGACACTGGTTAGAATATCTGCTTGCAGTTAGTATTTTAGGTTTCTAACAGTACTTTACACTTGTACCTGTAGCATACCTTACACTTGCAGAAAGGTGATGATGTAATTCCAGCAACTACAGACTTCCTCCTTGTGTCCCATGGCTTCTCTGACTTTCACATAATCTGTTTCATTGGCTGTAATAGTTTTGCTTAGCATAGCAATTGGCAACTAGAGTAGGTTCTTTGAGTCACCAGGAAGTCACCTCCATAGGTTCCATTTATTCAGTGGACTTACTCTAATTGCAACTTGCATACCAGGCAAGAGGATTTCTACCACTGGATTAAAACCGTGGGAACAGTCTCAGAGAAGGAAGAATTGTTTAATTAGGAGTGCTAAGAATTGTTCAATTTTCCTCTGCAAGTAAGATCATCACCCTTTCGCAGGTATAATATAGGCAGCAATATTTGGCCAGTCTTGCCTGTGGGACTGGCAGCAACAGATTCCTCTAGCAATAATTCCATGGGCTCCAGCAAGCAGTGTTTATTAAGGGTACGACACCTACTCTGACTGCCTCCTCCTCCTCCTCTATGCTCCCTGAGGATTGGGTCCCCTCTACTATCCCCTTGAACATTGCCTGCCCATTTGTAGCTCTGGTTGCCTTCAATGGTGTCCCTCAGAGTCTAGATCATGGGAAATGTGAGGGGTAAATCAGTATCAAACTGAGATACATTCTTTTATGAGATTTAAGGACTGGACCAAGCTGGCAAAGAATTTGTCTGAGATGTTGAAGAGCCACAACTCATCATCCACTGGCAGGCTCATCTCACTTCTCAACCTTAAGTAACCATTCTTTTTTTTCAAACACTCATACCCCATTACATTCAGGCCAAACAATGACTACAAAAAAAATCTCACACCCCAGTTATTTGTCCTTTGTCCTACAGTCCATCCTCTTTGGAAGTTTCTATTAGCCTGGGGGCATGATTTTCAGGGAAAAGGAGACATTGATCCAGAGTTATTTTGAATTCCCATATTTTTTGTGGGCTGAGATGAGAGGCTGAGAGTGTGATTGCATTTCAAGATTGTGCAGCAAGACACATATTCCTGGGAAACAAGGCAAATATTCCATTGGATGGGTTTATATTTAAAACCTATGTGTTCCCCCCTTACCTCTTACAGAAGTGATGGAGAACCTTGGCACTCCAGGTGTACTTGAACTTCAATGATGAGAAAATCAAGGCAGCACTCCTGCTGATCAGGGCTTCTGCGAATTGAAGTTCAAGAATACCTCATGTGCCAAGGTTCACCATCACAGCCTTAGAGGTTTCAAAAATCCTCTCCAACTTGGAATATTGTGGGAGGATCTAGAAGACTGAAAATGTCTTTTGGGTATATCTTGCCTAGAGGTCACAGTCCCCCTGCAACCAGTTAGAAAAAAATCACAAGCACTCCAGAAACCCTATGGGAATTAACTTACCCTGCAGCGATGACAATTTTTTAAAAAGCTCAAATTGCTGCAATATTATGGTGGGAGATATGTTGTAAATTATGGCCACATATACAATAACAATACACCTTTACAGCTGAAGAGGATTTCTCCTTTCATTACAGCTGTTGTTGGATTTGCTAATGGAGACCTGAGGTGTTAAAGCCTTCCACTGAGAGTCCCCTCCTAAATTGGTCACTCTGGAGTTAAGCTTGAAGAAGTTGGTGATGAGAAGCTGTTTTCTGCTGTTGCCAAAATTTGGCAAATTGCAGCTTGTGTGGCTGTGGATAGGAAAAAAAACAGAATCCATGTACCAAACAAAGGAGAGAGAGAAAGGTTTTGTTAAAATATTTTTTTCAAAATGGCCCTTTTCTCTCCACCCTCCTTCAAGAGATGGGTGGAGAAAAGAAGACAAACAGGAGTATAGGCAGTTTTATAGCTTAACAAAAGGCAGATTTAGAAACCATATGCTCTATTGTTATATCATTCTGAGCTGGTCCCCTGTTATGTATGTACAGTGTTGTTTTAAGAGATGTTGCCTTGAAATGCATGAATGTAACCTGACCACAATTACAATGTAGCCCAGCTGTAAAGGAACGCGAGTAGCTGTCCATAGGGGGCAGCTGCGAGTGTTCACCTCACATGGTTCACGCCGGATGGTTCACGCCAATGAGCTACCGTGCAGCAAGATTCAAATGTATTGTGTTACTGTATATAATGCGAGGTATCTCCGCCATTACCACATGTTCATACTGACCATCAATGAATAAACCTGTGTTAGTCCTTCCTGCGACTCCTTCTTTGTCTTCCGTGCAAGACACTAAATCCCCTCTTCCACAGACTTAAGCCAATTTGATGGCTGGGCCATCTCATGGCCATTTCCTTGATGTCTGGACCACCAAGGAACCATCTCCTGTCTTCCAGAAATGGGAATTAACATATACAAATGCCTAGAGGCAAGGTGGAGGTAGGAGGGGGTAAGAGTGACTCTTAAAACATACACAAGATTCTACAGTGCCTTTTTTAAAAAAAGTTTTCATTCTACAGAATCTGTGAGGTTAGTTAGGGCTTGTATTGTTGTCTCAAATTGCTCCTCCATACAAGGAAGGGGGGGGGAACTTTTCCGTACATTTTTGTGACATATCAAACTTTTGAGGAGAACACAACAATGCCTATACCTTTGTAATTTTGAAAAAGAAGGCTCCAGCTTCTCATAAATGCATGCTTTCAGAATGCTATCAAGCGAGGTCTGTCCTTGAGCAGATGAGGCTTTAAAGTGTTTCCTTTCTTCTAGCTGGTGCTGTTCACAAATGTATATTTCTTCGCCCGTCATTCTTAAATACATAATGCAATAACAAGAAAGAAAATCATTTGATGAAAGTGACATTTTCTCTTGCTTTTTCCCCCACCCTCCAGCCCAGAACAACTTAGTTTTACTGTTTCTTATTATATTGCCTAAAAATATTTTTTTCCCTTTTGTAGTTTTCACAGTGGTGGACGTTTTAGTCTGTACAACCATATCAGACAAGAAACAAAACAAAAATAAAAGAAGACAAAATCATTAGCACATCTTAAAGACTGACTGATATGTTTAATGTGAGCTTTCATGGCTAAAATCCACAAATCTGAGGAAGTGGATGTGATACACAAAAGCTCACATGCAAAAAGCAGTCTTTAAGCTGCCACAAGATTTTTTTGTCATTTTTCTTTTAGTTTTGTTTCTTTTTTGATTTTTTCCTCTGTGTGTGTGTGCATGCGTGCGTGCGTCTGTGTATGGTGACTATTTTTGTACTTAAAATAATGATATTTTTTACAATCTGAGGTCATGCTTTTGCATGAAATGCCTGCCTAGTTGCATGGATGCCTAGAAAGATATTATCTCTGTGTCTTTTTAATTAATTTGCCAGCCCATTAATGTTTGTTGTGTGTGTACATGTTAGCTTCACAAAGAGAAAAGTCACTTTGGATGCCTTTTTGGACAAAGGTAAATAGATAGATAGATAAAATTAATGACTTCTTCATTTATCTATCTTCAGACATTGTATGTAAAATAGGGTGCAATAGATCACTTTCATTGTTCTAAAGCTTTTAATGTAGAAGCATAATGCAAATTTAAACGCCAACTTGAAATTAGGGTAAACAAGAAAACATAAATATAATTTAATTAGATTCCATTAATTACATTGATTAAACTAGATTTCTAAGCTATTAACAAGCCTTTTAACATGTAATATCTCTGAAATTTGATTTCCCCATTGCAATTGGGAAATTTTGTTCCAATTCATTTTTGAAGAATTTGCCAACATTTGTAAATCATATATTCAAGATGGAGAGAATCTGAAACTTTAAAAAATGAATGTAGGTAAAATAAAGTTGAAAGATTACCCTGCTCCTAGTTAGTTGTTTGGTTTTACTCTTTCTGCACATTCCTCCTCCTTTTCAGTTGATCCTCACCTCTGCAGAAACACATCCTAGATTTACCTACTCATATAAACTCTTTAGAGAAAGGATCTTCTTAGCATGGGGCTGGTAGATAATGGCATAGGATATCAACCTTGGCAACTTTTGTGATTTAATCTAGTCCACATAGTAGTACTGTATTCAGTTATCCTCAGCTCCATAACATCAGGCAATATATCATGGTGAGACTGCAATTCACGAGAAGTCCAGGAAGTGAAACCACCTATTCAACTGAAAAGATTTCAACCCATCAGTGGAACACCTAGTGATCAAGAAACTTAGGTTTATGAATTTTCAAAATGATGGGATGAGAATGAATCACAACTCTCCCAATGTGATCTATTGCTCAAGTTTACTTATTTATTTATTTATTTATCTACTTACTTATTTTCATTTCTATGTTGTTCTGTCAGAAAACACATAGAACATCTTATGCTACAATTATCTTACAACAATCAAAAAGTTTTTGTTGTCAACTGCAACTTGTATCCGAGAATGCATTTTTTCCTGAAGCAGGAAAAATGTAATTGGTGTGAAGTTGTTGAAGGTGGATCCCAGTTTGCCTTGAAGTTACCCACACACTATGATCATGGAGCCATCTCCTGCGGCACACATGAAATGTGACATGCAGGATTTAACACTGTGACTGCAATGGACTGACGCAGCCTTGAGGATATGGACAAGGTGCACCTTCACAGCCAGTCCATCTGGCATGGCCTCTTCCGCCTCCATGGCCGTTGGGAATCAGAGTTCCTCCTTCGCTCATTTTGTCATTGAATACTCTACTTATAAATGATAACAATGCAAATAAATTTTAGCATCAACAGAGTCTACCAGTCAATTTTATCTTATATGTATTACCATATAATGAGTGCTCAGAATGGAACTAGTGGAATAGCAGTTTCCAAACATGAGATGCAACAATTCCACCTTATATTCCCTCTTGAATCCCGCAGGAATGTCGTACTTCGGCATACTCAGGGAAAGAATTCCCACGCATAGGAAGAACAATGTGAAAAGATCTTTTCCTAATATAATGAAGCCATACAGTTGTTACAGTTTGAGAAGGACCTTATGTTGGCAAGAGGAAAGGCTGTTGAAGTGAACCGATATTGGTCAGATGTCATCTAGCCCTTCTTAATTCTATTTTGGTTTTAGATATATTAATTTTTGCTTTGTATGTTATTAGATGGTGGTGGTGCATCTGACACGAATAAAGAAGAAAGTTCAAAAAATATAGAAATCCCATGCTAAGTGAGTTCCTTGTACTTATCACTTAGGCTTTCTAGTCATGAACAGACACCATGGTTAGGAATCTTAATGCCCTTGCTTCCAGTCAAGAAAAAGAGAAAGATCTCTCTACTCCCTTGTCTCTCTAATGTATGCAAAATGTCTCCAGCTACATTTTTCTTTCAGAAGTAAAATAGAAAGAATATAGGGCAAACAAAGAAGACTGGCAGATTGTTTCGAATACTACCAACAAATCTATTCAATTCTTTATATTCTCAAAAAAGATGTGGTCATCTCCAATTTGGTGATCTGCACAATTCACATAGTTTGCATAATTGTCTGAGATGTTTAGTGCAAAGCATTTTTCTAGACAATGTAGTGACTGAATTTATAGTACTGGGAAATTCCCTATTGTCCTTGCTTCTCAGGAGTGGAATAGTGCCAGTTTCCATCCTTGCATATAAAAATAAGATAAAACAGGACTTGCTTCCACAATCAGTGGCACATGTAGCTGGATGGAATGACAACATATAATTTAATGCCCCATTTGCACTGCAAATCTAAGACACTGATTAACACACAGACACACAATCTGTGAATAATTGTGCAGAATTTTCTGACTCAAGGGCCAAAATCCTGTTGCTTCGCATAGTAAATAGATAAATCTTTATTGTCATTGTCCTGCACAGAACAAAGAGATTGGAGATCCCCATGATGTAGGCCCACTGAATCAATGGGAATTTGTTGAGTCAGCTACCCTATATGTTTCAAAAATTCAAATGGTCCTCTTTTAAATGCAATTTATTTTAGCATAGTCAGTTAGAGTAGGCATCAGTGGTGGCGAACCTATGGCATGTGTGCCAGAAGGGGCATGCAGAACCCTCTATGTTGGCATGCAGAGATTGCACCAGCACAGAGTTCACTCTGCCCTTCTGCCCAGCAATCCAGTGGGAGCACATCCTCCCTCCCCAAGCACAGAGTTCACCCATCCCTCTGCCCAGCAGTCCATATGAACCAGTTTCAGTGTGGGATAATACATAATCTGATACAAACCAAGGAATGGGGGAGTCATGCAGAAAATTTGGGCTGCCTCTCCCAGCCTGAGGGAAGGTAAAAGCCACCAGCCCCTGGCCTGCCGAGAGCTCCAAGGCCACAGCTGATCCTGGTCTGCCTCTCCCAGCCTGAAGGAAGGTAAAAGCCACCAGTCCCTGGCCTGCCGAGAACTCCAAGGCCACAGCTGATCCTGGGCTGCCTCTCCCAGCCTGAAGGAAGGTAAAAGCCACCAGCCCCTGGCCTGCCGAGAACACCAAGGCCACAGCTGATCCTGGTCTGCCTCTCCCAGCCTGAGGGAAGGTAAAAGCCACCAGCCCATGGCCTGCCAAGAACACCAAGGCCACAGCTGATCCTGGTCTGCCTCTCCCAGCCTGAGGGAAGGTAAAAGCCACCAGCCCATGGCCTGCCAAGAACACCAAGGCCACAGCTGATCCTGGTCTGCCTCTCCCAGCCTGAAGGAAGGTAAAAGCCACCAGCCCCTGGCCTGCCAAGAACACCAAGGCCACAGCTGATCCTGGTCTGCCTCTCCCAGCCTGAGGGAAGGTAAAAGCCACCAGCCCATGGCCTGCCAAGAACACCAAGACCACAGCTGATCCTGGGCTGCTTTTCCCAGCCTGAGGGAAGGTAAAAGCCACCAGCTCCTGGCCTGCTGAGAACACCAAGGCCACAGCTGATCCTGGGCTGCTTCTCCCACCCTGAGGGAAGGTAAAAGCCACCACCTGGCCTACAGAGAACACCACCTTCAGGAGGAAGACTGGCAAGAACACCTGAGGCAGAGCGGCTTCTGGACTCCTGGTTGGGCTCCAAGGCCACCTCCACCGCCTCCACCGCCGCTTAGCCGGTTTCATCTTCGGGAGTGGAGGTCGTTGAGAACATTGGATGTTTGTCTTCTGTCCCATGGCTGGTTTCGGAGAGGGGATATTTTTCCCGGCTGTGTGGGTCCGGCGCAGCAGCTACAAGGAGGACCTTGTGCCGCCAGGACCTGGGGCAGGGAGGAGAACAGCGGCTGCACCTGGGGTTGCTTGTGGCCCCAGAGATGGCGCCCCCTGCCATCTAAGCAGCCACGAGCCTTGCACTGCCAGGACAGGGGTGTGGAGGAGAGCATTGATTGTACCTGGGGTCGCTTGCGGCCACAAAAGCGGCGCCCTCCACCATCCCGGCAGCCAAGACCCTTGCGCTGCCAGAACTGGGGCGGGGAGGAGAACATTGGCCATACCTGGGGTTGCTTGTGGCCTCAAAAGTGGCACCCCTTGCCATCCCTGCAGCATTGCGCCTCATGCCGCGTGGCCCGGGGTGGGGAGGAGAACTATGGCTGCACCTGGGTTTGCTTGGCGGCCTTAGGGGCGACGCCCCCTCCCCGTCACCCTCATGGTCTTACAGTGCTTGGACCAGGGCCGGGAGGAGGAGACTCCCGTCATTGGAGTTCTGTTAGGGAGTGAGAGGGTATGTTTTAAGTGGGTTAGGGAGGGAGGGAGGGGGAGATGGCCTTGCCAGCCGGGAAGAGAGAGTGACACTCTGTCTGGGTTAATGGTAGAGGTTCCAGGGGCTCATTTCGAGGTTGTGACGGGCATGGGGCGTTATAGCAGGAACCGTGGGGCAGGCCACACTCGGGGAAGGCAGGACCGATGCTTAGTATCTGTCCCACATTCTGGCCCCCTGGTTTCACCTCTAGGTCCTGAGCAGCTGATCCAGGGTGACCCCGCCCTTAGGCTGCTGCTGATGAATGCCAGGTCGGTCTGTAATAAGGCTCCCCTAATACAAGACTCTATTTTGGGGGAGCGGGCTGACCTGGCATGCATCACTGAGACCTGGCTGAGACCTGAGGATGGGGTGCCTATATCAGAGATGTGTCCGGCCGGGTTTGGTGTTTGGCACCAGCCTAGGGATGTGGGTAAGGGTGGTGGTGTTGCCATTATAGCCAGGGAGTCATTGTGAGTCACCAGGGCCACTGCTCCACAAATTTCGGGTTGTGAGGCCCTGTTCCTGCGGTTGGGCCCTAACGTTCAGTTGGGGGTCCTACTCCTGTACCTGCCTCCTTGCAGGGTAAGGGACTCCCTGCCTGGGCTCCTTGAAGCCATCTCGGCGTTGGCTTTGGAGTTCCCTAGACTGATGGTTTTGGGGGACTTCAATTTGCCTTCGCTGGGGTCTGGTTCCGAGGTAGCACAGGAGTTCATGGCTTCCATGGCAGCTATGGACCTGGCTCAGGTAATTCAGGGCCCGACCAGGGGCAGTGGCCACACGCCAGATTTAGTCTTTTTGTCGGGGTGGTGGCAGAGTGATCTGAGTTTACAGAAGCTAGACATAACACCTGTGCCATGGTCAGATCACTATATGGTGGCTCTAGATTTTCTGGGGGGTGACACTTCATCGTAAGGAGGCAGGGTCAATTAAAGTGGCCCACCACCGGCGACTGATGGATCTGGATGGATTCCAGAGGGAACTGGGGGAATTTCCTCTGGATCGGCGACACGATTCACCTGAGGCACTTGTTGACCTGTGGTACGGGTCGACGACATCTGCCTTGGATGTAATCGCTCCACTACGGCCTCTCAAAGCCCGTGGAGCTAGGTCATCCCCGTGGTTCACGGAAGAACTACGGGAACACAAACGGGCAAAGAGACGCCTTGAGCGCCGCTGGGTGAAGACCCAGAGCGATTCCGATTGGACACTAGCTAGAGCTGCTATTAGGGCCTACCTAGTGGCGATGAGGGTGGTGAGGAGGCAGTACTTCACCTCCCTTATTGCCTCCGCTGATAATCGCCCAGCCACCCTGTTTCGGGTGACCAGGTCCCTCCTGGGTAGGACGGGGCCTGTGCCTGGTTGGCAGGGATCGGCTGAGGACTTTGCTGACCATCTGGTGGAGAAAATCGATTGGATTTGCTCGGGGTTCAAACTTGGCGTGGACAGGGAGGGTCCGGGGGGAGCCAGTGCGCAGTCTTGTGGTGTTACCTGGGATCGGTTTGATCCAGTTGCCCCGGATGAAGTGGACAGGCTCCTTGCGGCGGTCCGTGCCACTAATTGTCTATTGGATCCCTGTCCCGCCTGGCTGGTAACAGCCTCTAAGACGGTGACAGGTGGCTGGGTCGGGGCTATAATTAACGCGTCTTTTCGAGAGGGGATGTTTCCTGCACTGCTGAAACATGCTCTTGTGTGCCCCCTCCTGAAGAAGCCTTCCCTCGATCCAGCAATCCTAACCAACTACAGACCTTCTCCAACCTTCCTTTTTGGGGGAAGGTTCTGGAGAAGGCAGTGGCACGTCAGCTGCAGGGGGTACTGGATGAAGCGGAATATCTGGACCCATTCCAGTCAGGATTCAGACCTGGATATGGTACTGAGACTGCATTGGTCACGCTGAAGGATAATCTCTGGCGAGAGCGGGATGGCAGTCATCCATCCGTCCTTGCTCTTCTTGACCTCTCAGCAGCCTTTGATACCGTTGACCACGGTATCCTTCTGGAACAGCTCCAAGGATTGGGGATCCAGGGCACGGTGTGGTCCTGGTTTTCCTCATTTCTGAGGGGCCGGACCCAGTCGGTGTGGTTGGAGAGTGAGAGGTCAAGTCCTAGGCCCCTAAAATATGGGGTGCCTCAGGGCTCGGTACTCTCTCCTCTCCTATTTAACATCTACATGAAGCCACTGGGTGAGATCATCCGTTCCCACGGGGTGCGGTACCACGAGTACACGGATGACACACAGTTGTACATCTCGGCCCGTGGGGACCCCAGTGATGCAGTCAAAGTCCTTTCCAGCTGTCTGGAGGCTGTTGGGGTCTGGATGGGGGCAAATGGGCTACAGCTGAATCCTAGCAAGACTGAGTGGCTATGGATAGGGGGTCCTGCGTTATCCTGGGAGCTACCATCTTAGTTTTTGGATGGGGCTGTTTTGCCCCAGACCAACCCGGTGCGCAACTTGGGGGTCCTCCTGGATTCGCGGCTGCTGCTAAAAGAACAGGTGGCGGCTGTGGCCAGGAGGGCCTTCGCCCACCTTCAGGTGATTCTCCAGTTGCTCCCGCTCCTGGACCGGGACTCTTTGCTCATGGTCACTCACGCTCTGATGACCTCCAGACTAGACTACTGTAATGCGCTCTACATGGGGCTGCCCTTGATGACCATTTGGAGGTTGCAGCTGGTCCAGAATGCCGCGGCCCGGGTGGTGATGGGGTGTGGACGTTATGCCCATGCCTCACCACTGCTTCGGGGGCTGCAATGGTTACCAGTTTGTCTCCGGGTGCAATTCAAGGTGCTGGTTTTGACCTTTAAAGCCCTACATGGTAGTGGGCCTGGGTATCTTAGAGACCGCATCGCCCTAAGGACGTCTGTCCATCCAATCAGAGTGGACCGGAGGGGCTCTCTAATTGTGCCATCAGCCAGAGGGGCTCGCCTCTCTGGCACAAGGAGGAGGGCCTTCTCCGTGTCTGCACCAGCCCTTTGGAACCTCCTGCCTGTGGAACTGCATCTCCAGACAGAGTTGTTGCCCTTTAGGAAGGAACTAAAGACTTGGCTGGCGGGCCAAGTTTGGGGTGCGGGTGGGGATGGGGGTACCGTTGGGTGGTTGGTATAGAGAAGTGTGCCTTCCCCCAAGGTCCCTTCGGTTCTTGCGCACCTTTTAGGGGTGGGTTTTTTTAACTTTTAACTTTGTTTTATGATGTGTCTTTTATGTATTTACTGTCCGCTATGTAAACCGCCCTGAGTTGGGTTGTACCTGAGTGGGCGGTATATAAGCGTGAAAAATAAAATAAAATAAAAATAAATTTGGAGAAATACCACAAAGTTGACACTGAGACATTTTTGCACTTCATCTTTGTACCATCCATGTGTATCCAACCACAGGACCTTGTGTAGCATTGTCACTGGAATGATAGGAGCTGCAACCAGGAGAGCAATGGTTTCTAGAAGGGTCATTCAGATGATTGTAAATGAGTCTTCAGGAGTGTCAAACAGATTTCTGGAGCCTGTTTAAATAAGAATTCCCTCATTATTACAAAAAGTAACACATTATTTGGACTGTAGTGGGTGCCTTCAGGAAGTTCACCATCCCCCTGCAGATTGTAAAAAATACAATGCTGAAAATCCAACTAATATATTTTACATCATGTCTCCATTAAGATTTATTGAGATTTAAAAAAAGGTAGGAATAGGATTTACTATATACTTACCCCCAAAAATGTAAGGATTGACTATTATAAATACACCCAATGCATTATCTGTATCTACCTCCATCTACTTTAAAGGCAGGCTGATCTTTGATTGTGCTGTTTTAGCCTTCCTTTTTTAATACAACTTTTTGGTTGTTTGGCATCTTCACAGCTGGGCCAGAATAAATAAATTCTAAGTCAGCAAAGTAAATATTGCTTTTATGATAATCAGTATCCGGCACAAATGTGTCCTTATTGCTGTAAATTCAACATTTTCTCTTAATTTTGAGATGATGAAGCTTCTGCTGGCTTTGAAGAATGTGTCCTATAATACCAATTACAGTTAATCTTTCGAGGGACATAAGATCGTTCAAATCGAGCCCAAGCCAGTAGCTTGAAGAGTCATGATTGTAATTTAAAAGATATTTTCTCACACATAAACAGTAGAAGAATCTACAGAGTCAGAGCATACCATACCAAGGGAGAATACTGAAAATTTCCAGCTTTCTCTGGCAATGCATTTCTGGCTTGTGAAATCTGACTCTGTGGGGAAAGCAAAGATTATGGAATGATGCAAAACAGAAATAGTTCAATAATTTGTATCAGTGGCTGATGGACACCATGTTTGAATGACTGCATATTGGGATTAGGAACATAACCCTTACATATATAATTATGGTATATTATTCCCCTCTTCTAGGCTGATAATGACTCAGACAAAATAGGCCTGTCTTAGCCTTCAATGATCCAAGAACAGAAATATCTGTGTGTGCACATGCACACGCGCGCACACACACACACACCAAAATAAAATATGTTAAATATTTTTTAAAATTGATCATATAAAAACAAATCACAAACAGTATTAGTTACTGCTTGCTTTAATGCAAACAGAGGCAATACTATATCTGAAGGAACACAGGGTCAAAATTTTGCAAAATTAAAAAATATTCTTCAGGGAGAAAAAGACACTAAAGTAATCAGCTACTGAAAAAGTCAGTGTGTCAGATTCATTAAAGTAAACCATCTGTGGTGGTAAAGGTAAACCATTTTTTGAAGCTGAGCAGGGCTACTTCCTCATCTTTAATAACTTAATAGTGAATGTTTGGATCTGTGTATCCTATGTGGAACCACTGCCTTTGAAAAATCTCTGCCTAAAGGAGATACAGGATAGCTTTTTAAATTCAAATTCAAAAATGTTCTGTACTGGATAATTGTTTTTAATTCAACTTTGTGTTGTTGTTTTTACTCTTGCAAAATCCCATTTCTCTTGTAGCTGAACTCCTTGTTATTCATTTTTAGTGCAGCTTACCACCACAGACTACTGTGCACCACACACTACTGCAGGACGGAATGAGCTCCCGTCTTCATCCCAGCTCCTGCCAACCTAGCAGTTTGAAAGCAAGAAATTGCAAGTAGATAAATAGGGACCACTTCGGTGGGAAGGTAACAGCGTTCCATGCGCTCTGGTGTCTAGTCATGCCTGCCACATGACCACGGAAACGTCTGCAGAAGCAGACAGTGCTGGGCTCTTCGGCTTGGAAACAGAGATGAGCACTGCACCCTAGAGTTGGATACAACTAGCTTTCGAGCAAGGGAAACCTTTACCTTTACCTTTACCACCACAGATGTTCTCTTTAGGACAAATGATCTAATTTGGCTCTACACATCAACTGTAAACAATGTTTCCTACTTATTAGCTTTCTGTCACTCTGAGAGACCCAATTTACATCAAAACAGAAAGTTGTAGATCTCCAGATCTTTCTGGACCACAACTCTCACCACCACAAAAATGAGTTGAAAATTGAATTAGGAATATCAAGATGCTAATGTGATTTTTCTTTAGAAGGTGTGATATGTATCAGGTATTCACAGACTGTCTGGTTCAGTGGTTGAGGACACAGTAGAGGAGACTCCTGATCCAGTTGGGAGTGTGGTCCCAGAGCTATGCTGATCTGACTTGACACCCTTCTAACCAAGCTCTCTGGGCCCACTATAAGCACAGTAATTCTGGATCATTTCCAGCATTTTCAGGAGTCCAGTCATCCTGGGAGCCAGGATATTTGAACACCAGTAGTTTGTTTTTAGGGGTTGCAGTGGCTTAGTGGTTAAGACGCTGAGCTTGATGACCAGAAGGTTGGCAAGTCAGCAGTTTGAGACCAGAGTGCTGTGCAACACAGTGAGCTCCTGTTGTTTGTTCTAGCTCCTTCGAACCTAACAGCTCAAAAGCAACAAAATGTAGGTAAATAAATAGGTACCACTTTGTTGGGAAAGGTAACATCATTCTGTGTCTAATCATGCCTGCTTTCATGACCATGGAAACATCTGCTGATGCAGACAGTGCTGGCTCTTTGGCTGTAGATGAAGATGAACACCGGCCCCTAGAGTCAGACATGACTGTTTTTTGAGCAAAAGAGACATTTTCTTTTCCCTAGTGTGCTTTTTCAGAAATGCCAGACATATATTTATTGAATTTGTTCAACTTGTAGGATGGAAGTTTTCACTTTTAGTAAAAAAAAAAAGGGGGGGTGTTTGAGAAAATGGAATAAGAATTGAACGAAATATTGCAAGTGAACAGGGCAGGTTTAAAGGAATCCTTGAATCGATTTTACCCACATCAATTTCAACGCAAATGTATGAGTTTTTATGTGAGTAGCTGCACACTTCTGAAGCTTGTGAGGGAAAGTTTTGGTGCACAGAGCTAAGCCAACACTGATGCCCTTTCTCACCTTTGTCCATTGCAAAATATGGCACCTGTTCAAAAATATCCATCGCCCTGTGGGTATGAATTATGCCTCATTAAGGAGCTGAGGACATATGTATAAAATGTCACAGATCGCACACTTAAATGCTTGACCATCTGTCATAATCTGTTGCCATCAGAATAATAAGTGTGGTTAATGATTCCAAGTGCTTTGGAGAATGGTGGGCTTTTTGTAAAAAAAATGTTCAAACGATCATAATGAAATGCAGCCGTATGTAAAACTACACACTCATTAATGCTGAGATATAGGCAAGGAGCCAAATTAACATTCTTGCATTGTCGTTTGTTATTTGAAGGCAGCTAGTTCTTCACTGTAAACAAATGGAGCCTACTTCGAGATTTACAATCCCTTCTTCTTGTGAATCTCCAGCTTTATTTATTATGTCTGCATTATGTGCATTTCTTCATTACCCAGGGAGGAAAGAATAATCAATTATTCTAATATCTGTGTATTTCATTTCCCACTATACAGAACTAAGCATCAAGCCCTTTACTGTTCATCTTTTTCTACTTGAAGAAATTGCACAGGCCTTTTTGGAAAATTGCTACAATATTCAAAAGAAACAGCCAATCACAACATCTCAGTATCACGTAACTTTTGAAATATGTTGTTATGTGCTAGCCAGTCATCCCAACGTATGAAAACCCTATGAATTAAAGACCTCCCAAAGATGCTATCATTAAGAGCACTGCTCAAGTTCCCCAAACAAAAGACTTCCTGTACTCAGTCAATCTGTCTCACAATGTCATCTATTTTTTAACGTTCCTTCATCTGAATCTAATCCAGATTTTCATATAATCTGTTCTGAATATAGATTGACCCTATCAATCAACACACCCCTGTCTTACCCCTTTCACAGCACAAAACCATTTTGCCTCTCCATATTCTGTCCTAATTGTAAGGGTTAAGGTATAGGTCGCCCTTGCTCAAAAGCCAGTTGTATCTGACTCTAGGGTTCAGTGCTCATCTCTGTTTGCAGCCAAAGAACCAACGCAGTCTGTGTCTGCACACAGGCATGCCTCAACACCGGAGTGTAATGTTTCACAACTATTTTTATTTATTTATTTATTTATTTATTTATTTATTTATTTATTTATTTATTTATTTATTTATTTATTTATTTATATCCTGCTCTTCTAGTGCAAGTGCCACCCAGAGCAACTGACAGCATAAAATGAGAAAGCTCTTCAAAACAAGAAAGGAATCTCAAACATACAAAAAGCATAATACAATCAAACTACATATACAAAGAAATACATACAATCATGAAACATTTAAAACCCAGCCCAAACCCTCCCTAACCCCTTTAGAAGATAAAATCATAAAAGTTAAAAGGCTAAAAACCATACTAAAAAGGCAAAAACAATCAGAGATCTTCAGCAGTAACTTACAACCTAAAGGCAATTAGACTAGCCAGCGGACCTGGGACATACTACACGTTGGATCCCAGACCCGCTGGCATAGCCAGGTCTTGAGTGCCTTTCTAAAGGAGAGCAGCTCTGTCTGGAGGTGCAGTTCCGGTGGTAGGCAGTTCCACAGGGCCAGGGAAGCCACCAAGAAGGCTCTTCTCCTGGTCCCAGCCAGATGTGCTTCTCTTGTTGAAGGGACTGCCACAGAGCCTCTCTGGTCTGCCCTCGTAGGATGGGTAGAATAACTTGGGGTGATGCAGTCCCATAGGTAGTCCGGTCCACTGCCATTAAGGGCTTTAAAGGTCAAAACTAGCACCTTGAATTGCACCCAGAGGCACACTGGCAACCAGTGCAGCTCCCAGAGCAGTGGTGAGGCATGAGCATAATGCCCCCGCTCCATCACCACCCGGGCAGCCACATTCTGGACCGCCTGAAGCCTCCGGATGGTCATCAAGGACAGCCCCATGTAGAGCGCATTACAGTAATCCAATCTGGAGGTGACCAGAGTGTGAGTTACCATGAGCAAGGAGTTCAGGAGCGGGATTTTTACTACAATTCATAGGAATTGTAGTAAAAAAATTATACTGCATGTTATTTGAAACATATCATACCTGCCACTGCTGGTGGGACTATAGAGATAGGACAAAATGGATATATAATAAGATGAAGTTTGTTGAAAATTATTACCTGGAGTAATAATGGCTTATCAAAATAGAGAGAATAAATATTTTAATGTGATCGTAGAGGAAGAAAATGGAAACATCATCGTCATAATCATCATCATCATCATCATCATCATCATCATCATCATCATCATCATCATCATCATCATCATCATAATAATAATAATAATAATAATAATAATAATAATAATAATAATAATAATAATAATACATTTTAATTTATATCCCGCCCTACTTGGCACAGGCCGACTCAGGGTGGCTAACAGCATTTCAAATAAAGATACAATATAATTATACAGAAATACAATGGAGTAAAGCAATGAATACAGAATATAACAAGGTAACATAAAAATAAGATACAAACTATACAAATTACAAATGTATAAATTTTAAAGCATCAAATCCATCATACACAGCGCCAGGAGGGGGGGGAATCAAACACACACACACACAACAGGGCTCACCATCCATGACAGAGGCCAAGGCAGAACGTCCAAAATAGAGCCGGGGCTCAATTGTTCATGACAGACCCCAAGTTCAGCATCCACAACGGAGCCGGGGACAATGTCCCTAACAAAGCCACAATGGAACATGTGTCAATGCCGGCACTGCTTTTGGGGCTGCAGTTCATACTGCCTCAGTTACAGGCTTGTTTTCTAACTCCCAGCCAGGCAGGGCTGGGAGAGAAGCGACGGCGCCCACAGCTGAAGCAGCTTCCATCCCCACGCTGGTGGTGTGAGCGCTGGGGAGAGCGGGGGGGGGGGGGGGCTTTCTAATGGGAATAGGCTGTAGCATAGATTGTAAAATTAAAAGTAGCAATTAATGAATAATCCACTAATAATTGCCTAATAGTACAAACAAAACTAGCTCAAGATGTAGTGGAAGGTTCACTGCTAACAAGCGTGGTTCTGAAATAAACAATAACACTAGAAAGTGTGATTTTGGGAGACACATTTATTTATATCTGTAGCTGATATATCTTCTGGTTAATTAACACTTCCATTCCAGTTTTTGTTCATGCAGTTTTTTCATTGTGTCATGTAAATGTAGATAAATGCTGCTTAGAATCTGAACCGCATGAAAGTCCGCCTGGCATTTGGCAGCAGAGGTCAGAAATACTTGCAAGAGGCTAAGTCCTAATTTAAAAACTTGGATTGATTCACTGGTTATATAAAAACTGAGGCCAATAAACTCTTTCCAAGCTCTTTTGGTATCTGTGAGAGGACCATTAATTTGGGATAATCATGCCAGTCATGAAGAGATGTTTGGAAACACATCTAGGCTCCTAGCATTAATTGACGGACCAAAGGACTATTGGGAAATTATTTCCCACTGTCCAGGCAGAATGTAAGAGCAAAGAGAGACCAGCTTCATTCCATTCAATGGCCAAAGAACAGAGAGCTGCAGATAATTCTCTTTGTCCCTCTCTGCCAGAAAGAACAGTTGGATCAAACTTGCACAGGGAATGCAGAACTGACAATTTTGCCAGTGGGAAATTCATCCCAGGTTAGGAAGAATGTGTTGTCAAGGCATGGGGGGCTGAGGATATGAAGTCAAATTCACTCTGGACTCACAGGCCTAAGAGTCATATCTGTTCAACATGATGATTGGTGGCTAAATTTGCAAAACTCTTCTATGAGAAGAATTGTTTTTCATATTCTCAGTGTATGGACTCTACAACATTTTACTAGCACAGGGGTTGCCAAACTTCTCACTCCGTGGGCCTGACCATGCCTCCCGGGCAGCTGAGTGGGCCAATCAGGTGGTTCCTCCTACCGTAAATGCTGCCGTAAAATGCATTTACGACAGGCGCAGGTGCATTCATGGTAGCATTTATGGCAAGGCATGGGCACATTTACGCATGGGTGGGTGCATTTTGTAGCTGTCATAAATGCACTCACTTCCACTTCTGGTAGCATCGAGGGTGCCGGTGGGCCATATTAAATGGTGCCACAGGCTGGCCATCCCTGAACTAGTGGCTCACTCAGGAAACAGACATTGATGTTTCCATTTTCAAGTCATGGAATTAAAAAAAAATGCATGTCTTCCTATCAGTTTGTGTATTAGAGATCCCATGAGGGCAGTGTGTTTTATGGTCTTCTCAGCAAGAGAAGTGAATGTGATGTTTATTTATTCTTTCATTTATTTATTGCATTGGTTAAGCAGAATGGCTCAACTAAAGCTTTAATGTGAGTATTGCTTTAAGGCAAAGGATGCTAATTGTGTAAAAATGACTATGGCTCCTGCATGTGGCCTTTTCAGGATTGGAAGCATGGATGGGATGTGTTTGAATTTCTGCAGTTCTAAAAATATCAATCAGCCAGCAGTTCAGTTCTTGCTCTCTCCCCATATGTATACTTTATTTCTCCAAAAAAGAAGATAGCCATTTTGTGCAGAGGGAATTTGCGCAAATGATATATGTTTTTATGAGGAAAAACACATTTGAGTATTGTTCTTGCATGGAGGTGAGAAATCATGTAGTTCTGACTGAGATGTCTTGTCAGATATAGGCAGTCTATATCAACAAAAATGGGGGGAAAGAGTGAACTTTACATTACGAATATTCTTTGGATTCAGAATATATGGGGGGGGGATCAAAGCAGATATATTCTTTTTTTAAAAAAAAATAATCCAAATTGAATTGAGGAAACCAGAAACAACATTTAAATGAGTGTTGTCCAAAGCATTGAATATGCTTGGATGGCAAAAAGGCTGACGTTTGGAAGCAGGGAACAAGTCTTGGCACCAGCTCATCTCACTCTGAAAACAAAAGTCATTCAAAAGAAGCAGGAAGCACAGAGGAGAAGGAATTTCATAACAAAAGTACCAATGAAAAGTCCAAGCTCTCCTGGAAACCCCAGTCACAGGACAACAAGAAGGTTCAGCTCAACTAGATACATTTGCCTGTGCCCTTGTTTTAAAAGGAAAAGGAAGGATGTTAGAGATTCCTCTTTTGTTGTTGTTGTTCAGTCGCATAGTCGAGTCTGACCCTTTGCGACCCTATGGACCACTGCACACCAGGCACCCCCTATCCACCACCTTCCTCTGCAGCCCACTCAACTCTACGCCCATTGTGTCAATAATGCCATCTAGCCATCTCATCCTCTGCTGCCCCCTTTTCTTTTTGCTTTAATTCTCTTTACATTGCCCTCATTTTCAACAGGGTGCAAGGGAGGTGGAGGATTGTCACACGTTCTTATTTTTTATCTCTAGATTATGGCAAGCACCATAACTCCCAGCTGCTTCAAATCCTCTTAGAACATCAGTCACGTTCAGCCACGTCCATCAGCGGAATGCAGTCACGATAAATGGTGAAACCATATCAACAGTGAAGGCTGTATCATTTTCTGGGTGATGGATCTGTTTATAGTCACAAACCTAATTACCGCCTAGCAACATAGTGGGAAAAGCTCCTATTGTTACCAAAATATGTCACATGCCAAGTGAATAGCCACTATGAGTTTTATCGATCTGTACTACATTCCAGTTGGTGGAAGTGTTCATTGTGTACCTACTACAGTCTGCTAGGGTTTTTTTTTACTTTTAATTAAACTGCTTGAGAATAGTAACTATGGCAGTGAATAAAATAATAACTGGAATTATGAAGATAGATGTAATATAAAATATAATTTTAGAATGTTCTGGTCTGAATGTATGGCAGAATAATTCACCTCCTTTCTGTGGTAAATTGAATTAGAGGCTTTGCTTTTGGAAGTTTAAAATGGATGCTGTGGTTAATTTGACTTTAGGCCCAGGAGTGGATTCCTTTCCTCCTGGAAGTCATAACAATCTCATACTGTGAGAACGGAAGTAGGTATGATGAACATTGAATGTGAAGTCTTATTGGGTGATAGAGAGGAAAAGGAAGGATAATGAGTGAAAGATGGTTTTGGTTATCTCAGAATGTAGAAGAATAAACACCATTATTACAGTGTGCATGTTCCAAAGCAGGAGGAAAGAGGAGTGTGTCTTTGCTTGCTTGTGAGTAAAGGTAAAGGAATCCCTTGCTTGAAAGCCAGTCATACCTGACTCTAGGACTCAGTGCTCATCTCTGTTGCAAAGCCGAAGAGCCAGCACTGTCTGCTTCTGCAGACGTTTCTGTGGTCATGTGGCAGCCATGACTAGACACCAGAGCACACAGAACGCTGTTTACCTTCCCACCAAAGTGGTCCCTATTTATGTACTTGCAATTTCTTGCTTTCAAACTGCTAGGTTGACAGGAGCTGGGACAAAGATGGGAGCTCATTTTGTCCTGCAATACTTGGGAATTGAACTGCTGACCTCCTGCTCTCCGGTTAGCATCTTAGCCACTTCAGCCACTGCAGTCCCTGAGAGTAGAATAGTAGAAAACATAATCTTGATTTTGTTAGCTGGCTATGACAGGAAATAAAGATAGATATGCCTTTGCAGGCGCACCCCCCCAATAACGGACACAGACAACATTGAAAGTGGATAACAGCATAGGGCCACATTTATTGATTCAATGCCCTAGTCCGAATTATAAATTTGTATTGGTAAAACGACCAATCATAATTCCTAAGGCAAGCAGGCCGAAGTAACACTGGTAAGGTACCACCCCAAAATTGCCAACGGCAATTGGTTACAATGTATCAATTTGTATCAATTTGTTTGTTGACAACAAACAAATTGTTGACCGTAGTCAATAACTAACTTATGACCCCACCCTCTGACGCGTATCCGTGAAATCACAGGGGTGATGCATGCTGGTTAGCAATCATCATCACCCCATCGCCTGGTTCGTCGTTGACCGGACAACGTTTAACTAATTTATTCCTGTCTAGTGTTGTCCAGTCAATTGCGAACCTGCCGGATACTTGTGGGTCATACTGTTTACCTTACCAGTGCTACCCGCCAATGTGACCAAAGTCAACAGTAGGAACACAGAAAGACCCCTATATCAAACCATAGCAACAGTGTGGGATGGGCAAAAAAGCCAGGACCCGGAGCCAATATGGGTCCCAACCAAAAATTCCCACCCGGCCCCGAAGCGACCATAATATCACACTGTTAACTAGGGAGGGGGTGGAGGGGAAAAAACTTCTCCGCTCCGTCGCTGAGGTAAAATGGCAGCTCGGCTGCCTCGTGGCCACCCCTTTTATAAGGGAGCTGGCCACGCCCCTAACTACCCGGATTCTCTGTCCTGTGGGGGGGGGGCCGCAAAGGGCGCAGCGGCCATTTTGGCGCCGCGCTTGCATTGCAGGCGCACCCCCCCAATAACGGACACAGACAACATTGAAAGTGGATAACAGCATAGGGCCACATTTATTGATTCAATGCCCTAGTCCGAATTATAAATTTGTATTGGTAAAACGACCAATCATAATTCCGAAGGCAAGCAGGCCGAAGTAACACTGGTAAGGTACCACCCCAAAATTGCCAACGGCAATTGGTTACAATGTATCAATTTGTATCAATTTGTTTGTTGACAACAAACAAATTGTTGACCGTAGTCAATAACTAACTTATGACCCCACCCTCTGACGCGTATCCGTGAAATCACAGGGGTGATGCATGCTGGTTAGCAATCATCATCACCCCATCGCCTGGTTCGTCGTTGACCGGACAACGTTTAACTAATTTATTCCTGTCTAGTGTTGTCCAGTCAATTGCGAACCTGCCGGATACTTGTGGGTCATACTGTTTACCTTACCAGTGCTACCCGCCACACGGAGGGGCTTCAAAGAAGACCTGACGCCCCCCCCCCAGACCGTCAGCTCGGTCAACAGGCCTGCTCGCCAATCACCCAACAGGAGGTCCATACCTCCTCGCGACAGATGGACCCCATCCCCTGCGTACAAGTCATAATTTTGTAGACTAATATCGGGGTGATGACTAACCCGTCCCCAAGCCCTGGTGGCAAGAAACCGCGCCACTGCCTTATTGACCGCGCGCCTAGCGCGGTCAAGAGCCAGGAGGTTAACGCCCCCTCTGTAAGAATGGCGCGGAACAACGTCCGACCAAACCAGGGTTGTGGCAGGCCAGACATAATGCAAGTAGGCGAGTTCCTCGCAAATCGCATGCTTGAGCGATAAGCCTGTGACCTGGCCCAAATCATTGCCCCCCAGGTGGATGATTAGAATGTCAGGCGGGTCAGCACCCAGGCCAGAAAAAAGGAAAGGCCGCAGCTCCCGCCATAACATCCCAGGCTTACCATGCCATGTGAGACTGACCCCATTAAACTCCCTCAGGAATTGCAACCAGACGAACATGTCTGCCCTGATACCCCGGGTAAGCCTGACTCTGTGGTGGGGCCTGGATAACCCTGCCATGGCGTCGCATAAGCGCCGGGCAAAAGCCCTGCCCGGTGCGACCACCCTGCAAGCAAAATTAAGGTGCCCATGTAGCACCTGCAGTTCCCTCAGGGATGCCTTACGCTTGGCCAGCAATTCCGAGATAAGGGCCACTATCCTGGACACCTTATCACCCGGCAACCTAGAAGCCTGCACTACTGTGTCAATCTCAACCCCCAGGAATACTAGCTTGGTCGATGGGCCCTCGGTCTTTTCGGGCGCTAAAGGGACACCAAGTTCCTCCATTAGCGTCTGAAATGTGTTGAGGAGACGTGCGCACGTGTCCCAGCCCCGTTTACCCCCGAATAAAAAGTCATCCAGGTAATGGGCTACAGACCGGGACCCTGACCTGCGGACGAAAGCCCACTCTAGGAAGGTACTAAAATGCTCGAAAGCCGAGCATGATATGGAGCAGCCAAAAGGCATGGCCTTATCAAAATAATATTCCCCCTTAAATTTAAAACCCAGCAACTCAAAGTCGCCCGGGTGCACTGGCAAGAGGCGAAAAGCTGACTTAATGTCACACTTGGCCAGCAGGGCACCCGGGCCACACGAGCGCACCATGCGCAGCGCATGGTCAAACGATGTATACCTGACTGAACAAAGGTCATCAGGGATAGCATCATTGACCGATCGGCCGGCTGGGTAGGACAAATGATGAATAAGGCGAAACTCACCTAGGGACTTTTTGGGGACCAAACCCAGCGGCGAGACCTTAAGATTGGGAAACGGGGGTGCGGGGAAAGGTCCAGCGACCCTGCCCGCGTCTAACTCCTTTTTAATGCTGGCCGCAGCAACCCCTACCTCTGAGGGATAAAAGGTTGGGAGCATCCTGAGGGGACCTATCACCCATAAAAGGGATACGAAATCCCTGCTTAAAACCTTGAAGGAGATACTCCCCGTCCTCCCCCTTCGGGTACGATGCGAGCCAGCGCTCCAGCATGTCCACCTTAATTGGGGAGGGGGCCTTTTGGAGAACTAGCTCCATCCGTGGCAGCCTTGCCAGCCCACTGTCCACCCCTCCCTCTGCCTCGCGCCCCCCCAGGCCTGGGACAAGCAGAGGCTGCGTGGGGGCCAGAACATGTGGGACACTCATGCTTATACCTGCAGTTCTTTCGATTGCAGGAACCATTTGACGAGAAAGTCCAGCACAGCAGGCGGGCTGGAACCCCCTGCCCCGCCGCCTGGCGGGTAACCTGCGCTGGAGCCGCTCGCTGGACCGCATGTCCGCAATGGTATCTATCCCCCGGGGCAGGGCGTGTGGGTGTCATATACAAAAGCCAGAGCCTCTGGCACGGCTCATCCCATCTCATCTCGGGGTGGAGGGGAATCCTCATACGGAATTCCTCATCATATGCTAGCCATGAGGGGCCCGGGAAATCAACCATCGCCCTGTATATGTTGTCCAAATATTGGACCATGGGAATAGCTAAATCCGGCCGCGCCCTCAAATATACCGCCATGTATATTAAATACGCGGGGAGCCAGTTGGCCCAGGTACGCGGCGGCTTACGGCGGCGTGCCTGCTCCTTGTCCTTCTCATCCTGACCCTCCCTTTCCTCCTTGGTGGGCTCTCTGTTCAGGAGTGAGAAGATATCCACGTACTCCCCTCGCCATATCTTTTCCCTGGTAGCCTGTGCCAGGTGATCACCCAATGGCAAGGAATACCCTGCCGTCGGCAAAGCCGAAAAGGGGACAGCCGGCCTGGCAAAAGGGGCCTGAGCTAACCCAGCCACCCCCAGAACATTCCCTGCAGTGTAAGGACCAATGCCCACCCCAGTGCCCAAGGTGGCAGTCGTCGCCGCCGGGTGGGTCGCCGACAGCGTGGCCCCCGCACCACCCGCGCGAGGCCAAGGCCATTGAAAGGCCCCCCCTTGATTGGGAATGTGTGTGGATGTACTCGCTTGCACCGTATACTCACATGCTGCACCCCCGCGGGCCGCCCCCACCGGGGGTTCCGGCCCACTGGGGGCGTCGGAGCTCACGACCGACGTAGAGCTCATCACCGGGGCTTGACCCGCACTTGATTGCTGGCTGGGGAGCTGCGAGGCAGTGGCCGAAACCGGGCCACGCGCCTGCAGCAGCTCGACCCTCCCCGCCGGCTGTTGTCCTCCTGCCGACAGCACCTCAAGAGGAACCCCGAAGGGGGCGCCCGCCTGACTGGCCCGAGCCAACGAGGCTTCCAGGGCCGCAATGCGGGCCAGCAAGGTGTCCACGTTGACCATGGGCAAAGGGCCGGCCGGCCCGCCTGGTCCAGGCATGGGTACAGGTCCCTGTACCCCGGGACCCACATATGGCCATTGGCCAGCACCGAAGCCCGGCAGGGTTGGTGGAGAAACTTGCCAAGGCAGGGGGCCGCACCACCCCCCAAGGCTAGAGGGCCCAGGGAGAGGCTGCGGCCCAAGAGGAGTAGGCCCGACAGAGTGGGCAGGAGCAGGAGCGGTGTCCACCGCTCGTGGGCCGCGGGCCGGAACCCCTTCCGCACCCGTACTCTGATCGCCCACTCCGGGCCAAGGGGCAATAGACCCCATTCCGCTGGCCCCGGCCGGGGCTAGCAAAGGTGGCTGCTGAGGAGGTGGCACCGCGGTCCTCCGACCTGGGTTGCGCCTCCTAACAGCGCGAGCTGAACTCGAAGCCGCCTTCTTCTTCGAAGGCATCTCCTCCGAAGCAGAAAAGGGAAGCCGGCAAGGCAGAATCGCTACCAAAAGGCTTCCCGGTAAGCTAACGAGCGACGGAGACACAGGGGAAAAAACTTCTCCGCTCCGTCGCTGAGGTAAAATGGCAGCTCGGCTGCCTCGTGGCCACCCCTTTTATAAGGGAGCTGGCCACGCCCCTAACTACCCGGATTCTCTGTCCTGTGGGGGGGGCCCGCAAAGGGCGCGGCGGCCATTTTGGCGCCGCGCTTGCATTCTTGTTTTATCCAGGGAAAGGGCGAAAAGTAAAAATGTTCCTTTCTATTTTTGTATCTTTTTTTTTGTGATCCTGATCTTTGATCTATTTTTCCTTCAACTAAAAGCTGACTTGTTACAGAAGACATTGTATTTTTGATATAGAGCAGGGACATGGCCTGCGACACCACTTCATGTGGCCTGGCACCACAACTGCTGCACCAGGAAGTGGAAGCAGGTGCATTTATGACAGCCGTAAAATACTCCCGTGTATGTGTAAATGTGAAAGCCAGCACATTTACTTCCACTTCCAGGGCACGTGGTCCGGCCTGCTCAGCTGTTGGGGGGGGCATGGTCGGGCCCATGGCGTAAAAAGGTTGGTAACCCCTGATATAGAGCATAAGCTGGTGAGAGAATTCCAGTTCCTTTATTCCTTTATTGGCATTGCTATTCCTTTATTTACATTGCTATTGTCTATCTGAACTGGCTGGTTTGTAAGCATAAAACAGCCAGTGATTGAAGCCTATCATAGATTTCTCTAGCCTGGAGGAGAATCACAGGTACTCTGGCTTCCTGAATCGGTGCAGGTCTCTGTCAAGAGAAAGAAGTCCTATGGTAGCAGGATAATGTGCTTTGTTATCCTTACACTTTCTTTTTTACCTGTCATGAAATATTCCCCGGGTGGCTTTTGCTCTGCAGTGGGCAGCATCAGTTAAGCTCTATAAGGGGTTGACAAAACACTCATAAAGAGGTGATGAATTGACCACCTATAATTGACAGAGCCCACTTTCTATTTAATTATAGCAAATTCCAGTTGTCAAAGGAACAGCCATCACTTTTCAGTTCAGAGATTTGCTTTGCCTTCTGCAATACTGAGTTCTTTGGTTTCCCCATAAACTTCACTACATCTGAATTAGCACAAGCTGTTTTTCCATGCTACCTTTCACTAATTTATTTTGACACCATAGGAATCCCTTCCTCTGTTCCATTGCAACCCCCTTATAACCTGAGCTTTCGTCACAAGGGTAATGTGGCTGACAAGTGTATATATGAAAGCTGACAAAACTCATTGATGTATATTGTGCTCGCAAAGAGCAATTTGTTCAAAGATCACAGCCTGCTTAGTTATTTGTCTCATATCTACCTGGACAGACAGATCTGTGTAGCTCATCCATCAAGATACAAAATGAAAGGTTAGTGGGTGTTCTGAAAAGAAGGATGAGAAAATGAGAACTGTGTAATCAAGATAAGATAAAAAGTGACAAGCGGGAAAGCTGTGATAAGTCTGTGTTTGTTGGGAATGAAGGCTCATCTCTAACTTCAGATGAAGTGAAAGCTTATTCTCATAGAGTTGTAAGGCATGGCTCCAGACACAACATGTGCTTTAAGTATTACACAGTGGAAGTTGACATGATGACACCAAAGTCTCATAATTTAAGATAGCACAAGCACTATTTCCTTACATCAAGAATAAGCCATGTGTAGCTTTCTAGGGCCATTTTATATAACCTCTCTCTCTCCCCCCCCCCAGCATTTCCTAGGGTCCCCAACTTCCTACACCCTTGTTTTTATTTTGTCAAACATATTCAGTAGTTTAAATCCTGTTGCTTAGAGCAAGAAAATTCACAACTTTCAGTCCATTCCAAGCTGGCAAGTAAAGTGTAACTGCTATAATTCTCAGAGCATATGTTTGGGCTGCCTGCTTGAACATGGACAAATACAGTGGTGGGATTCAGCATGTTCACACCAGTTCACCAGAAATGGTAGCAGAAATTCTGGCTGGCCCCACCCATCCAAGTTTTGAAATAAAGTACAGTGGAACCACATACAACAATCGTCCCATATAGCAACAAAATCGCATAACAATTAGGTTTTGAAAAACAATGGCATTGCGCATAACAATTTTCCATATGGGAAATTGGGAAAAATTGTACAACAATTTTTCAGTGGGAAAAACCACTAGGAAAAAAAACCACGTTGTACAATGCATCCCATAGGGGAAATCGCTATATGATGCATGCATCATATAGCAATTTTTTGGTACAACAACGAGCCCTGTGGAATGGATTTAAATTGGTGTATGATGTACCTCTGTAGTCCTAATTTGGGTGCAATACAGGGCTTTCCCCCATGGCAATGTCCACCATACCACGCCCACAGAGTAGATAGTAAAAAAAAAATGGACTGAAAGTTACAATATTTTGATGCCAAGCAGCAGGATTTCTGTCCCAAAGTCCAATTGTGCCCTCTAGAGGATGTTGTGGGTGGGTATGTCACTATTGCCATGTCTTGCGGGGGGGGGGGGGGGAGTTGCTCATCTCCTCCATGCCAACTGTATGTTTAATAATTTAAAAGTTGTGGTTCTTTAAAAAAGCCTTCTAATAGAGTATAATGAACAGCAAGAATGCAGTGCAAAATAGCCCCTGTGGCACTGCAGTACTGTAGGCAAAAGTCTGCTAATGGCCTGAGTTCAGTCCTGAAGGGCTCAAGTTGAGAAACTGCTTTAAGTGCTATACTGTACTGTGCTAGAGCCTTAGGCCGCCACCTGCTGTTTTTGGGAAAAGTCAATGAGTAATTTGTGGGGCCATAACTCAGCCACTAAGCCACCTAGACACACCTAAATTAGAGAGAGACATCTGCTGACCCTCCTCTCACGTCTCTCCAAGTTTGGTGAAGTTTGGAGTTAGGGCGCCCAAGGTAAGACATCTCTCCCCAAAAACAGGTGGTGGCCTAACTTTGCACAGTACTATATAAATATAATTGATATGATTGATACAGTTCTTGTGAAGGGTATGCCTTGTTCCAGGTGAGTGAAAATGTAGATGTATAAACATATGTGTCTGTGAACTGCAACTCCAAGAATTCGGCCTAGAGAATTCTTGAAGAATTCTGGGAACTGGAGTCCAAAAGATAGAAATAGTGAATGGCACACACCAGGTCAAATATGATTTAAAAGTCTTTGGAATCCCCTGAAGGAATGTGTCACTCAGAAGAGGGGGAAATTTCCCCATGTCTAACCTAGAAAGATGTTGTAGCACACAGTTCAGTGGGCACTGACCCACTCTATGACTGGGTAGCAAATCTTTGGCATGCCAGATGTTTTGGATTACAATTCCCCCAGTCCTTTATTACTGGAGGTACAGTGTGGGTACTCTGGGGGCTTTAGTATAAAATATCTGGAATACCAGAGGTTCATCTGCCATGTCTTATGGCAAGAGAGTAAACATTACAAAGTAGCAAGCATGAGTGACTGAAAGCCTTGTCATTGCCATTTTTCTGGCCTCATTCTTGAATGGTTTCTTATAGTTTTAATGTTAAAATAATATATGTCGGTATATCAGTATGAAAGAAATATATTTGCTGTTTTGTTCTTCTTTTCCTACTTTTCTCTTCTTTTTTACACAATGTGGTGCATGACTTTTAATTTTAAAGAGCTTGCTACAATAAGGATTGGGCTGGGGGAGGCACCTGAACAAAGCCTTTTGATAGCACAGCATGCATTTTACTTTTTTATGAAACTGTCTGAAACCAAGGGGGAGAGCAAACAGGAACTCATTGTAGCTATTTTTAATAAGCAATCGAGCACAGCCATAAATCTGGGATGGTTTTATGAGATTTTATTTGCTACATTATTGGAGCAATGATAGCTTGATGAACACTGGTTATAATTTCTCTTTTATGTCTTTGGCCCAATGTCATTTCAGGCTGTTTGAATAATTCAATAAACATGCACAGGGCAATAATGTTTTGAGATGCTTGGAAGTTCAGATGTGATGCTTCTTGCTTCAACATTTACATCATAACATCTGTTTTATTTACATTGCTGATTAGTATCAGATCTTTCTCCCATGAGGCTCAAAGAAGGACACCATTGTTCCAGCTGTGAGGTATGAGGGATTTTGTGTATTCAAATCCCAACATAAATGTATCTGACTCAAGTTAATTATGCTTTATAATCTATCTAGATTTGTTTTAATTTATCTTTTACCAAATTCCATAAGGTACTCCAAGGGATGACTTTGGATCATCTGTCTGTCTGTCTTTCTTTAATGAATGAATGAATGAAAATATCAATCCAATAAGCAGACCTCACAAAACAACTACTATAGATTAAAATATTACACAGAAAAACAGTTAACTGATTCCCCAAGGAGAAATATCTTTCTGTTAATGCTAAATAATATGATTGAAGATATGTCCAGAGAAGCAGGAAATTCACAGTACAGTGGTACCTCATACAATAATTTTAATCCATTTCACAGGGCTTGTTGTTGTATGAAACAATTGCTATACAATGCATGCACCATATAGCAATTTTCCCTATAGGATGCATTGTACAACGATATCTTTTTTTTTTTTGCTAAGTGGTTTTTCCCATTGAAAAATTGTTGTATGATTTTTTCCATAGGGGAAATTGTTATGCAGGATGCCATTTCCCCTCCAAAACCTAATTGTTATGCAATTTTGTTGCTACACGAGGTGATTGTTGTATGAGGTTCCACTGTATAGAACAACTGCCACACTTTACTAAAAAGATGGGCTTAGCTCCATTCTTTGATTTTTAAAGAAGAAAAAAGTCTCCCGCCTAATAGAAGCCCCCAAATATGGATCAGTTGGACTGACCTAGTAAAGATGCTCTGATAGTGAATAGGACTAAGCAGCAAGACTGTCATTTGTGGACGTCAACACTATCAATGCATCTTTTCCACACAATTACTGATGTGTCACCATTGCTGATGTAGGAAGTAGGATGAGTAGTGGAAACATGCTATGTATGAGTTTGGCTGGCCATCCTTGATCTTGAAAAGAAGGTTTGTGACTAATCTATGTGCAAAGCAAGTTGACAAAGCTGGACCAGAGAATAGAATAGTGTACTTGTTAGTGTGGTAACAATCTAATATAGCTAATCTGCTGAAGAAAAGTAGATGAGAGTGTAGGATATCATAATTAGTGTCATTTATAGGAGAGAAGCCTACATTTATTTTTGGAACTAAAAATGATTAATGGAAAAATGTCTAGGCCTGGTACTCAAGTAATCATTGCCTATACTGCAAATAAAGTCTGCAATCATATGTGATAATAAAGTAGGTAGGATACAACATGCTACAAAATATCTTGCCTTGAGGTATGAAAAATACTTTTTTTCAGAACTACTAAGAGTTTGTCTGCATGTGAGAAACATTTTCAAGCTGCTTCCTTTTAAAAATCTGACTTTTTAAAAATTAAAAGCACTGGATGTGGTGCTTGTGTCTTCTTGATCAATCAGCCCATCATGCTGTGCTTATGTTGTGTGCTTGCTTCACTTCAAAAAGAGAAAAGACACTTGTACTGCTTGGAAATGTTTTGCCCAAATTGGAGAAACTTTAATGGAAGAATCAAAAAACTGGGGGATCGGTGCCTGGTTGGCAGGGTTCGGCTGAGGACTTTGCTGACCATCTGGTGGAGAAAATTGATCGGATTTGTTCAGGGCTGAATCCTGGCATGGATGGGGAGGGTTGGGGGCGGGGACCAGAGCACAGTCTTGCCGTATGATCTGGGATCAGTTTGATCCTGTTGTCCCTGATGAAGTGGACAGGCTCCTTGCAGCTGTGTGTGCCACTACATGTCCCTTGGACCCCTGTTCCACCTGGTTGGTGAAAGCCTCCAAGGTGGTGACAGGTGGCTGGGTCGGGGCGATAATAAATGCATCATTACGGGAGGGGGTGTTTCCTGCACCGCTAAAACATGCTTTGGTGTGCCCCCTCCTGAATAAAATATCCCTTGACCCAGTTGTCCTTAACAACTACAGGCCGGTTTCCAACCTTCCCTTTCTGAGTAAGGTACTGGAGAAGGCGGTGGCGCGCCAGCTGCAGAGTGTCCTGGTGGAAGCGGATTATCTAGACCCCTTTCAATCAGGATTCAGGCCCAGGTATGGTATGGAGATGGCATTGGTCTCACTAATCGATTATCTCTGGCAGGGGCGGGATGGGGATTACCCATCCATCCTTGTTCTTCTTGACCTCTCAGCGGCTTTCGATACCATCGACCACGGTATCCTTCTGGAACGGCTCAAAGGACTGAGGATCCAGGGCACTATGTTGTCCTGGTTTTCCTCTTTTCTGGAGGGCCGTACCCAGTCGGTGTGGTTGGAGAGTGAGAGGTCCAGCCCTAGGCTTCTCAAATATGAGGTGCCTCAGGGTTCGGTGCTCTCTCCTCTCCTATTCAACATCTACATGAAGCCACTGGGTGAGATTATTCATTCCCATGGGGTGCGCTACCATCAGTACACCGATGACACTCAGTTGTACATCTCGGCCTGTGGGGACCCTAGTGATGCCGTTGACATCCTATCTGATTGCCTGGAGGCCGTTGGGGTCTGGATGGGGACCAATGGGCTTTGGCTGAATCCCAGCAAGACAGAGTGGCTATGGATAAGGGACCCCTTGTTATCCAGGGAGCTACCATCTTTGGTACTGGATGGGGCTGTTTTGCCCCAGACAGACCCGACGTGCAACTTGGGGGTCCTTCTGGACTCGTGGCTGCTGCTGCTAGAAGAACAGGTAGTGGCTGTGGCCAGGAGGGCTTTTGCCCAACTTCAGGTGATTTGCTTTTGTGCATGCTCCTGGACAGGGACTCCTTGCTTATGGTCACTCACACTCTGGTCACTTCCCGACTAGATTACTGTAACACGCTCTACATGGGGCTGCCTTGGATGACTGTTCAGAGGCTGCAGCTGGTCCAGAATGTGGCAGCCAGGGTGGTGATGGGGTGCAGACGATATGCCTGTGCCTCACCGCTACTTCAGGAGCTGCACTGGTTTGTCTCCGGGTGCAATGCAAGGTGCTGGTTTTGACCTTTAGAGCCCTATATGGCAGTGGGCCAGGATACCTTAGAGACTGCATCGTCCCAAGAGTGTCTGCCCGTCCAACCAGAGCGGACCGGAGGGGCTCACTAATAGTGCCATCAGCTAGGGGTGCACATCTATCCAGCACCCGAAGAAGGGCCTTCTCCGTGTCCGCACCAACTCTCTGGAACCTCCTGCCAACAGATCTAAAACTTCAAAGAGAATTATGGCCCTTCAGGAAAGGATTGAAGACCTGGCTGGCAAGGCAGGTGTGGGGCCCTAATGGGAACACAGTCCCCGCCTGCTGGCTTATGTAAACAATTAAGAACTCTCTCTTCTTTTTTATAGTGAGTGGGATGGGTGGGTGGGATATGGTTTTTTTGAAGCGGGTGGGATATGGGCTTTTAAAGTGTTTTTATGTGTTTTTAGAACTTATTGTAATGCCGCCCTGAGTCGGGTTCTACCTGAGTGGGCAGCATATATAAATATGACTATTAAATTAAATTAAAAATTAAAAAGAAAAGGCACTTCTCTTGTCCTCATGCTAGTGACAAGATATCTCAAATTTATTGACTTGTTGTTTCTTTTTTAAATATATTTTTAATTATTAAAACACAATAACATTCAAGCAAACACAAAAACATCATTGCTACATACAATAACAAATCATAAGTTTATATCAACAAAACAATCTTCTCTGTGCTTCCCACCACCTATGGGACTTAAACATTCAATTTATAATTGTTTTATTTCTATACACTCATACATATTTCCCAAAAGGTTGTGTATTCCTGTCCTGGTTTTTTTTCCCTTTTGCTTTAATTAAAACATATTCTATAACTTCTCCCCTAATTGCTTTAAAGTCATTTCTTTTCATTAATCCTTTTTTAAACTTTAGTTCACAAGTCAATCTGTCATTCATCCCAATGTTCCATAGCTCTTTGTACAATTGCCCAGCTCCATTTTACGATATATTTTCCATCTTTTAACAATAAGTAGTCACATAGCTGTTACCATTGAAATGATCATTTCCTTCTTATTTTTTGCTATATTGATGTTGCTTAGGTCCATTTGTAAGGCTATTCTGGGATATATTTCTAGTTTTATGAACAGTATTTGATTAATTTCATTAAAAACCTTTTTCCATATTTTCTTAACAGATTCATATTCCCACCATAAATGTAGGTATGTTTGACTTGTTTCAATGGAGCAGGACTGCTTTGCTCCCTGAGGATCAGTAATTTTGCTGTCTGCCTGCCTGCCTGCCTGTCTGCCTGTCTAATACTCACAGTGGCAAGAAAATATTAAAACCATATACCAATCTGCAGTTTTAATAGTTTGATATTAAAAGATACAGACATTGATATACAAGACATATAGGAAAAAGAAAACCATGAAGGAAATGCTTTTTCAGTAGGCAAGACAGTGATATTCTATTTTGCCAAATGTTAATATCATAATTATTTTTCAAAGGGAAAAGGCCGCAGCTCCTCCCTGGAAAATGCCTGCATGTACATTTTTCTCCCACTTAAATATTCTGCACTAAGCATAATGCAAATGTGGTTTGGATCACAGCCTTCTGATTAAATCTGACAAAATACAGAATAGCATTCTTACTTAATGTAGTCACGATGCAATCGAGAGAAGACGTACTTCAGAGGACAAGGGAAAACAAATTGTATAACCTCATCACTAAATTTGAATTTTCAAGGGATATGAAACTAAACCTGATGTATATTCTCAAGAAACATTGCTATATTATATAGAGAAGTGGCTTTCTCATCTCAGAATTAATTGCATAACCACAGCATTAAAAAAAACAGAGTTACCCTTTGTATCTTAACAGTGTAAGGTGAGCATTGGAGTAAACTGAGTGAAAAACTATTTTTTAAGGAAACAGCTTAATGAAAAGAAAACAAAGGAAATAGATTTGCATAAAATATATATACAGTAGAACCCTGTATAACGAAAGTAATTCATTCTATGAGGCACTTCATTATACGATCTTTTGCTTATCCGATGCATGCATCAGACAATGAAAATCTCCATGGGAAAAACCGTACAATGAAAATCTTTATGGAAAAAAAAATCATACAATGAAAAAATGTCCACTGTATGATTTTTTCCCATAAAGATTTTTGTTGTATGGTTTTCCCCATGGAGATTTTCATTGTACAATTTTCCCCATAGAGATGCATTGCATAACGAAAATTTTCGTTATACGGGGCACTATGGGTTTTTCAAATCCTCTTCGTTGTATGATTTTTTTGCTGTATGATGCATGCATTATACGGGGTTCTACTCTACATGGATCTATGCATATCAATGAAAATATTAAAATAGTTGCCATAATTTAAATAAACATGCAATGCATCTCATGATATATAATGGAGGAGATTGTGATTTGTGTGTCTGATCAGTCTGTTGGTCAGATGTTTAACTCTAGATGGACAACTTGAAAACAAAGGCTTTCTCATTCTTTTGCCATACACCTTTTGGTTTGCAGAGTCAGGCCAATTGCAAAAACTTCTCCCTTCAATAATAATAATAATAATAATAATAATAATAATAATAATAATAATAATAATAATAATAATAATAATAATAATAATAATAATAATAATAATAATAATAATAATAATAATAATAATAAACGTTTAATTGATATACTGCTTTTTTCAGCCCAGCGGGTGACTCAAAGCGGTTTTACATCCAATAGGTACACAATATAGTCCAAAAATACACAGCTAGTAAAGTATACAAAATAAAACAAAATACAGAGTCCAAAATACACAATAAAGCAGTATACAAAAATACAAAATAGACAATAATACACTTCACACATTCAAATTACCACAAAGCATCAAACAGAGCAGCAAAGTCATTTCTGGGGGGGGGGGAGGGGGATGAGCCCAGAACAAGGCAGGTGAGATTCTCCAAGTGGCCCGCCTGGCTCGGACCATCTCCTCCTCCTCCTCCTGGCAGTGGCAAGGCACAGAGGAGTGCGAGCGTCCTTTGGTCTCGAGCCGGTGGCCTTTTGTCCTTTCCCGGGGGGGGGGGGGGGGAGAAGGCAGGTGAGAGTCTCCAAGTGTCCCCACCTGGCTCATACCATCTCCTCCTCCTCCTCTGGCAGTAGCAAGGCGCAGAAGTATGTGAGTGGGAGCATCCTTTGGTCTCAAGCAGGCGGCCTTTTGTCCTTTCCTGGGGGGGTGGACAAGGCAGGTGAGAGTCTCCAAGTGGCCCCACCTGGCTCGGACCATTTCCTCCTCCTCTGGCAGTGGCAAGGCACAAAGGTGTGCAAACGGGAGCATCCTTTGGTCTCAAGCCAGTAGCCTTTTGTCCTTTCCGGGGGGGGGGGGGGGACAAGGCAAGCGAGAATCTCCAAGTGGCCCCACCTGGCTTGGACCATCTCCTCCTCCTCTGGCTGTGGCAAGGTGCAGAGGTGTGTGAGCGGGTCTCCCTTGTGAGACCATTGGGGGAGAAATCACGGGTGTGACCTGCCATACAACCTGTCGCACAAAAAACAGCCCACTAGGAATGAAAGAACACAGCATGATTTGTCTTTGCATGCATGGTTTTTATTAAGAGGGTTCTGTTTTTTTATCTTGCCTGGATTTAAACTTAGCAGTTTGTCATATACAAAAATTGTCTTCTGTAAAGAACACACAGCCATCCTGGGACTTGATTGCTCTATGCAGGTAGAAACACTTATGCAGAAAGACTCTCTAACTATTCAGTCAACAAGAAGAAACATAACTGGCATAAAAGGCCATTCAGGCATGCCTGCTCAATCTGCTAGCAATAGCAATAGGAATTACATTTATGTACCACCCCATAGCACCCAGTGAACTCTGGGTGGTTCACAAGGTAATTAGCATTTTGCTTCCAACATGCTGTGTACTCTTTTTACCAACCTCACAAGAATGGAAAGTTGAGTCAAACTTGTGCACTGTCAGGATTGAACTCAAATGTCTGCAGTTTTAGCTGCATTACAACCAGGTGTGATACCCAATTGGGCTAAAGTGAACAGTTCTGTTTTGCCTTGGTAGAACAGTACTTCAAAAGAAATACCAGTGGCTTTTTTTAGAGGTGGAAAATCAGAAAAAGCTTTTTATTTAGAGAAATAATTGTTCATGAATGGGTGTCTCCAAAGGGGAGAGACAAAATGTGTCTGAACATGGCCTCTCTTAAATACCTTATCGGAAAGCACAGAACAATACAGAAAGAGCAACTATTTCATGTGAACATTCCAACATGATTTCAGAGAGCATAGCAATACTGAAGAGATTCAGCTTTTTCCACTTTATCTGAAAGTCCCTAAAATTTGTAGCAAACTTCTACAGCAGTCTCATGAAACAGCATTATTGAACATGACGTGCTTTGTCAATCCTGTCATTACTCCACAGTAAACCACACAGGTACGAATTCAAGATGGGGAACACCATTGTTTCTGCTCTTCTTCCTGCTGTTTCCTTCTTTTTAAACTAGCCATGAACTTTAAGTTGTCCTACAAAGAGAGGACACCATTCAATGGTGGTGGTGGTGGTGGGACTCCTCAGAAGCAACTGTCACCTCTTGCAGCACAAATTCTGTAAAAATGTTCTTCTCGGCCTCTGCAGAATTTAATGCCATGACTTGAAAACCTGTTGCAAGGCTTATGCATCTCCTACAGGGTTTGTAGATATATTTTGGATGTATGAAATCCATTTGGTGGGGATATTTACAGTAAATCCATCTTAAGTCCTGAAGAAGTTTAGGGGTGTTTAAAAAAGAAAAACCCTGGTAGCAAAGCCCTCTATCATTCTAAAACAGGATTTCGAAATCAGACAGCAGACTTGCAACCACAGCGTTCCCTCTGCGTTGCTTTTGGCTCTTTATAAACATTCTGGGGAAAGAAATGTACTTTATAGCTGTACAATATGAAAGTTCACTTTGGGCCACTGTACCCAGAACAGCAGTTTTAAAATTGTTCCCTGTGGCAGTTGTCTTCATGCAGCAAGTCGACCATATAGAAACCAATATAGGGTTCAGCCAGGGATTTTCCATTTTTCAGCTGGAGTTGAACACTTTTGATTTAAAAACAAAACAAAAACAATCCTTACCACATGTCCTGAAAACGTGAGGAACAGGAATGAACCTTTTTGAAGTGGTAGCCGGTGTTAGTCTGTGAAAACATAATAATAATAAATGATAATAATAAAATTCCATTTATATCCCACCCATCTGGGGTCACCCCACTCTGGGCAGCTAACAACAGCACTTTACAAACACATAATAAAAATCTCATAATAAATCACATAATAAAATGCAAATATCAAACCTAATTCATGGTGGGGGACTGAATAAGAAGCCTAACACTAGTCCGGTGACTACCCCTACTCAAATGCCTCCCTAAACAGAAGCGCTTTAAGCTGTTTTCAGAATGCCAGCAAAGAAGTGATCTGATGCAATTCTGGCGGAAGGGAGTTCCTTAGGGTTGGCGCCACCACCGAAAAGGCTCTTCTGCTGATCATAGCCTCCCTAGCAAATTTTGGCATTGGCACCGAATCAGAGAGTAAACAAAACAAAACAACAACAAAAGACAAAAGACAAAAAACATTGTGGCACCTTAAAGACCAGCTCCTGTATTTTAATGTTAGCTTTTGTGGCTCACGTCCACTTCATCAGACATAAGAGTGAGACCTCATGGCATCAATTTATACACATCAGGTACAGAGGCACACATTGTACACAAGTAACATTGTAGTTTGCTTTTTTACAACTGGCAATAATGGAAAATCCCCAGTTGTTATTCAAACTTGCTGTGAAGCCTGACCCTATTGAGTCGCAAATGGTTGCAAAACAAACTTGTCTTCCAAGCTGATGCATCACATCCAAAGGATGGATGTGAAACAAACATTGTGTCATTACACATTTGTCAATGAGTTTTGATTAAATGTGTAATGCCACACAGATAGATTTTATAATTTTGGGACTGATTTTTTGCACAATGCCCAAAATGCCCAAAATTTAAAGCTGTAATAATTTGTTGCCTTGTTCAGGGCTGCCATAAGAAATTTCTGGGCCCCATACTGGGCAATCCTATCCCCCCCACACACACACACACACACAAACACACACACACACACATAGTAATGTCACAGTTATGGCCCCTGCCAACTCCGGACCCTATACAGGAGTACTTGTAGTACTGCCCTGATGGCGGTCTTGGCCTTGTTACATGGATGCATAAAACACATTACTATTTTGTTTGTGTTTCTGTGCTCAGACAGCCTATCTGTTTTTTTACTTGCAGTGTCTATGTGTTAGCCTCACACAGGGAAAAGATATGGTGTTTGCCTGAGACAGTTTTGCACAAACTGGGGAAAATGTGATAAAAGAAACATGAGTCTATGTCTTGCTCTTGCAATAGAGCAAGATTTCGCATAGGGTTGGAAGGTCCTTAGCTTTCTGTCTTGCTATTCAGGTGTTGTTTTTTTTTTTTTTTTTGAGGTGGATGGCTTAACATGCAGCAGAGGACTGCAGGCTAGGAGACTCATCAGTTTTGAGGAGACCCATCAGTTTTGAATGTTCTCTGAATGAGCTACAATACAAGGAAATCAAGGTTCTGACTCACACAGAGAGACTATGACAGAGGAGGAGGGCTAGCTTGATCTCCTTCTTCACACAGATACTGTACAAAGCATCTATCTCATTTGAAATCAAGAGAACAGTGAAAATTCTTCACATCCCTAGTTCTGCTGCTTCTGATACTTGTGACACAGGTCTATAGATTGGGCATCAGTTCACTCTTAATTACTTTTCTAAAAATCACATTGTGACCTGCTGCTTGGCATTCTTTGGATGTGCACAGAAATGGCCAAGTCTAGAGCAAAGTATTGGCATATTTAATAATAAGTGGAGATGTGTGTCAGATTCAGAGGACCTCAAAAACCTGAGCTACATACATAGAGCTGCTTCAGAACTGGCTTTGATATTGCCTTTCAAAGCTAATAAAGCCTGTGTTTCTCAGCCAGAATTTCATTTAGGAAGAGCCACTCGCCCAAAATCATTTTTAAGGTTTTGTATACTTTGGGTTTTCGTGGCTTCATTGTTTCACTTCAGCTAAATCCTGATCAAAGGATAGAGTCAGAATTTGCTGGATGTAAAACCGTTCTTCTAATGAATAACCATTTGATTTAGTGGATTCTTAGCAGTGCTGGAGAAACCACAGGAGAATGTCATCACCTTCCTGGATGCAATACTGAGAAGAAATAATAATCAGGGCATTGCACATGCTAGATTAAGGGTTGTAATTTATAGCAGATGGGGGAAATTTTATTTTCATAAAATCCTAATGAGAAATATATCAATATAACAAGCATTTTTATGTTTCATTTGAACTTAAATTTGTTTGATAAAACACATACCTTAATGAGTAGATTATGCATGTGTTTTATGCACATTCATATCCAGTTTACCTGACAGAGATGATTATTTGGCTGTTTAAATATGATAGACATTAATTAGATCAGTTATTATGAGACATGGGAAACAATACATATTCTCAGGGTTCATTGTTCATAAATTGCCCTTTGAACAGGTAGCAGTTAACTAAATGTGGAAAATCTCAAAACTCAGGAAGCATCTCTCCACCCTATTGTCCATCAATTGAGGAAAGCTCTGAGAGATGGATAACAATTTTAAACAATGTTTTGCAGTTTTTATACCTCAATTATTACTTGAGATGTAGTAACTCTTCAAAGGATACTCATAAAACTGTATCCATTGCAAGTAATGTTGCTTAAGAGTAGGTTCCATTGTTGTTAAACTAAACTGTATGGGGGGGGGGGTGTTGTTACTGAAGCATAAGTGTTTGTGTTTTAGATTTAATTTATTGAGCCACTGTCTTGTATTTTCTTTTACAGTTTGTTTTAACTCCAATTAAAAACAGCAAAAAAATATTTTGATGGTAAATTATCAGACCTGCCCTCATTCTATTGTAAATATGTACATGTACAGGTGAAACTCAGAAAATTAGAATATCATTCAAATGTTCCTTCAGTTCAGTAATGCAACTTAAAAGGTGAAACAAATATTCTAATTTTCCGAGTTTCACCTGTACTTCTTGCTCTTATTCTGGAAGTGATAGTTCTTGCACATTGTGAACCTTCCTTGCTGATGTATCATGTTGTGTTGAAGCACCTTGAATCAATGGAAAAAAGTATTGAGTAAACTTAAAAACAAAAACAAAAACCAGAAGGATAGAAGGCGAGAGAGAGAGAGAGAGACATGGAAGATAAGAAGTCCAAAGGAAATCTATATTTCTCATTTTTCTTTATTTGTTTAATATATAAAATTATCCAATTCAGAAACAGAAAAATATAAGAAGAACTATACTAGATCAAATAAAAGGCTTAGGTAGCCTAACACAGGCCCATCAGCTTCTATGGGGAACAACCCAGTAGGACATGAGTAATATCTAGTCTGTCTAGATAACTATCTAGGACAGTGATGGTGAACCTTGGCACTCAAGGTGTTCTGGAACTCCAATTCCCAGAAAACCTGATCAGCAGCAGTGCTGACTTGGGTTTCTGGTAATTGAAGTCAAAGAACACCTGGAATGCCAAGGTTCACCATCACTGATCTAGGATGATTCTGTCCCATGTTCTCCAGCAATGGACATAAATTGTGTAGTTCCTTTGAAAATGTATTTAAAATACAGCTTCCCATTGTTGGAGCTGTTGATGATCCCACCCTCCATAAAATTATCCAGTCCTTTTAAAAAGCCATCCAGGTCTGCAGTCATTACAACATCCTGTGGAAGTAAATAGTTCCATAGTTGGACTGTGCCCTGTGTGCAAGGTACACCCTTTTTTATATCCTAGATCTTTCAATGGATGACCCCTATTTAGGAGTGCATTAATGAAAGCTTGCCTAATGAAGGGAAATCATGTCTACAACATCCTGCCTCTTACCCTGTCCTGATTGCATCTCAGAGGAATCGCATCACTCCCCATGGCAGGGCTGATCCTGAGGAAAATGCAAGAAATAACAAGCTCATAGAGAAATGTAGGATGAGTTTCACTGAGGGATGATAAATTACTCTTTCACAATTATAAAAGCAAAGCTCTTCCTGTTTTAAAGAAGCTTTCACTCCTGGCCTGGGGTGGGTGGGTAAAGAAAGTTTACCTCTTCTGCAAGAAAGGTGACTAATTAACACCTATCCATGAAGCTGCTTTTGTCAATGCTACAGTGAAACATGAGTGAAATCTCATTTACTCCATGCACACAATATGAACATTTTAGGGAAAAGATTATTTTAGGAGTCTGGCGCGGGGGGGGGGGGGGCGTCATGGAGAGATGGATCTCTTGCATGAACACGTACATGTCCATTGAATGTTGTACAAAGAAGTTTCAAAACTGGAAGGAAGGAAAATGTTGCTGATCTACAAGATGATGGAGAGAGGCCATCTTGTTTGTCATATAAATCACCAGTTTTGACCCACTCCCTTTCAAAGTACAACAAAACACAGTACAATATAATCTGACAGGCCAGTGCACTAATAAGCATCATACGGATGAGGTGAAGTGGCACTTTTCCCCTTGGAGACATAATACTTGCTGTATTAAGCCCTGCGTGAAATAGATGCACTTTCCTTTGGCTGGTTGATACCAGATGCTGTTTTGCTTCTGGCAATCGGAGTACTCAAGTTGCATCTTGACCTTAAGTGGCTGATACTATCTCTTGCTGTAATTAACAGGATGATTAAAAACATTGTGCAGGAGTAGCTGTTCAGAAAGGCCCTGCCTGTGATATTAAAAATGCACAATTTATATATCTATAAAAGGAGCAGTATAGGAGAAGTTAATATTACAGAGACTAAGGAAGCATATATGGTTATTAAAATAACATGAGCCTATTAAACACACTGATTTGAATCCAAAATACCTAATGGAATATGATTTTTAATAAAAGCAATGGAAAGCATACTGTGACAATACACTTTTCAACCCTTATAAGACCCCCTTGGGTTGATACACAATTCCCAAGCTGTACCATCTGGCATCAACCATCAAGGTCTATCAAGCACTAAAAGCAGAGATCCTGATCCCCAAACTGTATCTCTCAGACTACTGTTACTTACTTGGTTGATCCATATTTCACATGTCTAGTTTGACATACGAGTCAAAGCATCATCTCCTATGAGATTATAGCAGCCTCTCACTATTGTATATACTGTAAAATCGCAGATTAATGAAGAATGTACTTTGATTTAACACACGCAAAAGGGGCATGAGCCTCAAGCAGACATATATGACAAGGCCTAGCTCATCTAGAAAAGATGAGGCAAGGGAACTCACTCAGTATCGAATTAGATACCCAACCGACCAAAAAACTCACCAAAACACATTTTAAAAACAGTTACATGGTCATAATTTCAGCATCTATCTGTGCTAAGAAGGTAGGTGGAGTTCTGTTGTGTGGAAGCACAAGAGTTCTGGAAGGACAGGTCCATCAAAGAAGCTTTTCTTCTTGTTACTTGTTACTAGGGGGACTAGAGACCACATTGCACACATTACCTTGTATCATGGAGAAAACAAAATATCAGAAACAAGTTTACTTCTGTTTTATTGACTACACCAAGGCTTTTGACTGTGTGGACCACAACAAAGTGTGGCAAGTACTTAAAGAGAAGGGAATACCAGAACACCTCATATGTCACATGAGAAATCTGTACATGAATCAAGAAGCAACAGTTAGGACAGAACACAGAATGACAGAGTGCTTTGGTATAGGAAAAGGAGTAAGACAAGGTTGCATTTTGTCACCCTACTTATTCAATCTATACACAGAACACATAATGTGCAATGCAGGGATGGAGGAATCACAATATGGGATCAAAATTGCTGGGAGGAACATCAACAATTTGAGATATGCAGATGATACCACCCTAATGGCAGAAAGTGAGGAAGACCTAAAGAATCTACTGATTGGGCTGAAAGAGGAGAGTGCAAAAGCTGTCTTGAGACTCAATATCAAGAAAACCAAAATAATGGCAACAGGCCCTATCAGTACAGTGATGCCTCATACAATTTCCAAACTTGGTTCCACAAGTTTGGACTTTATACGGATTTGGACTTTGTATGAGGCATGCAAAATCCTAGCCACGATGCCTCATACAACGTCCAAATCATTGCTGCCATGCCTCGTACAACGTCATTTCCATAGAGATACATTGTACTGTAACAGCACAGACTTCAGGGCAAATTCAAGGAAACAGACAGGAAACTGTCAGAACTTTAAGAAATCATTGTCTAAAGGCTAAAAACATTACAAAAACATGTCAAATAACCCTGATTGTCCAAGAACCTGAAGAATGCTGCAAAAATCCCAGGAATGCTTCTAAAAATTCTGACGAAAAAATCAAAAAAAAATCCAAAATCACACTCAAAACCACTCCTAAACATTTGTCGCCTCATGCAAAACCCACAAGAGCAATGCACGCATGTGTCCTGCCTTTTATCCTGCCCAGGCACAATGCAACCTGGGAAAAACCCCAATGCCTCATACAAAGTCACACGACTTTGTATGAGGCAACTTTTTTCAAGAAATTAGGTGATGTTGTATGAATACGATGTTGTATGAAGCGGACTTTGTATGAGGTATTACTGTACCTGGAAAATAGATGGGGAAGAAGTAGAATCAGTGACAGATTTTACCTTCTTAGGAGCTAAGATCACTGCAGATGGTGACTGCAGCCATGAAATAAAAAGACAATTAACTCTGGGGAGACAAGCTATGAAAAATTTGGGGAACATAGTAAAAAGTAGAGACATCACCTTAAAAACAAAAATTCGTATAATCAAAGCAATGGTATGCCTGGTGGTAATATATGGGTGTGAGAGCTGGACCATTAGGAAAGCTGAGCATAGAAGAAAAGATTCCTTTGAGATGTTGTGTTGGAGGAGAGTGTTGAGAGTCCCCTGGACAGCAAAGAGATCAAATAGGACAATCTTAGAAGAAATCAAACCTGAATGCTCATTGGAAGGTCAAATATTGAAGATGAAGCTTAAATACTTTGGACATCAAATGAGAAGGGAGGGTTCACTTGAGAAGGCCTTGATGCTGGGAAAGGTGGAGGGCAAAAGAAGAAGGGGACGTCCAAAGATGAGATGGATGGATGGTGTGGTAGACACAGTGGGCACAGAGCTGGGTGGGCTGAGGAGGATGGTGGAGGACAGAGATGCCTGGAGGGCAATGGTCCATAGGGTCGCAAAGGGTCGGAATCGACTGTGCGACTGAACAACAACTTGCATATGCCTCCCAAATAAATCCAAATACAGGAGCTTAGGTGAGATCTTGAGTTGTCAAGCTCTTGATGTGAATTGGATCAATGATGTAGAATACAGAAAAGGGACAACATTAATGTTGTTCTAATCACAAAGAGTGGGGGGAAAACCCTTTGGCTATTATGTTTTATGTTTTAATGCAGTGCTTTCTGGCTGCAAAATGTAATCAAATAATGGCATTATGCAGTGGATTATACTACAAAAAGTAAAGTAATAAAGTAGAAATGTAACCTCAACAACCTAAGTATTGAATTATAGAGATGGAGTTCTTTTAGGTACCTTGTATCACTTTATTTATTTATTTTCAACATTTTAATACGAGCCCATAACACAATTTTCTAGGAGGCTTGTGATAACCAAACATAAAAATAAAAACATTAATACAGAATGAACAAAAAACTATGTGATCAACACATGATGCTAAAACAGAACTCACACAACTGACATATAACAGGATCAAAAAATAAAGTTGCAGCATATTTGTTTGGTCTAAAGAATTTTCCAGTGAATGAGGGTTAGTATTCATTAGATCTGTTTGGAGCAGGTGTGATTGTGCACTTGACCTTGCAAGGGTTGAAATTGACTGTACAACTGAACAACAACAAAAAACCTGTGTTTCTCTCTGACAACTCCCCAAAAGACAAATGTTTAAATTATATACATTTTGGATAGCATGGCTGAACCAAGGGCTCAATTCACTGTGAAGTTCTTCTAATAGCTCTGATAGTGGGCAGTATTAATATTTTAAAGTATTGCCAGGTGTTGTTGTTGTTCAGTCGCACAGTCGATTCCAACTCTTTGCGACCCCATGGACCATCGCTCTCCAGGCACCCCTGTCCTCCACCATCCTCCTTAGTCCGCACAGCCCCGTGTCCATTGTGTCTACAATACCATCTAGTCATCTCATCTTTGGCCATCCCCTTCTTCTTTTGCTCTCCACCTTCCCCAGCATCAAGGCCTTCTCAAGTGAATCCTCTCTTCTCATTTGATGTCCAAAATACTTCAGCTTCATCTTTACTATTTGACCTTCTAATGAGCACTCAGGGCTAATATCTTCTAATATTGACCTATTTGTTCTCCTCGCTGTCCAAGGGACTCTCAAAACACTCCTCCAGCACCACATCTCAAAGACATCTATTTTTCTTCGCTCAGCCTTCCTAATGGTCCAGCTCTCACAACCATACATTACCACCGGAAATACCATTGCTTTGACTATGCGGACCTTTGTTTGCAGTCAGATGTCTCTACATTTCACTATGTTCCCCAGGTTTTTCATAGCTTGTCTTCCAAGAATCAGTCGCCTTTTTATTTCATGGCTGCAATCTCCATCTGCAGAGATCTTGGATCCTAAGAAAGTAAAATCTGTCACTGCTTCTACTTCTTCCCCATCTACTTTCCAGGGACTGATATGGTCTGTTGCCATTATCTTGGTTTTCTTGATGTTGAGTCTCAGGCCAGCTTTTGCACTCTCTTCTTTCAACCTAATCAGGAGCTTCTTTAGGTTTTCCTCACTTTCTGCCATTAGGATAGTATCAACTGGATATCTCAAATTGTTGATGTTTCTCCCAGCAATTTTGATCCCATATTGTGATTCCTCCATCCCTGCATTGTGCATTATGTTCTCTGTGTATAAGTATATGGGAGCATATAAAAATATGCTCCCATATTTTTATGTATGTCAGGGACTGAATGAGACATGAACTAGGGACCCACATACTGAGGCTGGAGCTTAAGCCAACCTCATATGATTCACAGTCATGTCAAATTATTTGCTTGTTAGGCAGAATGAAGATACAAAAGGGTGAAAACTAAAAAGCAGAAGACCAGCATGGAAATCTCCCTAAGCTGTTTCTTCCTAAAAATCACCCCCTCCTCCCATTTGTTTTTTATTCTTTAATAGAAGTTGCTGGAAGCACCTGTATATTTCTCCTCCTGCTGCTCCTCCTCCGGGTGTCAAGGGAGATTATCTTGCAGAATAAAAAGGCATATCAGTTGCTTTTCATAGACCCATGCTCTGCCCCCCACCCAAGGTATTTTAATGGTCTTATATGGTATTACATGAAATCGGAGAGCAAAATATGATATAGTGACTTTTAATTCCAATAAGACTATTCAGTCATTATTGAAATGGATTTACTACCCTTTTGCAACTTCATGATAAGAGGGGAGCATCTACCCCCATGATGGTGAACCTTGGCACTCCATGTGTTTTGGACTTCAATTACCAGAAGCCCAAGTCAGCACTCCTGCTGATCAGGGCTTCTGAGAAATGAAGTATAAGAACAGCTGGAGTGCCAAGGTTCGCCATCACTTATCTCGCCCATCCCCCTTTTGACATCATTTTCTCCATGTGGGCCCTGATGGTTAAACTGCTGTGCTGCAGCCAAACTGTTGTGAGTTCAGCCCTGACCAGGACTCAAGGTTGACTCAGCCATCCATCCTTCCAAGGGCAGTAAAATGAGTACCCAGCATGTTTGGGGGAAAATGCTACTTAACTTGTGGACCACCCAGAGAGTGCACTAAGCACTATGGGGCGGTATGTAAGTGTACTGTAATTACTTGCATATAGAATCTACATGTGAGCTACAAATGTATTGCTTTCTTGACAAATGTGTAACTTTCCATATGGACAATGAAAGAATGTAGCAAGTCTGTATGGTTCAATGACTGACCAATCATAGTACAGTATCTTTTTTTAAGTGGGTGAAGTTGAGATGGAGCTGACAGGGAAGGGGTTGAAACCATTGACCCATTCCAATTTATTATCCATTTGCAACATTGTTTCCCCTACCCACCCACCCAAAAAGCCCTTATATTTATCCTTGAATGGCTTGCTTGCATCAGAGCAAAGAAGGCTAAGTTGCTTTAGGACAGATTAGGGCTGCAATATGGGGTGGAAAGAATTGCTGTGATCCATTTTAGCCTCTTATCAGAGTGTTATATTTACTATGCATGAACCAACTTACTTATCTTTTAGCTTGACAGCACAGGAGATTCTGTTTGTAGACTGCCTTTGGCAATGAATTCTCTTTTCATCATACATTTCCCATTGCACATGGCGCCTCCCTCGATCTGATGCCCAAGACAAATTAAGGAGCCTATATGTAATTATTAGCCCTTTGGTTCTTAAATTTCTTGCTACAGCTGAGGGAGAGAGCATAGGATAGGTTTAAGAATAAGGGAACAGAAGCATTTCTAGAATTCTTTGCTTCTCTCTCTTTCTCTGGGTTGGTGGAATGCATACTGAGATAGATTGCATGTGGAACACTGAAAATCCAATGTGATTAGGCAGAGTTGTTGCTAAGTCTGTGAGGTGCTGCTACACTGACAGGGGAAAAGATTGGTCACTAAACCTCAGCTAGTAATTTAGTATTGTTGAGTTTAGATGTGTTGTCCATTAGGCACTGCATTTGTGAAGGACCTTTCCTGCAGAGTAAGGGGCTGACATCTAGGTTATTGCATGTACAGAGGCAGTTGGGAAGGGATGTGCAATTTTCTCTGCGTTGGTTGATTGTGCAAAAGGGCTTAAGAGGGAATCTGAGGAAATTGACCTTGAATCCAGGCAAAAGACGGCTAATCTGCTAAATATATCAGAGAGTAAACAAAACAAGAAGGCAAACAACTTTGTGGCACTTTAAATACTATATTTCTGTATATTGCTGTATTTTAATGTTAGTTTTCATTGATCAAGTCTGCTTTGTCTGATATGAGTGAGACTTTATGACATTAATTTATACACATCAGGTACAGAGGCATACAACGGTTGACTAGCATAACAGATAAGTATCACCAGTTGTAAAAAGCCATATAATTTGTATGCTTATTAGGCTATTCTTTCTCACACTAGGTCAAGTGAAAGGAACTGCAGAACAAACTAACCTAAAGGTGACTTCATTTTGGCACTTTAAAGTCTCTCCTAGATGATGATGATGATGATGATGATATACTGACCCTCTGAAAAACCAAAGTTCTTCACACAGGGTGGTTCACAACATCAAAATGGAATAAAATATTAGAAACACTGACCCTCATGAAGACAATGAATATAATAAAGAGATAGAGAGTTTGAGTCCAAAAAAAACAAGATGAGTATCTTAGGGAAACATATCCTAAAATGCCTCCCTAGATAGACTAGTTTTCCAAGACTTTTTAAAAATATCTAAAGAGAGTACTAGTCACAGATTGTTAGATTGTTTTGTTGCGTAGGTGCCACCACCTATGCAACAAACCACAAAAATATCCAGTTCAGTGATACTTCCCACCATCCAAACAATGGAAGATTGAATTATTCAAGATCACTTCCTTCCTTCCTTCCTTCAATGACTTTTTGATATCCTTGGCAGACTTAAATGATTTGAAATTGGGCTTCATTGCATGAGTCAGGTTTAGCACCATAGCAAAATATGCTCCCTCACAGTGGATCCTCATTTGGAAGACTATAATTTACCTTTTCATTTTCTTTGAAAATGGCATGGGAAATCCTTTCATAGGCAAAGCTGCAATCAGGAGAAAATTGGTAAGAATTTGTTTCTCAGAAAGCTTAGGCAAGCAGTTTTCAAAGGGCTGGCTTTCTGCAGTGCAGTGCAGATGTCTAAGTCAATAAGTCATAGTCCACTTCAGGACAAATCATGCCTGCCCACACACATTTGTTACAGTACTTTTTTCCCCATGTGGAGAAATCCCTACACTCTATTTCCCTTTTGCAATTCAGATCTTAAATATTATCTGTAGCAGTCAAAAACCATATATCAGATTAATCACACAAAAGCACAGTTCTTTCTGAATGCTGTAAGGCAAACCAATAGATTTTAGATGAACAGATGATTTCATTGTAGAGTTGGAACAGGGTTATTTTTTGTTGTTGTTGCTGCTGCATCTTCCCATTTTATTATTAACCCATGAAAGTCACACTTTCTGAACCAATACATGAAGTGAAGCATGGTTCTCTTTTGGTTAATTGCAATTGTTCCGATTTTCTGCTTAAAGATCCCAATTATGATGTATAGAAAATAGGCATTTTAAGCATGGACATAAATGAATATACAGTACTAGGGGAAATAATGTACAAAATGTACTTGTGCAAACACATTAAGAAAATCTGGACATAAAGAACTGTGCATTAGGAGAAATGCAGATGCAAATTACTATTTTTATGTGATAATTTTTTTAAAAAAAATTGTGCAAACTGATATGAAATCAGATCGAACAAAGCTGAGACTGAAAAAGTGTGAAATTTATAGAAACAGAAAATGACCACTTTATCCATCTCAACATGGTTACACAGCATCGTTTTAATGGACTTGACAATTATATTCTGGTACTTGCTCAGCAAGCTACGGTAGCTTAATGGTTAAGATGCTGAAGAAATTGCAAGTAGATAAATAGGTACCACTTTGGTGGGAATGTAACAGTGTTCCATGCACTCCATGGTCTACTCATGCCTGCCACATGACCACATAAACGTCTGCAGACACAGACACTGGCGGCTCTTTGGCTGTAAACAGAGATAAGTACCTTACCCTACTTTTGGAAACAGCTGGCTTTCGACCAAAGGCGACTTTTACTTTACTTAATCAGCACTTGTTCAGCAAGTGTCTGCAATAACGTAAATTTCTTAGCAGGAAAATCACACAGTTCAATTCATCTGTATAATGCTTTGTAGTTTCAGTCTTCTTTTTAATTCTTCCAAGGGTCCTTATTTTTTCTCTCCATAATTTCACCTGAAATAAAGCATTTCATTTTATCCAATAATTCTTCTTTGTATCACTACTGTTCAAGACAAAGGGTTGGGGGTCACTGCTTAGTAGAAGGGAGGATGGAGGTCTGTTTTTTGTGCGTGGAGATGTTTAATGATGGTAAAATTGACAATTAAAAGGGCTTAAATGTTCATTGCTTGGAACATATCCTAGAATATTGCAGTTCTTTCAAGGGTATATGTATTTTTGATCACTTGTCATATGTTAATTTGGTGCCAATAAAAACACTGTTTCTATACATATACTTGAAGGAGATGATAGTCTCCATAGCCACAATCTAGCACACAGCTGGGCTGTTTCACAATGCCATCTTGTTTCAGGGAAAGTAAGTCATCATCCTTTATTAACTAATTAGTCATCTGACCATATCAAGCCAAAAGTGAGTCTTAAATGTTTATTGGGGATTTCAACGAATCCTACTTGTGTTTGTGTAGAGTTTGTTTTACTTGTCACAGCTAATTGTGGCCAATTGATGAGGAGTAGGAGCAGATCTCAGTTCAAGACATGCCTTTTCACTTCCTTAATTACTTGTGGCAAATTATGCAAACTGTATGTATTACCAGCTTCCTGAATAGCTCAATGGTTTGGATATCTGGCTATAGAGGTTGAGAGTTTTATTTACTACCATGCCTCCTGTAAAAAGAGCCAGCCAGTGCAGTTACAGGTATGGCCATAAGTAAGAATTGAGCAACAAGAGGAAGATGTGATTCTGGCCCACCCTTTCTTTCTTTTCATCAGAATACACCATATTTTACAGAGTGTAAATAGACACCCACTTACAAAACAATTTATAATTTCAAATCCAACTACAGAGGAAGTAGAAGAAAGTCAGTGCAGAACTAAATGGGCAATCAATATGTGACTCCTTCAGTTAAGGCAAGGGTACACAAACTGTTTAGCCCTTGAAAAGTATTGCTGGCTCAGCAGCTATAGATTGGAGGCATATACATCTATGTGTCTCCACAAACATATTCATACACAGGCACCATCAATTCCACATTGATGGGGAAGCAAGGGTCCTGCCTAAGAGGGGAAAGTGATGCTTACTCTGGGGTGAAGAATCACTAATGTTTGTGTGCACAACTGCATATTTTCATATACATGCACATTGTATGTATCTAGACCAGTGATGGTGAACATTTTAGAGACCAAGTGCCGGGGGAGGGGAGCGCTCCAATTGGGCTGTTGTGCAGAGGAGTGGGGAGAACTCTGTGCTGGGGGGAGGGAGGAAGTGCTCCCACTGGGATGCTGGGAAGAAGGGGTGAGGCTAACTCTGTGCTGGGGTGACAGTGCACGTGCCCACAGAAAGGTCTCTGAGTGCCCCCTCTGGCACACATGCCATAGGTCTGCCACCATGGATCTAGACAAATAATCCTTCTACAGAAAGCTTTTCTCCCTCATGCATAGCAGCAGTGGGGTAGTTGTTGTCTGTACGAGGACCATTGGGGAAAGGGGTGAAGAGCCTTTGTTGATGACAAAGGCACAGGAAAGCTCAAGGGAGGGCAGTTTAGATTTTCCTCACACTAGTTGGCAATGGAACTATTTGGAAGTCTGAATCTTAAAAAGAATTTCGTGTAGTAGAAAAGCCAACACTTCTAACATTTTCATTCAGCTGTTGAGTTTTTTCATCATGTAGTGCAGAGGTTCGCAGCTTACAGCCTACGGCCTGGATTCAGCCCACAACACCAAATAATCCAGCCGCTGACCTTGCTCCAGCTGCTGCTGCTGCTGCTGGTTCTTGTACATTTACAACAGCCATAAATGAGTCTGCGGCCATCATAAACATGTTTACTGCAGGTGTAAATGAGTCTGTGGCCATCGTAAATGCATTTACAACAACCGTGAATGTATTTTGCAGCAGCATTTAGGGCAGGAGGATGCGGATTCCGCATGCCCAATTGGCATAAAACCTTGGCAGAGGTTAAACCAGTCGAGCAAACTCCTGGCCACTGGCCCTTGCCAGTATGGAAATCGGGGGGTGGGGGGTGGGGGGTGGATTAATAATCAGAGGGTTGATTCACCCACATCTGACCTGACCGGCGATTCCGCTGAGAGAGCAGATCGCTAAACCTCCGTTACATGTTAGGCAATCACTCACTTGCAGTCAAGCCTAATCTTTGGTGCAAATAGAAGCCATATTTACTCTGGTGTAAGCCTCGAACAATGGTTTTCCCCTGTCAGTGTTTGCCTGAGTTAATTAACTTCCCCAAGAGAGATTTCCCATTAATTCTTTCCTGCATTGCCTTCTGATCTATATATGATGATGCTTTTTCCTCAATAAACCACTGATCTGATCTCGCTCCATATTACCTCGTGTCGTTACTTGATCAGTCTCCTCCGGGACCCAACGGCCGTCCTAGCGGCCCCGATTCCTACAGCAGGAACCACCAGTCTGGCCTGTTCAGCTGTCTGAGGGGGCATGGTCCAACCAGCGGCTGAAAAATGTTGAGAACCCATGATGTAGTGGTTAATTGTAGAGAATTCCTACAAAGGATTATAAATAAAGTGCCATTGCTAAATAGGAAGGTTGGTGATAGAAAAGAAACCAAGGAAAGAAAATCAAGTTAAATATGCATAAAATTACATCCTAAGGGTCTAATACTTTTTTAAAAGGATGTTTCACCAGGCTACATTTATTTTGAAGACAATTTTGTTTTGTTTTATCGGGCAGGGAATGTATTTACCGTAAAGTGCAATTTTGCTCTTTAGATAGCAATTATCTACATACTTTCTTGTGAGTAAGCACCAGGAAATAAAGAAAGTTGTGATTTTTGGGAGAGCAGGGGGCAGTCCCTCTCCTAGTGATGCAAATTCTCTTTTATCTTGTACCTACATGCTAAAATGAGGAACTAAAAATTAGACTCTTCTTCCCATTAGAAGAGGCAGGATTTAATGGAGCCTTTGACAAGATAAAGAGACAAAGTAATGTATTTTCTAGAAATGAAGCAAAATTCTGCAAATAACAATATCATGCAAATAACACAATAATGTAAATAACACAAGATGGAACAAATTATGGTGGTTAGTATTTTGTATCACATATGTTTAAGAATTAGAAGCATGAGGGGGTAGTATTATCACTTTGAACTATCATCTAGGCCAGTGATGGTGAACCTTGGCACTTCAATTACCAGAAGCCCAAGTCAGTACTTCTGCCGGAGTGCCAAGGTTTGCCATCACTGATATACATCTAGCCTTATGCTTCCTCAGCCTTATGATCTAGCCTTATGCTTCCTCAGTCTGCATCCATGCATCTATTAAAGGAGAGTGATATTATTTTGGAGCATATACCACCATGTTAAATGGTTTGCACAAATGACAGAAACCCTGATTACAAAAATAAAATAAATTGAGCTCCAAGTCACGTTTTTATCTGGAGGATATTGTTTTTAGTAAAATCTAAACATTCCTTGCTAATGTTTCTAAATCAACAAGGATAAGGAATTTTGTGATTGTGTCTTATATCTGTGTCCTTCCCATGCCAGGTTCCACATTGCATTCTTGAAAATCTTTTTAAATAATCTTTTTAGCATTTATACACCACCATTTTGATGCATGTACCACTCAGGGCAGCTTAAAAACATAAAAACAGCAAAAACAGGAACAAAGAAAGCAATTACTACTACTACTACTACTACTACTACTACTACTACTACTACTACTACTAATAATAATAATAATAATAATAATAATAATAATAATAATAATAATAATAATAATAATAATAATAATAATAATGATGATGATGATGATGATGATGATTTCATGTCAGAAATTATTCTGGGTTGAAAGGATTTTTGCTGGAGAGACTCTGCTGAAGGGACGCCTGAATGAGGCTACTTTCATATACCCAAGATCTTTTTCCACCAAAGTGGAATTAAATAAGGCACAACTAATATCATGAAAGTACAAAAAACATTAAAAATTAAACATGAAAACCTACAGACCAATATACAAACCATCAGAAATATATAAAAATATCATTTTGAATATAATCCACATCCAGTCAGCACAAGAAAAACATCAATAAAAGTAAGCAATAGAAGGAAATGGCATAGCTTCCGGGCAAATAAATAAAAATATTTTTTTGAGATTAATTAGAATGCTTTCTTTTCTTTTTTGTTTTGTTTTCAGTTTCAACATGACTGATACATTTGCTGTAAGAAACCTATGGAATCCTTTGTAAACAAGAGGATAGCCTGTAGAGCAGGGGTCACTCACCTTGTTAAGTCAGGGGCCGGGTCACACTCCTTCAGACAGTTGGGGGGGGAGGCTGACTGGTGGTCCCCCTTCCATTTACAGTTGCTGTAAACAAGTCTGTGGTTGATTCCAGTGGTGATGGCGATGGCTGGGGTCAGGGTGGGGGTGGATAATTTGACACTGTGGGCTGTATCTGGCCCACAGTCCATGGTTTGCCTACCGCTGCTGTAGAAGACGTTTTGATCTGAAAATCCAAGACATAATTTCCAGGTGAATAGCTAAAGGGAATGGATCAAGAAGTCATCATGACAAAGTGTTCTTGCTCACAATGTTTTCCACCCCATGTGTCCAATTATTTCTGAGATCTTAAATAATAGTCAATTTCACCCATGCACTTACCATTGGAAACTGCATGTACTGCTGCAAATGAATACTAGGGATTTGTATTTCTGCTGACTATAATGAACTAGGTAGGCAGTGCTGGTACTCCAAATAAAAATGTAGACTGCTTAAGACTGTCACTGGTAATCTTCTTTGCTTGGTAAATGGTGAGTCTGTGGGCTCATAAGATTTCAGACATATCACCAGATGGTATTCTACCTCAGGGATTGTCTTACTGTCTTATTTATTATTGTCTTATTTTCATTTGTCCATGAAAATACCTCATGGTTTTGTTCTACAAAATCTCATGAATGGATGTGAACATATGTGGTAATTATATAGAGCACCAGAAGAGTGGTAGATTTAATAGATGTTGTGAGTCAATCAAAGGTAAAAGCGGGATTAATATCTTTGGATATATTTAAGGCTTTTGACTCTTTACAATGGATTTCAATTAAGGAAATAATTAAAGCCTATGGATTTGGGGACGAATTTAGAAAAGTATTAGACCAATTATATCAGCAAGGAATAGCGACTATTAGAGTTAATAATGAGGTTACCGAAGAGATAAAGCTAGAGGCAGGTACGAGACAGGGTTGTCCCTTATCCCCAATTTTATTTATTATGGCTATGGAATTATTAGCAAAAGCTACAAGAGAAGATGGAAAAATAGAGGGGATTATGGAGAACAAAATAAGTATGTATGCAGATGATACTATGATAATTGTTAAACATCCAGAGAGGGTAATGGACAGAATTAGAGTGAAATTAATTGATTTTGAGGATATCACTGGCCTGAAGATAAATTGGGATAAATCAGAAATGATGCTCTGTAATATGGGAGAGGATGATCAGAAGAAAATAAAGGGAATGGTTAATATTCAGATTAAAGACAAACTGAAATATCTGGGGATAGTAATATCTAATAGCTTGGCTGAACTCAAAAGTTTGAACTATGACAGCTTGAAATTCGAAATAAAAAACAGAATACACATTTTTCAAAAACTAAAGTTGTCATGGTTCGGGAGAATTGCACTTACTAAAATGATGCTGCTACCCAGATTCAATTTTTTATTTGATGCATTGCCAATTTATTTGAAAATTAAGGAAATCAGGGAGTTTCAAAAGTTGATTAATAATTTTTGCAATGCTGGAAAGTGACCTAGAATATCTAAAAAGTTATGGTACTTGCCTCAGAAGGAAGGGGGATTGGGTATGCCAAATTTGTTGGCCTATTATAGAGCATTTCAAATAAAGAATGTAGTGAAGATCTTGGCTAGAGAAAAGGTAATATGGGAGGAAATCGAGATGAAGGAATTTAGACTTATAGGTAAATTGGTTTTCTTGGGAGCTAATATTGGAAAGGTAGCAACCAAAAATGCCATGATGAAATATTTAATAAATGTATGGAAGAAAGTAAAGAAGAATTTGGTCCCAAACTTGTCTCCGATTGTAGAATTATCAGATATGGCGGGTTTTCCGATTAAGATTGATAAAGTGGTAAAAGAAACTTTGGTTAAGAATGAAAAAAAAATTGTTGAAAGATTGGATATGTGCTTGTAGGGATGATGTAGCTAGGGCAAACTTGTTTGATCAATTGAAATTGAATTGGTTACAGATTATGAGGGTTAATAATTGGAATAGTAAATATATGAGAGAACTTGACCTGGAAAGAGAAAAGACGGAATTTGAGGAGCTGGTTCTAAAAATCAGGAAGGGAGTTAAAAATATTAAAGGCTTGGTTAGTAAATTATATACATTGATGAATAAGGAGGATGATCCACAGGAGGACTTGAAATTGATATGGGAAGAAGAACTAAATATAAAGATTGATAAAGATATTTTGAAAAATAAATGGAAAAAGAGAATAATGAGAACTATGTCTGTTAGAATAAAGGAGCATAATTTCAAAATGTTATGGAGATGGTATTTGACCCCAGTGAGGTTACATCAAATGGATAATACAAAAGATGGAATGTGTTGGAGATGTAAAGAAACATTAGGGACATATGAACATATGTGGTGGAGTTGTAATGTGGTAAAGGATTTTTGGGGGGGAAATGAAAAAGGGATGGGTGAAATAATGGGTAAAAGAATTAAACTTGGGCCGAGTACCACCATGTTAACGAATGTGGAATCTATTTGTGGAAATAAAGAGGAAAGAGAATTATTAGAAATAATGCTTACAACGGGTAGGCAATGTATTGCTAGAAATTGGAAAAGTGATCTAAATATACAGATTGAAGAGTGGTATAAAGAAATGTGGACTTTAGCATCGAATGACAAATTAACATGGGAAATAAAAGAAAAAAAGGGTGATCTGAAAGAGAATAGATTTTGGAAGATATGGAAACCATTTTTGGATCATTCTTCTATGGGAGGTGAAAGAAACAGACCTGTACCAGATCAAAGTAGTTTTTGGAGATAATATAATGCACCACTCGGAGTCCTCAGGGCATTGTATATAAACACGGGGTGTTATAAGTTTTCTTTTTGTTGTGGCTTCCTATCCAGAATATTAAGGATGCTGTTGAAGTAGGGTAACGTGAAGGAGTTAGTAGTATTCAAATTTACAAAGATAGTTGGAAAAATGTATTAGGATAGGTCGTGATATGTTTTGATTACTTTGTATTTTAGGTATGTTTGTATGTGTTTTATTTCTTTGTATTGTTTTATGTACTGTTCATTTATAAAAATTAAGAAAAATATACTTTTTAAAAAATAGAGCAGGGGTTCCCAACCTAAGGCCCATGGGGCAGATCTGGCCCACAGCACCATTTCATGTGCCCCCACCCCTCCAAGAGCATTTGAGAAACAAAATGGACACCACTTTGAAGCTGTTGGGACAACCCACCCACCCACCCACCACCAATCATTCAGGCAGGGCAAAATGGCCATCCAGCCCTCAAAACTGACTGGAAGAGCGTGACACAGCCCCCTACTTGAAAATGTTGGAAACCTCTGTTATAGAGTGAGCTTGGAAACACAGTTTCTCTTAGCCCATAGTACAATCTGTTTGCCACAGAAGTTCCAGTACCAAATAGAACAAGACATCAACACTGTCAGGGAAATAGAAAAAGTCAAGGGCAAGTCCTTCCAGTCCATAGATCACTTCAAGGCATAGAGTTCAACAGGTAAGGTAAAAACCATCCAGAATCAGCAACCCTGCAAGGCAGAACAATATCAAAACAAAGATAATCCCACAGCAAACAATGCACAGTCCAAGGTCATTCACAGTAGAATTCTCAACAGAAACCAGCTATGTAAAGTTCATTCACAAAAGTTTAAAAAGGATTAAACAACTATTCTGAGCACTGTGCTAAGTCAGACCTGGAACCTATATGATGTTGCCACCAAAGAATTCAGGGGTAAGCTATTCAGCCTTAAATCTATACCTATAGAATGGTGCGTTAACCGTTGGAATGTGACAAAGGATGTTGCACCAGGCCCCACTAGCCCGTAATGGGCCTCCGTTCACTCACCCGAACCCGGTTCGCAGGTAACTGTTGGGTTGAAATTTTCGACCCGGGGGCAGGAGCCCCCCAGTCGCAAACAAAAAAATGGAACTTCAATTGCGCCGCGCCGCACCAGAGCCAATCAGGCTGAGCGGCGTGGCAAAAGGAACGTTCAAAAACGTGCCGTGGCCAATAAAAAAAAGCCGCAGGAAACAAACTGCTAAAGTATGCAAACATGCGCAGGCAAAACTACAAGCTCCAGCGTCCTGTGCGCCATTAGCGCACAGAACGCTGAGGCGGCCGGAGCGCGAAAAATAAAACTTAAAAAAACAATGCCCGCCACCACTGCCATTCTTCCCCACGGGCCAGCAAGCATGGCCTGTGGGGAAAAAAATAAACCCCCCGCCGCCGCTGCCCTTCCGTTTGAAGGGCCAGCTAGTGCACAAAAAATAAAAGAACCCCCCCCCCGCAACTTCCCTTCTTCTCCACGGGCCAGCCAGCATGGCCCGTGGGGAAAAAAAGAAAACCCCCCGCCGCCGCTGCCCTTCCGTTAGAAGGGCCAGCCGGCGCACAAAAAATAAAAGAAAACACCCCCCCGCAACTTCCCTTCTTCCCCATGGGCCAGCCAGCATGGCCCGTGGGGAAAAAAAGAAACCCCCCCGCCGCCGCTGCCCTTCCTTTAGAAGGGCCAGCTGGCGCACAACAAATAAAAGAACCCCCCCACACACACACACACAACTTCCCTTCTTCCCCATGGGCCAGCAAGCATGGCCCGTGGGGGAAAAAAGGAAACCCCCCACCGCCGATGCCCTTCCTTCCCACGGGCCAGCCAGCATGGCCTGCAGGAAAGAAAGCCACCCCACACACACTGAAAAAATAAACACAAACCAAAAACATTCAAAACCACACAAAAATCCAAAAAAAATTCACAAAAACAATCAAAAAGAAACAAGAAAAAACACACAGACACCCCCACCCAAAAAAATCCACCCCCACCCCCACCCCCCAAAAAACCCCCAAGAGAACTTACCAAAAGATGTCTTCCATCTATGAGGACCGGAACTCAAATGAGAAAAAGGAAGAGAAAACTTACCGGAAGCGACACCCAGAAGACAGAAGAGAACAATTGTAGAGAGGCAACAATTGAAGAGAGACAGAAAAGCTCACCACCCCCACCCAGAGGCCAAAAACATTCAAAAATATTAAAATTAATAAGATTAATTCCAAAATTAATCAAATCTTAACCTATAAATCCAAGGGTTAACCGTTGGAACTGGCTATAGGTTGCTATGCCTCGCCCTACTTGCCTGCACTCACCCTTTGTGCACACGGCCGATCTGGGTACGCAGGTCAACGAAGGATTGAGAAAACCAGCAGTGGGGCAACAGCCTCACAAACGCGAAGAAAGGGAAACAACTTCACTTCCCAACATTCCTTGCGCCGCGCCGCACCAGAGCCAATCAGGCTGAGAGGCTCTCGCACGGCGCAGCGTACAGAAAGGCGCCACAGCAATCAAAAGAAAAGCATTTTAAAAAAACGCAGCACAAACACAAAGCACCAACCCATAACTACAAGCCCCAGCGTCCTGCGCGCCATGAGCGTGCAGAACGCTGAGGAAATCAGCGCCCGAAAAATTAAAAAGAAAAACAACTCACCGCCTCACAGCCAAGCAAACACCAGCCGGCTTTCTTTCCCTTACCCACTGCGCCTGAAGGTCCCGACTAGAGTTTCCCCTTTAATATCAGTAGGTGGGGGGGTTGCGATCCCCCTCTCCTCTGGCTACCCTAGGGTTGGGAGGTTTGTGGGAACAAAAGGGATATGTTGCCCAAACCCTTCTGGACCCAGGAGACCAGGGAGAGGGGATCGATTCCCCCCTCCTTAAAACAACTCCGTCTTTTCTTCTCTTTAAAAACGGAGTTGTTTTAAGGAGGGGGGGAATCGATCCACTCTCCCTGGTCTCCTGGGTCCAGAAGGGTTGGGGCAACATACCTCTTTTGTCCCCACAAACCTCCCAACCCCAGGGGAGCCAGTGGAGAGGGGGGTCGCAACCCCTCACCCACTGATATTAAAGAGGAAACCATGATCTACTTTCACGACTCCACACAAACAAAGCACCATAACACAATAAAGGCCCCCTCCCTACCACCTAGCCCACCCTTCCTAACCCCCAACGACCATGCCCCCCTCCCCACCACCTAGCCCACCCTTCCTAACCCCCAACGACCATGCCCCCTCCCCACCACCTAGCCCACCCTTCCTAACCCCCAATGACCATGCCCCCTCCCCACCACCTAACCCACCCTTCCTAACCCCCAATGACCATGCCCCTCTCCCCACCACCTAGCCCACCCTTCCTAACCCCCAATGACCACGACCCCCTCCCCACCACCTAGCCCACCCTTCCTAACCCCCAATGACCATGCCCCCTCCCCACCACCTAACCCACCCTTCCTAACCCCCAACGACCATGCCCCCGTCCCCACCACATAGCCCACCCTTCCTAACCCCCAATGACCACATCCCTTCCCCACCACCAAATAAATAAATTTTTAAAAAGTACTAAAACAGTCAAACACATCCAAAAATACACAAAAACAAAAGCACCAAAAACAATACGAAGTAAACAAAGACACAATCAAAAACAAAACAAACAGACAAAAAATACAAATTCCAACACCCCCCCTGCCCACACACACACACACAAACACACACAAAAGAAAGAAAACAAGCAAACTTACCAAAAGATGTCCTACCTCCACCAGGACTGGAAAAGAAATGAATAAAGAAAGAGACTACTTACCAGAAGAAGCTCCACCCAGAGGCCAGGAGAGAAAAAAACAGTCAAAATACAATAACCCCTACCAGCACCACCTACTCACCACAATAGTAAAAACAATTCAAAAACACACAACAGCTCCAAATAAAAACAAACCAAAAACATAACACAAATTCACAATTTTACACAAACGGTCACACCAATAAAAACAAGTCAAAAAAATTACACTAAAACACACTTTAACACAAATCACAAACATATGTCAATAAAATACAATAGAAACTTTTAAAAATCCTGTGCTGAGTTTTAACTCAAATTTAAACTCAAAACATCTAAACACATTTTAAAAACATTGAATGTAAAAAACATTTACTTTTACATTATTAAAATTATTACCTACGGTACAACTAATTTAAAAAATTCAAAAAACTAAAATATTATTCGCTTACATAAAACAATTTGAAAAAATTATATCATACTTTGTTCTTTTATTAATCCTCCAAAAAACCCAAAAAAGCAGATCACAGTTAATAACAGCCAAGCCAAATTTTTTTTGCATAAATAAACATTTAAAAAATTAAAATTACAGACTAAGCAATTTTAAAAAAACATTAACACAATTTAACCTTCCAACCTCTGCTAGTAAATTATAAAAACATTCAAAAATAAACTCACTAATCTCAAAAATTACCAAAAAAAGAAATCACTTTTCACTCCAAAAAACCAAAACAAAAAATAAAAATGCGTAAAAATAAACATTTTAAAAACCGTAATTAAATTTTAAACTAAATAATATTAAATTAAATTAAATTAATTAAATTAAAATAAAATGTGCATAAACATAAAACAAAAACATTCAAAAACCAATTAAAAGAGCCTGGCACTGAGGACTCCAGCATGCAAAAACAAACAAACAAACAAAACCACTGGGAGCGCAAGTCTGCCGCAGGCGGACACAGCGCCTTGAAGCCACAAAATCACAAAACCTTACAACACCATTCAAAAGAGCCCAGCACCATTGGTTCAAGAAAAAAAACGAAACCCTTTACTATCCAAAACAATTTTAAAAAGCCTGGCACTGCCGGGCAAAATATGCTAGTTTCCTATGAAGACAGATTGCTTCTCAATCTGTTTTTATCTTGTTTTCAATAAAGCTGCTACATATGAGGGTAGGGACTGTCATGGGTTAGTGGTTAAGATGCTAAATTTGATGACTGGAAGGTCAATAGATGTTGCTGGACACGTACTGCATCTTTGTCCCAGCTCCTGCAAACCTAGCAGTTTGAAAGCAAGAAATTGTAAGTAGACAAATAGGTACCATATCAGTTGGAAGGCAAACATCATTCTGTGCACTCTCTGGTGTCTAGTTATGCCTGCCACATGTCCACGGAAACGTTTGCAGATGCAGACAGCTATAAACAGAGACGGCTATAAACAGAGATGAGCACTGAATCCTAGAGTAGGATACGACTGGCTTTCGAGCATGGGTGATTTTTACCTTTTACACATGAGGACCCCTTCTTTGGAGCAAAGCTCTTTTCCTATAGCAGTGATGGCAAACCTTGGCACTCCAGCTGTACTTGAACTTCAATTCCCAGAAGCCCTGATCAGCAGGAGTGCTGACTTGAGCTTCTGGGAATTGAAGTCCAAGAACACCTGGAGTGCCAAGATTGGCCATCACTGTCCTATAGTCTTGAGTCATTGCCACTATCTGTCTCTGCTGTCATGAACTGGGATGGTGCCGCACTAAAGGCTGGGCTTTTCTCCTAAGAAAGTATTGCTTCCTGCACTTTGGATAGTTCTGGGTCTATGGGGCTTCACTAGAGGCATCCTGCAATACAAACATGGCAGGATTCCTGTGAGTGGGGTGTGGTTGCCAACAGATAAATCAATATGGATGGATGATCCATTTTTCTCACTCCCTTGGACTCTTGTTCAGATGGCAAGGCTACTTCATAGGATTAAATAGAGGCTGACAATATAGTATAACATCAGCTGCATCTTGCAAAAATGAAGTAAAATGTGTTAATGCTGATGTTAATATTGTTTAGCCACAAATCAATTAAAGTGTACTGAAACAAATTGGAAGACAGATTAGGAAGACTGAGGGTATATGTAGGAATTATAAATGCTTAATGTGAGGGAAGGTAAAAGTGTTGTCACAGATTAATGAAGCATGCCTAAGAGACTAGCACATATTTCTCCCATACCACAGACCTTTGGTGAAAACAGAATTTAGAAAATAGCACTTGGGTAAATTGATGGTTGAGATTGAGAGAAGTGTAAACTATTTTGGGCAGAAGAACAAAATTGTTTATGTGCATCAGTGGTCTGATGCGTCCCTCTTTGCATTCTGCATCTGTAAGTACATCCCAGTGGAAATTAATATAAAAATGTAATATGAGCCTTTTAAAGAAATTATACAGGTATTGTGTTTTCTTACAGTCCTCTATGCAGTCTTCCAAGGGACATTTGTTTAGATGTAGACTAAGGGATGATTTTACACAAAAATCCTAAACATTTCTACTCGGAAAAATTCCCTTTAAATTCAGTAGGACTTAATTCTGGATATGTACTTCCTGGTTGTGTCATCCTAATGTACAAAGAACCACAATATTCTTCTTGCTAGCACTGACAGAAAGATTTTCTTGCACTATCAAAATGTGTTGTCATATTTGCCAGTATTTGAGGGGGAATGGTTGCTGCAGACGTTTCCATGGTCATGTGGCAGGCATGACTAGACACCAGAGTGCATGGAATGCTGTTACCTTCCCACCGAAGTGGTCCCTATTTATCTACTTGCAAATTGTTGCTTTCGAACTGCTAGGTTGGCAGGAGCTAGGACAAAGATGGGAGCTCATTCCATCCTGCAGTACTCGGGAATCGAACTGCTGACCTTCCGCATCCCAGTCAGCATCTTAGCCACTTGAGCCACAGTTAATTAATCAGCTCCTGCCAACCTAGCAGTTTGAAAGCAAGAAATTGCAAGTAGATAAATAGGGACCACTTTGGTGGAAAGGTAAACAGCACTCTGTGTCTAGTCATGACTGCCATAATGTTCAATTTTTCTAGCTGAGGCCTTTTCCCCAGGGGAGTATCATTTAGATATCTTCTCTGTCAGCTAGAACTCCAAGAAGGAAGAATTATGGAATTTGTAGTTCAAGAAAAAAACTGCGGTGGCTCAAGTGGTTAAGACACTGAACCTGCTGACTGGAAGGTCGGAGTTCAATTCCCTGGTACTACATGAAGGAGTGAACTTCCGTCTCTGTCCCAGCTCCTGCCAACATTGTTGTTGTTGTTGTTCAGTCGCACAGTCGATTCCGACCCTTTGCGACCCTATAGACCATTGTTCTCCAGGCGCCTCTGTCCTCCACCATCCCCCTCAGCACTCCCAGTTCTGTACCCATTGTGTCTACAATCCCATCTAGCCATCTTATCTTTGGCCTCCCCCTTCTTCTTTTGCCCTCCACCTTTCCCAACATCAAGGCCTTCTCAAGCGAATCCTCCCTTCTCATTTGATGTCCAAAGTACTTCAACTTCGTCTTTACTATTAGACCTTCCAATGAGCAGTCAGGGTTGATTTCTTCTAAGATTGACCTATTTGTTCTCCTCGCTGTCCAGGGTACCCTCAAAACTCTCCTCCAACACCACATTTCAAAGGCATCTATTCTTCTGCGCTCAGCCTTCCTAATGGTCCAGCTCTCACACCCATACATTACCACTGGGAATACCATTGCTTTGACTATTCTAATTTTTGTTTGCAATGTGATATCTCTGCTTTTCACTATGTTCCCCAGGTTTCTCATGGCTTGTCTCCCAAGAATCAGTCGCCTTTTTATTTCATGGCTGCAATCCCCATCTGCAGTGATCTTTGATCCAAGGAATGTAAAATCTGTCACTGCTTCTACTTCTTCCCCATCTATTTTCCAGGAACTGATGGGGCCTGTTGCCATTATCTTGGTTTTCTTGATATTGAGTCTCAGGCCAGCTTTTTCACTCTCCTCCTTCAATCCAATCAAGAGGCTCCTTAGATCTTCCTCACTTTCTGCCATTAGGGTGGTATCGTCTGCATATCTCAGATTGTTGATGTTTCTCCCAGCAATTTTAATCCCATATTGTGATTCCTCCATCCCTGCATTGCACATTATGTGCTCTGTGTATAGATTGAATAAACAGGGTGATAAAATGCAGCCTTGTCTTACTCCTTTTCCTATTTCAAACCATTCTGTCATTCCGTGTTCTGTCCTAACAGTTGCTTCTTGGTTCATGTACAGATTTCTCAGGAGACATGTGAGGTGCTCTGGTATTCCCATCTCTTTAATTACTTGCCACATCTTGTTGTGGTCCACACAGTCAAATGCCTTAGTGTAGTCGATAAAACAAAAGTAAACTTGTTTCTGGTATTCCTTTGTTTTCTCCATGATCCAACGTATGTTGGCAATATGGTCTCTAGTCCCCCTGCCTCTTCTGAAACCTGCCTGCACCTCTGGTGCAACTGCCAACATAACAGTTCAGAAACAAAAAATTGCAAGTAGATAAATAGGAACCACTTTGGTGGGAATGTAAACAGCGTTCCGTACACTCCGGTGTCTAGTCATGTCCACGGAAACGTCTGCAGACACAGACAGCACTGGCTCTTTGGCTACAAAGAGAGATGAGCATTGATCCCTACAGTTGGATATGACTGGCTTTCAAGAAAGGGTGACCTTTATTCAAGAAACCCATCCCTAGTTAATAATCCTACTGAGCCATGGGCAGAGCTAAATAAGTGTTTTGGATTTCTGTCATTTTATTTAATGACTCAGAATATCCTGTATACCATATTTAAAAAGTCTGGATTTGGAGAAGTGTGTCTGTTTTGCATGTATGCTCAATTCTGTGCTCCTGGGATGGTAGAGCAAAAAATAAGGCCTTAAATAAGAACTCAGTGGCCTTTTCCATCTTGCTGTATAATGCAAGCTTGATGTATGTTTGTGCAGAGTTATTACTCATCCTGCTAAGAATCAATGATCTGAGCTGTCCTCCCTGTGATTGATTTCTTCAGGTTAACGTTCTACATATGTGATTTAATAAACACTGCAATTGCCCTATTAGCCCACGTATAAAGTGCCTGTGATATGACGCCAAAAGAAGGAGTTGCAATGGGATTAACAAACTGTTCTATCCATGAGAAATTCGCCTCTCACATCTTTTATTTGGATACCTCTTACTTTAGTTATTAGCAGCATCTACCCCAAATTCTTCAGTGTTTAAATACAAAACACTGATGCCCCTAATGGAAGGAAATCAAATCATGCTGAGAAATAGGAAGATATTTCCACGTATGGATGAGTCGCAGTAAACACATTTGTGTGGATTCACAGGGTGCTTGGGCTTCTGGGAATTGAAGTCCAAGAACATCTGGAGTGCGAAAGTTCACCATCATGGCCACAGAGGGTCAGCTCTGATAGCAGTGAAAAAACTAGTGCGTGAAGGCATTTTTATTCAGAGCCACACATGAAACTGTTTTACATTGAAACCATAGCTTGGTAATGGCAAAGGATACAGAATTTCTAGCTTTGCTCACTCTCTCAATTTGGAATGAGGGCTGGATATTTATGGGACTAGTTCTCTTCCTCTAGCCTTAGCACTTCACTTTATTCCCTTTCACTCATATTTATTCATGTGGTGGATGGGAGGTACGGAACCATGGCAAGGGTTCTATTCTGTGTGTGTGTGTGTGTGTGTGTGTGTGTGTGTGTGTGTGTGTGTGTGTGTGTGTGTGTGTGTGTGTGTGTGTGTGTGTGTGTGTGTGTCGGAGGGGCAAACATTTACCCAAACAGAGGGGTGGGGTGAATTCTGTGCTGGGGGAGGGAGGAAGTGCTCCCATTGGGTTGCTGGGCAGAGGGGCAGGGCAAACTCTGTGCTGTGGTGATGGTATGTCCACCCACAAAGAGGGCTTTGAGTGCCCCCTCTGGCATGCGTACCATAGGTTCGCCACCACTGACGTAGATATTTGTATCCAAAGTTTCAGCCATGGACCATTCCCACAGGTCTGTTTGGGACTGTTTAACTGGAGATGTCGGGGCTTGCTGCATACATGATATGTACAGTGCCAATGAAATATAGATAATGGACTCATGATTTTCAATGTCTCCTTTTACAAGTCTCATTTTTACAACCATTCTGACATTGGCTAATGTCCCCTCATGTCCATTATTTAACTTCATGACCACTTCCACTGGTACTGCAAAGTAGCACCTTTACAATTACTTTGGAGGTGTACATTACATATTAACTTGATGGATGGAATAGTAAGAGAGCAGAGGTAAAAAGGAAAACAGCAGAAGATGGAGTTGAGCATCAAGCAAACAACAAGCAAGCAAGCTGGAGTGAGGAGATTGACAGGAGAAAGAAGACCACAGTAGAGGGTTTTTTTATAAAAAAATTAAGACACTGACTGGGAGGCGGAAGGTCAGCAGTTCGATAACTGAGTACTGCAGGATGGAATGAGCTCCCGTCTTTGTCCCAGCTCCTGCCAACCAAGCAGTTCGAAAGCAAGAAATTGCAAGTAGATAAATAGGGACCACTTTGGTGGGAAGGTAACAATGTTCTGTGTGCTTTGGTGTCTAGTCATGCCATGCTGCAGATATGTAGACAGAAAGGTAGGTAGGTAGGTAGATGAAGAAATACTGCATTGAGAACAACATGTGTTACAAAGAAATCACATATCTCAATATATCCATATATATTTATCTATAAACAGGGATAAATGAAGGAGGCTGTATGAAGAATGACCAGTATTTGGACCATATCTATGAAAAGCACTTCACTGATTGGAAGTCAATCTACTTGTTCTACTGATGGAAATACTACATTTACTACTTTGATGACCTCTGTCCCATCTTTTAAGAAGCGCCTTAAAGTTTCTATTTCTTTCCATATAACATTCATTCTGTTCATCTGCAGAGTTTACCTTCATCTTCCAGAGAAGATGGCATTACTTTCTTCTCAGTATCTCCCGTGGAACTCCCCCTTCAGCTATCGCTCTCAATCCTTTTAAATGTTGCCCCTTGCCTGGATGTTGATCAATAGCATGTCTTTTGTCTTTTTCTATTCTGTGGGTATGTCTTGCTCCATATTTCTTTGGGGTTTTCCCCCCACAATACCTGCTGGCATTCTTTTAACTTTCCCTCTTCAGAAAACCTTGGTGTCTGCATTTTGTTTCAGCCACATCTTTTCTAGGTCATGGTAATTGTTATATTACTAACGTCAAGTAGTACAAGTACTGTATTTGCTGGAGTATAAGATGCATCAGAATATAAGACACACCCCACTATAGGCCACTATATACAGTAGAAGGCACACTCCGTTTTCCCAGTGTATTTTAAGTGGGGGAAAGTGGGTCTTATATGCCAGGAAATATAATATATTTACCAAGCTGATAGTTGCTGATGGTTTTCTTTATTACAGCTGAAACTAAAAAGATTCTGAAAATTTTCTTGTAGTTTTACTTCTCTCCAAAGAAGTAGTTGCCTGTCTATCTGTAGGTGTTCGAAAATAATCAAATAAAAGTGTTATTATTGTTTTAGTATTGATTGAGCAGTGGCTCAAGTGGCTAAGACGCTGACTGGGAGGCGGTAGGTCAGCAGTTTGATTCCTGAGTACTGCAGGATAGAATGAGCTCCCATCTTTGTCCCAGCTCCTGCCAACCTAGCAGTTTAAAAGCAAGAAAGTGCAAGTAGATAAATAGGGACTACTTTGGTAGGAAGGTAACAGCGTTCCATGCACCCCGGTGTCTAGTCATGCCTGCAACATGACCACGGAAACGTCTGCAGAAGTAGACAGCACTGACTCTTCGGCTTTGAAACAGAGATGAGCACTGAACCCTAGAGTCGGATATGACTGGCTTTTAAGCAAGGGAAACCTTTACCCTTACCTTATTAGAGGTTCTGTCTGAAGAAACGGATGAAAATTTAACTTGAAATGAATTTGTTACTCTTATGGCTTAATACCACCACTGCTGTAATGTTCTTGAGTTTATTTAGTAACAGAGCACTACAGCTACACACTAATGCAGCAGAAACTACAATAGTGTTGCATAAAATGCAAAATAAGCAGCCAAAATAATAAATTTAGCTAAAAGGCCTGAGCATTAAAAATCTGGCTTTGATTAGCTGATGCCAGATGACCTAATTCATCGTTAAAGTTAGCAGATAATTAAAATAAGTCAACATGTTAACTTTTAAGCCATGCAGTCTGCGTCCAATGGCAGGTTTACACAATCTGAATGCAGCTGAAGGCAGTCTCAATGACCTATGAAGAAACAAAGCAAGTTAATGTGCAAACTATAGGTGATAAAACAGCTGATGGGACTGTGATTAGATGGCTTTCAATACTTAAACAATTGCTTGTTATTATAACAAGCTCTTTGTAGCATTTAGTTCAGACCTGAATCTTATGGACTTGGTGGTCAATAAGAAAACCTGAAAGGACCACATAACTCCCATAGATAGAAAGTATTTTCACAAAGATACTCCATGATCATAATACTTGGACAGTTCACTATATATTCTAAATATTCTAGTGAATATCCTAGGAGAGTAGTGGTGAACCTATGACATGTGTGCCCGATGGGGCACTCCCAACTTTCTCTGTCAGCATGTGCACCATCACTCTGGCACAGAGTTCACCGCCCAGCAGCCCAATGGGACCGCTTCCTTCCTCCCCCAGCACAGAGTTTAGTTTTTAACATTTTCTGGTTATTTTGCTGTTCCTTCCATACCTTTGGGTAATCTGCAGATTTATTCCAGGGGGTGGGGGGTGGGGGAAATGAAAACTTAATCAATTGCAGTTGACATGACAGCCTTAATATTGATAATAAAGTAATAATAATGGTACCACCAATGCATAGGAAAATAACAATAAAATCGATTCATATTTGAGGGGTTTAAAAGGGAGCCCTGGATTTGATCACGCTGCAGGTATCTATTCTGTGCAGAATTTCCACCTGTTCCATTACTTTCTGGGGAGTCCAAATGAAGCAGTCATGGATATGAACAGTCAATTTGATAAGGTCATTATAATAATAATTTTGCGCATACTAAACTGTTCTTTTAGCTGCAATGAATGAAGAAGCTATATGTGCTTCGAAACACAGAAAAGGTTCTGAACTCATTGTTGAGTGTAAAAATTGCTAGAATATATTTGATAGTTTTTCTTTCTTTCCTAGCTGTCAGGAGAAACAATTTTGCAAATTGCCAGCAATCCAGTGTTGCCCTTTAATGCCCTGGATATTGCATTAGAAGTTCAAAAGAGCCTTCAAGGTAAGTTTTGCTGTGGTTCAAAGAATCTCAGTGAATGTATTATTTCCTTCCACTTTTGAACGATGAGCCTTTCTCCTGACTGTAAACAAACAGTGATCTGTAATCAATACTGTCATTTACTAGCAGACACTATGTTGAATTTGTGGACCCCTGTTTTGAGCTGTAGTTTCCAGCGCCAGTACTGTCTAGGTAAGTAATTGTAGAACAGTAGGAGAATAATGGTGCCCAGCTGCCACCATGCCTAGGAATTGTACTAACAAGTATGTTTCTATATATACAACTGGGGAAGAACAAATAAAACAAATTTTTGTAGAATAATGGTTATCAGTGGCTCCTCCCAGAAATTGCAATGTGCTACTCTGCAAAGCTAATTTGCCCCTTCCCTGTTGTCTCTCCATTGTCAGGCAAAGACCCCCATTTTCATGCAGGTTTTTCACAGTATGCGGGTGGTCTCACGAAGTGTTGTATTTAGTGAATTTAGAAATTTTAAAAATATTTTAAATGATTTAAAATTGTTTTTAAATATTGCTTTAATATTGATAGCTGTTTAATTGTTCTTAATCATAATCTGCCATAGCATTAGCAATCACACTTATATACCGCCCCATCGTGCTTAGTGCACTCTCTGGGCAGTTCACAAGTTAATTAGCATTTTGCCCCCAACATGCTGGGTACTCATTTTACCCACCTTCAGAAGGATGGAAGGCAGAGTGAACTTTGATCCCTGTAAGCATCAAACTCACAACATTTTGTGAGTCTAACAACTGTGCCACAAGTGCTCTTCTTCCATTATGTCAATTCTGACTTATGGCGACCCTTTTCTGGGTTTTTCAGATAAATAACACACAGAAGTGGTGTACCACTCCCTACTTCTGAGGGCACCCTGTGGTTGTGTAGCTTACTCATTACTACACAGGCTGGCTCTTCTGGGATACACCATTGGGAATCAAACTCCCAACCTCTGGCCATACGTACTCACCGAGTCATGCAGAAATACAGTTCTACTGGCAATCCAGACATAAGAGTTCATCTTGTCCTCTACTTCAGGCAGCAATATATTATATTATATTATATTATATTATATTATATTATATTATATTATATTATATTATATTATATTATATTATATTATATTATATTATATTATATTATAAGATCTAAGATCACTGCAGATGGAGATTGCATCCATGAATTCTTGGGAGACAAGCTATGAGAAACCTGGGGAACATAGTGAAAAGTAGAGACATCTCACTGCAAACAAAGGTCCACATAATCAAAGCAATGGTATTCCCAGTAGTAATGTATGGTTGTGAGAGATGAACCATTAGAAAGGCTGAGCAAAGAAAAAAAAGAAGCCTTTGAGATGTGGTGCTGGAGGAGAGTTTTGAGAGTCCTCTGGACAGCGAGGAGAACAAATGGGTCAATATTAGAAGAGATTAGCCCTGCCTGCTCCTTAGAAGGACAAATAACAAAGATGAAGCTGAAGTGTTTGAGACATCAAATGAGAAGAGAAGATTCACTTGATGCTGGGGAAGGTGAAGGGCAAAAGAAGAAGGGGGCAGCCAAAGATGAGATGGCTAGATTGTATTGAAGACACAGTGGGCACAGGGCTGTGTGGACTGAGGAGGATGGTGGAGGACAGGGGTGCCTGGAGAGCAATAGTCCATGGGGTCGCAAAGAGTCGGAGACAACTGTGCGACTGAACAACAAAATATTATATTATTCAATTTCTATCACTGCCACCTCACTGAAGTGACTCCAGGCGGCTTACAATCAACCATAAAAAACACTCAAGTATAAAACATCCCTACAGCAATTCAAATTTTATTATATTATATTATATTATATTATATTATATTATATTATATTATATTATATTATATTATATTATATTATATTATATTATATTATATTATATTATATATTTGCATTTATGCAAGCATATGCCTGTTGAAGTAATCCACATACATTTGCCTTGGTAATGATCGCAATTGAATCTATCTGTGCCTTTACCTTTATTTATTTCATTTCATTTCTGTATGGCCCATTTGGGTGGTATCCCACTCTGGATGGTGTACAAACAAATATCAAATAACATGACAGACCACACAACAAATCAAACCAGACAGACAGCAAATGCATCTCAAAATAAATTAAAATAACTAAAATAATGGCATCTGAAGGCATAGGTGATCAACCTGGCTGACTAATTTATGGCTAAAGAAACATCACCCTGAAAGGCCTCTTTAATCATGAGAGTTTTAAATTGCTTTTTAAAGATAGCCAGTGATGAGGGCTGGCACAGCACCACCAGTAGAGTGTTCCACAGTGTTGGTGCCGCCACCGAGAAGGCTCTATTTCTAGTTATAGACTAGAAACTATTTCTAGTTATAGACTTTCAAGTCATCCTCGGGTTCAGCACCTAGAGATGTGCAGACAGTGATGAACAGGTGATGTGGGGAGTTGTTATGAGAGAGAGATGCTCTGACAGATAATAAGGTTCCAAACCATATATGATAACACTAACACTTGGTATCTGACACGGCAAGCAACAGGTAACCAGTGCAGACCTGCCAAAGCGGGAGAAATATGATCATATTTCTTTATGCTTGTCACCAGCCTGGCTACTGCATTCTGAACCCACTGTAATCTCCATATCAGACACAAGGGCAACCCCACATAGAGAACATTACAGAAGTCTTTCCACGACATTACCAATGAGTGGGTCAGGGTTATGAGAGACCATCTGTCCAAGTCGGAGCATAACTGTGCAATGTGCCAGAGCTGGAAAAAAGCAGATTTGGACACCACCACTATTTGTTGTTCAAATGAGAGCAAAGGGTCCATAATGACCCCAGGTTGTAGACCTGTTCCTTAGGGGTAAGAGTAGTTCCACTCAAGATAGGGACCAGGCCTCCAAATCGGGCAGATGGCCTCTGAAAAAACACCAAAACCTCGGTCTTCTCAGGGTTTGGTTTCAGCCTGGTAGCTTATGTCCACTTCGTTATCAAGCCCAGGCACTTGTGAAGACGTCAGACAACACCAACTGCAGACAATGAAAAGGAGAGATATTGTTGGGTGTCAGCCACATATTGGAGACACCAAACCCAGGATCTCCTAATGACCTCTCCCAGCGGCTTCATGTAGATACTAAACAACAATGGGGAGATGATCTATCCCTGTGAAACACCCCATTGGAGGGACCATGGGTCTGAAACAAACTTCCTAAATTGAACTCTCTGGGTTTGCTCACCAAGGAAGGAACAGAACCATTGTAGTACAGTGCCTCAGATTCCTAGCCCTGATGAGCATCCTAGGAAGATACTGTGGTCAACGGTATTAAAGCTGCTGATAGGTCCATGAACACCAGGAGAGATGAAGCTCCCCTGTTTGCTTCCCAGAAAAGATCATCTTGCAATGCGACCAATGCAATCTCAGTGCCATGTTGAGGCCTAAAACCCGACTGGAATGGATCCAAGCAGTTGGTTTCATCCAAGAACGCCTGCAACTGATCTGCCACTATCCTCTTGATGACCATTCCCAAAAAGGGGATATTTGCTAAAGGGCTGGAGTGGCTCAAGTGGTTAAGACACTGACTGGGAGATGAAAGGTCAACAGTTCAAAATGTGAATACTGCAGGATGGAATGAGCACCCGTCTCTGTCCCAACTCCTGCCAACCTAGCAGTTCGAAAGCAAGAAATTGCTAAATAGATAAATAGGGACCACTTCAGTGGGAAGGTAAACAGCAGTGTCTAGGCATGGCTGCCACATGTACATGAAAATGTCTGCAAATGCAGACAGTGCTGGCTCTTCAGCTATAAACAGAGATGAGCATTGAACCCTAGAGTTGGATACGACTGGCTTTCCAGCAAGGGTGACCTTTACCTTTAAAGTTGTCTAAAATCTTTGTAGCTAAATTTGGCTTCTTGAGAAGTGGGCAAACAATGATATTCTTCAAACAGGAGGGCAACTTGCTCTCCTGCAGTGAAGAATTAATGATGTTCTGCACCAACTCCCCAGCAACCTCCATAGATTTTACTAGCCACGATGGACAAGGATCAAAATGAGAGGTCATGGGTTTACAACGTGCAAGTGCCTTGTCCGCCTCCTCCAATGACACAGACTGTACCATTTTTGCTTACCTAATTGAAGCAGAAATGGCTTATATATATGATCCTCCCTTTCAGGCAGTAATTAGTATGAAAATCTTAATTAGCAAACTAAGAACCAACACTGTTTTAGGGTCAAATTGCAAGAATGGACGCGTGGTGGTGCAAATGCGCCACCGCACGCTTTGCTGGCCCCGCCCCATCAAGAGACGGCGCAGGACCGGAAGAGGGGCAGGGGCCGGGCCTTCCCTTGAAAGGGAGAGGCTTGGACCGCCCTCCGGCACTTGATCGACTGGGCCAGGCAGCGTTTGCCCACCACCCCCTCCCTAGGTGACAGTGTGACTTTCTTGGTCACTTCGGGGCCGGATCGGAACCTCAATTGGCCTCTTGGTTCTTGTCGGTTTTGCCCATCCCGCACTGCCACTGATGGTTGAGTTTTTTGGGGTGCCTTTTTGTTCCAGTTTTTGGTCGCTTGGTGGTTAGCACTGGTAAGGAGGTTCTGGATGACCCTCATTAGTCTGGCAGGTACGCGCTTGGTTGGCCACAGGAAGGATTAGATAGAGGGAAACTCGGATGGCCAATCAGGTGTTGACCCGGAACAAGGTTTCGCCATGCTAGACACAGCGGGCAAACCTTGCCGTTCGCCGGACATACGTCAGAAGCAGAGGTTAAGTCATTTGCGCTTCTGTGGGTCAGTTATAATTGATGATCACCCCTCCTTACCAGTGCAATTGCGGCCCGCTTGCATTATTGTGTTATTATTTAATAAAGTGGCCCGATTCCATCCCAGCACAGTATCCGTCTCTTTATTGGGGAGTGGGTCCGGCAAATGGTCTTGTTCTTTTACCATACAGTGCAGATACAAATGCAGGGGGGGAAGAGGAGGAAAGGAACATTGAACCAAGTGGATCTTGTTCAGGGTGTAATTTTTTCCAGTTTGAAAACTGGCTATCTTGCTTATTTATTGCTACATTCATGTTTGCAGCACATCACTACTGCTCACCTCCCTTCTTGCAGCTGCTAGGAAGAGGATAATTTAATGCCAAATAATTTGCTTGAGTTGATTTATCATCCAGTTCTTGATAGCTTTGTGTTAGAAATGGATGACCTTGATCTGTATATTTTGATGAGAGTGCGGGGAGAGGGGGAGAAGTAAATATAGGAAAAGTAAATATAGAGGTCCAAGCCTTTTGAAGTAGTGCTGTCTAGTTTATTGTCACGGGTGTGTTTGGAGGCCTCGGACTTTGAGCTCACCCTGATCTTAATATATGTAGGGTTTATTTCTGTAATTTTTTACTATAACTGACAGTCACAGGCAAGCAGCTGTGCTTCCTTCTAGAACCCATGTTAATTTAGTATAAGTCCTGGAATGAAATAGATTTTAATCAGCCAACACCATTCTGGCTTGGACCCATAGCAAAAGCAATAGCAATTACACTTATATACCACCCCCTAGCACTTAGTGCACTCTCTGGGTAGTTCACAAGGTAATTAGCATTTTGCCCCCAACATGCTGGGTACTCATTTTACCAACATTGGAAGGATGGAAGGCTGAGTCAACCTTAGGTCTCATCAGGATCAAACTCATAACATTTTGGTTGAAGTAGAGCAATTTATCCACTGTCCCACCAGCGCTCAATTACAGTTATCACTCCTAATATTTATACTAGCATTGTTTTGTTAACTGTTCAAGATGACCAATCCAATCCCTGGTGTTAGGGTATGGTCCACTTTCAAATGTGTGGGTCAAAGCCTATTGTGTCAAGTGTTGAATTTGAAAATAAGGGAAATTTCCCAGCCCAAATGGGAGACTTGACAGCTATGCTTATTCTGTGCAGCCCTCCAGTGGTGGCATTAGGGTATTGCAGTCTAACTAATACGGGATGACGGCAGGAAAGAGGGTACAATATGGGAGTTTCCCGGCCAATACGGGACATTTGACAGCTATGGTCAAAGCTTGGAGAACACCAACATACTTGGACAGGAATCTGTCTCCTGTTTTGTCAGACTATTGGTCTATTGTATCCAGTACTGTGTCTTTTGGTGAATGGGGAGTAAACCAGGGCCTGAAGCAGGGGTCTTTCGATTTCAGAGGTCCTTCTGCAACTTAAGGGAAGAAGTAGAGCCATATGGGGTCAGATCAAAGACATATCTAATACAGTATTCTTTTCACAAAGCACCCCAATCCTACTTGCATCAGCACTTTTCCTTTAGTGCTTCCTAGCAACTGATATAAAGAGGCATAGCGTCTCTGGCAAAGATTTTCCAAAGCAGAATGACAGCCATGTTATGACTATTACTGTAAAAGCAACAGATAATCTGGTTGTTTCTTAAAGGCCAGTGTGATTCCAACTTTTTTCCTGGATGGTGGCCCATTTTCTCAGATGGCTCTGGAAGTACAAACATTAATGATTACATGGTCAATGTTAATGATTCAAAAGTTAAGGATAGCATCTTAACATGGCCATTTAACAATCACTGGAAGACAACAAAGACATCCTAACACAGATAAGTTGTTTTGAAGTGCTTGAACTAACCCGCTGCACTTTTTCAGAACAAGCTTGCAAGATCAAAGGTTTAGTAGAATTGGATATCAAAGGGCCTTGAGAAATCACTAAGTGCAAAATACCACATTGATTCACACAATTTGCAACTTTTGTTGTTATCTATTACCAAAGATTCTTGTACCCACTTGTCATAAACACGTCTGCTTCCACTTCAAGTGGCAGCCATGGCAGTGACATGGGACACATGAAATGGTGTTGCAAGTTGAGTCCAGCCCATGGGCTGTACGTTGAAAACCCTGGGCTTAGGTTATCCAGGCCATTTCCCACCTTGTGAAGCCTGAAGATATGCCTCAAGAGGGAGGCAGCAAAATAAATATAGTAAGTAAGTAAGTAAGTAAGTAAGTAAGTAAGTAAGTAATTATAAATAAATAAATAAATAAATAAATAAATAAATAAATAAAAATTGCTGTACAAGTCCTTGTAGCAGATTTAAAAACTTCAACTATAGGAGCCAGACCAAAATAAACCCGTATAATGAGCATGATCTTAAATACTTGGGAGACATAGGGGCTATGGATCTCATTAAACAAAACTGCACAGTTAACCGACTCCAACAAGCTTATATTGCTAGTATTAGTGCCATGAAAATAATTCTACTTTCCTTGAAATGAAGTGAGTGAGACTAATGAATTAACCAAAACTAAGGAAAATGCTAGATTACATCAACAAGGCTTGTTATATGTTTGAAAACAAAGGCTAATGGCAGGTATTTTGTGACTAGTCAGAAGGAAAGCAATAAGACATGGTTCTTCATGACTGCCATTTCCTGAGCTGTTGTGTTTCTATCTTAAATCAAGGCTAGATATTGCATATGCACAGACAAGATACATATAGAAATTTTTGAAGTGATAGCCGTGTTAGTCTGTGCAAACATATCAGAGAGTAAACAAAACAAAAAGACAAAAAATGTAGTGGCACCTTAAAGACTAACCCCTGTAGTGTATTTTAATGTTAGTTTTCATGGCTCAAGTCCACGTCATTAGACATAAGAGTGGATTTTCATGGTATACATGAAATCTCCTGCTCCTATGAAATTCTAGTCAATGAGGCACATCCAGAGGTCAATTGTCCTGAGAAACATCTCTCCCCCACGATTTCAAAACATTTTAATTCACCTGGACAATGTTTACTGGACCTAAACATTGCCATTCTGGAACAGGGAAATTACAAAACAAGAATTCAGAAAGAGACTGTGGAGATAAAATATATACACATGCTGGACACTCACTGGAAAGGTTTGAATATTAGCCAGGGGTTTTTGGGACATTATCAAATTTTAAAATGCCACAACTAAGGTGTTACATTCATCTTACTGAACAGACTCAAAAATATGGGGAGGGTGGAGTGAGGGGAGAGAGAGATGTTTCTCAAGACAGTTGACCTCTGGATGTGCATTACCCCATAAAGCTTCCTCAATTAAATCATTAGATGTGTAATGTCAGTACAGTATGTTTATTTTACAAATCTAACTCCTCAAGCTGACTTCCATCACAGATTCTCCTGACAAACTGATTTCATTTTATTACTACTTGTAAATAACTCAATGATTTACATATCCATCTCCTGAACCAACCAACTTTGCCCAGCTATTCTGGGCCTCTATTTCAGATGAATAAATGTATACCATGAAAATCCACTCATATCTGATGAAGTGGACTTGATCCACGAAAGCGAACATTAAAATACAGGAGTTTGTCTTTAAGGCACCACAGCGTTTTTTTTGTCTTGTTTGGTTTACTCTCTGATAAAGATACATATAGAATAAAACAACACTAGCACTGTTGGTGGAAGCTGCCATATACCAAATATTTGTTCCGATCTAGCTCATCGTCATCTCAGTGGAGACTAGAGACTAGAATTTCATAGGAGCAGGAGATGCTATTTCCAAAATAGTTTCAGTAGCTTGAACAACTCCTGTAAGGTTCAGACTGAAATGTATAGTGTAACATATCATCAGTGAAACTGTTAGAGGTGCTTGTGTCATTATCTTTGCACGGGCCTGTAAGGCCATAGTATTCTGGCAATGCAAGCGCGGCGCCAAAATGGCCGCCGCGCTCTTTGCGGGCCCCCCCCCCCACAGGACAGAGAATCCGGGTAGTTAGGGGCATGGCCAGCTCCCTTATAAAAAGGGTGGCCACGAAGCAGCCGAGCTGCCATTTTACCTCAGCGACGGAGCGGAGAAGTCTTTTCCCCTGTGTCTCCGTCGCTCATTAACTTACCGGGAAGCCTTTTGGCGGCGATTTTTTCCTTTTTGGCTTCCCTTCACTCCCGTGGAGACGCCTTCGAAGAAGAAGGCAGCTTCGAGTGCGGCTCGCGCTGTTAGGAGGCGCAACCCGGGTCGGAGGACCGCGGTGCCGCCTCCCCAGCAGCCGCCTTTGCAGGCCCCTGCCGGGACCGGCGGAATGGGGTCTATCGCCCCTTGGCCCGGAGCGGGTGAACAGAGTGCGTGCGCGGTAGGGGCTCCGGCCCGCGGCCCGCGAGCGGTGGTCACCGCTCCTGCATCTGCCCACCAGGTTGGGCCTGCTGCTCTTGGGTCGCAGCCTCCCCCGGGGCCCTCTAGCCTTGGGGGGTGGTGCGGCCCCCTGCCTTGGCAGGTTTCTCCACCGACCCTGCCGGGCTTCGGTGTTGGCCAATGGCCATATTCGGGTCCTGGGGTACAGGGACCTGTACCCACGCCTGGACCGTGCGGGCCGGCCGGCCCTTGGCCCCAGGTCAACGTGGAAGCCTTACTGGCCCGCCTTGCGGCCCTTGAAGCGTCGTTGGCTCGGGCCAGTCAGGCGGGGGCCCCCCTTTGGGGTTCCTTTTGCGGCGCTGTCGGCAGGAGGACAACAGCCGACAGGGAGGGTTGAGCTGCTGCAGGCGCGTGGCGCGGTTTCGGCCACTGCCTCGCAGCTCCCCAGCCAGCAGCCAGGTGCAGGTCAGGCCCCGGTGATGAGCTCTACATCGCTCGTGAGCTCCGACGCCCCCAGTGGGCCGGAACCCCCGGTGGGGGCGGCCCGCGGGGGTGCAGCATGTGAGTATACGGTGTAAGCGAGTACATCCACACACATTCCCAATATGGGGGGGGGGGGCTTTTCAATGGCCTTGGCCTCGCGCGGGTGGTGCGGCGGTGCACCGGCTGACGCCTCACCCGGCGATGACAGTTAACACCCAGGGCCCCGTGGTGGGGGGTGTTCCCTACCCTGAGGGGAATGTTTTGGGTTGGGTTGGTCCAAGCCCCTATTCCTTACCGCTGAGTGACCACTTGGCACAGGCCGCCAGAGAGTAAATGTGGCGGGGGGAGTACGTGGATATCTTCTCACTTCTAAGCAGGGTGCCCACCAAGGAGAGAGGGAGGGGCAGAATGAGAAGGATAGTGGCAGGCATGTTGTCGAAAGCCACCAAGTATGTGGGCCAAATGGTTGCCGGCCTGCATCATATGCATGGCGGAGTACCTTAGGGCCCGGCCGGATCTGGCAATTCTGATGGTCCAGTATTTGGACAACGTCTACCGGGCGATGGTTTATTTTCCGGGCCCAGCGTGGTTGGCTTGTGACGAGGAATGCCGTAGGCGGATTTCCCCGCACCCCGAGATTAGGCGGGATGAGCCAGGCCAGAGGCTGCGGCTTTTGTACGTGACGCCCACGCGCCCTGCGCCCGGGGAGATATACCATTGTGGGCATGCGGTTCAGCAAGCGGCCCCAGCATAGGTCACCTGCCAGGGGGCGGGGCGGGGGGTTCCAGCCCGCCTGCTGTGCTGGACTTTCTTGTCCAATGGCTCCTCTAATGGGAAGACTTGCAAATACAGACAGGAGTGTCCCACCTGTGTTGGCCCCCATGCGGCCTCTGCCTGTCCCAGGCCTAGAAGGATGCGGGGCAGAGGGTGGGGCAGACAGGGGGCTGGCAAGACTGCCGCAGATGGATCTAGTTCGCCGAAGGGCTCCCTCCCCAGTCAAGGTGGACATGTTGGAGCGTTGGCTCACATGGTACCCGAAGGGAGAGGATGCGGGTTCTCTCCTTCAGGGTTCTAGGCAGGGGTTCCGGATCCCTTTCATGGGTAATAGGTCCCCTCAGGATGCCCCCAATCTTTTATCCCTTAAGGGGAGGGAGGAGGTGGCTGCTGCCAGCTTTGACAATAGGGTCTATGCGGGCAGGGTCGTTGGCCCTGTCCCTGCACCCCCGTCCCGGGGAGCATATTATTTCAATGATGCCATGCCTTTTGGCTATTCCATTGGGGCTCGGTATTCGAGCGTTTCACCACTTTCCTAGATTGCGCTTTTGTCCGCAGGTCAGGGTCCCGGTCTGTAGCCCATTCCCTGGATGGTTTTATTCGGGGCTGAACGGGGCTGGGACACGTACACACGTCTCCTCAACACATTTCAGACGCTAATGGAGGAACTTGGTGTCCCTTTAGCGCCCGAAAAGACCGAGGGCCCATCTCCACAGCTAGTATTCCTGGGGTGGAGAGTAACACGGTAGCGCAGGATTCCAGGTTGCAGCGGGATAAGGTGTCAAGGCTAGTGGCCCTTGTCTCGGTCTTCCTGGCCGAGCGCATGGCATCACTGAGGGAACTTCTGGTGCTACATGGTCACCCCAATTTCGCTGGCAGGGTCGTCGCACCGGGCAGGGCATTTGCTCTGCGCTGGTGTGACGCCATGGCGGGATTCTCCAGGCCCCACCACAGGCTCAGATTTACCCGGGGTATCGGGGCAGACGTGCTTGTCTGGCTATAGATCCAGAGGTAGTTCAACGGGGTGTCATTTTGGGGTCTGATCTCCTGGCTCCCCCTTGCTTTCAGATGCAGTCCGATGCCTCAGGATTCCTGGGTTTATGGGATGTACTTCAATTGGAAGGGGGCCTATGGTGGGTGGCCACCATCCTGGGCAGGCAAGGGTCGCCTGCATGGTCTCACGTATCTGGAATGTTTCCCTATCCTGGGTGCTTTGATGCTATGGGGCAAGGAGTGGGCCAACTCGGTCGTGCGATTTTGGCATGGCAACGCGGCTGTTGTCCGCATCGTCACTGCACAGATTTCCAAATCGCCCGGGGTTATGGAGCTAGTGCGTTGGTTTGTGTTATGCAACCTGTGCCTCAACGTTCCCTTCAGGGCCAGGCATGTCCCAAGGGTTGATAATGATATTGCTGCTGCTTTGTCCCGCCTGCAGATCTCCCGGTTCCGTGCCTCGGCCCCCGGATGCGGAGGAATTTCCCTCGCCACTCCTGGACGAGAGATGGAACGTTGGCAAGGAGAGGTGAACCGGGCGATTGGCCTGTCACTAGCGCCATCCATGAGTAAGGCGTATCACCACGCATTTAGTTCCTTCAGAGTATTATGTACCCGATTCCGACTGCCAGGAACCTGGCCGATCCTAGTAGCCCATGTTCTGCGGTTCATGGTTTACCTGTATGCCCAGGGCCTTGCACCACGCACCATAGCATCTCAGCTGTAGGGTTGGCTTTTATGGCCAAAGTGGGAGGTCGTGTGGACAGCACCAATGACTTCCGGGTGAGACATGTTTGGGAGGGGTGGGTGCGCGTGCGCGGGCGTTTCCCGGGCGACCGCCACCCCATTTACCCAGGGGTTTTTTACCCAGTTGGCCCGGGGCTGGCCTGGCCTCTGTTTTGATAGATGAGGCAGCCCACTTCATGCGGCTACAACGGTGGCCTTTTTGGAGCCCTCCGCATCGGCGAGCTTGAGATGCTGAGTAAGGCGGATGCAAGATTTTCCCAGGGTTTTTACCCAATTGGCCCGGGGCTGGCCTGGCCTCAGTTTTGATAAATGAGGCAGCCCACGTCATGCGGCTACAACGGTGGCCTTTTTTGGAGCCCTCCGCATCGGCGAGCTTGAGATGCTGAGTAAGGCGGATGCAAGATTTTCCCAGGGTTTTTACCCAATTGGCCCGGGGCTGGCCTGGCCTCTGTTTTGGAAATGAGGCAGCCCACTTCATGCGGCTACAACGGTGGCCTTTTTGGAGCGCTCCGCACCAGCGAGCTTGAGATGCTGTATAAGGCGGATGCAAGTTGTAGGGCACTGGAACTCGAGGATGTCTATGTTGCCAAAGACTGGGCCCAGTTGAGGATACGCTCCTCTAAGACAGATCAGCATGGCGTAGGCAGTGGTGTAAGACTGCTACGGTGTTCTTTGGCAGACATCTGTCCGGTTGGTGCCCTACAGGAGTTCCTGGCACTGCGTGGCATGCACCACGGCCCGTTTTTCTGTCACCAAGATGGGTCTCCCCTTACTAAATTTCAGTTTTGGAAGGTGACAGGCAGAGCCCTCACCAGGGTGGGCCTACCAGGTGCCCGTTATGGCACACATTCATTCCGTACTGGTGCAGCCTCTACAGCAGCTGCTTTTGGGTACTCTGGGGCTGACATACGCAGCATGGGGAGGTGGGGCTCGCAATGTTTTCAGTTTTATGTGCGCCCACTTCCGCCATGAGTACCAATCCAGTCACCTTACCGTCTTTTTCTCAATTTTTCTCAATTTTCCTACAGACCCTGGGTGTTGTATTACACCGGTGACAGTATGGCTGGTGGGCCACAGCTATGTGCACAGGGCAGCGCGTTACACTGCGGCGACAGAGTGGGGACCCCGACTGGGACTGGGTGAACACACCAGTCTCACATGGCATGGTAAGCCTGGGATGTTATGGCGGGAGCTGCGGCCTTTCCTTTTTTCTGGCCTGAGTGCTGACCTGCCTGACATTCTCATCATCCACCTGGGGGGCAATGATTTGGGCCAGGTCACCGGCTTATCGCTCAAGCATGTGATTTGCGAGGACCTCGCCTACTTGCATTATGTCTGGCCTGCCACAACCCTGGTTTGGTCGGACATTATCCCGCACCTTTCTTATAGAGGGGGCGTTCACCTCCTGGCCCTTGACCCGCTAGGCGCACGGTCAACAGGGCGGTGGCGCGGTTTCTTGCCGACAGGGCTTGGGGACGGGTCAGTCATCACCCCGCTATTAGCCTACAAAATTACGACTTGTACGCAGGGGATGGGGTCCATCTGTCGCGAGGAGGTATGGACCTCCTGTTGGGTGATTGGCGAGCAGGCCTGTTGACCGAGCTGACGGTCTGGGGGGGGCGTCAGGCCTTCTTTGAAGCCCCTCCGTGTGGCGGGTAGCACTGGTAAGGTAAACAGTATGACCCACAGGTATCCGGCAGGTTCGCAATTGACTGGACAACACTAGACAGGAATAAATTAGTTAAACGTTGTCCGGTCAACGACGAACCAGGCGACGGGGTGATGGCGATAGCTAACCAGCATGCATCACCCCGTGATTTCACGGATACGCGTCAGAGGGTGGGGTCATGAGTTAGATATTGACTACGGCCAACAATTTGTTTGTTGTCAACAAACAAATTGATACAAATTGATACATTGTAACCAATTGCCGTTGGCAATTTTGGGGTGGTACCTTACCAGTGTTACTTCGGCCTGCTTGCCTTAAGAATTATGATTGGTCGTTTTACCAATACAAATTTATAATTCGGACTAGGGCATTGAATCAATAAATGTGGCCCGATGCTGTTATCCACTTTCAATGTTGTCTGTGTCCGTTATTGGGGGGTGCGCCTGCAATGCAAGCGCGGCGCCAAAATGGCCGCCGAGCTCTTTGCAGGCCCCCCCCACAGGACAGAGAATCCGGGTAGTTAGGGGCGTGGCCAGCTCCCTTATAAAAAGGGTGGCCACGAAGCAGCCGAGCTGCCATTTTACCTCAGCAACGGAGCGGATAAGTCTTTTCCCCTCCACCCCCTCCCTAGTTAACAGTGTGATATTTTGGTCGCTTCGGGGCCGGGTGGGAATTTTTGGCTGGGACCCACATTGGCTTTCGGGTCCTGGCTTTTTTGCCCATCCCACACTGTGGCTATGGTTTGATATAGGGGTTTTTTCTTATGTTCCTACTGTTGACTTTGGTCACATTGGCGGGTAGCACTGGTAAGGTAAACAGTATGACCCACAGGTATCCGGCAGGTTCGCAATTGACTGGACAACACTAGACAGGAATAAATTAGTTAAACATTGTCCGGTCAACGACGAACCAGGCGACGGGGTGATGGCGATAGCTAACCAGCATGCATCACCCCGTGATTTCACGGATACGCGTCAGAGGGTGGGGTCATGAGTTAGATATTGACTACGGTCAACAATTTGTTTGTTGTCAACAAACAAATTGATACAAATTGATACATTGTAACCAATTGCCGTTGGCAATTTTGGGGTGGTACCTTACCAGTGTTACTTCGGCCTGCTTGCCTTAAGAATTATGATTGGTCGTTTTACCAATACAAATTTATAATTCGGACTAGGGCATTGAATCAATAAATGTGGCCCGATGCTGTTATCCACTTTCAATGTTGTCTGTGTCCGTTATTGGGGGGTGCGCCTGCAATTGGGATTGTGTCAAGAAACTACAGGTGAATCTTAGGTGCCACCTAAATTTTGATCAATGTGTGTCCGACTTGCCTTGTGACATTACATAATGGCTACTTCTTGGATTCACCACAATGCCCACTTTTGACTGTGTTGGCTCAGTGGTTTAGGGCAGGCACTTGGTTGAGGAGCCAGAGGTTAGGTGTTCAATTCCCCACTATGTCTCTTGTGAGAAGAGCCAGTCCATGTAGTAATGGGCATGCTGCACAGTCCCACAATGTCCAAAGAAGAAGGGAGTGACTTTGAAGCTTGTAATTGTTATTATTATACTCCTAGAGACTAAATTATCTCAGGTCCCCCCCCAAAAAAAACACCAACAACAGTCTTGTCCTTTCAAATGTCCTTCCCTCATGGCTGCACTTCTGATGCTAAAAACCATGTAATCCAGAATATCAGAGTAGTTACTTTACAGCAGGAATGTCCAAACTACGGTCCACATGCCAGATCCGGCCTGTACCTCTGATTAATCCAGCTCATGCCACCTGCACTGCACCTGGAATCGGAAGGAAAATGTGCATGAATGGGCACCAAACACACCCGCACATGCACAGAACGCTGCTGTAAATGACCTGTAACTGTCATAAACACATCTACAACAGCTGTGGGTTATTTATGGCAGCGTCATGCACATGTGTGGTTGTGTTTGTCGCCCATGCATGCGTGATTTTCTTCTGCTTCTGGGTGGGAATAACCACGTGACTGGCCCATGGCCTGAAAAGTTTGGGCACCCCTGCTTTACAGTTTTGATAGATGCAATGATCCCCAGAGTGTGTCTTTGAGAGAGGTGACCAGGCTTATGACTGTCTATGTTAGAACGTGAGTAGCATTGATCTAAGAAATAGTAACAGGCACATTATTTATAGTATAATCAACTCTGCTGACTTGAAATGAAAGGAAGTGTGGTTCATCCCTTGAATTAAACACATTGGTTGAAACCAGCTGGGGATGTCATCTGGATAGGCTTCCTAGTATTATCATAAAAACTTTCAGATATAACCACCAAGAAAAAAAGAAGAGGAAATGGCAAATGTTATTTCACTCAAGAGGAAAGCAATAATGTAACACTCTGGTTCTATGGCAGTCTAAAATCTATCTCATCCTGTTGTAAAACAGATTGCAAGGTGCATTTTACTTCCGCTTCTGGGAGCGACGAGTGTGGTTCAGACCAGATGAAGTGGTGTCAGGGGCAGGATCCGGCTCATGGGCTGTAGTTTGGGCACCCCTGGCTTAAACAGACAAAATGGCAGCCGAAAATTTGTCTCATCCTGTTACAAAACATATCTGTTACAAAACATATCTGTTGCAAAACAGATTGCAAGGCACATTTTACTTCCACTTCCTGTGGGAGGAACCACGTGACCAGCCCACTGAACTATGTGACTGGCCCATGGCCAGAAATGTTTGGGCACCCCTGACCTAAACCAGTGGGTGTGGCCTTTTTAATCTCCATGGGGAAATCAGCTCATGCCTCCCATTCTTTCTAACACTATTTCTGAATCACAGCCCCTTCCTTGGATTTCCCACCCATTGGGCAGAACCAGATAGTCCATAGTGATTATAATAACACTTCTGTTAGCTGACATTTCTGATCCTTTGTGCAAGTCTCTCCAGCTCATATGAAGTGAATAATCTCTTCTGCTTATCTCACGTTAAGCAGTTAAATACATATGGTTGGAGGTATGATAAAAGGAGATCAAATAAAAATCTTTATTAAAGTCCAAGACCAGCATAGTACAGCAAAACAAAAGATAGAAGTTAAGATGAGAGCACTATGTTTTGCATAGTTGCAAAAGGAGATCAGAAATGTATCTGATTAGTGTATCCTACAATGTATCCTTCTACAAACACTACATCATAAGATTGAAGATTGTATTTGAAGCCATGTTTTGCCAGTAGATATTTATTCTATGAACTTGGACTGATCACAGTTTTGAATCTTTGTGTAACCAATTGCTGTTATAAATGATACTAGTCATTTTTTTTATACTGGGAACATTTGCTTCTACTGTCAAGTATCCATGTGACCTAAAAACATGTACAGATTGTCCCCATGTCCATGGGGAATACATTCTTAGACATATTGTAGAGACTTGAAACTGTGGTTAATAGTCAACCATATATTTTTACATTGCAGACAGGGGCCAGCTATGGTAATGCATCATAGAAATACTACTGTACATACTGTACATATACATTATGTATTTCAGGATTTTTTTATTGAATATTTTTAGTCTGGTGGATAATTGAAACTGGATGCTGAACCTGCAGATATGGGAGGGGGAGAGACCAGTATCTCACTGTCTTTTCAGTTCTTAAAATCTTCAGCAGAAATCCTTCTCTCAGTCCTAGTGGCTTCATGCACATCTCTGGTTTGAACATGAGAAAAGGCCTTCTCTGTGGCTCCTCATAGGTTGTAGACTGCTCATTTTTGAGAAGTTTTGAGATTTTTTTCTTGTCCTTTTGGTTACAGATGAAGACAGACTTTTTAGACCAGCTTTTAAAAATTGATTGGGGTTTTTTTGATCTTGTGTGTTGGACACTATTATTGTTTTTAAGGGCTTTTGAAACAGTTTCAACTAATTGTTTTATCCTGCCTAGCCAGCTTACCCTGCTGTGGTACCCTGCCAGCAACTCTACTCCAATTGTCAGGCAGTGGTTAACTAACCTGACAACACTGAAGACTAACAGTGTTGGGTAGAGAAATCCCAAGGGAAGGGTGATGGACCCTAGTTGGATTAAAACCCAATTGGATCCATCTTGATGGAGGGCAGCACCTTTATTGATACTGACCTGGGACCGATGAGGACTTTGTGCACCAAAAGTGACTCACGGAACTGGATCAGTGGTATAAGTGTCACGCGGCAAGGCAGAAGGCAAATGGAAGGCCACTGCATTATATTGTTCCCAGGACAATCTTCATGACTGATTGTCATGATGATACACAATATTTGGAATCAGATATGGCACATGAAGAAGAAGTTGCTTTAATGGTGCTATATGTTTAATCATTTTAGTGTTATAATTTATTGTGGCTTTAGTTGATTTGTTTTAATAACTTATAAGCCTCCTTAGATCCATTAATTAGAAGGCAGACAGTGTATAAATGAAAATAAATAGATAATTGTGCCCTAGCTTGCTTGTTTGCCTGGACATATGGCAAAGACGTTAATTAATTATGGGTCATCACATTGGAATAGATTTATGGTGACTGTAACAGATGAGGAGTGGTTTTATCAGTTTCATTCCTCCAGAGAGTTTATTTACCCATGTGGGGATTTGAACGCTTGTCTCCAGACTCCTAGCCTATTACTGTATGTCACTATGTCACTATGAGCATGGGCACAAATATAAGAAAGGTTTTTTTCCAAATTCTGTAAGTTGAACAACCAGTGCAAATTGTGTTGATTTCTCTGGCTCATCTTAAGTGGTCCGCCAGCAGAAAGATGTGCCAACATAACTACTATACTATGTAATATAATAATAATAATAATAATAATAATAATAATAATAATAATAATAATAATAATAATAATAATAATAATAATAATAATAATAATAATAATAATAATAATAATAATAATTTCATGTCAGAAATTATTCTGAGTTGAAAGGATTTTTGCTGGAGAAACTTGGTTCAGGGGATACCCGAATGAAGCTCCTTTCTTGTCCCGAAGATCTTTTCCCACCGAAGTGGTCCCTATTTGTCTACTTGCAATTTCTTGCTTTCGAACTGCTAGGTTATCAGGAGCTGGGACAGAGATGGGCACTCAGTCGGTCATGCAGTACCCAGGGCCCTGAACTGCTGGCTTGCCAGCCTTCCAGCTAACATGGTAAGCTTCTTAACCACTGAGCCACCACAGCCCCTGCTATATAATATGATGTGACAGAACAGCTAAGCACAAGGAATTTCAGAGCAATATCTGACAAACTCTGGGAGGAGTTTGAACATGGCACAGTATCAACAGGCCTGATTCAGCCTGTATGGCTTTCAATCACTTCAGCTTGTTTGAGCATGATTCTGAGTCTTGAAATGGGCAGAACATTGGAGATTTGCAAACAGATTTACTGTCTCTTTCTCTTTCTTCTGAAACCAGTAATACAAGCAGCTATATTAGATTGCCACCATAGTGCTAAACAATGGTTCCCTCAGTGTTAGACTACCATTTTCAGGGGAATAATCACTCCAGATGTGCTTAGACTTCAATTCCCAGAAGCCCAAGCCCCTATGAATCTGCACAAATGGGTTTATTCATCCGGCCCATGCTGCCCTCATTGCTCCCGGAAGCAGAAGTAAAATGCACCCGTATGGTTAAGACTCTTCCCGGCTAACCCTTCCTCCATACGGATGCATTTTACTTCCACTTCCAGGAGCGATGAGGGCAGCGCGGGCTGGATGAATCACAGTCAACCCATTCATGTGGATTCATGGGAGCTTGGGCTTCTGGGAATTGAAGTCCAAGAACATCTGGAGTGCCAAGGTTCACCATCACAGAGCTACAAGCTGCCACATCATGTGTAATGAGCAGAATGCAGAATATGTTAGGCTCACCGATGGGAAGTGAAAACAGTATTTGCAGGCGCACCCCCCCAATAACGGACACAGACAACATTGAAAGTGGATAACAGCATCGGGCCACATTTATTGATTCAATGCCCTAGTCCGAATTATAAATTTGTATTGGTAAAACGACCAATCATAATTCTTAAGGCAAGCAGGCCGAAGTAACACTGGTAAGGTACCACCCCAAAATTGCCAACGGCAATTGGTTACAATGTATCAATTTGTATCAATTTGTTTGTTGACGACAAACAAATTGTTGACCATAGTCAATATCTAACTCATGACCCCACCATCTGACGCGTATCCGTGAAATCACGGGGTGATGCATGCTGGTTAGCTATCGTCATCACCCCGTCGCCTGGTTCGTCGTTGACCGGACAACGTTTAACTAATTTATTCCTGTCTAGTGTTGTCCAGTCAATTGCGAACCTGCCGGATACCTGTGGGTCATACTGTTTACCTTACCAGTGCTACCCGCCACACGGAGGGGCTTCAAAGAAGGCCTGACGCCCCCCCCCAGACCGTCAGCTCGGTCAACAGGCCTGCTCGCCAATCACCCAACAGGAGGTCCATACCTCCTCGCGACAGATGGACCCCATCCCCTGCGTACAAGTCATAATTTTGTAGGCTAATAGCGGGGTGATGACTGACCCGTCCCCAAGCCCTGTCGGCAAGAAACCGCGCCACCGCCCTATTGACCGTGCGCCTAGCGCGGTCAAGGGCCAGGAGGTTAACGCCCCCTCTATAAGAATGGCGCGGGACAATGTCCGACCAAACCAGGGTTGTGGCAGGCCAGACATAATGCAAGTAGGCGAGGTCCTCGCAAATCGCACGCTTGAGCGATAAGCCGGTGACCTGGCCCAAATCATTGCCCCCCAGGTGGATGATGAGAATGTCAGGCGGGTCAGCACCCAGGCCAGAAAAAAGGAAAGGCCGCAGCTCCCGCCATAACATCCCAGGCTTACCATGCCATGTGAGACTGGCGTGTTCACCCAGTCCCAGTCGGAGTCCCCACTCTGTCGCCGCAGCGTAACGCGCTGCCCTGTGCACATAGCTGTGGCCCACCAGCCATACTGTCAGAGGTGTAATACGACACCCAGGGTCTGTAAGAAAATTGAGAAAAAAGGCGGTAAGGTGACTGGATTGGTACTCATGGCGGGAGTGGGCGCACATAAAACTGAAAACATTGCGAGCTCCACCTCCCCATGCTACGTATGTCAGCCCCAGAGTACTCAAAAGCAGCTGCTGTAGAGGCTGCACCAATACGGAATGAATGTGTGCCATAACGGGCACCCGGTAGGCCCACCCTAGTGAGGGCTCTGCCTGTCACCTTCCAAAACTGAAATTTAGTAAGGGGAGACCCATCTTGGTGACAGAAAAACGGGCCGTGGTGCATGCCACGCAGTGCCAGGAACTCCTGTAGGGCACCAACCGGACAGATGTCTGCCAAAGAACAACGTAGCAGTCTTACACCACTGCCTACGCCATGCTGATCTATCTTAGAGGAGCGTATCCTCAACTGGGCCCAGTCTTTGGCAACATAGACATCTTCGAGTTCCAGTGCCCTACAACTTGCATCCGCCTTAGACAGCATCACAAGTTCGCTGATGCGGAGCGCTCCAAAAAATGCCACCGTTGTGGCTGCATGGAAAAGGGCTGCCTCATAATGATCAAAACAGAGGCCTGGCCAGCCCCGGGCCAACTGGGTAAGAACCCCTGGGGAAATAGGGTGCCGTTCGTCTGGGCAACGCCCGCGCTCGCGCACCCACCCGTCCAAAACATGTCTCACACGGAAGTCAGAGGTGGTGTCCACATGACCTCCCACTTTGGCCATAAAAGCCAACGCCGAGAGCTTGGATGCTATGGTGCGAGGTGCGAGGCCCTGTGCATGCAGGTGAACCATGAACCGCAGAACATGGTCCACCGGGATAGGCCAGGTCTCTGGCAGGTGAAATTGAGCAGAAAATGCTCTGTAAGAATTGAATGCTTGTTGATACGCCTTACGCGTGCGTGGCGCTAGTGACAGGCCAATCGCCCGGTTCACCTCTCCTTGCCAATAGTCCACATCTCGTCCGGGAGTGGCGAGGGAAATTCCTCCGCATCCGGGGCCAAGGCGTGGAACCGGGAGATCTGCAGGCGGGACAAAGCGTCAGCGATATCATTATTAATCCCTGGAACATGCCTGGCCCTGAACAAGACGTTGAGGCGCAGGCAGCGCAACACAAAATGGCGCACTAGTTCCATGACCCTGGGCGATTTGGAAGTCTGTGCATTGACAATGTGGACAACAGCAGCATTGTCACACCAGAAATGCACAACCGAGTTAGCCCACTGCTCGCCCCATAGCATCAAAGCCCCCAGAATAGGGAAAAATTCCAGGTATGTGAGATCCCGCAGGCGACCCGTGCCTGCCCAGGCCGGTGGCCACCCACCATAGGCCCACTTCCCATTGAAGTACATCCCATAACCCAGGGATCCTGAGGCATCAGACTGGATCTGAAAATTGGGGGATGCCAGGAGGTCAGACCTCCAAAATGAGACCCCATTGAACTCCCTCAGGAATTGCAACCAGACAAGCATGTCTGCCCTGATACCCCGGGTAAGCCTAACTCTATGGTAGGGCCTGGATAACCCTGCCATGGCGTCGCATAAGCGCCGGGCAAAAGCCCTGCCCGGTGCGACCACCCTGCAAGCGAAATTGAGGTGACCATGTAGCACCTGCAGTTCCCTCAGTGATGCCTTGCGCTTGGCCAGCAAATCCGAGATAAGGGCCACTATCCTGGACACCTTATCGCCCGGTAACCTAGAAGCCTGCGCTACTGTGTCAATCTCCACCCCCAGGAATACTAGCTTGGTAGATGGGCCCTCGGTCTTTTCGGGCGCTAAAGGGACACCGAGTTCCTCCATTAGCGTCTGAAATGTGTTGAGGAGACGTGTGCACGTGTCGCAGCCCCGTTCACCCCCGAATAAAAAGTCATCCAGGTAATGGGCTACAGACCGGGACCCTGACCTGCGGACGAAAGCCCACTCTAGGAAGGTACTAAAACGCTCGAAAGCCGAGCATGATATGGAGCAGCCAAAAGGCATGGCCTTATCAAAATAATATTCACCCTTAAATTTGAAACCCAGCAACTCAAAGTCGCCCGGATGCACCGGCAAGAGGCGAAAAGCTGACTTAATGTCGCACTTGGCCAGCAGGGCACCCGGGCCACACGAGCGCACCATGCGCAGCGCATGGTCAAACGATGTATACCTGACTGAACAAAGGTCATCAGGGATAGCATCATTGACCGATCGGCCGGCTGGGTAGGACAAATGATGAATAAGGCGAAACTCGCCTAGAGACTTTTTGGGGACCAAGCTCAGTGGCGACACCTTAAGATTGGGAAACGGGGGTGCAGGGAAGGGTCCAGCGACCCTGCCCGCATCTAACTCCTTTTTAATGCTGGCCGCAGCCACCTCCTCCCTCCCTCTGAGGGATAAAAGGTTGGGGGCATCCTGAGGGGACCTATCACCCATGAAAGGGATACGGAATCCCTGCTTAAAACCCTGAAGGAGATACTCCCCATCCTCCCCCTTCGGGTACGATGCGAGCCAACACTCCAGCATGTCCACATTAATTGGGGAGGGGGCCTTTTGGAGAACCAGCTCCATCCGTGGCAGTCTTGCCAGCCCACTGTCCGCCCCTCCCTCTGCCCCGTGTCCCTCCAGGCCTGGGACAGGCGGAGGCTGCGTGGGGGCCCAAACATGTGGGACACTCATGCCTATACTTGCAATTCTTCCTATTGCAGGAACCATTGGACGAGAAAGTCCAGCACAGCAGGCGGGCTGGAACCCCCTGCCCCGCCGCCTGGCGGGTAACCTGCGCTGGAGCCGCTCGCTGGACCGCATGTCCACAATGGTATCTGTCTCCCGGGGCAGGGCGCGTGGGCGTCATGTACAAAAGCCAAAGCCTCTGGCACGGCTCATCCCATCTCATCTCGGGGTGGAGGGGAATCCTCATACGGAATTCCTCGTCATAGGCTAACCACGAGGGGCCCGGGAAATCAACCATCGCCCTATATATGTTGTCCAAATATTGGACCATGGGAATAGCCAAATCCGGCCGCACCCTCAAGTACACCGCCATGTATATTAAATAAGCCGGGAGCCAGTTGGCCCAGGTACGTGGCGGCTTACGGAGACGTGCCTGCTCCTTGTCCTTCTCATCCTGTCCCTCCCTTTCCTCCTTGGTGGGCTCTCTGTTCAGGAGTGAGAAGATATCTACATACTCCCCCCGCCATATCTTCTCTCTGGTAGTCTGTGCCAAGTGATCACCCAGTGGCAAGGAATACCCCGCCGTCGGCAAAGCCGAAAAAGGCACCGCAGCCATAGGAAAAGGGGCCTGAGATAGCCCAGCCACCCCCAGAACATTTCCCGCAGTGTAAGAACAAGTACCCACCCCAGTGCCCAGGGTGGCAGTCGTCGTCGCCGGGTGGGGTGCCGACAGCGTGGCCCCCGCACCACCCGCGCGAGGCCAAGGCCATTGAAAAGCCCCCCCCCCATATTGGGAATGTGTGTGGATGTACTCGCTTGCACCGTATACTCACATGCTGCACCCCCGCGGGCCGCCCCCACCGGGGGTTCCAGCCCACTGGGGGCGTCGGAGCTCACGACCGACGTAGAGCTCATCACCGGGGCCTGACGCGCACCTGGCTGCTGGCTGGGGAGCTGCGAGGCAGTGGCCGAAACCGCGCCACGCGCCTGCAGCAGCTCAACCCTCCCTGTCGGCTGTTGTCCTCCTGCCGACAGCGCCTCAAAAGGGACCCCAAAGGGGGCCCCCGCCTGACTGGCCCGAGCCAACGACGCTTCAAGGGCCGCAATGCGGGCCAGTAAGGCTTCCACGTTAACCTGGGGCCAAGGGCCGGCCGGCCCGCCCGGTCCAGGCGTGGGTACATGTCCCTGTACCCCAGGACCCGAATATGGCCATTGGCCAGCACCGAAGCCCGACAGGGTCGGTGGAGAAACCTGCCAAGGCAGGGGGCCGCACCACCCCCCAAGGCTAGAGGGCCCAGGGGGAGGCTGCGACCCAAGAGCAGCAGGCCCAACAGGGTGGGCAGGTGCAGGAGCGGTGTCCACCGCTCGCGGGCCGCGGGCCGGAGCCCCTTCCGAGCCCGCACTCTGATCGCCCGCTCCGGGCCAAGGGGCAATAGACCCCATTCCGCCGGTCCCGGCAGGTGCCTGCAAAGGCGGCTGCTGAGGAGGCGGCACCGCGGTCCTCCGACCTGGGTTGCGCCTCCTAACAGCTCGAGCCGCACTCGAAACTGCCTTCTTCTTCGAAGGCATCTCCACCGAAGCAAAGGGAAGCCGAAAAGGAAGAATCGCTACCAAAAGGCTTCCCGGTAAGCTAAAGAGCGACGGAGACACAGGGGAAAAGACTTCTCCGCTCCGTCGCTGAGGTAAAATGGCAGCTCGGCTGCCTCGTGGCCACCCCTTTTATAAGGGAGCTGGCCACGCCCCTAACTACCCGGATTCTCTGTCCTGTGGGGGGGGCCCGCAAAGAGCGCGGGGGCCATTTTAGCGCCGCGCTTGCAATATGTGGACAAACAAACATTTTCACAAACTGTACCAGTAAATAACTGGAAAGGCAAAGCAAGTTTCAGCACCATTGAAAATGTCAGTGAAAAACCTTTGATGACTTTAGGTTTAGCTATAATCCTTTTTTATTTTTTTAATATTTTTATTAAATTTTAAAACAATAATACATCTTAACAAAATAAGACAACAATATTACATAACATAAACATTACAAATTAACAATCTTAATACAATAAAAGAAAATATATAAAAATACCAATGTGTATGACTTAGTAAAATATATGTTAACACATTCACCTTCATACTTTTAATAAGTAACTTACTCATTTAAATACTATATTTTTACCTCTATTAATTATACATCCCACTAATTTCTAAACTCAATTTTATAATTTATCATTATCACATTAAACAAATTCTTACTCATTTCATTCCTACACATTCTAATACATCAACTAAGTCAAACTCCATAATCATTATTTCAATATAAAAATTGTAATACTAGTACAAAAATAATCAAAAAACACCCAGTGCTTTATACATTGCCCTGGAGAGCATGGATTTTCTCATTCGTTTCTTATCCAAAAACATCTTTGGCCAGGTACAGGCCTATCTGTATCATCTCCTTTCAATGCATGTTCCACAAAAACTTGCCACACCTTCGAGAATCTGTTTTATTTAATTATGCCCTTTCTCATTTTTAACTCCCATGTTAGCTTATCATTCAATGCTAAATCCCACATTTCCTTGTACCATTCCTCTATTTTCACAATCACATCATTTTTCCAATTTCTAGCGATACATTGTCTACCCGTTGTCAACACTATCTCTAACAGTTCTTTTTTGTCCTTGCTTAAATTTGTGCTTTCCACATGTGTCAACAAAATGGTACTTGACCCCAATTTAATATTCATACCCATAATTTCCCCTATCTATTTTTCAATTTTCCTCCAGAAGTCTTTAACTACTTTACAACTCCACCACATGTGTTCATAAGTTCCCAATGACTCCTTACACCGCCAACACATTTTATCCTTCTTATTATCAATCTGATTTAGCCTCACTGGGGTCAAATACCATTTCCACAACATTTTATAATTATGCTCCTTTAATCTAATGGACATAGTTCTCATGATTCTTTTCTTCCACTTATTTTTCCAATTTGCATCGTCAATCTTAATATTCAAATCTCTTTCCCAACTCATTTTCAAATCCTCTTGCAGGTTACCCTCATTATTTAACAAACTATATATTTTGCTAACTATACCCTTAATACCCCTTTTCCCTATCTTATTTTTATTAACAATTCCTCAAACCCCGTCTTCTCTCTATCCCAGCAAGTTCCCCTCATATATTTGCTATTCCATTTATTTACTAACACTTTCTGAAACCAATTCATCTTCAGCTGTGCATACAAATCTGCCTTTTTCTCATTATCACTACAGGCCAAGATCCAGTCCCTCAACAAGGAAACATCATTCCTATACAGTACTTCTTTTACCTCATTATCCAATTTTATTGGAAAATTTTTAATATCTTCAGTTTCGATAATAGGAGAAATATCCGGGGCCAATGCTTTTTTCACTTTTCTCCACACTCCCAATAGTACCTTCATCATTTTATTTTTAACAGGTGGTTTCACAAAATCACATCCCAGAAAGACTATTTTTCCAATTTGCTTAATCTCGTTCATCTCTATTTCCTCCCATATAACCTTTTCTCTAGCCATGATCTTTACTATATTCTTAATTTGAAAAGCACGATAGTAGTTCCACAAATTCGGGATTCCTAAGCTGTAGAAATTCAATTCATGTAAAGATCTAATCAGCCTCATAAGGAGCAGTTTATAGCCCCAGATAAACAAAGGAAGAGTTAAGAAGTCTAACGGAGTCCAGCTTCATTAGGCAGAGTAAGGAAGAAACAGAGATAGAGAGAAAACATACACACGACTGCAGTCTTGGCTGAACAAAGGAATAATCATGGCATCTCTTTATTCAAACAGAGTATATCAGAAACAAAACTAAGGCACACACAACCAATTAGAATGTCCGAACCAAATAAGGAGAATTCTTCTCACTTTTCTACGCATGCCCAAAATCAAGCGTTGTCTCTCATGTATACAAAGAGGCCTTTGTTTACAAAATGTGTAGAAGACAGGCAGACAGAAACCAGATACATTCCCACATGTCCTCCTTTTTCATTTAAATTTGAGAGAGGGACGGCTAATCATACCCCTGCATGTCATCATACTCCATAACTACTCCTCCATATACATCATCACTGTCCTCCTGGACATCGTACTCCTCCTGACTCCTGGTACCTTGTTCCGGAGGATGATACCTCATTGAGTACAATTGCCGTCGTGCAAAACCCGATGTCTCCCTTCTACGCAGTGGACATGTGTTACACATAGAAATAAGATTAGGACTACAATAAATGCAAAAACACAAAGATATAAGGCAAATAATAATAATGACCCCATAAAAGAAAACTTGTCTAAGGACAGACAAATCAGGCAACCAAGAAGTCATCCAATCAAAGAGATTAACATCAGTGCGTACATTGTTAGTAATGCTCTCCTGTAAATTCTGAAGTTCTTTCTCAATAGTATTATTCAGATCCTGGAATTTTACCTGACATCCCTGGTTCCCGACCAGTTTACAAAATCCTCCGGATTTTGCTAACAGGTAATCTATGGCCAGTCTGTCCTGCATTTGGTCTTGATGAAGCTCAGTGATTTCCATTTGAAGATCCCGTATGACCCTCCCTGTGGCATTGATTGATTTCTCCAGCCTACAGGTGAGTCCCAAAATGGACCTTCTATTCTCCTGGGAAATGACACCTGGGTATGATCCCAATGTGAGTGCTCCAGTGATAACACCCCCTATAGCTCTCCCCCAGGAGCTACCATCAGAAAGCTGAACATCGATTATCACTTCATCATTGCAACCAGAACCCATCGGGCCGGCAGCAGCTCTCCGGCGCTGTGCATCTGTCTGAAGCAGCATTTGCACTTGTACGGGTAAGGTAAAATAACCCAATGCTGCACATTGATATTGTCCTGGATGGAAATTCGTGGCAACTCCATTAAAAAAGAACCACATGTTGGGATCCTTGATTTGCCATCCATTGCAAATTGAACCACTATCTATAGCAGAATAATCAGGAGTAAACATAGGAAACACATCATATATATCTTCAATAGTAGTGTTAAACAAGGTAAAATTAAGCTTATAAGAACTGTTATAACTACCCCATAACCAAAAATAATCGTCACATCCTGTATAATTGCCTACATTCCGCAAAACCCTTTTTGCTTGAGTCCAGTGCTTCCATTTACTATTCCAGACCCCAGAACTATGACAGCAGAAACAAAGCCCTTTAGTGTATTTCTTGAATGTCATGCTTCGCCAGCGGGTGTTGTTAAATTGTTCTGGGGGATTGGAGAAGAGTGTAGACCTATCAATATGTTGCAAATGTCCAATAACCATCTCAGGCGTGTTGAACAATGCCGGAAGAAAGGCCATTTGAGACACTGCCAGTGGATGCTCATAGTATAACGTTGCATTCTTACCATGAACCTCAAACATATAGTTAGCATGATGAAGCCAAAAGTTGGGGTTGCCCCCATGAGTCATTGTTTTTACAGCTGGAAGCACAGTAAGAAAGAAAAGAACAAATGTCAGCAAACTTAGTCCACTGGTGAACCACCGTCCTGGAGCTGAGTAACCTTCTTCTCTCTCCATGGGCGGATCGCTCGAGCAGGGACCCTTCCACTCAGGATCCCCTTGTTGCCAATAAACGACCAATGGCTTAGGAAGACACTCCCCTAAGAAACAGGAGCATGCCCTGTCTGATGACCAGTGCTATGTTATTACTAGCACCATATAACTAAACATGAAACATGCCTGACATTTAACACAAATGCAATGTCACAAACCCATTTACATGTGTAGGGTACTGAAAACTCTTCCATGTACTTCTGAAGGTACCTTGAGATATGCAGTTACATAAGGCAAAATATAGCATAAGTAAAGACAGGTCTTTCCCCTGCAAGAGAATAAGCAAAACATTTAAGCATGAACAAAACATGAACATTTCTCTTCTTCCTTACATGAAGGAGGTCTCTGTTGCATTGTAGCAAGAATTTCTCACTCCCCAATTACATGAGTAAGGCATTACATTTCTTCTTCTCTCACTAGGTGTAAATGAAAGAGGCATTCAATAACTTAAAACCAGCATAGCATGGTAAATCAAATACAGTACAAATATCATTAGAGCATTTCAAACTCATAGCATGAGCAGGTAGACAATTTTTAAAAAGGCTTTCAGGTTTTATAATGCAAACAAGGCCAATTCTTCTTTAGAGTCCACACAAACTTTTTAGTCCAATTAAAATGTCCAAATTAAAGTCCAAATGTTGATTGAAGCTTTCTTCTTCTCAGATTAGAGCTTAAACACTATCTTCTCTCCAGCACAGTTCTTGACATGGCAAGGTTGAAATTAGGCCATAAATTAATTCTCACTGAATTCACAAGACAACCAGACAACCCCCCTTTTCAGCTTTTCAGGCAAACACACATTCATTCATGCTCCAGCCACACCCATCTGCATTAAAGCAGGCAGATGAGGTATGAAGGCACAAAGAACAACTTCTCCAGAAGTTGCAAGTAACTTTCACACAGAAGAACAGTACAGGGAATTCCCATTTGCTTTCCCTGCAATCCTGATGCTTGAAACTTGGAACAGCCCACTCTGGATCTCTTTGTTTGAGAGTTGGGCAGTTCAAAATCAGCCAAAAACTGGAGTATGTCTTCTCCCTCCTTGTATTTTTGCAAAAGCCTGCTGTCCATAGAGGAAGGATCCACACCCCTTTTCCTCTGGACTTCTTTCATTTGCAGCATATGAATCTCAACTTTATGACAAACTTCACCTGTTAGTTTGTACTTGCAAGAAGACCCCTTTCTGGGCTTGGGTTTTCTGCATTCCTCCTCTGGGCCATCCTTCCACTTCCTGCCCAAAAGTGAGGAATCAAGTTTACTACTCAGCTTCTCCTGCTCTTGTGATGAGGGCTGCTTCAGGGGTGAGCTGAGGTCTCCTGTGCTTCCCTTGGAATCACACTCCTTGCTTCCTGCCACTCTGCATGCATTAGTAACTTCAATCTGTGATGAGGTCCCCACCATTTGTTCCCAATCAGCTGGCACTAGTTGTTTTTTAGACTTGGCAGGCAGTATTGCAGCAGTCCCATTTGCAAGAGCCTCTCTGTTCACTGGATATACAGCAACAGTTTCCATATCCAGCACAGCTGCAGTTAAAGCAGCAGAGAACAGGTCTTTTGTAGGGCTAAAAGTGCTTGATTGCTGCAAGGCAGGATATAATGTCCCATCTCCTTTTCCACCCCCATCTCCATCAGGGGGCTCGTGCTGTTGTTTCTCATATGATGGAGTGGCCGTCGCCAGAGTCCCTCCCTTGGCTGGGGGCAAAAGCTGTGGAGGGGGACCAGCAAGCCGCTGGGACAACAACATATTTCTTGGAGTAAGTCTTTGAAGACAGTTTCTGACTTCATTCCAGGTATATTGCACTGGGACAGAAACCCCATCATGCTTCTGCAATTCATTCTCAACCTTATCCCAATCTTCTAAGTCCAGACAGTCATATTTGAACCAAGGACAGATTTTTCCTACAACTTGGACCAGCTGTTGTACTTCCTTCGTATCAGCCCGTTGCCCATTCTTATTCAGAAGATATGAGAGATCTTTACAAAACTCCTGCTCTGGCGAAGCTAGCACACACCCCATAATAAATCTTTCACTCACCCTGTTGGGATCCAATGTAGAATTTGGATGAATTTCGAGCGCTTGACTGACCTTTCCTCTGGTCAGACCTTTTCTCTGGTCGTGGGTGAGTGAGACCTTGTCCCTGGTCGCAATGAGGTGCTAATGAGGTGCTAATTGCTGAAGCAGATTTCAAAGAGTTCAAATGCCTCCCACGGGGCTCCACTTGTAGAAATTCGATTCATGTAAAGATCTAATCAGCCTCATAAGGAGCAGTTTATAGCCCCAGATAAACAAAGGAAGAGTTAAGAAGTCTAACGGAGTCCAGCTTCATTAGGCAGAGTAAGGAAGAAACAGAGATAGAGAGAAAACATACACCCGACTGCAGTCTTGGCTGAACAAAGGAATAATCATGGCGTCTCTTTATTCAAACAGAGTATATCAGAAACAAAACTAAGGCACACACAACCAATTAGAATGTCCGAACCAAATAAGGAGAATTCTTCTCACTTTTCTACGCATGCCCAAAATCAAGCGTTGTCTCTCATGTATACAAAGAGGCCTTTGTTTACAAAATGTGTAGAAGACAGGCAGACAGAAACCAGATACATTCCCACACTAAGCCTCCTTTCTGTGATAAGTACCAATTTTTTTATTAATTCTAGGTTTCTTCCCTCCATTACAGAAACTATAAAACAATTTTTGAAACTCCTTTATTTCATTATCATTCAACTGAATTGAAAGAGCATCGAATAGGAAGTTAATTCTAGGTAGTAACATCATTTTACATAACGCTATCCTCCCAAACCAGGACAACTTCAGCTTTTGGTATCATTGTATTTTCTCTTTAATTTATCTTTTTAATTTTACATAGTTTAACTTCTTAAGATCCTCACTCTTATTTGAGATATTTATCCCCAAATATTTCAAGTTGTCTTTAATTTGTAAATTACCATTTTCTTTTATTGATTTTTGTTCTTCCTTACCTATATTGCACAAAATCATCTCCGACTTGTCCCAGTTAATTCTCAATCCTGTAATGACCTCAAATTCTTTAAGCTTTTCTTGTATCTTATCTAAAGTTTTCCCAGGTTGTTTTGTAATTATCAATGTATCATCAGCATATAAACTTATCTTATTTCCTAATATCCCCTCAATTTCTTTATCATCCCTTATAGCCTTTGCCAACATCTCCATAGCCATAATGAACAATATTGGTAATAATGGGCATCCCTGTCTTGTTCCTGCTTCTAATATCACTTCTTCTGTTACCTCATCGTTTACCCTGACAATGGCAGATCCATGCTGATATAATTGTTCAATAGTCATCCTGAATTTATCACTGAATCCATAGCATTTGATTAGCTCTTTAATTGTAACCCATTGTAACGAATCAAATGCCTTAAAAATATCCAAAGATAAGAGCCCAACTTTCTCCTTAGTCTGTCCAACTGTATCTATTAAATCAATAACCCTTCTTGTCAGGTCTGCCATATGTCTACCCTTCAAAAAAACCAAATTGATCCTCATTATTATAGTTACCCATAAAACTAATATCGCTGTAAAGATCTTGGCATCTTGGTTTATCAGAGAAATAGGTCTATAAGATTCCAATTTCTCTAGATCCTTTCCAGGTTTTGTCAATAAAACTATTATGGTTCTATACAATGAAGTCGGAATTGGCCCTCCTTCCATTATATAATTTTACCAATTTTGGTACTACTGAATCTTTAAATTCCTTGTAAAATTTGGCTGAAAACCCATCTTCTCCAGGATGCTAATATCAAAATATCAAAAAGTTAAAGAATAAATTATGGAAAAATTGGAAGAAAGTTGGCAATGGAATGACAACGACGAGGTAAATTACAATATGGTATGGGATGCCATGAAGTTGGTTTTTAGAGAGGAGAATATAAAAATGGCTAGCATTAGAAACAAACAATATAAGGAGGTACAAGAAAAAATTGAAAAAGAGATAAAACAATTACAAGAGGAGCATATGAAGACAAAAGATAAGAATATCTATGAAAATTGCAAGGATTAAAAACAGAATTGGTTGGCAAGGATATAGAAAAAGTAAAAAGAGATTTGATATATTTAAAAAGAGAGTATTTTGAGTTTAGTAATAAGAATTCAAAATTGTTAGCTAAAGCTGCAAAAGAAAAGAGAGAAAGGAGAGAAATTGGAACTTTGATTAATAAAGATGGAGTAAGATATAATAAGATTGGGGACAAATGTAAAATTGTTAAGGACTTTTACCAGACTTTGTATACTAAAAATAATATGGATTTGGTTAAGTTAAAAGATCAACTGGAAAAAAATAGTGAACAGGATAAGCCAGGAACATAGAAATAGAATGGAGGACAAAATAACAGAAAAAGAAGTGAAATAGGAAATAAATAGTTTGAAAAAGGATAAAGCTATAATCCTAAAATGACTGTATTATATATTTCTGTTGCATTCATGGTGCATAGAAAATAGAGGCAGAACAAATTCAAGTGTTTTGTAAAAGCATACTTGGTAAAATGAAATGTCATTTCCCCCCCTTCCTGTTTGCACTATTTTCTTCTTTTTCTTTCCATTGTCTAAAAATATCACCTCCTAGGAGTTATGTAGCATGAAACTGATTCAAAAAGACACCAGTGCTACTAGACAGTGTTTGCATCAAATTCCTATTATATCTTCCCCAATCGGAACAGCAGGCGGTAGTCTCATGTATATTTAGGTCAAACTATGTATTTCTTTCCCATTTCATTATCATGCCAATACGTTCTAGTTGGCTGCTGATGCTTATTAATATGAAGCTCACAATTCTGAAGACAGTGGAGATTATAAATGAAAATGGTGGTGTAATGATTAGACTTCAAGGCATTATTTTAAGACAATAGCATTTTTAGTAATAAGCTTCAGTGTCTCCAAAAGACCCATGCTGCACCTGGATTTTCTTAAAGTGGTGGACTGCAGAGACTGTGTGCATGTCTACTTAAAAGTGCCATTGAATTCAGTAGGTCTTACTCCCAGGTTAAATCTCAGTTTGTTCAAGCAAATGTGGAAAAGTGTGGAAATTGAAATATAATTGTATTCCTGTTTGCATGGTATTTAGGAAATATGAATGCATTCAGTGCATATTAAAATGCAGACAAAACAAGTTTAATCAACTGGTTCTCATTTAGCAAAGTAACTTGGAATTTTTCATGGGGTGAGATTGCCCTGTTACTCAAAGCTTTCTTCTGAGTAGACATGCACTATAAGTTATAATTTTTGCTGCAGTGTATTTGTTTACCTGAGCATCAGTGGTGGGCATCAGCAGGATTGCACCAGTTCGCCAGATTTGGTAGCAGAAATTCTGGCTCGCCCTGCCCATCCAAGTTTTGACATAAAGAATCCTAATTCGGGTGCAACACAGGGCTTTCCCCCTGGCCATGCCCACCATACCATGCCCACAGTGTGGTAGTAAAAAATTTTTGGAGCCCACCACTGCTGAGCATGTATAACCCTTATGGACTTTTTGATTCAATTATATTTATATACCATCTTATAAATGGGCTGTGATTCAGGAATTGAGTTAGAAAGAGTGGGAGAGTTATTTATTTATTTATTTATGCCCTGCATTTTTATATTTATGCATTTAAAATGCATATATATAAATACTAGAGTAAAATAAAATAAGTTAAAAAATGGCTTAAAATGGCTTAAAATAGCTGACATCTGAGGGCACAGAGGATCATCTAGCTGGCTAATTTATTGCTAGAAGGACCACATCCTGGAAGGCCTCCTTGAATATAAAAGTTTTTAATTGTTTTTAAAAGCTATCCAGTGATGGGGCCTGTTATAGCGCCACCGGTCGTGTATTCCACAGTGTTGGTGCCACCACCGAGAAGGCTCTGTTTCTTGTTATAGACTTTCTGGCCGCCCTCAGGGTCGGCACCTGGAACTGTGCCGACTGTGATGAACGGGTGATGTGGGGAGTTGTTCTGAGGGAGAGACGCTCCGACAGATAACAACGTCCCAAATCGTACTGAGCCTTGTATGATAACATTAACACATTGCATCTGACATAGTAGGCAACAGGTAACCAGTACAGACCTGCCAAGGCTGGGGAAATATGATCAAATTTCTTTAAGCCTGATACCAGCCTGGCTGCTGCATTCTGGACCCGCTGTATCAAACACTAGGGCAGCCCCACGTAGAGAGCATTACAGTAGTCAATCTGTAAGATTACCAATGAATGGGCCAGAGACCATCTTATCCAAGAGAGCTAAAGGGGCAGGAGCTGCTGTTCCCATGAATAATGGTTAAGGCACTTGGCATCTTGGTTCAGTCAAAAAATTAATATGTTTTCCCAGGATGACACTGGAAGGGTAAGTTCACATATGTCCATTTTACTTTAGGGTTTTAGAGGCCATATAGGTAGAGCCAATTCCTCTGTGCTGTGGGTGTCCTACTCCAATTGATAAATATATCTTAGACTTTGTTTGTTTCCCTTGGATTCAAAAAGACATTGGGATTCTTTTTTAATTCTCCAAGTAACTCCAGCTCTGGTCCTGCTGAAAAGGACTTGCAGCGTTCAGGTTGCAGAATCCAGTTTTGTTACTCCACTATTGTTGTTGCTTGCTATGCATGTATGCATAGAAAAAGACATTTTGCAAACTTCATATATGAGTATTCCAAATATGAGCTTTGCAAAATGTGTTTTAATATGTCTGTGTATATATATATATATAGGTAGATAGGTAGCTAGCCTGATAGAACCAGAGAGTGTTAAAATTGCTCAGTGAGAGCATTAAACCGGTCTAAGAGAAAAGAATGTTTGAAGAGAATGATTGAAAAGCAATTTAGGAATGTCATCATTAAAGTATTTTAAATACAAGATGACAGTCCTTCCACATCGTTGCAAAGGAATGGAGGATTTTAATTCCGACTCATCTCTAGAGTATTTTTCAATATGAGAAAAGCTATTTGTTTCTCATTTTTAAGAGGCTTCGGGGCTAAAACAGTAGGGAGGGCAAATTGAACCCCCAAAGATTTTCGGGGATGTCATTTGCTGTTTTAGTTTTTCATGGCTTGAGTAGTCTGTGGAAGAGGGGCTACGTTTGGCCACATGCCATCTCTGGTGCTATGTGCTTCATCTCTGCAGTAAAAGATCTTGCCTAAATATACATTTTTGAGAATATTTATTTTCACATGCCGATGTTTGAGTGTGCTTATTAAATGTTTCAAAGATAAACATTTTTGGTATCCTTTTTTGTTTTTTGTCAACCAAATTGACCATTTCAGGGATGTCCAGATCTCAAGGTCTAGCCTGTTTTTTACATTTGGAAATAGTGAACTTGTTATACGTGAGAAAGAAGGTGCTACCTGTGTCCCAGATAGGCCATCTGTCCTCACTCCATGCCCACTAAGAGATCTGTTGAGTAAATCAATTCATGGGTCCCAGGAAAGCAGAGAATAAAATCTGACCACTGCTATGGGGACTGGTGTAACTGTGGTGGCTTAGTGGTTAAGACACTGGATTTGACAACTGAAAGGTCAGGAGGTCAGCAGTTCAAGACCTGAGTGCTGCAGGAGTGAACTCCCATCTCTGTCCAAGCTCCTGCCAATCTAGTAGTTTGAAATCAAGAAATTGCAAATAGAGAAATAGGTACCACTTCGGTGGGAAGGCAAACACTGTCCCATGCACTCTCATGTCTAGTCATGTCTGCCACACGTCCATGGAAATGTCTGTAGTTCCAGACAGAGCTGGCTCTTTGATTATAAACAGAAATGAACACTAAATGCTAAAGCCTGATGGGACTGGCTTTCGATCAAGGGAGATCTTTATCTTTACCAATGAGGGTAACAACGAAGAGGAACAAACGGAGGTGAAGAGGAGTGAGCAGGTGGAGGGAATAAAGGGAGAGGGACACCAGGAGGAGGGGCTAGCAGGAAAGAAGAAGAGAAGATGGTATCCTTAAGAACAGCTTGGGGCATACCTGTCAACCTTCCTGGATTGGCCGGGATTTCATGGTTTTCAGCGCCGATTTGCGCCATTTTCCACCCCGTGCTGCCAAAACCCCGGAATTTGGCAGCGGGGGAAGGAGGTACTGCGCAGCCCTTCTGCACAGGTTGCCTTCTATGCATGCATAAAAGGGTTTTACACTTGCGTAGAACCCTTCTATGCTTGCGTAGAACCCTTCTACGCATGTGTAGAAGGCTACGCATGCGTAGAAGGGGGCTACGCAAGTGGAAAACCCTTCTACGCATGCGTAGAAGGCAACCTGTGCAGAACCGTTCTGCGCAGGTCCCGGATTGGTCAGAGCTGCAGTTGACAGGTATGGCTTGGGGGTAGTGAGGCTTCCTCAGAATGTGAGGAAGCTTGGAGAGATGTCTCAGATGGTGTACCAGCTAGAAAAGGACCCCTGGAGGGGTGTTCTCCTGGAGGTAGCTGTGGCTAAAGGTGCAAACAAGGCAGTGGCCCCCCATATTTGCTCCTGCAATACCCCCACCTCAGTCAACGTCCACCTGGTGTTCAAGGAGACCATTTGGTCCAGGAGCCCCAACGATAACAGGAACAGTAGTGGTGGCTTCTGGAGGAACTAGATTCCCTCTAGCTGGCTATACTGGGTTAGTCTGCAGGAGTGCCACCTGAATAGGAGTTGCTATCCATTGGCATTTGACAACCCTAGGGGAATAACTGAAGAGGCATTGTCTGATAGGCTCGTGTTGGGAACTTAACTGAGAAGCAGTTGATGTACCTTCCACCCTATAGCACCCTGTTAATTATCAATAAGCTTGGTTCCGTTTCCACGGGCAGTCTGGAGCCCTGGAGTTAGTACTCAGGGACACATTGAATGTTGGCATACCACCAGTGGCATTTCTGGTATTTGCAAGGAATTTGCAGTGGAAGATGAAACTTTAAGCACCAGTTGCACAGTGGTAGCCTAAAAATATATTATGTGTACGAATGAATGAGTGAAGCGAATCAATATCGTACATTTTAATGTATCTATATCTTTACATATCTTCTTTTAATTCTATCAGATGATAGCCTAAATGTTGACCACTTGCTGCGACTTGCTTCTACTCTCCGGGACAGTGCACAGTTGTTCCAGTCTGATGAAATGCGGCCAGCAAATGACCCAAAAGAAAGAGTTCCCATCCGTGTACGAATGCTGAATGATGTACTGCAAAACCTTGAGAAAAATTTCTTAGTTCCACAAGTTCCTCCAGGATTCTACAGGTAGAAATGTGCTTGTTGTCATCTATATGATCATCCTGCTTTGTTGGGTTTTCAGAGTTGCCTTGTTTTGCTTTGGTGGCAACCAATGCAATTTTCAACTTCTTGTGCAACCATTCATTCAGCGACTTGCCTACTGGTATTATTTCACACAACAGCATCTCTGGTCATTTTTACTCTGCTGCTGTTACAATTCATATGAATACCCTTTTATCAAATATTTTTGGGACTGTGGTGGCTTAGTGGTTAAGACGTTGAACTTGACCACTGGAAGGTCAGAAGATCAGCAGTTTGAGACCCAAGTACTGCATGACAGAGTGAGCGGAAGCCCCTGCCAACATAGCAGTTTGAAAGCAATAAATTGCAATTAGATAAATAGGTACCAGTTTGTTGAGAAGGTGTGGTGTCTAGTCGTACATGCCAATGGAAACACCTGCAGATGCAGACAGCGCTGGCTCTTTTGCTATAAACAGAGATGAGCACTGAACCCAACAGTTGGATATGACTGGCTTTCAAGCAAGGGTGACCTTTACCTTTAAAAGGTAAAAATAAAGGTTTCCCTTGCTTGAAAGCCAGTTGTATCCGACTCTAGGGTTCAGTGCTCATCTCTGTTTCAAAGCCGAAGAGCCCAGCGCTGTCTGCTTCTGCAGACGTTTCCGTGGTCATGTGGCAGGCATGACTAGACACCGGAGCGCACAGAACACTGTTACCTTCCCACTGAAGTGGTCCCTATTTATCTACTTGCAATGTCTTGCTTTCAATCTGCTAGGTTGGCAGGAGCTGGGACAAAGACAGGAGCTCATTCCATCCTGCAGTACTCAGGAATCGAACTGCTGACCTTCCGCCTCTCAGTCAGTGTCTTAGCCACTTGAGCCACTGCAGTCCTTTACCTTTACCTATCAAATATTTGCAAAGATTATAAAAGATGCATGGTTGGATAGTTCTATGGTTTAGGTGTCTGGCTGCAGAGCCACAGTTTGGGAGTTCAATTCTCCACTGTGTGTCCAGGGAGAAGAACCAGCCTGTGTAGTCATTCTCAAGCTGCAAAAGTCTCAAGGCACCCCCAAGAGAAGAGAATGGTAAACCACTTATTACTATTCACTACCTAGAAAACCCTAGCAAGAACTGCCATAAGTAAGAACTGACTTGACAGTGCACAATTATTATTACTGTATACGGGGAGAACAGCCTTGCCTTTATTTTGCTTGTTATGCTTAACATTTACTGAATAGCGCAACATTTCTTTTTATATCTAATGTATGATTCATTGAATCCAATCAGAGTTGACAGCACATTTTGTATATTTCAGATTGAGATTTGCACATTTTTAAACCCCCCCCCCCCCCCCGAGAACCATTTTGTAAAAACCAACAAAACAAAATGTAGAAGAAGAAAAATTCTCTCACATAGTGGAGACCTTGTTTTCTGTTGTGTTTCAGTCTGAAGTAGAGATTTATGAGTGAGTTATAAACCTCTGAAATAGTGGTTTATAATGGAAACGCTGGCAGACCTTTAAGTATTGCAGCACAAACAGTATCGCAATAAATACTCAACTTCCTCTGTAAACAGAAATTTAGGATGCAGTTTGCAGCCTTGACCTTCAGGCTTCAACTGTGTTTAGATCATTAAGATTCCATAAATACTGTAATTTACTGCCTTCTGAAGGGAGAATATGTGCCCATAATAAAGCACATATTCTTCATAGAGGGAAGAAATGATTGCTTCCTCTCTATTCATTGGGACTTATGTTCTCCGGTTCAGTCACAGCACTTGACAGAAGTAAAAGCATTGCTTCTCAATCATCACTGGCAGATCATCTTCTCTTGCTAGAGCCTTTTGTTTTCATACCTTCAGCTGAGACGTGCAATGAACAAAGAAGAAAGTTAGTGTGGGCATTTGATTTGTTGTAAAGTTCAGAATTGGCCCTCATGTTAGGTACACTGAGACCACTACTACTCAGGAGTGGTGCAGTGGTTAAACTGCTGTACTGTAGCCAAAACATTGTGGGTTCAATCCTGATGGGGGTCAAAGTTGACTCAGCCTTCCATCCTTCCAAAGTCAGTAAAATGAGTACTCATTATATTGGGGGCAAACAGCTAATTAACTTGTGTACTGGGGCTGAATATAAATAAAATTGCTACTGCCATTGTCCTGGGAGGCAGCAATGTTACACTTCCCCTTGACTCCCGGTGCAGTGCTTCTGAACCTCAAGCCCCCAGATGTTTTGGATTAAACCTTCCAGGAGCCTTCATAATTGGCTGTGCATGTCAAAATTTCTGAGGACATCTGAGAACCTATGCTTGGGAACTCCTGTCTTAATACTATCCCTCTTAAGGTTTCTGTCCTTTACCCAAGCAAGTATATATAAAAGCCCTATCCCAGTGATGGCTAACCTTGGCACTCCAGGTGTCCTTGGACTTCAATTCGCAGAAGCCCTGATCAGCTGGAGTGCTGACTTGGGCTTCTGGGAATTGAAGTCTAAGAACACCTGGCGTTACTGCCCTATCCTGTTGTCAGTAATGCTAATAATAATGTTCTGTCAAATAAATTCTTACCTGTGACAACCATTTCCAAGGCTTTCTTAGAAGAGAACTAGCATATTTTGCCCAGCGGTGCCGGGCTTTTTAAAATTATGTTGGATAGTAAAGGGTTTGGGTTTTTTTTTCTTGAACAAATGGTGCCGAGCTGTTTTAAATGGTGTTGAAAGGTTTTGTGAATTTGTGGCTTCGAGGCACTGCATCCGCCTGCGGCGGACTTGCGCTCCCAGTGTGTTGTTTATTTTTATTTTTTGCTTGCTGGCTTCCTCAGTGCTGGGCTCTTTTAAATGGTTTTGGAAGGGTTTTGTTTTATTTTTATGCAAATGAGGTTAGTTTTAATTGTGTTTTTTAATTTTTTTATTTTTACGCATGGGCTGTTAGAAACTGTGATTTTTTATTTTTTGTTTTGGTTTTTTGGTTTTTCAAAAGAGGAAAGGATGATATAATTTTTTATAATTATTGTATTTAACCAAATAATGTGTTACTATGTGTATTTTTTTAAATAGTTGTGCCTTGGATAATAATTTTTAAAATGTGTAAGAATGTTTTTTTAATCAATGTTTCCATACTGTGTTTAGATGTTTTGTTTTTTGGTTTTTTTGGGGTGACAACATATTTCTTTTTTTTAATTTTTTTGTGATTAGTGTGAATATTTTTGAATGATTTGATATCTTATTTCATTAATTTGGGAAGTATTTATTATTTTGAATATTTTTGAATGTTTTTTCTCTTGTGGCCACTGGGTGGGGCTGGTGAGCTTTTCTTCTACTCTACGATTTTTCTCTACTGTCCTCTGGGTGTCGCATCTTCTTTTGGTAAGTATTCTCTTTATTTTCTCAGTTTAGTTCCGGTCGTCATAGAGTAAAGACGTCTCCTGGTAAGCTTTCTGGTTTTATTTTTGGGGGGTTTTTTGGTTTTTTTTGGGGGGGGGGTCTGTGTGATGTTTTTGTGTTTCCTTTTTGGATGTTTTTGTGTTTCTTTTTTGTATTTTTTATTTTTGGTTTTTAGTATTTTTGACTGGTTTTGGCTTGTGTTTTTGGATGTTTTTGTGTTTACTTTTTTAGAGGGGGTCTTTCTTTTCCGTGGGCCATGCTCGATGCCTGGCCTGTGGAAAGAAAGGGCACGGGGGGGGGCTTTCTTTTCCGCAGGCCATGCTTGATGTCTGGCCCATGGAAAGGAAAGGGCATGGGGGGGCTTTCTTTTCCGTGGGCCATGCTCGATGCCTGGCCCGTGGAAAGGAAAGGGTGGGGGGGCTTTCTTTTCTGCGGGCCATGCTCGATACCTGGCCCATGGAAAGGAAAGGGCAGGGGGGGCCTTTCTTTTCTGTGGGCCATGCTCGATGCCTGGCCCATGGAAAGGAAATGGCGTGGGAGGCTTTCTTTTCTGCGGGCCATGCTCCATGCCTGGCCCATGGAAAGGAAAGGGCGAGGGGGGGCTTTCTTTTCCGTGGGCCATGCTCGATCCCTGGCCCGTGGAAAGAAAAGCGCGGGGGTGGTCTTTTTTTCCACTGGCCAGGCTCGATCCCTGGCCTGTGGAAAGGAAAGGGCAGTGGTGGCCGGGGGGGGGGGGTTACTTTTATTTTTCGTGCGCTGGCTGCCTCAGCATTCTGCGCGCTCATGGCGTGCAGGACGCTGGGGCTTGTAGTTTGGCGTGCATGATTTTGGTTAGTGCAGCGGGTTTTTTCCTGCGGCTTATTTTTGATTGGCCGCGGTGTGTTTCCAAACGTTTCTTTTGTTTGCGCCGCATAGCCTGATTGGCTCTGGTGCAGTGCAGCGCAAGGAACGTTGGGAATTAAAGTTCCCTTTTTTTGTTTGCATCCGGGGGGCTCCTGCCGCCCTGGTGCAAATTTCAACCCGACAGTTACCTGCAAACCGGGTTCGGGCGAGTGAACGGAGGCCCATTACGGGCTAGTAGGGCCTGGCTAAACATCCTTTGTCACATTCCAATGGTTAACGCACCATTTTATAGGTATAGATACTCAGAAGTGGTTTACTATTCCCTACTTTGGGAGATACACTGAGACTATGCACATTGCTCATAGCCACACAAGCCGGCTCTTGTGAGATACACAGTGGGGAATTGAACTCCAGATATCTAATTCACTGAGCCACAGGAAAATACAGTTCTACTGTCCATCCTGTCCTTTACTTCAGTCACAGCAATATATCTTTGGCAGGTCCTGGTGTAAATATTTTCCTGTGTTTGCCATTATGAAGCATTTCACCTTTCTCTGGTAGGGTACATAGGAAGAGCCTCCTCAAAAATTGTGATATTTCTGAACTCTGGGCAACAGCAACCTTGTAGCGCTGGCTAATCTTTCTCATACTTGGTCAGGTGAATGAATGAATGAATGAATGAATGAATTAATACCCTGCCCTACTGGTACTGGCACCACTCAGGGCGGCTTACAATGAAAAGACAAAATGTAACAAAGTATCACAAAATATCAAATATCACAAATATCAAAGTAATATCATATAATATCAAATACAATATCACATAATATCAAATATCACAATATCAAATATTATACAACAAAGTCCACAAATGATGGAGCCCGGCTCAAACATCCCAGACGGAGCCCAGGGCTCATCATCTATGACGGAGCCCTAGGCTCAATGTCTTTAGCTGAGGAAACATCAATGAATGAATTCACCAAAAGGCAGCTTCATTTTGTCAGTTTAAAGTCTGTTCTAGACATGAAAGAAGAAGACGATGGTGACCTTCCTATATCTAGTTCTTACATCAGATGATGTAAGTATACACTACATGGTCTGTGTAATAAGTGGCAGAACAATTTCCCAAATCAACACTGCTTCATGGGTTTGTGAATTTCATGTCCAACATGATTACTCCTGGCAGACCTTCAGCTACTGAATCCCAATCCAGCTATTCAGTATCTGAGACAGAACTGTCCTCTTGCATAAATATGCTCACAGGACATCCAAGGTCACTTGATACTCTTTCAGAATTGTGGCAGGGCCATGACTGCTAAGAGTCCACAGCAGTACCGTGTAATTAGCACCAGGGGACAGGGCTGATAACACCATAAGGCAAAGTGAGGTTGCTGCTGAGATGTTGGGAAGAAGGAACAGAGTGCTGGAGGAGTTTATCTGTCACATAACTTGCACAGCATCCCTTGTTGTTATATTATACCACCTTCACAGAAACTATCCAGTAGAATTCTCATTCACAACAATTGTCAATTGATGCTGATGGTTAAACTCATTAGCAAATGTTTAATGCCAGGTGTTTGTCTTGAATCCTCCTACTATTTGCAATTCAACAGTACCAGAATTTACAATTAATCCAAATAACAACCAGAAATCATCTGCCATTACCAGTTGTAAAAATGCATATTGATTTGTATACTTCTCTGTTTATGCTAACCAACCACCCTCTACCTGATGTGTATAAACTGATGACAGGAAGTCTCACTCCTATATCTGATGAAATGGACTTGATCCATGAAAGCTAACATTAAAAATCAAAAGTTAGTCTTTAAAGTGCTACAATGTTTTTGTTTTGTTTTGTTTACTCTCTGATATGTTTGAAACACAGACTAACATGTCTACTATTCCAAAAAAATTCAGCATCCCCTAAGTTAGCCTTCTGGCTTCAGGTATGAAGAAAATGTTGGTGGATATGTGGATTTCTCTGTATAGCTGGTTTTTCTGAGTGAGATGAGCATGGTGCCATTTTGTTCTTTGCCCTCGGTAGCTAGATTATTTGGGCTAGCCCTCACTGAGGAACAGGGTTCTCAGAAGGCAGAAGAAACTGTAGGCAATTTGGGATCCAAACTTGAAGAGCACGTCAGTCTGAATTTTTGGAGTGAGGAACCCCTGCCAAGATCACAGAGAGACAGCATCCTGGTTCTTCTTGGGGTGATCAATTCTTGTCTGAGGCATATTCCTTCAGACTACATGCAAGCTCTTACACAACTTTGGTGGCACTCCAGCCTCATCCTGGTCCATGTCTGTGACAGTATTTGTGAGAGTTCCCATTAGCAGGAAATTCATTCCTGCTAATGGGAAAAATTCAAAGAAATATGACCTGAGGTAGGAGTGAAGGTTACACAGTATCACAATTTCAGGGATATGGTAGACAGGATTTTACTTCTGCCCAGAGGTATTCTTCTAGTAATTGTGCAAAGCCAACCAGAAAGAGGAGGGAAAGACTGGTGTAAGACAAACATTATTACCTTGATTCTGACCTAACCAATCAAAATCCATGCAAGAGGTAAAGTAAAGATTTCCCTTGCTTGAAAGCCAGTCATATCTGACTCTAGGGTTCAGTGCTCATCTCTGGTTCAAAGCCGAAGAGCCAGCACTGTCTGCTTCTGCAGGCATTTCCGTGATCATGTGGCAGGCATGGCTAGACACCCGATCGCACGGAACACTGTTTACCTTCCCACTGAAGCGGTCCCTATTTATCTACTTGCAATTTCTTGCTTTCAAACTGCTTGGTTGTCAGGAGCTAGGGCAGAGATGGGAGCTCATTCCATCCTGCAGTACTTGGGAATTGCAAGAACAAAAGAGACGGCCGGGGTGTAATATGATAAAGTAGTAATACCAAACACACCCGGAACAATCACAAGTGAACAAAATTTAATATTAAAGGTTAAAGTTGTGAGATATAAAAATACTGTCACACTGAACTACTACTTGAGGGGTCGAGAAACCATCATGATGTATACCTATACATGTAAAACACTATCTTTCGGGATACAACACCGAATCTATAACATGCAACAAAGGGGACAGTATAAAAAGGAAAGCCCCTCCCCTCTCCTTCAAGACGAAACTGAGTGAGCCGAAAAGGTGTAAGTTTCAAGCAGCAAAGATTTAAGTTCAAGGAAAACAGTACGTTCTTGTAGGCAAAGTCAATGTGTAGTTTCAAAGTCTTTTTCTACGTTACTGAACGGCATGGAACGTGACTCATCAGGTAGAAGACATATCGGCTCAACCCAGAGAAGGAGGATGCAAAGTCTGTTAAATACTGATGTCCCTCCGGTATGGCGACATTTCGGAGACTTCCTCAGAGTCTACAGTAAATAACGAGAAAATGTACATCTATATATATATATATATATATACACACAATTTATAAACAGTCACCTCTACAAGTGTTGAAAACAACCAATTGGCATGTGTATCGCCTAATAAGACTATACATACAAATACTCGCTTAGAGGTAATACTGATATATACATTATAAAAAATTCGATAGAACATGGATAGGGAAACAGGCAAAGACATACCTATCAGAATCATCTTCCTGGCGCGTGAACCTCATGGGTTTATTCTTATTGTGTTCTCGCGTTATAATAGGTAGTCGAAACCTGGCTTAAATAGTCTAGGTGAGAGGTTATGCTACTAAAACATCTACAGCTGATTGTCTACTTCCATGTTGGTTTAGGAGGTGTGAAACGTCATGATAAACAGTACTGATGGTGGAAAGGAGAAAGTGATGAATTGTAAATTGTTAAAGTGAACTCGGAAACCTATAAGAAGGCTGAGAGGTCCCAATCTGTATTTAACCCAGATGGGGATAAGGTATTGAAATGGTGAATGTAAAACGCCTCCCTCTGGAGCAGGAAGCGTTCCACATCAATTTTCTCATGTTTGGTCGGTTTGTATGTTTCCAAAATTACCAATTTTAAGTTTTTATAACTGTGTTTATTTTCTATAAAGTGGCTGACCATGGGTGCGTTTGGGGTGCGATTCTTGATTCGTGATATATGTTCGCCCAAACGCACTTCAAGCAACTTCACTCTGGATTTGAAATCATTCTCCAGTTGCAGCACGAAGGAATCAATATATATGTTAAAGTGTACCTGTCAGTTGGCTTACATCGGGCAGTCCAGGAGACCTATCAGGGTGCGTTTGGGCGAACATATATCACGAATCAAGAATCGCACCCCAAACGCACCCATGGTCAGCCACTTTATAGAAAATAAACACAGTTATAAAAACTTAAAATTGGTAATTTTGGAAGCATACAAACCGACCAAACATGAGAAAATTGATGTGGAACGCTTCCTGCTCCAGAGGGAGGCGTTTTACATTCACCATTTCAATACCTTATCCCCATCTGGGTTAAATACAGATTGGGACCTCTCAGCCTTCTTATAGGTTTCCGAGTTCACTTTAACAATTTACAATTCATCACTTTCTCCTTTCCACCATCAGTACTGTTTATCATGACGTTTCACACCTCCTAAACCAACATGGAAGTAGACAATCAGCTGTAGATGTTTTAGTAGCATAACCTCTCACCTAGACTATTTAAGCCAGGTTTCGACTACCTATTATAACGCGAGAACACAATAAGAATAAACCCATGAGGTTCACGCGCCAGGAAGATGATTCTGATAGGTATGTCTTTGCCTGTTTCCCTATCCATGTTCTATCGAATTTTTTATAATGTATATATCAGTATTACCTCTAAGCGAGTATTTGTATGTATAGTCTTATTAGGCGATACACATGCCAATTGGTTGTTTTCAACACTTGTAGAGGTGACTGTTTATAAATTGTGTGTATATATATATATATATAGATGTACATTTTCTCGTTATTTACTGTAGACTCTGAGGAAGTCTCCGAAATGTCGCCATACCGGAGGGACATCAGTATTTAACAGACTTTGCATCCTCCTTCTCTGGGTTGAGCCGATATGTCTTCTACCTGATGAGTCACGTTCCATGCCGTTCAGTAACGTAGAAAAAGACTTTGAAACTACACATTGACTTTGCCTACAAGAACGTGCTGTTTTCCTTGAACTTAAATCTTTGCTGCTTGAAACTTACACCTTTTCGGCTCACTCAGTTTCGTCTTGAAGGAGAGGGGAGGGGCTTTCCTTTTTATACTGTCCCCTTTGTTGCATGTTATAGATTCGGTGTTGTATCCCGAAAGATAGTGTTTTACATGTATAGGTATACATCATGATGGTTTCTCGACCCCTCAAGTAGTAGTTCAGTGTGACAGTATTTTTATATCTCACAACTTTAACCTTTAATATTAAATTTTGTTCACTTGTGATTGTTCCGGGTGTGTTTGGTACTTGGGAATTGAACTGCTGACCTCCCACCTTCCAGTCAGCATCTTAGCCACTTGAGCCACTGCAGAGTCAGGCACATACTGTAACCATTTAGTAAATTAACGAAGCAAGATAAGAAAGTAGAAGAAAGTTTATAGACTAAGACTTCTGGCCTGCAACAACTTTTCAAAGCTTTCTGTTTACCATATACCTGGCTGAAAGTGCAGTCAGAGTAGCTGAAATAGAGATTGAGAGCATTCAACTATTTTTGGGAGAAAACCCTTCTGTTTATGAATATGTGTTATAATGCTTCCATATCCATGATTGAAAACACTAGGAAATGGTCTATTATTTCTGCAGGAGATAAAATCTTCTTAATTAGATTGCTTGAGTTCAAACATCCGAGCATCTTTGGTAAAAATGTTTTAACTTCATGAATGACTGGTGGATTATGGATGACTCCAAAGGGTCTTTTGGTGTTTCTGTGCCCTATCGGCAAAAAACAGTTTTTTGTTCCACCCCATAGTTCACTGAAATCATAAAAACACCTCTGGCACCCTACTGAGCTTTTTGGTTTTCCATTGCTTTCTTATGCACAGCATGTAAATAACTAGTTACAAACAATGTAGTTACACATATCTAGTTTCTTTTGGGTAATAAATTAAATACTCAATAAGTACACATTTCTAGTTGTGATCACAAGCACTTAAGTTACTTGAGTGTAATATGAAATATCTAATTACTTTCAAAAGATAGGGTTTTTTTAATTTTGGAAACATTTTGACTGGCATTTTTCAAATGTTTATGCCATTATTTTATCAATCCTCCATAGCCAGGGAAATATCCTTTAGTTTTACCCTTAGTGTTGATTATAAATATGCCCAAAGTACAATGTAAAAAATTGGCTATCTCAGGGAATTCCAGAGAATATTTCCCAGTTATTTTCCAGACCTGTTGGATTAAGGATAACATAGCATATTAATAACTTGCAAGCTAATCACTTGTGTGACTGGGACAATGGTAACAATAATGGAAACCTGCCCGGAGAGGAATAGTGAGTTCCTTTCAAATTGCAACTTTCCAAGCTCTGTTCTCTTCAAGAATCCTCAGTTGTGTGAGAGTATTTTGTATGAACATCCTTTGGGGGGGCTTATATCCCTGCCTATGAATCCAAGTCTTCTTAGCATTTTATAATTCAGCATGTTCTTTGGCATGTTTTTAAATGAGAGCTTCCAATAATTTTTGGCCACATTTCTTCACTGTTTCTTTTTATAGTACAAAGTGCACATTTGCCCTGTGTTGACTCTGTTTTAGCTGAGAGACAAGAAGATGTGGCATACTATGAAAAGAATCTTCAGTTTGTAAATTACAGAAGAGAGAAAAGCATCATTGATTAAAGAATTAACAAGTTGGCATCCCAGTCCACAGAATTTACACTTACATTCCTGTATGCTGTACAACCATTGCATCCCTGCAGTGGAAGCATTAGATCACAGTGCTGTAATGACTGTATTGTTTTATGTTTATCAGAAAACAAAAAATAAAATAAAAATAAAAACACTGCAGCACTTTAAAGACTTAGTGCTATATTTTTACTGGAGCTTTCGTGGATGAAGTCCACTTCTTCAGACAAAGGACTAAAACTTCCAGGCATGGTTTATATACACCAGATGTAGGGGCCAAGATGTCACAAGGAAAATGGATCACAAAGCAATGAGGTAAAGAGTAATCAAGCAGAATGACAGGCAAGCATGCATATCAATACAGCTTCCTACAGCTAGCAGTAACAAATTATTATTCAGATTAGTTTTAAATGTCCCCCTTTGTTTGATGTTGTGATAAATGAGTAATCCCTTCTTAGATATGGCTGAATCTAGCTGGAAAGTACAGCAACATAGAAAGGCTCCACCTTCCCCAAACTTCTGCTGTATCTAAAAATATTTGGAGCACCCTAGGAATGCAGATATGCACTGAGGGGGTTCCTTTTCTGTGGGATCTCAAAATCTTGGAACCAGTAAGGTTTAGGAGAAGATAAGAATTATCCCAAGACAAAAGAATTCCAGGTTACTTCAATGATACAGTGATTGTCTTAGCAAGGTGTGAACAATTCAATATCAATTATACCTATATACCATCCTTAGTGATTAGAGCACTCTCTGGGTGGTTGACAGTTAATTAACATTTTACCCAAACATGCTGAGTATTCATTTTATGAACCTAGGAAGAATGCTGAATCAACCTTGTGTGCATCAGGATCAAACTCAGATTGTGAGCAGAGTACTGTGGCTTATCATGAGGGCTCTTAGTTTTTTCTGGCTCAAATATGTTGTCTGAAGGGTCCCAAACTTCCTCTCCTTGTGTAATAAATCCAAGCTTTTTTACACCAACTTTCTAAAAGAACAATAAATATATAATTAAAAACCAATTAAACATAGAATATAAAAATTGATCATGCAAACACAAAAAATAAAAATAAAGGTACACTTCAAAAATTATTGCCACCATCTTGAGGACAGTCTACCTGTGATACTCAACATGATTTTTAAAAGCCTGTTTAAAAAGAAATTTATGTCCAATAGGACAAGACAGAGGAGTCCTACCTAATGTCCTAAGACAGAGGTTCCCAACTTATGGCCCATAGTCCAGACCTGGCCCCCAATGCCATCCCATCCAGCCTGTCACTGCCTCCGCCACACCCAGAAGTGGAAGCGGGCATGTTTATGTCATCCATAAAACACACCCACACATTCACAAACGTGCCTGTGGCTGGCATAAATGCGGAAGTGGGACCATTTACATCGGCCGAAAATGACCCACTGATGCTTCTAGGGGGCGTGATCCAGCCCATGACACTGTCCGAGGACATGACCAGGCCCGCGATGTAAAAAGGTTGGCCACCCGAGTCCTAAGGGGTGGCTTTCCCCAATGTTTGAGCAACAACAGAGAAGACCTACTGTCTTGTTTTCAGCAAATGTGTCAGGGGGACATATTTATAGGTTTTTTAAAAAGAGATTTAAATAAGATTCTAACTTCAGACTAGCATTTTGAATTACGGCCGAAATTCTAATGCTCAGAAGACAACATTTTTCTTAGCAATGAGCCAAGAAGCAATCTGCATAGCTGCATACATTACTACGGGACTTTATACTTCACCATAGCTTCTGTGTGAGTTTTCAACAGCTCCAGGCTATAAAATTAAAGCATTAATGCCACCATTTTTCACAGAAACCAGCACATTATGTTCCATGACTAAATTATTACCCACAAATTCCACCAGTAAAAATAAAATAAAGTGAGAGATGAACTGTTATTCTTTAACAAACTACTGGTTATTCTCCAGGTCATGATGTGAGACACTGAAACATGCTGAAGTGCTAATTGCCCTACTACCTTTAAGGTCAATGGCAATAATTATCCACAGCTGGCTTGTCCCTCTGCTTCTCTGGTCATAATAATGCACACCTTGCAGATATGATTTTCTGCCATCTACAACTTGTTTATTCTTACTTAATCACAAATTCTTCAGTCCCTGCTACTTATTCTTACAGTTGAGTACATGAATTTTGTTGCTGTGTATTTGGGACTGTGGTGGCTTAGTGGTTAAGATGCTTAGTGGTTAAGACTCTGAGAAAAAAAAGTGAATGAATAGAATTCATTTTAAATCTCAAAATAACGGACCCATTTCAGATTCCTTACACAGAGGAGGGTTTTTATTTTGTTTTGTTTTGTTTGCATCGTACCATGATGACTTGGCATATGCTGGAGAATCTCCGTAAGGACTTGTCAACTTCCAGTTGGAAGTAAGTAAATGTCTCCCCCTTTGCTTTTTGCATGCCTGGGAAAGTAAAAAGATTTCAGCTAGTGATTCTAGATCCTCAACCCATCATAACCTGCTGCAAGCTATGAGGTTCTCAGATGCGCTCCACTCCCTTAAGCATGGCCAAGTTGTCATTAACTTGTTTTTGTGTGTGATGTTCTGGCCAAGTGCTGGCTGCATAAATTTTGCAGCCTGCATCACAACACAGAATGGTCATATTTTCCAAGATGAAGTTAATGTTGTCAAGATTCTTATTCAGCCTCTCCTAATTTTATCTGCCCACTACATTCCGCTACCTGCAGCAACCTCTTTTAGTTTGGTCTATATATTTCCCAGCTCTTGGACATGAATGTCTCTTTCCTGCAACAGAAAACGCAAATGCTATTGTGCTTTTTCATAGCTATGAGGGATTTAAAACCCATTGGGATTCAAAACACACTGTGCTATTACATAGTAATGGTGGATTTAACAGAAGAGAGGATTAAAGACACATTGAACCTGTCTTAGGTGCTTCTTGTTCACAACTGCTGATCTTGGATGTATTAAATGCAGAGATTGGCTGGGATGTACATCAAACATGCAAAGAAGCAAGCAAAAATGGAGGAGACTTCTACTTTTTTGCTTTTGCTCGTTCTGCCTTTGTTCTTGTTTGTTCTTCTATCCCCCTTCTCATATCCCTTGCATCGAATAAGCCTGAGAGCATGTGCATGTCGGAATGATGTGTCTCTCTTTTTTGCAATTACATGTTAAAAATTTTGTTTTTTTAAAAAAACCTGAAGCTCTTTTCATTCCACTTATGGAGAAATTTATGGAGTATGGAAACTTCTTATATGGACAATATTAATTTTTCAGACATGTTTATTGTTGTATAAGCCTCCAATTCCTTCATGGACAAAGTCCCACAGGTCCTGACAAGAGCTGGAGCCTGCAATAGTGTTCAACACAACAAAATGAATACTGTAATGTCACACTGCCTCAACTGCATGTGAACCAACTGTACTCCTCCAGGCTATGCCAGATTCAAACTAACTCACAGAGTCTAAGTTGAGGAGAGGTATCTTCACCATGCCCTATTATTGTCAAGAAGGTGAGCCCTTCACCACTGTATGACATCAACAGATTCCAAATGGCGGGTACCTCTACTTTTCTGTGATGGAGGCATTCAAATTGTCTTTGCTTTTCCTGGCTCTGTAGTTGCATCGTAATAGGAGTCTTCAGTTCAGTGTCACCAGGAAGTTGATTATGCTGCCATTTTGCTATAGCATCCATAGAGCAGCTAAAGTTTGAGGTTTGGAGTCTCTTTATGGATTACTCCTGTTGAGGTCACTGTGGAGTCTCTTCTTGAGTCTCTCCTTTCTCCTCCTCTGTCTTTACCATCCTCTGCCATCGTGTGACTTCATCTTCCATTGTCTACGCCCCTTGATTCCTCCTTGCTGAATATAATTCCTTTGTTCCCTTCATCCCTTCCAGGTTGCTCCAACCAATGCATCCTTTCTTGTCCTGCCATCCCTCAAGCCTTTTGATCCTTGATGCATTCTGAAAATTCCTTATCTTCTCAATTCCTCAATCTTCTCAATTCCTCAATCTTCTCCATGGATGATTCTTGGGGGGTGGGGAGTTTCTTTTGTCACAATCTGTTGTGTCATCACCTATCACAAAAAGGGTGGTCCCAGGAAACATACCCAAGGGCTGACCAGATTGAAGGCATGGTGATACTGAGTCTCTGAAAGATCCTTCACAATTGGCCATATTCAATAGACACATCTATACCTATACATCCAAGCGTTAACCATTGGAATGTGACAAAGGCTCCTGCACCCATCCACACTATCCCATACCGAGCCTCCTGCACTTGCCCGAACCCGGTACGGAGGTCACTAAATGTTTGAAAAATGTGCCAGTGGGGCAAGAGCCCCACAAACATGAACAAAGGGAAACAACTTCAATTCCCAACGTTCTCTGTGCCGCGCCGCACCACAGCCAATCAGGCTGAGAGGCGCAAGCAAAAAGAACGTTGGGAAACGCGGCGCAACCAATTGAAATTGAGCCACAGAAAAAACTACTGCATGAAAGCAAACCATAAACGCAAAAATACAAATCCCAGCGTCCTGCACGCCATGAGCGCGCAGAATGCTGAGAAAGCCGGCACACAAAAAATAAACTTACAAAACGCAATGGGAACACAAGTCCCCAGCAGGCAGACTCAGCACCTCACAGCCACGCAAAACAAAAAGCCACAAAATGCCACCGCGAAACACCCGCCGTCTTTTTTCTGGAGCAACGGGGAGATGAGGGACTCCCTCTCCTCCACGCTACCCCGCCGAAGACACGGTGAGACCACCACCAGTCTCAAGTAAAGTTGAGCTGGGGTGGAAACAAAAACCCCAAAACAGGCAGCAGTTCTTCAGGGGAAGCACCCTCCCTGGCAGATGACTGGCTGATGCCTTTGTACTTCCGAATACAAAAGCAGCAGCCAGCAATCCACAAGGAAGAGCCCCACCCCTTACGGATTGCTGCCTGCTGATCTCTGGTTAGGTAAGCCAGGAGAAAAAGGAGACAGAGAGGAGAGAACCATCGTTAGGCAGAGAAAGCTCTTATCTGCCTCCTTCTCCCCCCCCCCGACCTACCTAACGAACATTCCCGGGAGAAGAACGGTCTGACTGCCTCCTCCTTCTTTCCCCCATTGCTGCATCTAAACCAAAATTCAAAGCAGCAATGGGGAAAAGAGAAACCCACAGGCAGCCCGTTATTCAACCACCAAAAACAAACACCAAAATTATTTAAAAATAATAAGACAAAAATAAATCAATAATTAAAAACCATTAATAAACAAAAAATAAACCACAAAATACACAAACAAAAACATCCACAATAACAAAAAACCACATACAAAACACCTAACTACAATACAAAAAAAACACAAATTACACAAACAAACAACAACTAATTACCCAAATAAACAACAACAAAATAAGAAAAATTAAACAAAATCAGAAATAACCAAACCAATTAAACAAACCTAAAACTCAACCAAAACAAAAAAGAACAAACAGAAACACCTCCTAGCTCACCACCACAAAAACAAAACAAAGAAAAACCCCAGAAGAAAGAAAACCAGACAACTCACCAGCATGTCCTCCCTCCATGACGACCGGAACAGAAATGAAGAAGCAAAGAGACTACTTACCAGAAGAAGCCCCACCCAGAGGCCAGGAGAGAAAAAACAGTGAAACTAAAACAAAACCACTAGCAGCCCCACCTGCAGGGCAGAATAGAAAAACAACTGAAAAAGACACAACAGCCCCACCTAGAGGCCACAAGAGTAAAAACAAGTCAAAAACATAATAAATCACAATTTTACACAAATCACAAATATATGTCAAATAAATAAAATAAAAAGATTTATAACATCCTGTGTTGAGTTTTAACTCAAATAAAAACCCAAAACATCTAAACACAGTTTAAAAACATTGAATGTAAAAAACATGTACTTTCACATTTTTAAAAATATTACCTACAGTACAACTATTAACCAAATACCACCACCACCCCAAACTAAAACATTATTTGGTTAAATAAAACAATGTGAAACAATTATATCATCCTTTGTTCTTTTTTTAATCCACAAAAAAAAAAGCTGATCACAGTTTATAACAGCCCGGCATCGCCGGGCAACCTATGCTAGTATCTTATAAGCATGGAGTTTACTTAGATTGCACTTGTTCTAATTCAGCACCATATTCTTACCAGAGGCAAGAAGGGCAAGGTGGAGGAGCCCAACACATGGCATTTATACACATGCAAACATTCTCTAATTCATCATCTAGATCAGGGGGCTGGGTCACACTCCCTCAGACAGCTTTAAGGGCTGGATGGCCATTTTGCCCTTCCTCCACCATATTGCACTTCCTGGTGTGGTGAAGGCGGTGGGGGTCCACATGACAAGCTGCCATGGGCCGCAGGTTGAGAATCCCTGATCTAGATTCTAGTTCCTCTTTTCTTTTTAATGGCTCTAGCTCATTAAATCTTTGTCACAAAATGCTTACTGTGCTGCTGTTATTTTGTTATAAGAGTTTGTTATTCTCTTTTTAGTTTCATCAGGGGTCAGCTCTTAATTCCCTCCTTTTGGTATCTCCTAAAATTCATGTTGCCTTCCTCTCCTTGCTTTCCATTATGGAATCATTAATAACTAGACCTGAAGTCTTTTCTTGTGATATGGAAGGTAAAACCAATATGAAGACTACATAATTAATTGTTTTATTTACTGATGCGAAACTGTTACTTTTGAAACAGACAGGGTCTGTGTGATATTCATTTTAACTGAAGTTTTCAAAGTGGTAGCCATGTTAGTCTGTGCAAACACATCAGACAAGAAGCAGAACAAAACAAAAGCATAAAGACGAAAATTCTGTGGACTCATATTAATGGATACTTTTGGGGAAACCCTTTAACAGAATCATTAAAATTCATATCAGGCAATAATAAAAATAACAAATAAAGACAAAAACATTGTGGTCCTTTAAACAATGGCTGCTATATTTTAATGTAAACTTTTCTAGATCAAATCCACTTCTTCAGATACAGTAAAAAAAACCCGACATATGACTGCCCTGGGTTACATTTGTTGTGGGTTATGACCACACATTTAATTAAAAAATTCCCCAGGTTACAACCAATTTTCAGTTTATGACCAAATTTTAAACTCTGATATGGTAGTGATCTCCCTACCATTTCCATGCCATTTGGGGACCTTATCCAATGACAATGATGGCACCTCCACAGCAGTAAGCACAGCATTGTGACTTCGGGTTGGAGGGGGGGGGGGGCAGCCATTTTGAATTCTGAAATAGTTCTCCTGGCCATTTTGAATTCCAAAATGGCCACCACAACTATTTCAGAATTCAAAATGGCCACCTCCTCCACCCGAAATCACAATGCAGTGCTTACTGCTGCAGAGGTGCTATCGTCATCGGATAAGGTCCCCAAATGGCATGGGAAAGGTAGGGAGATTGCTCCATTGCTTTTGTGGGGAATGATCACATCTGGCATTTTTTATTTTTGTGTGTTTTTTGGTATTTTTTAATTATTATTTTTGTCCAGTCAGCTGTCTGATGGAGCGTGACTTGGCCCCTGGCTTTAAAAGGTTGAGAACTCCTGATCTAATGTAATCTTTGTTCTTCAATGGTGGTATTTCAAAGTATAGAATGTGACTGAATAGCCAGAGTTTAGTCACATTCTGAGAGTAAGAGGAGTTGAGGTGTAACATATTATTCCATCCCGAAATCCTGAGTGTCCAAAGAGTGGCAGAAATCAGTAGAAGTTTATACATGCTTATTCTGCCAATGTTTCTTCCTCTTCTTTGTGCTCCTCACAACATGACTGAGGACAAAGCTATTCCAAGACATGTCGTATGCTGTTTTGATTGTTGTTGAATTCTATTTGAAGCTAACCTTGTGGCACAGAGGTTGGTAACACTAAACTAAAAGTATCGTGAAAGAAAGTTGGTGATTTCAATTTCAGTTTTAATTTATACCCCACCTTTCTCGGCCAAGGCTGACTCAAGGCGGCAACAACATATCAATAGAGTGTATAAGATACAATATAAAAATACAATAAGGCACAGAATAGAAATACAATATTACAAAACACAGTACAAAATGCCATAGTCACAAGTCAATACAAAATAAATATGAATAATGCAACCATACAAAGCAGAATTAAGGCCCAACAAACTCAGTGTCGGTAGCGGCCTCAGAACAACAAAGTCCCCATGGACCCAAAAAGCCAGCACAAGTGTTCCCACTCCCCCCGCAAAATGGGGGAAGGAGCTCCATGCCTCGGCAACAGTCTCAGCAGAGGCAAAGTCCCCTCATGGACGCAAAAAAGCTGGCACAAGTACTTCACTCCCCCTGCTGACTCAGGGGATGAAGCTCTGCGCTTCTCCAGAAGTGGGAGAGGTGGACACAGTAGTCCAAATTGGCCCCGGGAGCAGCATCAGCTGGAGGGACGCAGTGGTGGTTGTCTTCTTGCCAACCCCAGCCCCGGCGGCTTTTCTTCCCTCCTGAGCCAAGGGAGGGGTTGGCCCCGGGAGCAGCATCAGGTGGAGGGACAGCAGTGATGGCTTTCCTTGAAATCTGCAGGGTGGTAATCTGTCATCTCTCTTAGCTACTCATTCTGTTCAGAGACTGATCTCATAAGTAGGACTTTTCTCCCAAATATTTAATCTAAATCTATTTTGCTGTAATTTCAACTATTACTCAAGATTTTTTCTGTATAGATTTGGACAATCCTTCTGATCTTCATTCAAGTATCTATTTTAAATATACTTCTTTTACCCTTTAATCTTCTTTTCACTGAACTAAATATACCAACTTCTTTCAACCCTTTTAAAAATAGATCCTTTAGCATTTTAGTATACTTTCCAATCCTTTCCAACCCCTTAATATCTTTTTCAAATGGTCTAAATGCTTTTTGGAATATGCTTAGTAAAATAACAATTAAATAGATGCTAGAAGAAAGATTAGAAGGATATAGATATAGATATTTTTTTGAAATGGTAGCCATGTTAGTCTGTGTTGCAAGCATATCAGAGAGTAAAAACAAAAAGACAAAGTGTTGTGGCACTTTAAAGACTAACTGCTGTATTTTAATGTTAGCTTTTATGGATCATGACCACTTCATCAGACATAAGAGTGAGACTTTAAATAGAGAGAGAGAGAGAGAATTAGGTAAAAGGAAAGTCACATCCAACTCTAGGGTGCGATGCTCATCTCTGTTTAGAGCCAAAGAGCCAGTGCTATCTGTGTCTGCAGATGTTTCCATAGCAATGTTGCAGGCATGATTAGACACCAGAGTGCTAAAATGCTGTTTCCCTTCCTGCCAAAATGATACCTATTAATCTACTTGCAATTTCTTGCTATAGAACTGCTAGGCTGGGACAGGGACAGAAGTTCACTATGTCGTGCAGCACTCTGATCTCAAACTGCTAACCTGCCAACCTGCCAACTTTCCAGTCATCAAGTTCAGTGTCTTAACCACTGTCCCTTAGATAACATTAACCTAGCCTAAATCTGAACAGCTGGTCCCACACCCATTTTAAATACAGCCATTCTGCCTCACACCAATTTCTGAAAAAGAGAGTTTGCAATGTTTTGGCTGAGAGCCAGTCATGAACAGTGTAAATATTTCCTTGTCTTCCCCTCCTATATAAAGAAAAAGATGACAGGAAATTTCTGGGTTTTAATGATAGAGTTATCATAGAGCTGACAAGAACAATCTTTTGGGCACAATGTTTCTTTTGTCCAAAGAAATGCCCATTATAGAATTCATATGATTGTACATAACTGTGTAAGTAATGCAGATTGCCCAAAGGTAGGACAGCAGCAGTGTTGTTTAAGAATTTGAAGCTCTGGATGCACCTTTCATCACAGTTATGCAGACACATTTTGCCTAGATCAGAGGTTTTAGTGAGTGGGAAGATTTCTTTGTTTTGTTCTCAGCTGGAGGCAGCTAATATTTCTCACCCTAGATCAAGCAAAAGGAACTCTAGAATGAACTCACCAAAGGATGCCTTCATTTTGGCAGATTCATGTCTGTCCTGGACACAGAAGAAGAGAAATCTGTAGGCATGGAGACTCATGGCTTTATTTCTTATCTAGCTGCCTTGTTATATCCAGAGAGCCTGATATATCATGAAGATTATCAATTATTCTTACCATGCATAATTTTTCTTTCATGTCCCAATCAAACCCTGGACTGCCAAAATGAAGCCACCCTCTTGGCTTTGTCATTGGCCAAACTTAAGTCCTCATTGGTGCATTTTTTTGGCAGTAATCAGCAGACCAGCAAATGATCCGAAATCTGTATCTCTCCACATTCACCTAGCATGTTGTTGTCCACCAGTTAACATTATAATATAATGCTGATGAAGAAACATATTTTCAATGGCAGATTAAATGTCTGTAGTGGCAGATGCATCCGTGATGTTCATCAAGGGGTACTTCATGTACAATAACTGGGGAGGGGGACCCTACAGGAATTGTAAACTGTCTGTGGTACTTCTAAATGCATGAGGAAATCAATAAGAGAAACAATTTATTGGTGTGGATGTCAGAGAAGTTTAATAACCTTTCTGCCTGGGGACTGCAGCGGCTCAAATGGTTAAGATGCTGAGCTCGACAACTGGGAGGTTGGAGTTCGATTCTCGAGTACTGCAAGATGAAGTGAGCTCCTGTCTCTGTCCCAAGTACTGAATGAGAGAATGAGCTCCCATTTTGGTCCCAGATCCCGCCAACCTAGCAGTTCAAAAGCAAGAAATTAGAAGTAGATAAATATGGACCACTTCAGGGGGAAGGTAAACAGCGTTCTGTGCACTCTGGTGTTGATCAAATGCAAGCGCGGTGCCAAAATGGCCGCCACACTCTTTGTGCCCCCCCCCCAGACTCATACATCCGGGTTAGTCAGGGGGCGTGGCCACCCCTCTATAAAAGGGTTGGCCACGAGGCAGCCTCGCTGCCATTTTAAAGAGAAGCGACGGAGCGGAGAAGTTCGCTCTGACGCTGCTCCCTTTGGCTATCTTGCCTTTTTCAATTCTGATTGGAGGATATCTCTCCTCCAATCAGTGCTGCAGCGTTTGGGTGGCCATGGCACCCAAGTGAAAGTCTCAGGCAGCCCTGAGGCTGCGTACTAGGGGGAGGGCTCGGCCTACCCCCTCGACCTCTTCCTTGGGACCGCCACTAGGCCGGAGGGCTCGGGCAGCCACCCCATGGGGGGGGGGTGGCAGGGTTACAATTTCCACTGCCACCAATGAGGGTGACCAGGCCTCTGTTTACCCGCCCAGCCGCAGGACTCAGGCAGGGGCTGCACGGGCCTGCTCCCCTGGGGTTTCTACCCCTATACAACCTTTGCCCAGCATGGGGCATAGCGGCCCATTTGGGCGCAGCGCGGGATCACGCCCCGCCGTTCCTCCGCCCCCCCATGGGCCGGATTATTGGGCATGGCCCTATTCTGGCCAGGGATTGCCACACGGCTTTCCCTTTCTGCCAGCTCATCAATTGCCTGGTGGGCCGTCCAGCCCCCCCCCCCCCCCCGGCCCACCTTATTCTGGTGGGTCTGACACTGTGGATGCTCTCCTTGTCTGCATATCGGCACTTGAGGCATCCATGGGAATTGCTCCACCACCTTCAGAAGGTGGGCTTGGCAGCTCATCGGCTGCAGCCCACATGCCTGCTATTGCAGCCCAGCGGGCCGTCAACAGGGTTGAGCTGCTGGAGGCCATTAGGCCAGCGCAAGCTGGTGCTTCGCAGCTCCCCATCAGGCCATTCCAGCAGGGCATCCCACCGGGGACTGGTCCAGCTTGGCAGGGACGCATGGAGACACAGAGCTCGATGGCCATCGTGAGCTCCGACGCCCACTGCAGGCCGGAACCCCCGTGGGGGCGGCCCATGGGGTTGCACCGAGTGAGTATCCTGGTCAAGTTAGTACACCGGTGACACTAGCTCATAATACTGGGGGGGGGGTGTCCAGTGGTCATGGCCACAACAGGCTACTGCGGGAGGGCAGTTCAATCCACACTACCCTGTTACCTCCTGGGCTCCCAATTACCCTCAGGTCCTTACAGGGGTGACCGCCCCTATCCCTCCGCCTAACTTCTCGGGGGCCAGACAGGGCCCATTATGTGTTCCCCCACTTCAATCCGTGCCAACGGCGGCCCTGCTGATGGCTGGTTACTCCCTACCCCTGGGCGACCATTTATCCCAGGCTACTAGGGAGAAGATATAGCGTGGGGAATATATTGACATTTTCACCCTCCTGAACCATGAACCCACAAAGGAGGAGAGGGAGGGGCAGGACGACAGGGACAAGGAGTTGTCCCATCGTCGTAAGCCGCCTCACACTTGGGCTAATTGGGCCTATGTGATATACATGGCAGTATACCTAAGGGCCCGTCCTGATTTGGCCATCCCAATGGTCCAGTACCTGGACAATATTTACCGGGCCGTGGTTGATTTCCCTGGACCATCATGGTTGGCCTATGATGAAGAATTTAGGATGAGGGTGGCACTTCACCCTGAGATGAGGTGGGACGAGCCCTGCCAGCAGTTGTGGCTACTGTATATGACCCCTACGCAGCCAGCGCCTGGTGACCAGTACCACTGTGGCCATGCCATACAGCGGGCTGCTACTACACAGACTCCCCGCCAGCCGGTGGGGCAGGGGGTTTCAGCCCGCCTGCTGTGTTGTAGTTTCTCCGCCAACCGAGTGTGCACCAGGCACCAGTGTAGATTTAGGCACAAGTGCCCTTCTTGTTCCGGCCCTCATGCCGCCTCCGCATGCCCGCGGGCCGGTGGGTCATGAGGCAGAGGAAGGGGTTTTCAGGGGGCAGCCAGAGCTCCCTCTGACGGTGCTGCCCATCCAAAAGGTCCCCTCCCCAATTAATTTCCAGGTGCTTGAATGCTGGCTGCGCACTTATCCTAGACAGGATGATGCGCTCTACCTGCTTGAGGGTTTTCAGTTTGGCTTCCGCATCCCATTTAAGGGTGTTCTCAGGACGCCCCGAACCTACTGTCTCTCAGGGATAATGAGGACATTGCTGCGGAGAAGATAGCTAAAGAGGTTAGGGAACAAAGGGTGGTGGGGCCATTTAACGACCCCCATCTCCTAATTTGAAGGTATCCCCTCTGGGTTTAGTTCCTAAGAAGTCCCCCGGTGAATTCCATCTAATTCACCACCTTTCTTACCCTGCGGGTTCCTCGGTCAATGATGCTATACCAGATGACCTTTGCTCTGTCAGGTATACGTCCTTTGACCAGGCCTTACAGATGGTACGCTCGTGTGGGCGCTATTGGCCAAGTATTGTATCAAATCGGCATTCCGATTGTTGCCAGTGCACCCGGATGACTTTGAGCTATTAGGTTTTTGTTTTGGGGGCAAGTTTTATGTGGACAAGGCCATGCCTTTTGGCTGTTCCATTTTGTGCTCAGCCTTTGAACAATTTAGCACCTTCCTCCACTGGGCTTTTGTTTGTAGGTCGGGGTCCCGGTCTGTAGCCCACTACCTCAACGATTTTTTGTTCCGGGGTGGTCATGACACGAGCACGTGTGCACGCCTGCTCACCACATTTCAGACGCTCATGGGGGAACTGGGTGTCCCCCTAGCACCTGAAAAGACAGAGGGCCCAGCCACCACCCTTACCTTTATGGGTATTGAAATCGACACCATCGCTCAGACATCCAGGTTACCTATGGAGAAGGTGACTCGGATCTCTGATGCGATTTTGGCAATGCTTGCCAAGCGTAAGGTGTCTCTCCGGGAGTTGCAGGTGCTTCACGGCCACCTCAACTTCGCCTGCAGGGTAGTGACACCAGGCAGAGCCTTCGCCAGACGCCTGTGTGACGCTATGGTGGGCCTTTCTAAATGACACCACAGGGTACGGCTGACTAGGGGTTTACGAGCAGACCTTTTGGTTTGGCTCACATTCCTAATGGACTTTATTGGCATCTCCTTTTTGGAGATCTGAGCTTATGGTCAGCCCCAGTTTCAAGTACAGTCGGATGCCTCCGGCTCCCTGGGGTATGGGATTTATTTTGAAGGACAGTGGGCCTATGGTCAATGGCCTCAGGAATGGCAGGGCACGGATTGCTTATGCGATCTTACGTTCCTGGAGTTTTATCCAATTTTGGGTGCCATTATGCTCTGGGGGGACAGGTGGGCTAATTCTGTGGTTCACTTTTGGTGTGACAATGCTGCTGTGGTGCATATTGTCAACGCCCCAAACGTCTAAGTCCCCCAGAGTTATGGCCTTAGTTCGACAATTTGTTCTTAGGTCCTTGCACCTTAATGTGCTCTTCAGAGCCAGACATGTGCCAGGCATTAATAATGATATTGCCGACGCTTTATCCCATCTGCAGATCTCCTGGTTCCGTGCCTTGGCTCCAGACGCAGAGGAACTTCCCTCTTCACTCCCGGCCGAGATATGGACATTTGGCAAGGAGAGGTGAACCGGGCGATCGGCATGTCTTTGGCACCTCTCACGAGTAAGGCGTATCAGCATACACTCCTTGTAGCAAAGGCAATTGCCTGAAATGTGGCCAATACCGGTCGACCAGGTTTTACAGTATATGGTGCACCTTCATGATCAGGGGTTGGCCCCACGCACCATCGCCACCAGGCTTTCGGCCTTGGCATTCATGGCCAAGGCACGGGGCTTTACTGACTGAGTGAGTGACTTATGCATACGCCATGTATTGGAAGGGTGGACACGTGAACATGGCCGCCGCCCGGACACACGTCACCCTGTTTCACCAGGTATTCTGTCCCACCTTGCACAAGGTTGGCATAGACTGTGTTACAATAGGTATGAGGAGTCTTTTTTTCATGCAGCTACCACCGTAGCTTTCTTTGGAGCTCTGAGAATCAGCGAGCTGGTTACAATGTCAAAGGGGGATGTGTCTCGTAGGGCACTGGAACTCGAAGATGTGTCTATGAACCAGGAGTGGACTCAGTTGAGGATTCGCTCCACAAAGGCCGATCAGCATGGAGTAGGCAGTGGTGTTAGACTGCTACGATGTACATTTGCTGACATCTGTCCGGTTGGTGCCCTAAATGAATTCTTGGCAGTGCATGGTATGCGTCCTGGCCCATTTTTCTGCCACCAGGATATGTCTTCCCTTACCAAATTTCAGTTCTGTAGGGTGACCGGGACGGCACTTCACAGTGTGGGCCTCCCCGGGGCTCGTTATGGCACCCATTCATTTAGGATAGGCGCCGCATCAACTGCAGCTGCGTTTGGGTACTCTGAGGCTGATATATGTCAGATGGGCAGGTGGGGATCCGCGTGTTTTTCATTATATGTACGTCCCTTCACTGTATGAGTACCTAGTTATGTCCTTAATTCCTTCTCCTTCTTTTACAGAACCTGTTTGTCTACGCACACCGGTGGCAGTGTGGCTGGTGGGCCACAGTTATGTGCACTGGGCGGCACAGTATGCTGCATCGTCAGAGTGAGGACCCCATCTCGGGCTGCATGCATCCGCATGTATGCGGTGGTATGGTGTGCGCAGCATGAGATGGCGGGAACTGTTGCCATTCCTGATGTCCATCAGGGATGCTGGACCACCTGATGTTCTGATTCTGCACATCGGCGGCAATGATCTTGCACAGATCACTGGCCTTTCCTTAAAAATGTTGGTGTGCAGTGACCTGGCGTTTCTACATCATTTATGGCCATATACATGGTTGCTGTGGTCTGACATCGAGCCAAGACACTGTTATAGAGGAGGCATGGATCTCCGTGGTTTGGACCGTTCCCGGCGGTCAGTGAACAGGGCTGTTGCCCGGTTTCTTGTTGAGATTGGCTTGGGGACAGCCATTCGACACCCGGGGATAGGGTTGCAGGATTTTAGCCTGTATACAGGAGATGGGGTCCACCTGTCAGCCAGAGGTATGCACCTCTTTCTGGAGGACGTACAAGCGGGCCTGGTGACCGAGCTGTCGGTCCGGGGGGGGGGGGTGTGAGTCATCATGGACGCCTCCCCGTGTGGCGGGTAGCACTGGTAAGGTAAAGATTTATGACCCATAGGTATCTGGCAGGTTCGCAATTGACTGGCCAACACATAGATAGTAAAGGTAAAGGTTTCCCTTGCTCGAAGGCCCTGTTGTATCCGACTCTAGGGTGCAGTGCTCATCTCTGTTTCTAAGCCGAAGAGCCAGCGCTGTCTGCTTCTGCAGACGTTTCCGTGGTCATGTGGCAGGCATGACTAGACACTGCACGGAACGCTGTTACCATTCCACCGAAGTGGTTCCTATTTATCTACTTGCAATTTCTTGCTTTCGAACTGCTAGGTTGGCAGGAGCTGGGATGAAGACGGGAGCTCATTTCCGTCCTGCAGTACTCGGGAATTGAACTGCTGACCTTCCACTTCCCAGTCAGCGTCTTAGCGACTTGAGCCACTGCATAGATAGATAGGTACAGGGGAAACAGGATTGGCCGGTCAAGGGCGAACCATGAACGGGTTGATGCTAGGAGCTTCACAGCCTGCATCGCCTTGATATTTGGATGGATACACGTCAAAGGGTGGGGTCAGTAGATAGTATATTGACTTCGGTCAAATTGATACATGTAGCCAATAGCCATTGGCATTTTGGGTTGAACCTTACCAGTGCTACTGCGGCCTGCTTGCCTTAAAGAATTACAATTGGATGATACACGAATTGAAAGTGATAATTCGGACTAGGGCATTATTCAATAAAAGTGGCCCAATGCCTTTAATCCAATACCGGTGTCTGAGTCTTTATTTGGGTGGGTGCGCCTGCAATGAGGTATGTGGTTCTTGAAGTTATTACTTCAAAACTTATGAAAGGATTGATGTGAATAAGCAACTGCTTCAGAGAGAGGATTTTTACATTTTTAAATATCAAACTCTAGAACCCCATGGACTCAACAGCAAACTCGACTTATCTTGTTACCTATAGTTAAAGATACAAAGGGGTTAATTCTGCTTCAATTTTCTACATGTTTTGCACATGATGACTCTTTCCTCTTTAAAAAGAAATTCCTAGTGATTCTAAAATTGATGTCAGAGCACAGAAAGAATTTACTGAGTGAGGCTTATGACGCAAATAAGGTAATGTGATTCTGTTGTTGTTTAATGATTTTTTGTACCATGAAATAATATGTGATATATATAATTCGATGATGGTTGTTACTATGATATTTTGGTTATGTCTTGCTTGTAGATATCCTGAAAAAGTTTTTTCTATGCAAAAGCTGTGAATATCCGGAAACAGCTTTGATACATTTTCAGATTGGACTGTGAAATCTTGTATGAATGAACATTGAATGAAGCATTTGAATGAAAAACCTTTGGTCCTACCTTCACAATTTATTAAATAACTGACTCATACGGATTTTTTGTTGATTTTTGTTTATTAGATAAGCAATATATTGCCTCAGACAGCTTTCCTTTTCTTGTTCTTGTTCGTTCCAGTGTTGAGGCATGCCTGCCACATGTCCATGGAAACGTCTGCAGATGCAGACAGCGCTGTCTCTTTGGATATAAACAGAGACGAGCACCTAGAGTTGGACTGGCTTTTGAGCAAGGGCGACCTTTTCCTTTACCTACTACCATTTTAAACAAGAAAGTTCAGTGAAAGGTATAACTTCAGGGTCTTGAAATGACTTCTTTTTGAAAGACAACATTATTTTTGCTTATAATCATACCTGATTAAAGTAGTGGCCTCCAGCATTGAAATTCAGAAGCTTATTGCTAGCTAGTTCTTTAAAGAGAAGATCAGTGACTACTGACAAGCTTCTTTCTCCACCATTGCTTGATCTTGCTAGCAATAACCAGCTGAAAGGAAGTCTCCTGTACGTCCTCAGTTGGGCTGTGTCAAAAATTGTTCTCCCTCTTGCAACCTTACTGCTCTTTCCACATAATGTAAAGATGAAATGTTTTCCTTGACAGATTCAAATAGCTGTGTGCAAGAACAGACATGGTTGATGATATTGCTAGCTATTCTTTGTTTGTGGAGGCAGGGAGTAAAATTATTATGGATTCTGTGGACAGTACAATATCAATAAAAAGATGTTCACATGGGCTTAAACTCATGGCAGGCGCACCCCCCAAAGAAAGACTCAGACACCGGTATTGGATTAAAGGCATTGGGCCACTTTTATTGAATAATGCCCTAGTCCGAATTATCACTTTCAGTGTATCATCCAATTGTAATTCTTTAAGGCAAGCAGGCCGCAGTAACACTGGTAAGGTTCCTCCCAAAATGCCAATGGAAATTGGCTACATGTATCTATTTGTATCAATTTGTTTGTTGACACAAACAAATTGTTGACCGGAGTCAATATACTATCTACTGACCCCACCCTATGACGTGTATCCGTTCAATATCAGGGTGATGCAGGCTGTGCAGCTCCTGCCATCAACCCTTGCATGGTTCGACCTTGACCGGCCAATCTTATTCCCCTGTACCTATCTACGTGTTGGCCAGTCAATTGCGAACCTGCCGGATACCTATGTGTCATAAATCTGTTACCTTACCAGTGCTACCCGCCACACGGGGAGGCGTCTGTGATGACTCACCGCCCCCCCCCCCCCCCCCCAGACTGTAAGCTCGGTCAGCAGGCCTGCTTGCACGTCCTCCAGAAAGAGGTCCAAACCTCTGGCCGACAGATGGACCCCATCTCTTGCATATAGACCATAATCCTGCAAGCCTATCCTAGGATGTTGAATGGCTGTTCCAAAGCCATTGTCAAAAAGGAACCAGGCAACAGCCCTGTTCAGTGACCGTCGAGCACAATCCAAACCACGGAGGCCAATGCCTCCCTGGTGTCTCAGCACGATGTCAGACCATAGCAGCCACGTGTACGGCCATAAGTGATGTAAAAAGGCCAGGTCACTGCACACCGACATCTTTAAAGAAAGGCCAGTGATCTGTCCGAGATCATTGCCGCCGAGATGCAGAATCAAGACATCAGGCGGTCCAGCATCCCTGATGGACATCAGGAATGGCAACAGTTCCCGCCATCTCATGCCGCGCTTACCGTACCAACGCATACGTGTGGCTGCACGTAGCCCGAGATGGGGTCCCCAGTCTGTCACCACAGCATACTGCGCTGCCCAGTGCACAAAACTGTGGCCCACCAGCCATACTGCCACCGATATGCGGAAACACACAGGGTCTGTAAAAGAAGGAAAGAAGGGGAATTAATGACATAACTAGTACTCATGCAGTAAGGGGGCGTACATATAAAGAAAAACACGCAGACCCCCATCTGCCCATGCGACGTATATCAGCATCAGAGTACCCAAACGCAGCCGCAGTTGAAGCGGCACCTATCCTAAATGAGTGGGTGCCGTAGCGAGCCCCAGGGAGGCCGACACTGTGAAGTGCCATACCGGTCACCTTCCAAAACTGGAATTTGGTCAGGGGAGACCCATCCTGGTGGCAGAAAAATGGGCCAGGGTGCGTGCCACGCACTGCCAAAAACTCATGTAGGGCACCAACCGGACAGATGTCAGCAATTATACAACGTAGCAGTCTGACACCTCTGCCTACTCTATGCTGATCGGCCTTTGAGGAACGAATCCTCAACTGAGCCCACTCCTGGGTAAGAAAGACATCGTCGAGTTCCAGTGCCCTATGAGACATGTCCCCCTTTGACAATGGGACAAGCTCACTGATACGGAGTGCTCCAAAAAAGGCTACGGTGGTAGCCGCATGAAAGAGACCCTCCTCATACCTATCGTAACACAAGTTATGCCAACCTTGTGCAGAACCTCTGGTGAAACAGGGTGATGTGTGTCCGGGTGGTGGCCTTGTTCACGTGTCCACCCTTCCAATACATGTCGTATGCGAAAGTCATTCATGCAGTCAACGAAACCCCTCGCCTTAGCCATAAATGCCAAAGCTGAAGGCCTAGTGGCAATGGTGCGAGGGGCTAACTCTAGATCATGGAGGTAAACCATGAACTGCAGAATCTGGTTGACCGGGATCGGCCACACCTCGAGCAACTGCCTTTGCCCGCAAAAATTCCTAAACTGTAGGAGTGCATGTAGGTACGCCTAACGCGTGCGAGGGGCCAAAGACATGCCAAACGCCCGGTTCACCTCTCCTCGCCAAATGTCCAGATCTCGGCCGGGAGTGGAGAGGGCAGTTCCTCTGCTTCTGGTGCCAAGGCATGGAACCGGGGGATCTGCAGGCGGGATAAAGCGTCAGCAATATCATTATCAATGCCTGGTACATGTCTGGCCCTGAAAAGCACATTAAGGCGTAAAGACCTCAAAACAAACTGGCGAACTAATGCCATAAATCTGGGGGTTTTAGATGTCTGGGCTTTGACAATGTGCACCACTGCAACATTGTCACACCAAAAGTGAACTACTGAATTAGCCCACCTATCCCCCCAGAGCATCAGGGCACCCAAAATGGGAAAAAAACTCAAGAAAAGTAAGATCGCGTAAACGATCTGTGCCTTGCCATGTCTGAGGCCATCGGCCGTAGGACCACCTCCCTTCAAAGTAAATCCCATAACCCAGGGAGTCGGAGGCATCTGACTGTGCTTGGAAATGCGGGCTGAGCATAAGCTCCGATCTCCAGAAGGACATGCCATTAAAATCCTGAAGGAATGTGAGCCAGACCGTAAGATCCGCCCGTAAACCTTTTGTCAGCCGAACCCTGTGGTGGCGTTTTAAGAGGCCAGCCATGGCATCGCACAGACGCCTGGCAAATGCCCTGCCAGGTGTTACTACCCTACAGGCAAAGTTGAGGTGGCCGTGAAGCACCTGTAACTCTCAGAGAGACACCTTATGCCTGGCAAGCATTGCCAGAATGGCATCAGAGATCTGTGTCACCTTTTCCATGGGCAACCTGGATGTCTGGGCAACAGTGTCAATCTCAATACCTAAAAAGGTGAGAGTGGTGGCCGGTCCCTCAGTCTTTCCAGGTGCCAGGGGCACACCTAGTTCCCGCATAAGCACCTGAAAAGTGGCGAGTAGCCGAGCGCACATGTCCATGCCCTGTTCCCCTCTGAACAAAAAGTCATCAAGGTAGTGGGCTACAGACCGGGACCCTGATCTACGAACAAAAGCCCAGTGAAGGAAGGTGCTAAACCATTCGAAAGCAGAACATGAGATAGAACAGCCAAAAGGCATGGCCTTATCTACATAAAAACTGCCCCGAAAGCGGAAACCTAACAGCTCAAAGTCGTCAGGGTGCACTGGCAACAATCGGAATGCCGACTTGATATCACACTTTGCCAGTAGCGCCCCTGGGCCACATGAGCGTACCATCTGCAAGGCCTGGTCAAAGGAAGTATACCTGACCGAGCAAAGTTCATCAGGTATTGCGTCATTGACCGAAGAACCCGCAGGGTAAGAAAGGTGGTGGATTAACCGAAATTCACCCGGGGACTTCTTAGAGACTAAACTCAAAGGTGACACCTTCAAGTTTGGGAATGGTGGGTCAGCAAATGGCCCAGCAACCCTCAGCATGGTGACCTCCTTAGCTATAGCTTGGGCGGCGATATCCTCATTACCCCTGAGGGAAATTAAGTTCGGGGCGTCTTGAGGCCCGCGTGCCCCCTGAAATGGTATGCGGAAGCCAAATTGAAAACCCTGAAGTAAGTACTTCGCATCATCCCGTCTAGGATAAGCGGTAAGCCAATGTTCCAGCACCTGGACATCAATTGGGGAGGGGGCCTTTCTGATTGGTTGCACTTTCAGAGGGAGCTCTGACCACCCCCTGCCCACCCCTACCTCTGCCTCGTGACCCACCAGCCCACGGGCACACAGAGGCGGCATGAGGGCCAGAGCAACAGGGGCACTTTGTGCCAGAACAGACACTGACGCTTGTTGCACACTCCGTTGGCGGAGAAGCTCCAACACAGCAGGCGGGCTGGAACCCCCTGCCCCGCCGGTTGGCGGGGAACCTGTGTAGCAACCGCCCGCTGCACGGCATGGCCACAATGGTAGCGATCACCCGGCGCCGGCCGCGTGGGGGTCATGTACAAGAGCCACAATTGCTGGCAGGGCTCATCCCACCTCATCTCAGGATGGAGGGCCACTCTCATCCTAAACTCCTCGTCATAGGCCAACCATGACGTTCCAGGGAAATCGACCACCGCCCGATAAATTTTATCCAGGTATTGCACCATTGGAATGGCCAGATCAGGGCGAGCCCTCAGGTATACCGCCATATAAATGAGGTAGGCCGGTAACCAATTGGCCCAGGTGCACGGTGGCTTACGACGATGGGACAACTCCTTGTCCCTATTGTCCTGCCCTTCCCTCTCTTCCTTGGTGGGCTCACGGTTTAGGAGGGAAAATATATCCACATATTCCCCCCTCCAAATCTTCTCCCTAGTTGCCTGAGAAAGATGGTCACCCAGGGGCAATGAATAACCGGCCATTGGTAGGGCCGCAGTTGGGACAGATTGAATCAAGGGTGAACCCCGTGGTCCCTGAATAACCCCTGAAACATTGGGCATACCCCCAGGGGCAGTCACCCCTGTCATAACCGGGGGGTAAGTGGGTAACCAGGAGCTAATGGGACAGTGCGGATACAACTGTCCACCCATGGTAACCTGTTGTGGCCATGGCCACTGCACCCCCCAGTGTGGCTGGGCAGTGTCACTGGTGTACTTAGTTGACCAGGATACTCACCCGGTGCACTCCCATGGGCCGCCCCCAATGGGGGTCTGGCCTACGGCGGGCGTTGGAGCTCGCGATGGGAATCGAGCTCTGCATGCCGCTATACCCTTGCCACGCAGAACCAGGCCCCAGCGGCAAACCCCGCTGTGATGATCTAGAAGGGAGCTGCGAGGCGCCAGCTTGGGCTGGCCTGATGGCCTCAAGCATCTCAACCCTGGCAGCAGCCCGCTGGACAGCGGTGGGTGATGTGCGGGCCGGAAATGCTGGAGGTGCAAACCCACCCTCTGAAGGTGGCGGGGCAATGCCCATTGATGCCTCGAGCACCGAAATGCGTGCTAGGAGGGCATCAACGGCCTCAGACCCACCGGTATAAGGTGGGCCGGGTGGGCCGGGTGGCCCACTGGGCAATTGCGGAGTTACCAACCCAAGTGTGGATCCTGGGCCCGAAAAGGGCCACGCCCAATAATCCTGCCCATGTGGGGCCGGGGAATGGTGGGGCGTGAACCCGCACCAGGCCCAAGTGGGCCGCACTGCCCCGAGCCATGCAAAGACCCCATAGGGGTGGTGATCCCCGAGGGGCCGACCTGTGCCGCCCCTGCTTGTAGCCCGGCATCGGGCAGGTAGGCAGCAGCCTGTCTGCCCACATTGGTGGTAGTGGGTAAGCCAGCCCTACCACCAGGGTGCAGGGGCGCCGCCCGAGCCCTCCGGCCCGGGGGCAGCCCCCTAGATGCGGGGGGGGGGGTTGGGCAGAGCCCTCCCCCTCGACCGTGGCTTTGGAGCTGCAGTTTTTCGCTTGGGAGCCATGTCTCCCAAGCCGAATAGTAAAGGGAGAAAGGAAAAAATCCCTTTTAAAAAGATAGCAGGCGAAAGCCGGGGAAAAGCGACGGAGAAAACTTCTCTCCGTCGCTTCAACAAAATGGCAGTCGAGCTGCCGCATGGCCACCCCTTTTAAAGGGAGTGGCCATGCCCCCTAACTCACCCGGATGTCTGAGTCCGGGTGGGGGTGGGCCCGCAAAGAGCGCGGTGGCCATTTTGGCGCCGCTCTTGCATTTTAATCTTATTTAAGGGGAAATGGGTTATTTCTTCCTCTTTTGCCTACTCCCTTTCCTAGCTGAAGAACTTCTAATGTGCAGTACTGTGCAAAAGTCTTTGACTACTACCAGCTGATTTGTGGAAAATTCAATGAGTGATTGGGAGGTCCATTACTCAGATACCCTAAATCCAAACTTCACCAAATGTGGAGATGTTGGAAGGAGCATAAGCAGAAGACTCTCTACAATGTCTGTGTGTCTAAGTGGCTAGTTTTGCCCTACCATCACTCATTAAATTTCCCCCAAACAGCTAGTGTTGGCCTCAGAATATTGCTCAGTACTCTAGTTCTCACATCCAAGTGTGGGAAGAAGTGGCTGGAGTATTCTGAATGTTGTTATCCAAGATAAGTAATTCTTCTAAAGTTTGATCTTCCTTTTTGGAGCAATTGTTCATCCTGCTACCACCTCCCACCAAAAGCTGCTCATGAAGAGAAGCTGCTGTGGTGCTCTTGTGTTTCAAGTCAGTTCAATTTTGCATTTTAATACTCATTACTGTTGGAAGAAACAAATTCAGCACAGAGTCCCAGAGTAATAATGACTAATTTGATAATGCTCTTACCAATTCCTGCTGTGTTTTTGATCTTTCTTCATTATCAGTAATCAAACTGAATCACACCCCCACTTAATAAATCTCAGGATGAAAGAAACAGAGCATAACCTAGCGGAAATGGCCCAGAGGGTTTGCACTTGAGGAAAACTGTGAAGGCAAGTGAGAGAAAGCAGAAGATGGTCTCAATGGCATATGCTACGCTCATGAGAAAACAGCTTCATGCCTTCTGGATGGCAAATCTTTTAATCAAAGTAAATATGAAACAAGCTGTCTGGATAGCTCAGTGAGAGTGTAGCTGTGTGCTTAAAAATAACATATTTGCCTCGGAGTCAGCACGGTTGTTGTGTCTGAAATAGTATACCTTTAAGTAATGTAACACTCGAATGAGTAGATATAATAACCACCAACTGTAACACTGTAACCTGCTGTATTGGGACGCGAGCTAGTGACCTCTAGGGGGCAATAGCGAGCGCCCAGCTCACATGGTTCCAATTCCCCAAACAACTACAGCGTGGGAAGATTCCTGCCTCCACCTCACCTGGACAAGAAGGGCGTGACGGGGAATGACGTCACGCAGACAGTAGCCAATGGGCTATTGAGGAGCCACTTTCAAATGTATAATCAAAGTATATATTGAGCTGTTCATCCACCATTACCACATGTTCCCCCGGACCATCATGCAATAAAGATGTGTTAAGCCAACCCTTCGGCTGTTTCTATTGTCTTGGTTCTCATACACTAAACTGGCAATGAGGATGGGATAATGGATCCCCACGGAATCAAGACAACGCAGGCCGGTTTCAACATCAACAAACCAGAAGAATGGGAGCTCTTCGAAATGGACTTCCAAAGCGCACTGATGGTGTCCGACATCTCAGACGAGGGGAAGAAGAGGGCCATCCTCATCAGAATGCTCGGGTTCCCCGCCATGAAGGTATTGGTGGACCTGGTGTCTCCGAAGAAGGTGAACGAAGTGCTGGTCAAGCAGCTCCTGAAAGCGATGCGTGACCATTTCCAGCCCTCGGTTTCGATGTTTTCGGCTCGGGACGCATTCTGGAAGAGAGTCCAGGTGCCTGGTGAGTCCATGGCTGCCTTTGCAGCGGCCCTCCGGTTGGCCGCCGGGCCATGCAAATGGGAGAACCTGGAAATCGCCCTCAGGGACCGCATGCTGTGCAGCCTGTGGGACGAGGAGGTTCAGTGAAAGCTGATGAACCAGGAGCCGCCCCCGACGCTGCACGAGGTCGTGAAGGAGGCGCAGGCGGCGGAAGCCACGAGAGCCGGGGTTAAGGGGTTCAGAGCAAGGCCCCCACAACCTGACAAGGCAGCGGGCTCGGTGCAAGCGGCCAGGCGGGCACCACACTCCTCCACGGAGAGCAGCGAGGACGAGGACGTCCGGAAGGTGCAGAAGGATGGCCGACGCTGCGACGGCTGCAGGGCGGCCCATGACCGCATCAAGTGCCCTTTCCGGAAGGCCGAGTGCCACAACTGTGGGCGTCGAGGGCACATAGACAAGGTTTGCAGACGGCGGCGCAGAGACCAGAAAGGCTCGACAGACCGCTCACCGAGGATCCAGGAAGGCGTCCGGCCCTCGAGGAAGCAGGACGGCGTGGGCCACATCTCCGACGACAGCGACAACGACACCGCAGTCCACAGCGTGTCCTTAGGACACCCCCGTTATTTTGTTGAGGTACTGGTGCAAGGGGCCCCCGTTAAGATGGAGATAGACTCGGGTTCCTCATATTCAATCATTTCCCAGAGGAAGTTTTTGGGAATTTCTCCCAACATGCGGCCCAAACTCAGAGCACTGAGGTCTACGCTGCGGGACGTGCAGGGAAATAGCATTCCGGTGTTGGGGGTGGGAAAATTCAAGGTCCAATACAAGCAACGCGCCGCGGAACTTCCCCTGGTTGTTCTCAAGGGGGGAGTTGTTGCCTCCTCGGGACTCAATGGTTTAAGCCCCTGGGTTTGTTCATTGGGGGGGGTGCATGCCGTTGGGACTGACCCAATACAGGCAGTGTATGATGCGCATCCCGAAGTGTTCAAGAAGGGACTCGGAAAATTCAAGGGACCCCCAGTTGCGTTCGACCTGGACCCGGAGGTCCGCCCAATAAGACTCAAACCGCGCAGAGTGCCTTTTGCACTCAAGGACAAGATAGAGGCGGAACTGGACAAATTGGTGGGCCAGGGGATCCTTGTTCCTGTTGATTCCATGGAGTGGGAAACTCCGATTGTAACAGCGCTGAAGGCCAACGGGGAGGTTCGCATATGCGCTGATTACAAATGCACCATTAATAAGGCGATTCACCCAAATGCGTATCCGGTGCCGGTAGTCAGCCATCTGTTGGCCAGGTTACATGGGGGAAAGTGTTTTGCAAAGCTTGACCTGGCGCAGGCATACCAGCAGCTCTCGGTAACCCCAGCTGCAGCTGCTGCGCAGACGATAGTCACTCATAAGGGGGTGTTCCAGGTGACGCGCCTACAGTTTGGCGTGAACTCGGCGCCAGGCATCTTCCAATCGCTCGTGGAACGCCTCTTAAAGGGTCTGGAGGGGGTCTTACCATACTTTGATGACGTGATGATAACGGGGGGGAGCGAGTCAGAATTGGCTGAGAGGCTAGAACAAAGTACTGACGGTATTCGAAAAGGCGGGGTTGAGGCTGCGGAAAGACAAATGCGTCTTCTTCGCAAAAGAGGTTGAGTTCTTGGGTTTCCGGGTAACCCCTGCAGGCATCAAACCCTCCAAATCGAAGGTGACCGCTGTTCAAAATGCTCCTCGCCCCACCTCCAAGTCCGAATTGCAGTCGTTCCTGGGGCTCTTAAACTTCTACCATTCCTTCCTGCATCGGAAGGCATCGGTAGCAGAGCCGCTTCATAAGTTACTAAAAAAGGACGAGGCGTGGAAATGGGGCGAGAGCCAGGAGAGGGCATTCAATGAGCTAAAGCAACTCTTGTCCTCAGACGCCATATTAACCCATTTTGACCCCAAGAGACCAGTGGTTCTGATATGTGATGCATCCCCAGTGGGGGTGAGGGCGGTTCTGTGCCACGTGTTGGAAAACGGGCGGGAGGCCCCGGTGGCATTCTACTCCAGATCCCTGTCTAAGGCAGAGCAAAACTACGCACAGAGAGACAGGGAGGCGTTAACGATAATTGCTGGGACAAAAAAGTTCCACGACTTCCTCTATGGCCGCCCCTTTACCATTGTGACTGACCACAAGCCCCTGCTAGGCATTTTTACTGCAGACAAGCCCACGCCACAGATCCTGTGCCCTAGGATGCTCAGGTGGGCCATTTTTTTAAACGCGTACCAGAACGCGCTGGTGTATCGCCCTGGAAAGGACATCAGCCACGCGGACGCCCTGTCGAGGTCACCTCTCCCCCACACGAGCAGCCATGTGTGTGAGGTCGAACAAGACCACCAAGTGCTCATGATAGAGGTCTTAGATTCACCCCCCATAGTGCCCGCAGAGATCGCCAAGGCGACAGGCAAGGACAAGACATTGGCCCTGGTCAGTTCTTGGGTGCAGAAAGGGTGGCCAACGTCCTCCCCGGCGGCGGAGTTCGCCCCATTTTTTAGGAAAAAGCTAGAACTGTCTTTGGAGAGGGGGTGCCTCCTGTGGGGCCAGTGGGTAATCGTCCTGAATCCCTGAGAGCTAGGGTGCTTAAACTGCTGCACGTCAGCCACCCCGGAATTGTCCGCTCCAAGGCATTGGCCAGGAGCTACTTCTGGTGGCCCCAGTTGGACGCCGACATCGAGCACATGGTGGGCACTTGCGAGAGTTGCCAAAGCTCCCGGCCCGAAGAGGCTCGACTTCCGCACAGGGAATGGGATGCGGCAAAGGGGCCGTGGTCCCGAGTGCACATTGACTTTGCGGGCCCATTCAGAGGGTCGCTTTTTCTCCTCATAGTGGATGCTTACTCCAAGTGGTTGGAGGTTATCCCAGTTGTGAACACCTCCTCTGCTGCAACAATTAAACAATTGCGCAGGGTGTTCAGCACGTTCGGTATACCCGACACCCTCATTAGCGATAACGCTAGTTGCTTCACGTCCGCCGAGTTCAGGGCATTCACCGACATCAATGCCATCCGGCACATCACCTCCGCGCCTTTCCACCCGGCGACGAATGGCCAGGTAGAACGCCTCGTGCGTACCACCAAAGACGCGCTGAGGCGCATGGGCCCCGGGGATTTAAACCTGCAGTTGTGTCAGTTTTTGCTGGGCTACAGGGTGACCCCCCTAGCTTCAGGATACTCGCCTGCGGAGCTCCTAATGCGCAGAAAGCTGACTACGATACTGACAAGGCTAGATCCTATGAGGGTGGAGGACTCTGGGAGGAACATCGGGTTAGCGGGCACGAAGAGTTTCGAAATAGGCTCCCCGGTTCATTGCAGGAACTACGCTAGCGCAGGGCCAGCCTGGGTTCCGGGCGTAGTCATTGGGCAGACAGGGCCCATGTCGTATTGCGTAGAGACCAGCACAGGTCTACTCTGGAGGCGGCACGCAGACCAACTCCGGCGCCGGGTCTCCGGAAACCAGAGCGCGGACAGCGCAGAACAGGATTCAACGTTAGGGTTCTTCCCCACCCGTTCAGCCCAAGGGGGAGGAGAGGGGGGCCAGTGGTCCCCACCAAGGGGGGAAGGGCCCCCACCAGGGGGGGAAGGGAATAAGTTTGTCCCCAGAGATATCCTGAGGGATACCCCCACAGATACCCCAGTAGATGAATTTGAGTTTGAGTTACAAAACCGGGGGGGGGTTTCGGAGTGGTCCCCCACCCATCCAAGCGAGAAGAGGGGTTTTTCGTTAGCCCCCAGTGCCCCCGGTTTTTCCACAACGGAGTTTACCCCTACCCCAAAAGCCGCGGAGCCGCGGCAAGTCGTTAACGAGTCTCCCTCTCCCATTGCAGGACAAAAGACCAGGGAACACAGAAGCGATAGCGCCCCCGGGACAAGCCAACCAGCCTTGCGCCCAAAACGCGCTTGCAATAAACCATATTGGATGAAAGACTTCGTCTCATCCTAGGGGGGAGGGATGTTGTGTCTGAAATAGTATACCTTTAAGTAATGTAACACTCGAATGAGTAGATATAATAACCACCAACTGTAACACTGTAACCTGCTGTAACCTGCTGTAACCTGCGAGCTAGTGACCTCTAGGGGGCAATAGCGAGCGCCCAGCTCACATGGTTCCAATTCCCCAAACAACTACAGCGTGGGAAGATTCCTGCCTCCACCTCACCTGGACAAGAAGGGCGTGACGGGGAATGACGTCACGCAGACAGTAGCCAATGGGCTATCGAGGAGCCACTTTCAAATGTATAGTCAAAGTATATATTGAGCTGTTCATCCACCATTACCACATGTTCCCCTGGACCATCATGCAATAAAGATGTGTTAAGCCAACCCTTCGGCTGTTTCTATTGTCTTGGTTCTCATACACTAAAACAGTTGAAATTAATTTATATTTACTTGTGTATAGGATGCACATGTAATCTTGTATCATATGCCTCTAATAGAGACTATTTTAGATTATCTTGATGAGGCTGTTCTTCTTCTTTCATGCTCATATCAAACTTTGGGCTCCCAAAATGAAGCCACTATCTTGGCTTTGTCATTGGCCAAAATTAAATCTTTATCAGTACATGTTTCTGGTAGTAATGAGCAGACCAGTAAATGAGCCAGATTCTGTATCTCTCCACATTCACACAGCGTGTCATGTCCGAAGTATGACAGGCTTGACAGCCTCAATTTCATCATTTTTGCCTCCAGAGATAGTTCAGGCTTGATTTGCTCTACCAGTGTTAGTGCATGCAAGATTGCTGTTATCCCAGAATGTGGAGTGTAAGGGTGGTTGGGGGTTGTAGTCCAAAAATTAGCTCTGTAAGTTTGTAGCCTACTTAGCAATACAGATAGAAAGAATACCCATTCAGTTTTCTGTCACTCTGTTCTGTTGTGATATACTTTGCCACCCTGACATTGAATTTTCAACAGACCAATTGTTCCCCGCTCCCCTTTCAAGCATACTTCATTGGGAATAAGACTATTAGGTTATGATCACTCTGAAAGATGGGCCATAGCCTTGTTGAGGTTGATGCGACTCATCTGGTGTTTTCCACTGTTCAGTACAAACCATGCATGATATAATTATAGCACCTCTGCAAAATGACTCTGCCTTCGTCTGGACAACGTTTCTTCCACTGGCAAAGGACGATCAACTGCATTGCATTGTAGCCAGTAGCCACAATTGTGCTAGAAGCAGATAAACATAGAAAATGTGTTTTGTATAAATTACTCAGATTTGCATCTTATTTGCATAATTTGTTTTCCAGTGTACAGCACTCTGTTGAATTTAAAATGGTGCTTTATTGTTTGTTTTGATAGCCCAGCAGGAGATGTAGTATCCATGTAGGGCATTGCAACCCCCATCCCTAACCCCTGCCGTTCAGGCAGTTTCTGGTTTGTGAGATTTCAGTAAGGATTTCAGTCTTCACAACCTCAGTTATTAGTTGACAAAATGTTAAAATGGTCCCCTCAGTTCAAGCTGACATGAGATGACAGGCTTTTTTGGGTTGGACTCTGAGAAAACAGACACATGTTGGGAGTAATTTTTGACCCTCTCTGTAAAATTGTCAGTATTATAAAACACCATAACTCTACCCTTGTTGCATGAACCAATAAAAAAGTAGCACTGAATGGGTTATTTGTGTCTTTGTGATCAATCAGGGTTTTCTATTGTACTTGCTTGTTGTTATATTTGTGCTCAACAACCCAAAGGGAGAGGATGCTAGTATTGTACAGAAATAATTTTACACACATTGCATTTTGCAATAGTTGCAAAAACTACAGTGAAAACAATGGGTTTGCATATTAGTCTCACATGTAAACCAAAATCACTCAAGGGTGTTGGAGAATACTTAACTTAAGGTTCTGTCTTTCCTTGCTAAGATGACCAATCTCAACTGGACTGTTAGTGAGAGAAATAATTCTTCATAGTGTGAGTTCAGTCAGTGCATTTGATATGCACATTTTTCAGTGCAGTTTTTGACCTTTTCACTATTTCTTCATGTCACTAGCAATAGCAATTAAACTTATATTCCACCCCATAGCGCTTAGTGTACCCTCTGGGCAGTTTACAGGGAATTAGCATTTTGCCCCCCAACATACTGTGGGTACTCATTTTACTGATCTTAGAAGGATGGAAGGTCAAAACAACCTTGTTCCCTATAGGATCGAGCTCACAATATTTTGACTGCAGTACAGCAGTTTAACCACTGTGCCACCAGGGCTCTTATCACAGCATTAAAGTTCAGTTATGATTTTTGTCTTCTTGTTGTGCAGTCCTGCTTTGATACTTTCTTCTGCCACGTTTGCTAAAAGTCATTGCAAATCATTGCTGTTTTCTTCCAGTAAAGATGGTGTCACCTACATATCATAAATCATTGAGGGTTTCCCTCACCAATTTTTGCTCTTCCTTCCTCTGAACCTGGGCCTTGAGTTTTGGGGTTCTTCTCCTGACACTGTAAGGCAGATTCTTATCCCATCTGTCCTCCACTGGCCTTGAGGCTCTGCATGGTGGTGGATGAAGGAGGGTTCTTGGCTCTTCTTTTCCACCTAGAGATCAGATGCGTTAACTTGGGTGCGGTTGATAGAGCCATACTCATTTCTGTCATCTTGGCCTCAGATACAGATATGCCTCAGTGAGTGTGCATGGAGACTCACCACCATGATTACAGGATACATCAGGGTTTGCTTGTACAGAAGCACCCACCACCGTCCCAGCCAGCTTTCTTCTTGGCATAATGTCCCCAGGCAGATCCAACAGCACAGGACTTCAGTCCTCTTCCATTGGCGGCACAGATACAGAATAGGTAAAGGTAATGGTCACCCTTGCTGGAAAGCCAGTTGTATCCGACTCTAGGGTCCAGTGCTCATCTCTGTTTATAGCCAAAGAGCCAACGCCATCTGTATCTGCAGATGTTTCCATGGACATGTGGCATGCATACCTCAACACCGGAGTGCACGGAATGCTGTTTTACCTTTCCACCGAAGTGGTCCCTATTTATCTACTTGCAATTTCTTGCTTTCGAACTGCCAGGTTGGCAGGAGCTGGGACAGGAACGGGAGCTCACTCTGTCATGCAGTACTTGGGTCTTGACCTGCTGACCTGCTGACCTTCCAGTCATCAAGTTCAGTGTCTTAACCACAAAGCCACCGCAGCCCCCCCCCCACTTTTTTTATTAAACCTAGAAAAGAGCCCCAGAGGACTGAAGGCTCTAGTGCAGTATCTCCATCTTTGCTTGTCTGAGCTGCTTGTTTGAGTTTACAAGGGATTTTTCTCTTGCGGATGCCTTTGACAAGGCTCTCATTGATTTAAATGAAGTGAGGCTAGGTTCAAGTGCTATTCTAGTGTGTAATCCCATTTGAATCAATACTATCTTCTCCAGTTCTCTCAGATTGCTTCTTGATAGCTTATGTCCCCAAATGCAGTTGTTTTCAGTGTCAACAGCTGAGGGAAAAAATTTCTGTCTTTTTTTAAAATGGATTCTCTGTCTCTCCTACCTTTTAAAACTAGATATAAAGTACTGTCTGGTATCCTGTTGCTGTGCATAAGAAAATTCATAACTCTCAGTTCAGTCCACTTCTACCCATGAATAATGAAAGCGCGGTGCCAAAATGGCCGCCACGCTCTTTGCGGGTCCCCACCCCCACCCGGACTCGGACATCCGGGTAGTTAGGGGGCGTGGCCACTCCTCTATAAAAGGGGTGGCCACGAGGCAGCCGAGCTGCCATTTTAGAATGCGACGGAGCGGAGAAGTTTTCTCCGCCGCGTTCCTCGCTCTCTTTGCCCTTCGTACCTTTGCCTTCGAACAGAGTTCTTTTCCTCTTGGCTACTGCGGTACTCAGGGCATAGGAACTGATCCCTGGCCAGGGATCCATCAGGAGGCAGCTTCTTCGGGAGCCATGGCTCCCAAGTGCGTGGCTCCGGTGGTCAAGTCCAAGGGGAAGGGCTTTCCCTAACCCCTTCATAGAACTTTGCTTGCCTTTTTGCAAGAGGCTTGATTTCGCTCCGGACCGCAGTGGCTTGGGTGGCTAAGAGGCTGACTGAGAGGCTGAAAGTCAGCGTTTCGATTCCGAGCACTGCAGACCGGGATGCTTCAATGTGGTGGGCTCAGCCCACCCCTTTATTTTGCGGGAGTTCCGCCGGGCCGGAGGGCTCAGATGGCAACCCCGCAGGTCCCACGAGCCCAGGCGGGGAGCTCGGCCTGGGGGTGGCACAGGCCTGCCCCGCTGGGGTTCTTACCCCCGCTGCTTATTGGCCCGGATTGGGTGTAACGACCCACTTTGGCACGGTGTGGGTTTCTGCCCCGCCGTCATTCCGGCCCCTCACGGGCCGTATTGATAGGCATGCCACTATTATGCCCGGGGATTACCAAGGGTTACCCCATATCAATTACCCGGTGGGGCCATCCGGCCCATCCGGCCCACCTCGTCTTGGTGGGTTAGGTGTTGCGGATGCTCCCTTGCCTCCACTTTGGCAATGAGGCATCTATGGTCATTGCTCCGCCACCTCAGATGGTGGATGCGCCAACTTGGTGGTTCCGGCCCACGTGCCGGCCATGGCTGCGCAGTGGGCCGCCAACAGGGTTGAGCTGCCGGAGGCCTTCAGGCCAGTGTAGGCTGGTGCCTCGCGGCTCCCCATCCGGCCCGGGATGCACGGGAACACAGAGCGAGAGGGACAGCGCGGACTCCGACGCCCACCATGGGCCGGAACCCCCAGTGTGGGCGGCTCACGGGGGTGCACCGAGTGAGTATCCTGGTCAAGTTAGCACATCTCTGACACTAAATTGTCACACTGGGGGGGGGGGTGTAGTGGCCATACTTGCAGCAGGACAATTACACTCTGGGTCTTAATGGGGTTACTGCCCATATGCTTTTATTTACTTCCCCTGGGCCCGTAGGGCCGGTTATGTGTTTATCCTCTACAATCAGTGCCAACGGTGGTTCTGCTGTCAGCCACTTGCTCTATGCCCCTGGGTGCCCACTTGTACTGGGCTATTAGCTGGGCACTGTGGTTTGGGGAACATATTCACGTTTTCTCCCTCCTGCATTGTGAACACACTGATTAGGGGATCAGGGGTAGGACGACAGGGTCAAGGAGTTGCCCCGTCGCCGCACCCTGCCCCCCCCAATGGGGCTGATTGGTCGCCGGCTTATTCGGCATCCATGGCAGGATGTATGTGGGCCCGTCCTCATTTGGCCGTTCCAATGGTGCAGTGGTCTGGGGGGGGGGGGTGAGTCATCATGGACACCTCCCCGTGTGGCGGGTAGCACTGGTAAGGTAAAGATTTATGACCCATAGGTATCCGGTAGGTTCACAATTGACTGGCCAACACGTAGACAGGTACAGGGGAAAGAGGTTTGGCCGGTCAAGGGCGAACCAGGCAAGGGGTGGGGGCCCGCAAAGTGGACTGCATCACCTTGATATTTAACGGATACACGTCATAGGGTGGGGTCAGTAGATAGTTTATTGACTCCAGTCAACAATTTGTTTGTGTCAACAAACAAATTGATACAAATAGTTACATGTAGCCAATTGCCATTGGCATTTTGGGAGGTACCTTACCAGTGTTACTGCGGCCTGCTTGCCTTAAAGAATTACAATTGGATGATTACACCAATTGAAAGTTATAATTCGGACTAGGGCATTATTCAATAAAAGTGGCCTGATGTCTTTATCCATATACCGGTGTCTGAGTCTTTCTTTTTTTTTGGGGGGGCGGGGGGTGTGCGCCTGCAAAGAGTCCCTGCTTCAATTCTTACAGATATGCATACATGTTGGCTTGGTGGATCAGTTAGAAATGGACTGAAAGTTAATAATATTAATAAAAATATTAAAAATAAAAATATTAATGAAAAAAATATTAATGAATAATGTTCAGAACTGGAGACTGGGAAATTATCTTTTCGGATTACTATTTATGCATTCCCTTTGTCTGCATGGCCTTTGGAAGACTTGAGAGTTGTCATCCCAAAAAGTAACTTTTTCAAAGTGTTCCAAATGCATTTCATTAGGGGAATTGCTGACAAAATAATACATGTTTGGCAAAACACACATACTGTACTTCTATACTTTCTATGCAATGTGTAAATGTTATCAGGGCAGACTTTTAAACAAAATGTGACATGAATAGCAATAGAAATTATATACTGCTCCACGGTGCTTAGATTGCTCTCTGTGCAATCTAAGCGCACACACCCCAACATGTTATGTACTCATTTACTGACCTCGGAAGGATGGAAGTCTAAGTCATTCTTGATCCCCTCAGGATCAAACTCAGATTGTGAACAAAGCTTTAGCTACAACTTAAGGATTTCATTCTCCTGCCAACCTATCAGTTCGAAAGCAAGAAATTGCAAGTAGATAAATAGGGACCACTTTGGTGGGAAGGTAAACAGCATTCCATGCACTCTGGTGTCTAGTCATACCTTTACCTTTACTAAGGATTTCATTATAAGGGCTCATTATATATTTTATTATTAAAGAAGTAAGAAACTGAAATTTATATATTTCCTCCCTTTATCCTCCAGTTGTATCCAAAGATCAGCTCAGGAACACGAAAATTTTAAACTATGAATCCCTAATTATGAGGGATCATGTCTCCAAATTCCACTTGTGGCTTTGTGACTGAACGGCTGAAGCACATGACAAAGGAACATCCTCAAATCTTTTTGAGGTTTTGATTAACTTTTTCCATTGCCAATATGTGTTACAACAGATGGTACCTGACAGTCGCTCCCAAGGTGTGAATGTTGCCCGCTGCAAGAAAAAATGACAGGAAGGGTTTCAACAAAACCTCCATAACTAAGGAGATCCAGTGCCTTGAAACAACCTGTTCTGGCCATATGAGCATCAATTACTTGTGCAATTCTATGGACATTCCACATGTTCCAGCTCTCACATAACCTTCTTTTTTGCATTTGTGAATCTTACCTTCCCTCTCTTGCAATGTGAAACAGAAGCCAAGTAAATCTCACCCATTCTCTGCAGCTGGAGCGTAGCCTCTGAACTACTTCAACACAGTTATTTTATTTATTTATTTATTTAAAAAATACCTTACGTTATTGAATATTGCAGTGCAAAGTATCAGCAAAGACATAGCTTTATTGTGTCTGCTACATTTAAAACAGAAAATAATGCATGTTACTTTCTAGCCAGTACAGGTACCTACTCTCTACCCATTTTAGTCAATGAAGAACAATGTTTTGAATAGAGAGCCATTATTTCGATCACCAATGAAATGAGCACATTTTTCAGTCACGGAAATGGCCAATAACAACCTCGCCAGCCCCATTGTCTTTCACTAAAATTCCTTTTGTATGTTTCTTTGGACTTATTATTTATTAAAGCTGATTTGTCCATTCTGTAAAGAACTTTCATCTCCTTTGCAGTTGCTGCCTGGAGTTATTAATTACTTTCCCCAGTTTGGCACAATACTTTTCAGGTTGCTATGCTGTGTCACGGAAATGAGCCCATTAAGGATGAGTGATGTGTGCAGTAATTTCATTAGTGTCGTCAATAATGTATTGCACTTTCCTTTTAAGAAACTCTTTGTGTGTGTTGCACAGATTCTGTGTATTATACCTACGTGATCAAAATGGCAAAGGATGAAGGAAGATATTAGGAAGGGATGAAGCTAAGATGATCATACTGGTGTCATTTTAACATCACCAGCCATTATCTTGTTGGTACCCAACCATGGGGCCCCAGATGTTCTTGGACTACAGCCCCTGGAATCTTTGTCAGCACAGACAGTGGTGAAAGTTTCTTGGAGTTTTTGTCCAAGGACATTTGGACACCCAAGGTAGAGAATCATTGCCTTACACAATTGGGGAAGGGAGATCTCATAAGCATATAAGGTCGCTTGGACAGTGGAAGGCTTGCTGGTGTGGGGGAACACATATGTGATGCTCTCCTGATCCAGACAGGATACTGCCAAAGAACTCATGCCATTATGGTGTTTTTATGAGGCCAAAGCATTTCAGAGGCTGCATACAGCCTTGAAATGTTGACTCTTTCCACACATTTCCCAAGTCATGCATCTAATCTTGTTATTTTTATGTGAAGCCAGACATGTTCCGATATTGTCCATATGAATAGAAACAAAAACAATTATTCTGTAGTAATATCAATCTTAAGGGAATGTGGTGGCTTAGTGGTTATGAACTTCTACCAAACAATTCTCAAAATGGCAGCCAGATGTTGTGTTGTTTCCACCTAATTTTTTCAGGGCATGTTGCTCTCTGATGCTACTACTGTTCCAGTCTTGCAGTTAATAATAATCTGGTGTCAGAGATTACTCTGGGTTGAAAGGATTTTTTTTTTAAAAAGGAGACTCCCGAATGAGGTCCCCAAGTACAGCTCTCAGGTGTCAAAACCCAACCTTCGAGTCTCCAGCTCAGCACTTCAACCACTAAGCCAACGGGGAGTTGTTGCAGTTAAAACACTGGATGACTTTTCAGAGTTGTAGAACTCTGGATCTTCAGTGGCCCCACAATGCCCAGGCTGAGGAAACTGTCCGTCATCTGTGAGCAGAAAGTCTTGTGTTCAACCCGTGGGATTTCCGCATAAGATATTAGACAGTAGATCTGTGACTACCAAAAAGGACTATCATTGTTGAGAGAGCTGATCTAGAGGAACCTATGTTTTGAGAATACATCTTCTCATGTTTTACATTCATGTGTTATGGAAAAGAGCTCAAATTCTTCTGTTTTCCTTGTATACTCTGGTTTTGCTTTTGGTGGTGTTTTGCTACCAGGCATATTTATAATATTGTCATAGCTCAAAACCAGATTTGTGTCAAAAGCAATCCTTTTCTTTTTCCAGAAAAAGTGTCACTACTACCAAGAAATAAAACAAAACAAAAACCCACCACTCTGACATAAAATTTGCAGGATTACTGATTTTAATAGTTGTAATGTCATACAGTGATACCTCATACAACGTCCAAACTTGGTTCCACAAGTTTGGACTTTATACGGATTTGGACTTTGTATGAGGCATGCAAAATCCTAGCCGCAATGCCTCATACAACGTCCAAATCCTTGCTGCGATGCATTGTACAATGTCATTTCCATAGAGATACATTGTACTGTAACAGCACAGACTTCAGGGCAAAGTCAAGGAAACAGACAGGAAACTGACAGAACTTTAAAAAATCATTGTCTAAAGGCTAAAAACATTACAAAAACATGTCAAACAACCCTGATTGTCCAAGAACCTGAAGAGTGCTGCAAAAATCCCTGGAATGCTTCTAAAAATTCTGACAAAAAAATTCAAAAAAATCCAGAATCGCGCTCAAAATCACTCCTAAACACTCTTCGCCTTGTGCAAAACCCACAAGAGCAATGCATGCATGTGTCCTGCCTTTTATACTGCCCAGGCACAATGCAACCTGGGGGAAAACCCAATGCCTCATACAAAGTCACAGCGACTTTGTATGAGGCAACTTTTTTCAAGGAATTAGGCGATGTTGTATGAATTCGATGTTGTATGAAGCGGACTTTGTATGAGGTATTACTGTATTTGGTTTTATTCAAATTCAATGATTCCATGATCAAACATGTTTGTACCTTGAGATGACAGAATAGTAGAAAGGCAGGGTACAAATGAGATGTATTGCCATTGTTCTATCTGATCCACTATTGTTGCTATAGGAATTTTGGAGAAGACAAGACTTATTAATCAGATCACAGCAGGCCTTACACTTTGTCAGACTAATACAACTGTCTCAGGCAGCTAGTACTAATAGGGATTGGGAATGGGGTGAGGTGTTGCATAGCAAAGTTTATGTGCCACCTGGCCTGCTGCCTAAGGTAGGCTGATGACCTCATTCCGGTGGAGAACATTTGGCCATCAACAGATTTTATTGCTTGTCTATATGTGTGTGTTTTCTTGTCAGAGATATGTAATGCAGGGATGAACAGGTTGAGATGACATCTTGTCCACACTACAGACCAGAATGTCAAGGGCTAACCACATCTTTTCATTGCTGTTCTGTGCCTTGCAACTAGGATATATTTCATAGAATCACTGAGTTTGAAGGCCCTCGAGTCCAACCCTCTGCTCAATGCAGAAATCCAAATCAAACCATATATTATTATTATTTATTACATTTCTATACTGCCCATTTGGGTGGTATCCCACTCTGGGCGGTATACAAGCAGATATCAAATAACACAACAGAACACACAACAAATCAAAACAGACAACCGACAAATACGTCTCAAAATAAAATAACTGGTGTCTGAGAGCACAGGGGATCAATTTGACTGACTAATTTATATCTAAAGGGACAACACCCTGAAAGGCCTCCTTGAACAAGAGAGGTTTTAATAGCTTTTTAAAAATCGCCAGTGTTGGATCTGGCTCAGCTCCACTGGTAGTGTTCCATAGTGTTGGTGCCACCACCGAGAAGGCTCTATTTCTAGTTAAAGACTTTCAAGCCATCCTCAGGGTTGGCACCTGAAGCTGTGCAGACTGTGATGAACAGGGGATGCGGAGTTTTGTTCTGAGGGAGAGGCACTCCGACATATATGACAGATGGTTGCTCAATTCTCTCTTTAACACTTCCAGTGTTCAAGTGCTCACCACTTCTTGAGGCAGGTGGTTCCACTGTCATACTGCTATAACCATTAAGACGTTTTCCCCCTAATATTCAGCCTATACTTGGCTTCCTTTAGTTTGTCCCCATTATTACTCATCCTACATTCTAGGATAATTGAGAGCAGATCTTTCCCCTCTTCTTTATGACCATATTTTAGGTATATGAAGAGTTGCTATCATTTCCCCTCTCACTCTCCTTTTCTCAATGTAAGCATTGTACCCATTCATTGTTGTGAAGCAGCAAAAACCCTCTAGTGTTGCTGTTACACAGATTGTAGAGCTGGAGGTAGAGAAATAAGTTATGCTCTTATGGAAAGAAGGTTATAAAGGAATCCTTTCATAATGCATTTTCTAAGTTGCCATTTATCCTGCCACTTTTCCTCTCCCCCCCCCCCCCCCTCCAGCCAGTCCCTCTCTTCGCAATAGTAATTAGACGACTCTGATAATAATCTGCCGCAAATACTCTCTGGTAGTCTTCTGGGTGACTATCACTGGCAGTTTTATTACTAATTTGGAGTTGCCACCGGGCATGTCATGTAATTAAGTTACTAATGGAGTGTCTTGGCTGAGCTGCTTTCTTTTGTTATTTTTTCCCTCCCCCGTCTGTTCCTTTTATGAAATCCTTTGTATGTGTTTGAGGATAAAGTCCTGTCTGCAGTTGCTCAACAACCTGGTTCAGTTTGTATTTCCCAACATCACACACACATTGGTTTACCATCAAAGTTTCCCCAGGTAGGGATTTATAATATTTATACACTGTTCTAATTAAGATAATGATCACACCTTTTTAAAGAAAATATTTATTACTTGCTGTAACTGACCCTCTGAAGCCTAATGGAACCCCACTGTGTAGAAATTTTTGTTTGATATTTAAATTTTTTAAAAGCCTGCAGCACTTTCCTTGAAAAACTGGTAGTGACTCAAAGAATCATTTTTCTTCAGCGGCTGAAATCCTGTTGGGGTAACGATGGCTGTTGAAGAATGATGCTGTCCCCTGTTGGGGGTGATTTTTATTTTTGTAATTTGCAACTTTATACTTCTGCTTTAAATATGATCTGATTCCTGTGTGATCCTTCTCATCATGTGAAAGCCATAGGTATTATGACAGAAGAATAACTTAATTGATTCCCATTTGTGCATTTTTGTTGTTGTTGTTCACTCACATAGTCGAGTCTGACCCTTTGTGACCCAATGGACCACAGCATGCCAAGCACCCCTAACCTCCACCATCCTCCACAGCCTGCTCAGCTCTACACCCATTACATCAACAATGCCATCTAGCCATCTCATCTTCTTCTGCCCCCTTCTCCTTTTGCCTTCGATTTTTCCCATCATCAAGGCCTTCTCCAGTGAGTCCTCTCTTCTCAATTGGTGGCCAAAGTACTTGAGCTTCAGCTTCAGTATTTGTCTTTCTAAGAAGCAATAAGGGTTGATTTCCTTTAGGTTTGATTGATTTGATATCCTTGCAGTCCAGGGGACTCTCAAGAGTCTCCTCTAGCACCACAGTTCAAAAGCATCTATTCTTCTGTGCTCAGCCTTCCTTATGGTCCAGCTCTCACATTACTACTGGAAAGACCATTGCTTTGACTATGCGGACTTTTGTTGGCAGGGTGACGTCTCTACTTTTTATTATGCTGCCTAGGTTTCTCATATCTTGCCTCCCAAGAAGTAAGCGTCTTTTTATTTCATGGCTGCAATCACCATCTGCATTGATATTGGATCCAAAGAAGGTAAAGTCTGTCACTGCTTCCATTTCTCCCCCTTCTGTTTGCCAGCGAGAGATAGGGCCGATGCCATGATCTTGGTTTTTTTGATGTTGAGTTTCAGGCCAGATTTTGCACTCTCCTCTTTCAGCCTCATCAAGAGCTCTTTACATCTTCTTCACTTTCTGCCATTAGGTTATTATCATCTACCATATCTCAGGTTGTTGATGTTTCTCCTAGCAATCTTAATTCCAGCTTGTGTTTCATCCAGCCCTGCATCACACATGATGTACTCTGCATATAAGTTAAATAAGCAGGGTGACAATCATCAGAGAAGTGTTGTCTAGCCCAGCCAATGTTTCTTTCAAGGCTGGTGAGGAAAAGACATCCTAGTGAAGGTTGAAAGGTTATTGAGTATAGGATTGGGCTGTTATTTTTCTCAATGAGAAATTGTTAGCAGCTGTGAGAGGAATGTCATGGGGCTTAGGTTGTGTTATATATTTCATCTTGATTGACGATGTTTCCTTTGGTAAGATTTGTAGATGTATGCTCCTGGAGCGATGAAGGAGCAGACTCATGGGAAGCCAGACAAAATATACACATTCAACTTCTGAGCTTGCCCCGGGTTAGCATTACAGTAGGTAATGTGTATCATTTGTAAAACGTGGCTGCCACCTGGGGGTATCATCGATGATTTCAGATGACGTTCAGAGATCTGTTTTCATCTGCTTGAGCGCAGCATTTACAGTTTCCCATTGTTCTCTTTTCAGGAACATCCTTTACCAACTGGATGAAAAGAAGCGCCAATTGTCAGTACTGCTGGAGGCGGTGGAGCACTCCAAACTGCATCTGTCAAATGAAACTCTTCAAGCAGCCGTGTCAAAAGTGCTGAACAGCTTCAGCGCAGCTCAGGTTTATTTCAAAGCAGGGCTCGATGTCTTTGAGGCTGCCTTACTGGGAAACATATGAAGAAAATAGTCTCTTTTGCACTTGTGTGGAAGTATGCAGGCATGAAACCCTGCGGGCACATGGCCACATACAATCTGGAACCTTATTTTCATTTTTTTCATAGAAAAACCTGGCATCAGACCACAAATTCTGTATGGTTGTCATCTTTCTTTCATCATTACCTCTCTAAAAAGAAAAAAAATGAAGGTGCCATATTGTGCGCTTAGATAAATATAAAGCAGCCTTTTGCACTGTTGACAGTTTATCGCGTACATCTATTTCTGAATGTGTGTCCATATATATAGGGAGGATGGTTAGTAAATGGCATCTGCTATAATTTTTTTACATCTTCAGCCTTGTAAATAAGCCCCAAAACATTACTAACCTTTAAAAAGTTTACTAGCCTCCTGTGGTTTGGCAGAGGAACATAAAGGAACCCCATTCCTCTCACAGCAATTTGCTGAATTTCTTTGCTTTGTGCAGGTGCAGCTGGTATTTTGTTACTTCAAGTGAAAAGCAAGGTGGAACCTTCTCTTGTCCCATGCCAAGCAGAGTGATGCTCAAATCTTTCTTCAACACTGGCAATGGAAGGGCATCCTCTGTCATAACTGAATGCAGCAGACTAATATCAGGACCTATTAAGAAAGTATTGTGACTCTCAACCCTCAAATGATGTAAACTTGTGCCACAACTTTAATGAAATTTGAAACGAAAAACCCTGACCTACGGAGGGGTCTGGTAGTGTGCAATCTGGTACTAAAGCAGGCAAATTCCTCTTTATCTCTTTAGCCTGGACTGGCAAATCTCCATCCTCTGCACAGTGCTGATCCTTGTCAGCTACTGCGCAGGCCGGCCGAGTTGTAGAGACTTAACTGTGATCATTTCCAACTCAGCCTCAAGGGGATACATTGGTTATATCCCAGTTGTGTCCCATGATGTCCACTGCATTCCCCACTGATTCGCCTGAATTGTGCTGAGCATAAAGTCTTCACCTCATCCAATAATGCCCTGAGGGATTCACCTCTACCACCCTAACCCCACACTATCTCCCATATTACTGTGGTGACCTGTTTAAAGACAGAACTCCTAAGTGCCTGCAACACAAGAGTGGGACCTGGAATCCTTTCTTAAATATGCCAATCAGGAAACCAAGCCCCAAAATTCCTATCTAGCCCTTGAGAGTGATGCCCTAAGCACTCAAGCCTGCATGGTGGGCAGGCATCTGAACTAATCACAAAGAGGCTGTACAGAGGGCAGGATGGGCTTTAAAAGCCATGTATCCCTCCCTTTGAGCCAGCAAGCAGCAATGTTAGAGTATCCCTCTCAATCCTGCTTCCTCATCTGGTCCGAGTTACGAAACCTTCACCACCCTTCTCCATGCCTCATATCAGTAGGGGACATTTTGATACTTACTGTTGCTTCCCAACCACTTCTACCTGCCACAGAACCAAAGCACTGTAAAATTCTAAGAAACCAAAAAGGGTAATCTAGACCACCCCCTTCATCTACCAGTGTCAGAGTAATAAACTTGGAAATGCAGGTGCTCAACATAATACTCCTTGAAACCATCTCCCTTCTCAATGAGACTCTGGAAATGCAGACAGTTGGGTCAGTCCATAGCACCAAACAGGAAACAGGTCTTTCCTATAGTTAATGCTTCTTAGTTGCCTATACAGGAGCAAACTACATTCTAACACTTCACATTACAAGGATAACTTTTAACAATATACTATTCCTGAAAAATCTAATGTCCCATTTGCTGTGAGGACTGCAGCTAAAGTTAGAGGAACAGAAAAGCCTTAGGATTCTGTCATAATTCCTGCTAAGCAGACAATCTTCATGTCTGATTGCATGAGGATAGCTAATAAATGAAATGCATATGACACTTGAAGAAGAAGAAGCAGAAAGTCTTGAAGCTTTGACCCCTTGAGCTTCATCTCTCCATTGAACCACAGTACCTTTTGCCAACAATGGATCTGACACTTGAAGAAGCAGAAGCAGAAAGTCTTGAAGCTTCGACCCCTTGAGCTTCATCTCTCCAATGAACCACAGTACCTTTTGCCAACTGCTTCAACGTAAGCAAGTCCTGTACGCAGAGAAGCTTGGAAACATGTCATTTCTGTGCTGGGCATGGAGGGAAGATTGATCACCCCTTCTGTCCTTCATCAGTCTACTTATTTGTTTGCTTCAAATTTCATGCACTTGCATGCAAATCTTGGTCAATTCCTTGGCTACCGGCTGAGTGCCTAATTTCAAAGTTGATATATGATATGTTGTCCGGCATCTAAATAACATCTTTAGTGGCTTAAATATACCCAGTTGTGTCTTTGCTTTTTATAGCAAATCACAGGCCACTATTGCATTTCAGAGCAAGCTGTTCTTAAAGTTGTCTTTGCTTCAAATGTGCCATGCGGCATCAAAGACTGATCATGAATCAAAAGAGTCCAAATGTTCATTGTCTATAAAGTAGTAATGGGTCCAGGCCATGGAAGCTCACAGGAGACACTGTGCTAATTACAAGCATCTCTAGGAATATTCTGAAAAAACTTAGTAAGTGGCTCATGACCTAGGTGTGACTTCTGTAGATGACAAAGTTGGATCAGAGTCCAAAAATGAAAAAAATATTTGAAAAAAAATTATCTTAGGTAATTGTAGTCATGATCTTCCCCACACACTCATGTACATCCCATGTACAAAGCCTATCAGGCAGTGGTGGGATTCAGCAGATTTGCCCCAGTTAGCCAGAACCGGTATCAGAAGTTCTGGCTAGCTTCACCCATCCAGGTTTTGAAATAAAGTAGTCCTAATTTGGGTGTAATGCAGGGCTTTCCACCATACCATGCCCACAGAGTAGGTAGTAAAAAAAAAATGAATCCCACCACTGCTATCAAGTATGAACTTTACCTTTAAGGCTCTTTAGTTGTGAACTCTACCATTCAGGCAGCAACCAAAATAGCAATTTATACACCGAACATATTGTTGGTTCCATATGACATCCAGCCTGTTGCCTTCTCCCTCGCACCTGTTGTGAAGATACAGGGAACCTAAATAAGCCTCTTTTGATGTCATCTTAATTTACACCCTTCCCACCCCAAAGAAAATATGTTGGGAATAACTGAAACTGACAGCATTCACAGCCAGGATACATGGAAGGAGAATGGTCTAAAATGTTATCTCCGTGGAAAGCATAATGGATGTTTTGGCTCTAAGGCAGGGATGGCCAACCTTTTTGCGCTGTGGGCCAGACCACAACCCCAGAACAGCTAAGTGAGCCAGACCACACTGGAAGTAGAAGTGGGCACATTTATGGCTGTCATAAATGCACCCACTAGTGTGTTTACATCAGCCACTGGTGCATTTGCACATGCACGGGTGCATTTTACGGCTGACATAAACATGCCTGCTTGCACTTCCGGGTGCAGGGGAGACAGCGACAGGCCAGATTGAATAGCATCGGGGAGTGTAGGTTGGCAAACCCTGCTCTAAGTTCAAACTAGATGCTATATTTAGTATTCATGCTTTGAGAAGGTGTACTCTTAAGTACAGATGGACTCCTTCTATGAAGTTCTGTCTTTACCTTTGTTGCATTAAAATCCAAATTGTGGGCTTGTCATGGTCATGAAAAAAATTCTACCCTAATACTAAGCAATGCAGGCAGATATATTTTTATACCATAATTCCAAGGAAAAGCATTTTGGGCCTCGAATGAAATAACCTATGATGTTGGGGAAGAAAGAATCTCAGAGAAAGAGCCAGATTTTTTTTTTTTTTTTGCAAGTGTAGCCCTTTCGCTCATAATAATAAGATCCTAGTCCTGTTGAATTTTGGGGCATACAAGCCTCAGTTGGAAGCTTGCAGAGAAATGTCTGCTGTCAACTAAAGTTCCTCCTGCCACTGTCACCAACATTTTTGTTTTGTTTCTGTCTGTGTGTTATTCAGGAAGGAATACTGAAGCGGCCAAAATCATATTGGTGTTCATGTGAATTTTGTGTAATTTACTGCAGGTAATTGGCTAACTGATGTGGAGTCAGGCTGCATCTTACTTGCCCTAGCACCTTGTCAACTAGCTTCAATTCATTGTGGCAAGTTACACAAACTTCCATGAATACACCAATATAATTCTGGTCAGCGACACATATTTCTGGGGGTGGGTGACATATTTTGAAATTGTGGTTTGGAGGGAAATTAAAGGTGAAAACACCACCTTTGATTGCAGTTTAGTGCAGGGGTGTCCAACCTCGGTTCTCCAGCTGTTTGTTCATGGGCTTCAATTCCCAGAAGCCCTGATCAGCAGGTGTGCTGACTTGGGCTTCTGGTAATTAAAGTCCAAGAACAACTGGAGCACCAAGGTTGGCCACTCCTGATTTAACAGATACGCTTTCCTCTCTGTGTCACTTCAGGGCGAATCCTTTTGGATTTCTGAACATGCAAGGGCCTCTTTGGTAAGTGCTGATGTGGCTGTGGAGCCAGGGTTTATAGTAAAATAAGAAGTTCCCTCTGAGATGTTTGTTACCCTTAGATGGCTTGTGATTGCATGAGAGTGAAAGCAACCATGCAAATGCAAGCGCGGCGCCAAAATGGCCGCCGCGCCCTTTGCGGGCCCCCCCCCACAGGACAGAGAATCCGGGTAGTTAGGGGCGTGGCCACCGCCTTGATAAAAGGGGTGGCCACGAGGCAGCCGTGCTGCCATTTTGCCTCAGCGACGGAGCGGAGAAGTTTTTCCCCCTGCGTCTCCGTCGCTCGTTGGTGCTACCGGGAAGCCTTTTAGTTCCGTTTACTAGCTAGCTTCCCTTTCTGCTGCGGTGAGATGCCTTCCAAAAAGAAGGCTGCTGCGAATGCAGCTCGGGTGGTTCGGAGGCGTAATCCGGGTCGGAGGACCGCGGTGCCGCCTCCCCAGCAGCCACTTTTGCCATCCCCGGCCGGGGCTAGTGGCATGGGGGCTATCGCCCCTTGGCCCGATCAAAGTGCGGGCGCGGAGGGAGCTCCGGCCCGCGGCCCGCGAGCGGTGGGCACCGCTCATCCTCCTGCTCAATCGGTTGGGCCTATTCCTGTTGGGCCGCAGCCTCTCCTGGGGCCCTCTAGCCTTGGGGGGTGGCCCGGCTCCCTGCCTTGGCAGGTTAATCCACCAGCCCTCCCGGGCTTCGGCGGTAGTCAATGGCAATATACGGCCCCTGGGGTGCAGGGACCTGTCCCCATGCAAGGATCAGGTGGGCCGGCCGGCTCTTTACCCATGGTTAATGTGGACTCCTTACTGGCCCGTATTGCGGCCCTCGAGGCGTCTTTGGCCCGGGCCAGTCAGGCAGGTGCCCCTTTTGGGGTACCTTTGGAGGCGCTAACGGCAGCAGGACAACAGCCGGCGGGGAGGGTTGAGCTGCTGCAGGCGGGTGGCGCGGCTACGGCCACTGCCTCGCAGCTCCCCAGCCAGCAACCTGGTGCGGGTCAAGCCCCGGTGATGAGCTCTACATCGGTCGTGAGCTCCGACGCCCCCAGTGGGCCAGAACCCCCGGTGGGGGCGGCCCGCGGGGGTGCAGCATGTGAGTATACGGTGCAAACGAGTACATCTACACATATTCCCAATATAGGGGGGGCCTTTCAGTGGCCTTGGCCTCGCTCGGGTGGTGCGGGGACTACCCCTCTGGTGCCCCACCCGGCGACAACGACTGCCACCATGCCCACGGGGGTGGGCCTAGGCTCTTACACTGCTGGTAATGTCTTGGGGGTGGCAGGGTTAGCTCCGGCTCCCTTTACCAGGCCTGTTGTCCCCTTTTCGGCTTTGCCGACGGCAGGGTATTCCTTGCCACTGGGCGATCACTTGGCACAGGCTACCAGAGAAAAGATTTGGAGGGGGGAGTATGTAGATATCTTCTCACTCCTGAACAGAGAGCCCACCAAGGAAGAAAGGGAGGGTCAGGATGAGAAGGACAAGGAGCAGGCACGCCGCCGTAAGCCGCCGCGTACCTGGGCTAACTGGCTCCCCGCTTATTTGATATATATGGCGGTATATTTGAGGGCGCGGCCGGATCTAGCTATTCCCATGGTCCAATATTTGGACAACATATATAGGGCGATGGTAGATTTCCCGGGCCCCTCATGGCTAGCATATGATGAGGAATTCCGTATGAGGATTCCCCTCCATCCCGAGATGAGATGGGATGAGCCCTGCCAGAGACTGTGGCTCTTGTATATGACACCCACACGCCCTGCCCCGGGGGATAGATACCATTGTGGACATGCGGTCCAGCGAGCAGCTCCAGCGCAGGTTACCCGCCAACCGGCGGGGCAGGGGGTTCCAGCCCGCCTGCTGTGCTGGACTTTCTCGTCAAATGGTTCCTGCAATCGAAAGAACTGCAGGTATAAGCATGAGTGTCCCACGTGTTCTGGTCCCCACGCAGCCTCGGCTTGTCCCAAGCCTGGGGGGGCGCGAGGCAGAGGGAGGGGTGGACAGTGGGCTGGCAAGGCTGCCACGGAGAGAACTAGTTCTCCAAAAGGCACCCTCCCCAATTAAGGTGGACATGCTGGAGCGCTGGCTCGCATCGTACCCAAAGGGGGAGGACAGAGAGTATCTCATTCACGGTTTTAAGCAGGGATTTCGTATCCCTTTTATGGGTGTTAGATCACCTCAGGATGCTCCCAACCTGTTATCCCTCAGAGGAAGGGAGGAGGTGGCTGCGGCCAGCATTAAAAAGGAATTAGACGCGGGCAGGGTCGCTGGACCTTTTCCTGCACCCCCTTTTCCCAACCTTAAGGTTTCACCATTGGGTTTGGTTCCCAAAAAGTCCCTAGGTGAGTTTCGCCTTATTCATCATTTGTCCTACCCAGCCGGCAGATCGGTCAACGATGCTATACCTGATGACCTTTGTTCGGTCAGGTATACATCGTTCGACCATGCGCTGCGCATGGTGCGCTCGTGTGGCCCGGGTGCCTTGCTGGCCAAGTGCGACATTAAGTCAGCTTTTCGCCTCTTGCCAGTGCACCCGGGTGACTTTGAATTGCTGGGTTTTAAATTTAAAGGGGAATATTATTTTGATAAGGCCATGCCTTTTGGCTGCTCCATATCATGCTCGGCCTTCGAGCGTTTTAGTACTTTCCTAGAGTGGGCTTTTGTCCGCAGGTCAGGGTCCTGGTCTGTAGCCCATTACCTGGATGACTTTTTATTCGGGGGTGAACGGGGCTGGGACACGTGTGCACGTCTCCTCAATACATTTCAGACGCTAATGCAGGAACTTGGTGTCCCTTTAGCGCCCGAAAAGACCGAGGGCCCATCGACCAAGTTAGTATTCCTGGGGGTTGAGATTGACACAGTAGAGCAGGCTTCTAGGTTGCCGGGCGATAAGGTGTCCAGGATAGTGACCCTTATCTCGGAATTGCTGGCCAAGCGTAAGGCATCCCTGAGGGAACTCCAGGTGCTACATGGGCACCTTAATTTTGCCTGCAGGGTGGTCGCACCGGGCAGGGCTTTTGCCCGGCGCTTATGCGACGCCATGGCAGGGTTATCCAGGCCCCACCACAGAGTTAGGCTCACCCGGGGTATCAGGGCAGACATGTTCGTCTGGTTGCAATTCCTGAGGGAGTTTAACGGGGTCTCATTTTGGAGGTCGGACCTCCTGGCTTCCCCCAATTTCCAGATCCAGTCTGATGCCTCAGGATCCCTGGGTTATGGGATGTACTTCAATGGGAAGTGGGCCTATGGTGGGTGGCCACCGGCATGGGCAGGCACAGGTCGCCTGCGGGATCTCACATACCTGGAATTTTTTCCCATTCTGGGGGCTTTGATGCTATGGGGCGAACAGTGGGCTAATTCGGTAGTGCATTTTTGGTGCGACAATGCTGCTGTGGTACACATTGTCAATGCACAGACTTCTAAATCGCCCAGGGTTATGGATCTAGTGCGCCATTTTGTGCTGCGCTGCCTGCGCCTCAATGTCTTGTTCAGGGCCAGGCATGTCCCAGGGGTTAATAATGATATTGCTGATGCTTTGTCCCGCCTGCAGATCTCCCGGTTCCGCGCCTTGGCCCCGGATGCGGAGGAATTTCCCTCGCCACTCCCGGACGAGATGTGGACTATTGGCAAGGAGAGGTGAACCGGGCGATTGGCCTTTCACTAGCGCCACGCACGCGTAAGGCGTATCAACAAGCACTCAGTTCATATAGGGCTTTTGCCACTCAATTTCACTTGCCAGAGACCTGGCCTATTCCGGTGGACCATGTACTGCGGTTCATGGTCCACCTCCATGCACAGGGCCTTGCACCTCGCACCATAGCATCCAAGCTCTCGGCGTTGGCTTTTATGGCCAAAGTAGGGGGTCATGTGGATACCACCTCTGACTTCCGTGTGAGACACGTTTTGGAGGGGTGGGTGCGCGAGCGCGGGCGTTGCCCGGACGACCGGCACCCTATTTCCCCAGGGGTTCTTACCCAGTTGGCCCGGGGCTGGCCAGGCCTCTGTTTTGATCATTATGAGGCAGCCCTTTTTCATGCAGCCACAACGGTGGCATTTTTTGGAGCGCTCCGCGTCAGCGAACTCGTGATGCTGTCTAAGGCGGATGCAAGTGGTAGGGCACTGGAACTCGGAGATGTCTACGTTGCCAAAGACTGGGCCCAGTTGAGGATTCGCTCCTCAAAAACAGATCAGCACGGCGTAGGCAGTGGAGTAAGACTGCTACGGTGTTCTTTGGCAGACATCTGTCCGGTTGGTGCCCTACAGGAGTACCTGGCACTGCGTGGCAGGCACCACGGCCCGTTTTTCTGTCACCAAGATGGGTCTCCCCTTACTAAATTTCAGTTTTGGAAGGTGACAGCCATAGCCCTCACCAGGGTGGGTTTTTCAGGTGCCCGTTATGGCACACATTCGTTCCGTATTGGTGCAGCCTCTACAGCAGCTGCTTTTGGGTACTCGGGGGCTGACATACGCAGCATGGGGAGGTGGGGCTCACAGTGTTTTCAGTTTTATGTGCGCCCACTCCCGCCATGAGTACCAATTCAGTCACCTTACCTTCCTTTTTTCTCAATTTTATTGCAGACCCTGGGTGTCGTATTACACCGGTGACAGTATGGCTGGTGGGCCACAGCTATGTGCACAGGGCAGCGCGTTACGCTGCGGCGACAGAGTGGGGACCCCGACTGGGACTGGGTGACCACGCCAGTCTCGCATGGCATGGTAAGCCTGGGATGTTATGGCAGGAGCTGAGGCCTTTCCTTTTTTCTGGCCTGGGGGCTGACCCGCCTGACATTCTAATTATCCACCTGGGGGGCAATGATTTGGGCCAGGTCACTGGCTTATCGCTCAAGCATGCGATTTGCGAGGAACTCGCCTACTTGCACTATGTCTGGCCTGCCACAACCCTGGTTTGGTCGGACATTGTTCCGCGCCACTCTTACAGAGGGGGCGTTAACCTCCTTGCGCTTGACCGCGCGAGGCGCGCGGTCAACAAGGCGGTGGCGCGGTTTCTTACCACCAGGGCTTGGGGACGGGTTAGTCATCACCCCGATATTAGTCTGCAAAATTATGACCTCTATGCAGGGGATGGGGTCCATCTGTCGCGAGGAGGTATGGACCTCCTGTTGGGTGACTGGCGAGCAGGCCTGTTGACCGAGCTGACGGTCTGGGGGGGGGGCGTCAGGTCTTCTGTGAAGCCCCTCCGTGTGGCGGGTAGCACTGGTAAGGTAAACAGTATGACCCACAAGTATCCGGCAGGTTCGCAATTGACTGGACAACACTAGACAGGAATAAATTAGTTAAACGTTGTCCGGTCAACGACGAACCAGGCGATGGGGTGATGGTGATTGCTAACCAGCATGCATCACCCCTGTGATTTCACGGATACGCGTCAGAGGGTGGGGTCATGAGTTAGTTATTGACTACGGTCAACAATTTGTTTGTTGTTGACAAACAAATTGATACAAATTGATACATTGTAACCAATTGCCGTTGGCAATTTTGGGGTGGTACCTTACCAGTGTTACTTCGGCCTGCTTGCCTTAGGAATTATGATTGGTCGTTTTACCAATACAAATTTATAATTCGGACTAGGGCATTGAATCAATAAATGTGGCCCTTTGCTGTTATCCACTTTCAATGTTGTCTGTGTCCGTTATTGGGGGGGTGCGCCTGCAATGCAAGCGCGGCGCCAAAATGGCCGCCGCGCCCTTTGCGGGCCCCCCCCCCACAGGACAGAGAATCCGGGTAGTTAGGGGCGTGGCCACCGCCTTGATAAAAGGGGTGGCCACGAGGCAGCCGTGCTGCCATTTTGCCTCAGCGACGGAGCGGAGAAGTTTTTCCCCTCCACCCCCTCCCTAGTTAACAGTGTGATTATGGTCGCTTCGGGGCCGGGTGGGAATTTTTGGTTGGGACCCATATTGGCTTCGGGTCCTGGCTTTTTTGCCCACCCCACACTGTGGCTATGGTTTGATATAGGGGTCTTTCTCCATTACTACTGTTGACTTTGGTCACATGGGCGGGTAGCACTGGTAAGGTAAACAGTATGACCCACAAGTATCCGGCAGGTTCGCAATTGACTGGACAACACTAGACAGGAATAAATTAGTTAAACGTTGTCCGGTCAACGACGAACCAGGCGATGGGGTGATGGTGATTGCTAACCAGCATGCATCACCCCTGTGATTTCACGGATACGCGTCAGAGGGTGGGGTCATGAGTTAGTTATTGACTACGGTCAACAATTTGTTTGTTGTTGACAAACAAATTGATACAAATTGATACATTGTAACCAATTGCCGTTGGCAATTTTGGGGTGGTACCTTACCAGTGTTACTTCGGCCTGCTTGCCTTAGGAATTATGATTGGTCGTTTTACCAATACAAATTTATAATTCGGACTAGGGCATTGAATCAATAAATGTGGCCCTTTGCTGTTATCCACTTTCAATGTTGTCTGTGTCCGTTATTGGGGGGGTGCGCCTGCAAAGAAGACTTGGAAGAAATTTAGAAGTACTCTGGGCCAACTTCTGTTTTCATAAGTACATGAGTTTTTTCATAAGTAGTTTCATTCAAACATTATTTTTAACCTTTTGTGATTAAAGGTCAATGTGAGCTACATTGTGATCATCAAGTGCTGATAAGGTCATTATGAGTTTTACTTAGATTGATAACAGCACAAGGCCCCAAATAAGTGGTGACCTTCTAGATTTAATACATGGGCTGATAAGCAAATTGGCGGCTTGATCAGATGTAAATGCCTGCCCTGCCTCTAATGAGACAATGCCATTGCTAGTTTTTTTCTCTCTCTCTAACATGCTCTTTCATGATTTGGTTAAAGCCAATTCCTTCTCCATTCTTATCTACATCCTCTTTATATCAGCAGGCATGTTCTGCGAAGGAAGAACTGACAGGAGCTTATTCTTAGCTTGTGATGGGTTTCCTCACCAGGATAGGTGATGTCTCATTTACACAAGAATGGTAAAAGTGGAGCCATATAGGACACATAGTGTTCCCCAGGCCACTTTTGTGTCACCTCGCATGCTTTTCCAAGGACTAGAAAAAACTCTCTCTTTTTTTGTTCTCCCAGAGATAAATCCAAGAATGTTCTTCTCCCATGACTAGGCCAGATGTGAAACTGTCCAAATGAAGCCACCTTCGGGTGAATTCATTCTGCAGTTCCTTTCACGTGACCTAGTGTGAGAAAGATTAGCTGGCACAAGGTTGCCATTGCCCGGGGTATGCTTAATTGTGGTTCAAAAATACCACAATATTTGAGGAAGCTCTTTCTGTGTACCCCATCCAACACATCCTGTGTACCCTGGTTGTTAAAGAAAGGGATTTTCACACCTGCGGTGGTTTGCAAATTAGCTCATTCTATTTTCATAGAATTATAGAGTAACTGATCTGGAAGGAACCTATAAGGCCATGATGTCCCTCATCCCCCCCCCCCTTGCCCAATGCAAGCATCCAAATCGAAACAGATCTGACAGATAGTTGTCCAGTTTCGCTTGAATGTCTCCACATTAGAGTGCTCACCACCTCCTGAGGTAATTGTTTCCATTGTTCTACTGCTCTAACAGTTGAGACTGATGATTGGTGTTCAGGTCATAAGCACAGACTTTGCTTGCAAGTCTCATTCCTTAGACATGAAGCTTTGCTAGAATCAAGCCTCTGAAACACTAACATGATTTAATCTTCTAATAACATATTATCCGTAACTGGCAGACATGTAGAGTTTATTGTATGTGGATGTTGTGTGCATGTGACCTTCCCAATAGAGGTTCCCTCAACAGATCTGCCAATATCCCAGTACCAAAAATTAACTCTTTCTTTTTCTAGTGGCAGTGTTAAGTTAAACAATGGAGAAAGCATTTCTCACACACCTCTCCTGCTCCAAGTGGCAGCATTCTGAATTTCATATCAAATTATTGGATGGCAGATTTGAAGAGGTGCACACAATTATTATGTTTGCTAATGACAACAGAGGGACTGAGGTGACTCAAGTAGTTAAGACGCTGAACTCGCTGACTTGGAAGGTCAGAGTTCAATTCCCGGGTTACTGCACAATGGAGTCAGCTCCTGTTTCTGTCCCAGCTTCTGCCAACTTAGCAGTTTGAAAGCAAGAAATTGCAAGTAGATAAATAGAGACCACTTCAGTGGGAAGGTAAACAGCATTCTGTGTTGTGGCATGCCTGCCACATGTCCACAGAAACGTCTGCAGACACAGACAGCACTGACTCTTTGGCTATAAACAGATGAGCACTGAACCCTAGGGTTAGATATGACTGGCTTTCAAGAAAGGGTGACCTAAAGAAAAAAATCACAAAAGAAGAAGGTTGAAAAACACTATTCTGGCTGTTCAGGATGATCCTGGCCATGTATCTCCATAAAAAATTCCCCATTGATTTCAATAGAAGTTCCATTATTTTTGTCCAATTAAGCATGTTAATATTGCAGCCAATGATACTGGCAGTCTTTGAGTGCTATCAATAAGTGAGATGGTAGTAAATTATAACAGGCAATGTTATTTGAATTAATGTAGGTATGGACCAGCAAAATAAATTCTCTTAAATGTAATAACCCAGCAGGCACCCAGCCTCTTGAAACTTCCTGTGCTGTTCTTCTCACATAGTCAGATGCCAGTCACCAGAATAACAAGCACAATGTTGAATAATTCCACAGCTGGAAAACTTTATGGGTTATATATTTGTGTGTTTAAAGTGGATCAAAATGAAATGATAATGAATAAGCTAACATGATTTTATTAGTGCACATTTTAGTGGGCCTATAAAGAATATAAAATACAATCAAGTTAGACAAGTAATAAGTATACAGGGGAGCTGGGATTTGGGCACTAAGTTCATGATAGGCTGTAAAATGTTTTTAACAACTTAGGGGAAAATGTAAAACTGTGAGAGAGAGTGTGTGTTCAGTAGTAAATGATATAGTTGCAGTTCATACATAATTGTATAGTGCTTTAAGTCTTCAGAAGATTGCAAAAACTGATCAATGTGTACATCTTACATATATTGTTCTTATACATGTTTACTCTTGAGAAACTCCCATTAGGTTCAATAAAATGGTAGGTAAATCCAGGACATATGTGCACCCATTCCCTAAATACATACAGTCTTATAAACTGATATAAAATCAGGTTTCTAATAGATTTTGAAAGCCAGCATGGGATTGTGAGCAGAGTACAGGTGGAAGACTCAGGTGATGTGAGTTCAAATCACCGCTCAGCCATGTAAGCTCGTAGGTGTGGTGTGGCAATGGTAAATGGCCCATTTGGCACAGAATGAGATGGCTAGATGGTATTGTTGATGCAATGGGTACAGAGCTGGGCAGGTTGAGGAGGATGGTGGAGGATAGGGGTGCCTGGCGCGCAATGGTCCATGGGGTCGCAAAGGGTTGGACTCAACTATGCAACTGAACAACAACAACAAAAAAACACTTCACATGTCATGAAAAACTCTATTATGGTGATTATAAGTTGGAAGTGACTTGATGGCTTATAACTCAGACAATGGGACTGGAGCTTGTTCTTCCCCTCTTTATAACTGCTTCTTCTGACTGCGCCATTCATAAAGAACGGAGAATAGATTATGAGAGTTCTACCCAGTTCCAAATACATATTTATGTATATAGTGCACACTAGCTATTCAACTACTAGGGGATTTGGGGGATATAAGAAAGCACTTATTTCACTTCTCCATCCTCACTTCAATATCCTGAAATAATGCAGTCCTATGAAATGGTACCAATTTAGCTCAGTAGTTTAGACATTCAATTGTGGAGCCAAAAGTTGGTAGTTCAGTTTCTTTCTGTGCTTCCTTAACAGGGGCTGGGCTCAGTGGGCCATAAGGTCCCTACCAGCTCTGCCATTCTAAAATTAATATTGTTATATAATTGGACTTCACTTTAGAGCAGGGTTTCCAAACCTTGGGCCCCCAGATGTTCTTGGACTTCAATTCCCAGTAGCTCTGATCAGCAGGTGTGCTGACTTGGGCTTCTGGTAATTGAAGCCGAAGAACATCTGGAGGCCTGTCATAGAGGGTCCTTCTGCATGACAAGATGAATATCAGGGTCAATTAGAGACAGTTGGAATGAATGTGTGCCACTGCTTTCCTCTACTTGCAGTGTCTCTTATCTAGATGTTGCTGGATTCCCCCCCCCCCCTCCATTATCCGCTTATCCTGCCTCTGATGGGACAGTGTCACTGTTGGTTTTCCCTCTTCTCCAACAGGCCCTTTCATGATTTTGTAAAGCTAATTTCTTCTCCCTCATTATCTCTGTCCCCTGCATCTCAGCAGGTATTTTCTGCAGAGGAAGAAATGATGGGAGCCTATTCTTAGAAGGAGGCAGGTGAGTGATGCTGTCACAAGATGATGGATGATATTCTTCCCAGCATTCTTACTATTGCCTTTCCTTTCTTGGGCTGCTGGGAACAATATCTGGGAGACCACACTTTGCTCACTTCTGCATACAGGCAGAGCAAAAGCAAATGCAGGTAGGACTGGTACTTGGAAATAATATATTAATGTGAAAGTGTGTTACTTTGGCCTTAAAACAGGAAGACAAGCAAACTGATGCATCTCATATATTAAAAACAATTTGCAGATGATTATATTCCAAGTTAAAATGCAATTTTCATATGTGAATGTTATTTATTTATTTTTATTTATCTTGTTTATAGCAAAAATAGCATTTTGTAGTGATTACTGTATATGCTAACACTAACATTATTTCCAAGCTGAGGTTGCAATTTGCTGCTCCAGGGAGACGTTCATATTTTTTGTTTCCTATCTGTTGGTTCTTTGATGCCTTCCCAACAACTTGTAACCTGCCAAGTCTCAGGAAAACACAAAGGGAGTTTTAGCAACTCAACAGGAATATGCCTTCAGGCACATAATGTTGTTGGCCACTCTTTTTTGTGTGCTTCTTCACAGGAGTTAGGCAACACCTTCATTAGAGATGCAAATGCTGATTGACAAGGACAAATACCACACATACAGGCATCTCTGCATTAAAAATGTCTAAGACAGGGGTGCACAAACTATGGCATGGGGGCCAAATCTGCCCCCCCCCGATGGCAATTCATCTGGCCCACAAAGCCCTTCGCGCTCCTGGAAGAAGAAGTAAAATGTGCCCGCTTCTGGGAATGAGGATGGCTTCGTGGGCGAAATAAATTGGCATCATGGGCTGGATCTGACCCCTAGGCCATAGTGACTGGGCCCCTGATCCACGTGACAGGCCCACGGCCTGAAAAGTTTGAGCGCCCCTGGTCTAAGACAATGCAATAAGCGCTATTATCCAAAGAAAGAGGTGCAAACTTTAGCAGATCAACCCTTCAGATCTACCTCTCCTCCAACCTTATTACAGGTAACTCTAGCAAATTGGCAGCTTAAGTACAATGGTGGTCCTAAATAGAGTAGACTTGTTGAAATTTAGCAAGCTTGTTTGTCACCACTCTATGTAAATCTCATTGATTTTAGTGGGTCTGTGCTTGATTGGGACTAATGTTTGGTATAAATATTTGCTCTTCTTTTTCTTCTTTCCCTTTCCTCAAGGAAAACTTGGAAAATGCTAAATTGCCAGCTTCTGTAATGTCTTTATATCTTTCTTAAGTAGATTTATTGTTGTGCTCTGTGCCTCCTAACAGCAGTTCATCAGTAAATCATTTATATGGGGCCTGTTCTTATATTTGTGCTTGGTTTAAAAAGCAAAGATAAACTCTGGACTGCCAAAATGAAGCCACTTTCTTCATTTACTGTTGTGAGCAGGAAAGAGTAATTTGGAAAAGTTTTTTTCTGAGACAAGTGGGAAGAAATCTTAGAATTGTAGTTCAAAAAGTTTTTTCCTCCCAACTCCAGTTGTGGCATGAATTTACTCTGCAAATACCTGAAAATCAACTATTATCCCCTCACTGAACGAGAACAGATTTTTCAATAGTGAGAAATATTTTTAGCTCCATTGCCATACGATACAAGAAATGTGAAGCATTTTTTTGTCCCTTAAGTCGAAAAGTCTCAATGTTAAAGTTATAAGATTCAGAACTTTATCATTTTTTCAAAGAGTCTTCTTAATCTTTGTTGTGGTTTAGGGAGTTAAAACAACATTTGTGTGAGCTGTAAGTGAAGCTTGTTTTTAATAACATATCCAACTATGTTTAATTCATGTAAGTGGGGTGAGAGCATGTTTGCATGTGAGGTAGAGAGGCAGGCCTGATCTTGTGCAAGAAAGGAATTTGGGGAGAGTTTCTGCCTCAGGCAAGAAAATGTCATAGTTCTTGCCTAGCCTTCTTGAATATGACAACAAATTTCAACCGTGAATATTTGAAAAAATATCATCTGACATTTGCTAAATTTGAAGGATGATAGTCTTCCCATGGTTAAAACCAGCAGCATAGATGAATTCAAAGACTAAATATTCATCACAAAAAACTGTCCCAACTAGAAAAGACCATATACTATAGTTTCTAAGGTTTGAGGATAAGTGTTATGCTAGAAATGTATGCCAGTGGGATTCTGTGAACAAAATTATTTTGCAGCTGAAGAAGTTTTGAGAGTAGTGTAAAGTTTCATGAAATAATAATCACAGTATCATATTAAAATACATGCACAGAGATATTTTTATGTGTGTCTTTTTAAAAATGGGTGTTAAGATGCCTCTTTGCAATGGAATAAGACCAATTCTGACAGTCTGAAGCATGCTATTTTCAAGACATGATGAAATATGTGTTCTAGTTAGGGCTGTAAATTCTCACCTTTTAAAAAAATCCCTGTATGGAAAGATGAAGAAAAGCAACATTTTCCTCCTTATTTGTGAAGTATCTCCTGGCAATCTTGATACAGCTTTTATTATTGTGACAAAAGTGTCCTCTATTGTTTCATGTGGAGAAGTCCCAGGGGGCATCAAGGTAACATTCAGAGCATACCTGTAGCCCTCAGCAGGCATACAGACAGCAAGCATGCAGGCTCACTCTCTCTCTCACACACACACACACAGGCAGTGAGAGAACACAGGCTCTGGTGAGCACAATGGCTGAAGGTGTGTGACTTAATGCCTGACTTCATACACAGGACCTTGGGTTGCGAAGTGAGTAGACAACACCTGTGTTCCCCAGTTGTTGTGTAAACCTTTAAAGCAATAGTACAGTATTTCAACACAGTACAATATGCTATACAACTCAGGGCAAATACTTACTCCCTAACATCTGCCAGTTATGCACAGAACATGTGGTGGCATAGACAGTAGCCCTCTCTTAACACTCCCCATCACTGCCATTAATTCTACCAATAAAAAAGTACACTCCTCTTATTATGCTGACTTAAAAGACTGAAGAACCCCACTCTGTCATTCCCCCCCCCCATCTCTTCCAATACAAGTTGTAGTGTATCAAATTTCATTTAAAATTATCTGGGCAAGTAGCTTTAAAAGTGGGCTTGTAAGCTTTTATATTTATGAGAAGGAGGCATGGATTAGGAGGGGGGTGGGGAGGGGAGAGAGATGGAGAAACATTATTAAACATTATGTTAAACTCTTGAGAATTGAAGCATTCTGTGTTTTAAATTGTGGTGGAGGCCGTTTTAAGGGTGGGGATGTTTAAAGCTTGTGGATTGCTTGTAAACTAATCCATTCTAATTAGAAAAGCTTCTGACAAGCAGAAGTGAAAGGATGGCAGTATTGTACTAAGCAGGTTTTCTCTCTGCGTGTGGAAGAAGATTCTTTACTGACTGTAAACTGCATTTGATATAATGTACCAGGGTGACTTTCTTTACTTCATCTTTATTACAGAGTCACTGTAGGTATGCAAGACACTAAACGAAGGAAGTGGAATAGAGTCTGTGTAATAGCATTTCAAAAGCACCATAAATCTGCCTGCTTGCAGGGCACTGTGGGAAGAATTGTTCAGCTTAGAGAAGATCATTCAATGGTGTGCGTATTTTAAACTGTAGTTCTTCCAAGTGGCTTTTCATTTGACAACTTGAAACCATTTTGCTGCATAGACTCTGGCAGAATTAGGGATGCTTTTAGACCAATGTTTTACTTAACATTGTCGCAAAGAATAAACTGAGCACCAGTGATCCTACCAGTATATTTAGGGACAAACTGGTTGGGAAACTCATCTCCCCAGTGGAAGCAGAACTGCCTTCAGTGGTCAAGGACATTTGCACTTCCTAGCCTAAGCTTGCTTCACCTCTGCCATTTGCAAATCACTATGCATTCCTTTGTCACTGGTCTTGAGGACAGCTATATAATCAGCCTCCCAATGCAAACTTGTTATCTTGTCTGCTTTGAAAGTTGGTTGCTGAGTTTTGTCTGCCTTCCACATTCCTGGGTGGGTGGCATACCTGTCAACCACGCATCTGGCAATTCCGGGACCTGCACAGACTGGGTCTGCACAGGTCACATTGCACGCATGCGCGTGGGGGCTACGCCGCTTGTGTAGCCTTCTATGCAGGCGGCGTAGCCTTCTGCGCATGTGTGGAAGGGAGCTACAGAAGTGTAGAGCCCTTCCACACATGCACACAACGCGACCTGCGCAGATGGGCTACCCAGTGCCTCCTTTCCCCCGCTGCCAAATTACGTGGTTTTCCCAGCGCGGGTCGGGATATGATGCAAATCGGTGTCAAATTACGTGGTAATCCTGGCCAAATCGGGATGGTTGACAGGTATGGTGGGTGGGAGCTACTTATAATATTGTGCAGCATCCAAAAGACAGCAACAAGACAAAATAAGCAGAGGGTTGACTTATTTCTGCCCCTCACTCTCCAACAGAAGTGGTTGTATGTAGGCATGGTCTGGACTGGACCATGGGAAATGGTTTAGCCTTTCTCTCCATATGCCAGGTTTGGTAGGAAAATAACAAATGAAAGAATGGGTTAATCCTCCAGTGTCTCAATCTAGATCTACATCCAACCCCTGCATCCATCTTTTTTCTGTAGAATGTGAATGGTTGGTTGTAGGTAAAGGTAAAGGTTTCCCTTGCTTGAAAGCCAGTCATATCTGATGCTAGGGTTCTGTGCTCATATCTGTTTCAAAGCCGAAGATCCAGCACTGTCTGCTTCTGCAGATGTTTCCATGGTCATGTGGCAGGCATGACTAGACACTGGAACACACAGAATGCTGTTTACCTTCCCACTGAAGTGGTCCCTATTTGTCTACTTGCAATTTCTTGCTTTCTAACTGCTAGGTTTTCAGGAGCTGGGACAAAGATGGGAGCTCATTCCATACTAAACATATTTTTATAAAGGTATGTTTAATTTTAAGTAAAACCCCTCTAATTGTGTAATGTAGACTTTGCCAGATTTTGCATCTCAGCTGAATCAGGATTCATAAAACCACACCATCTCTCCAAGTCTCACTGCATGCCTCCTAAAACTGGAGGTAATTATCGCAATCTGTTATTCAGGGTTAGGAGAAGAATTGAAAGCAAACATCCGAAATGTTCTAAATATTATTGAACAATGTATAGCCTGAGCTTGTAAATGTTTCTTAAAGGCTACAAGTCTCAGAATCATTTAGTGTGGCCAAGCAATTATAGTCCAAATCGAGAAGAAATTGAAAAGGAATCTGCTCTAGAAGTGTAATATCATTTACGAGATTATTCTGGTTTTATGCCTTCTCCATGTAAGAGTTTCTACCAAGTGAGAAGTGTCTTGGCCATCTGATATAGCAGTGATGATGGCAAACCTTGGCACTCCAGCTGTTCTTGGACTTCAATTATCAGAAGCCCAAGTCAGCATTCCTGCTGATCAGGACTTCTGGGAATTGAAGTTCAAGAACAGCTGGAGTGCCAATGTTCGCCATCACTGTGATATAGCATTGGAAGAGAGCAGAGAAAATGATAGTGCCATTTTTTCCAACCACACTTTAAATCAAAGTCTTTGTTCCTATCTTCTTTGAGATGAATTAAATAGATTTAGGGAATATCCATAACTGGAGTTACATGATCACTTCTGAGGTCCAGTGATAAGTCTGACCACTTATCTATTGGAGTTTCCATATAGAGATTTCTGGAGTTCCTAGGATTTTTGCTCCCTGATTTCCTATGGATTGTTCCATAGTGACTTTAGATCTACACAGTTACTAGTTAGGGGTAGTTTGTAATTCAATTATTATTAGTGTTTAACTCAGGTCCCTGTTGAATGAGCCTTATTTGCATTTTGTTGGATGATGTCCTAGAAAGATAATAAAGCATAGCAAAAACAGTCTCAAAGAATTGTGCCGGATTTGAAACACATAACAATATGGTTGTTGTTCAGTCGCACAATTGATTCCGAACCTTTGCGACCCTATGTACCATTGACCTCCAGGCACCTCCTAACTCAATATAGGATTGAAGTTTGGGGAACAAGATTTTTGAACCAATTTCCAATTTACTCTGTGGCATTATGTGATAATGTCACATAGCAATTGCCTTAAATGCATTTGTTCAGATATGTTTCATGATACAATTCTCATAATTTCATAGGGTTCCTTGCTCAGTTTGATACAAAATTATGCCTGGTGAAACACCCTAAGGTTGTAACTGTTCATAGTGTTGGGATAACATATGTCTGCTTTGTCATCTGGTTAAATATAGAGATTTCAGGGTGGGATACAATTATTCAAATAATATGCTGAAATATCTCATGTCCTGTACTACATCCTAGAGTTAATAAACAACTCATGTTAGAGTTGAAAAGGTGGTCAGTGCCACAGAAGCCATAAACGTGATATAGTGAATCTAGTGAACCAATAAATTTCACATGATGTGGAAAATGTGCAATGAAAGGTTGATTTTTATATCCTCCTAAAATAGGGATTTAGAGCTTGGATATCATAGCTTCGTTTCTTTCACTTTTCAAGAATTTGTGTTTTTACAAAGTAGAAAATACTGTTGATTTAATTTAGGCAGATTCTACATTCAATACATTTGACTAATAAAGCATATATAGCCCTTTTTTACACCATAGCTACCAAATTTTATATTCCAACAGTATTTATTCAGAAAAATGCTGATGCCTGGAATGTTGTAAAGATTAAATGACGGCAATTTTGATTGTAAAGATTTTTGTCCTCTCACCATGAAGTTATGCATTTTTCTCCCTAGGCTAAAACTGAATTATGAATATTTGAATAAAATGTATGTTGCACTGATGATCTAAAGTGTTTAAATTGCTTTATTTTTAATATGGTGTATAACTTTATCAATAAAGTAGATTGTAAACTCTTCAAGATACCATCTCAACCTCATGATTTTAAATACACAATAAAGTGGAAGAATATTCTCCAGATAACAGAATAGTCTTAATGGATTGGGAAGAAGAGGAGAATTCTTTTTTTAGAATAATGACAGACCCCAAGTCCTCCTGGTTCACTGTGGACAGATCAATAGAAAGGTATTTCCTTTTAAATGCCTTCTTCCATGCAACCAAAAGGAATAAATTAATTTCAAAAGTTCAGTGTGACATCTTTGTTGAGAGTATTGCCTGAGAAAAAATTGCTAGGACCCTAAAAGTTCATAGCCAAATTTCACATGCCCCAATTTGCTGGGTTTAAGAGCCAGTATCTTTGAGAGATGTGTGTAAGAACATAAGAACATAAGAACAGCCTTGCTGGAACAGGCCACAGCCCATCCAGTCCAGCATTCTGTCTCACACAGTGGCTCACCATTTCCTTCAGGGTATTCCCAAGGAGATGCCTTCACCTGTTTAGGATTCCCTGGAAATGGCATTGAGAGATATCCTGCCTATCTCTCCAACCCGGAGGTTGTCCTTAGGTAGCCATAATTATAGCCATTGATACTCTTGTCCTCCATGAACTTGTCTAATCCTTTCTTAAAGCTGTCAAGACTGACAGCTGTCAACACTTCTTCTGGCAGGGAGTTCCATAGACCAGTAATCCTCTGGGTGAAAAAGTACTTTCTCTTATTTGTTTGAGAATAGTACCCAAAAGTTTCATCGAGTATCCCCTAGTTCTAGTGTTGTGCGATAGGGAAAACAGTTTTTCCTTATCTACTTTGTCCACACCGTGCATGATTTTATAAACTTCAATCAGGTCACCTCTTAGACTCCGTCGTTCAAGAGTGAAGAGGCCCAACCGTTGCAGCCTCAGATGGTAAGGAAGGTGTTCCAGTCCCCTAATCATTCTGGTTGCCCTCCTCTGCACTTTCTCCAACTCCATAATATCCTTCTGGAGGTATGGCGACCAGAACTGTACACAGTATTCCAGGTGGGGCCTCACCATAGATTTATAAAGAGGCAAAATGACACTTGCTGACTTATTTTCTATACCCTTCCTAATGATCCCTAGCATTGAGTTTGCTTTTTTCACTGCTGAGGCACACTGGGTTGACACCTTCATTGAGTTGTCCACCAGGACACCAAGGTCCCTTTCCTGGTTTGTCACAGAGAGTTCAGACCCCATCAGTTTATAAATGTAATTGGGGTTTTGTGTAGAGGTAGAACATTCTGGCATGTCCACAAGGAGACCTCTAGCCATGAAGAAGAAGAAGATGCATAGATTCTAAAGGTCTGCTCTGTAGATTGCTTAGGGAGCTTATCAAATGGACATGGCAATGGAAACCTTGATATTGAAACTTGTATGGAGGACAACTGGTGGAGTGGCCGCCCTTGATGCTCCTGGAAGTGGAAGTAAAACGCACCCACTTCCAGGAGCAATGAGGGTGGCATGGTGCGGGCCAGATTAATGACAGCAAACACATTCGTGTGGATTCACGGGGGCTTGGGCTTCTGGGAATTGAAGTCCAAGAACATCTGGAGTGCCAAGGTTCACCATCATGTGTCTAGAGGGATCCTGACTGTGCCAGCCCTCTGGGATATACAGCTGGTAGGGTGCAAATTGATAGTTGAATAGTACGGTGCAAGTCTACAGATTGAGTAAGTAACAATGAAGAACAGAAACAAATGTTGGGCATTGCTGTCATGGTTAACATTGGAAAAAAGGTGATTCAGGCAGACCTCTGAGTTTCAGAAATCAGATTTCAAAGGAATCCCATGCTTAGGTCCTGTGTCATGCACATACAAGTACAATCTAGTTTCTGAATTATGAGTGACTGGTAAATTTGGAAAGTTGTATCCCCCAAAATGTAATTTCTCAAAGGTCAGGTGTCTCCCATACTCAACAGCATCCATGTACCCAATTCAGGAAGGTCCAGATAAAACCTCTGATATGCTGGCAAATAAATACACATCTGTTCTATCAACCATGTGTACGTGTAAGCCTGATCTGCTTATAAATATAGTTCCTTTCTGGGTAGGAGTCTCCTGTTGTTATTCTTATTATTCCTTTGGAGGTTACTAAAGGAAGAAAAAAAGTATTCAGGTGATCATATGTATGTATTTTGCAAAGAATCGCTAACTGCTTTTTAAACATTCCATAGATTTCCTCGGTAGACATGTCTAGACTGTGGATGATCTTGTGGTTTAAAGTGAATATAGCACCCTCTTTAAATAGTTGACCACAACAATGGTCATTAGTCTTTATCAAGAATGCAAGCCTTTGTAGCAAACCTGATGTCCTAAAAAGCTTTACTGTTTCTGCTTCCATGCTTAAAATATACCGTGAGCAAGAATAATCAAGGATAAGATAACCCCTTTTAATTAGTCCAATTAAATGGAATATCTTCCTTGCTCATTTGTCTTATAATAACCAAGTAATTTGAAATTAGTTCTCTTCCAGATAGGTTATAATTGGCCCACCAGTTTATCTCACAACAAAGCTAATCTCATCAGAAAGAGCAAGAGCAAATCACTATGTGACATTAAAAAATCAATCAATCATCAATCAATCAATCTACAGAGGGTATTGCACCAGCTCCGGCTCTCAACTCAGCAGCCAACAACATGGAGAAATAAATAATATCATGTCATCCTCCTTTAAAATGGATGTATAATCCCAGAAGTATAATTTCAATGCACAGTTTTGGTTCACGCTGATGTGATCCTGATTACTAGAAAGCAATACCCACTAAACACTGCTGAACTTATCTCTCAATTCATCTACACAGAATCACATGAAAAGTGTTTGGATTTTTTCCCCTTTCCTAAGAAGACTCAGTATCCAGAATCTGACTGCCAATTGGCATTTACATAACAGGACTTATTTATTTATTTATTTCCATACCACCCATTTCTATACCACCCAATTTTCCCCCCAAGAAAAATCATGTAAGTTTCAGTGGCAAATTGCCACTAATTCACCAGATGCTGGAGTTCTGAGATTTCCTTATGCAAACTTAAACCAGCAATATTCTGGCCAGTATAAACTAAACTTTTGTGAGATCATTTAGCAGCTCTGTAACACTCTGTCCTTGAAAATGAAAAAGAAATCATACTCTACACTGTTTCATTTTTAGAGCAATTCCATTGCAGAGTAGAAATCATTTTGTATATGGATTCTCTAGACTTGGGGTGGGGTGGGGGGTGGGTGGGGGAGTTGATGAGAAAAATAATTTGCTGTGCTTGTTTATTTGTAAAACAGGAAAATAAACATCATATTTACTGTTTTCTTGGTCTGCAGTTCACTACATTATCCAACAAGGCACAAAAAATGTTCTTATTACTTTACATTATTTTATGTTCTGCCAGTTATGCTGTAGCACAGAATATGTAGATTCTCAAAACCACATGTCTCTGAATACCACATATTGTGGAGCACAAAGAGGAGGGTGCTGCTCCACTAATCTGTTTGTGGAGTTTTCGCTTTAAACCTGGTCAACCACTGTAGTGAACAAAACACTAGCCTTTTGTCTGGTTGAACAGGGCTCCTCTCTTGTCCTTAAAAGTGCAGCGATCCCTACAATGCATAGGTGCTCTCAGATATAGTTACACGTTGATAGTAGGTCCGACACCACCTGCACTGAGATTTTTTAATTTGAGTCACTGGTTATGCCATTGGCACTATTCAGATGTTACCTGAATGCTCAAAGCAAGCACATACGGTAGTACCTTACTATGTTATTGTCTTCTCCATGTGATGAGTAATGAGTCTAGAGAGAGGAGGTTCTTGCTCAGGTCTCTACTCTTCTTTCCTATGCTTGTCTTGAAATCAGAATTTTACTGCACAGCCTTTCAAAAGAAGGACATCTTCAATAATGGATCTACCTTCTACTCAAGAGCATATGTAGGGATCCTAGGTCTCAGTTGACCTATGGCAGTGATGGCTAACTTTGGCACGCCAGGTGTTCTTGGACTTCAATTCCCAGAAGCCCAAGTTAGCACTCCTGCTGAATAGGGGCTTCTGGGAATTGAAGTCCAAGAACAGCAGGAGTTCCAAGGTTAGCCACCTATGGGATACCTAAACACCATCCCATTCTACTTCTGACACTTAATATTTTTTCCAACCAGGTTCTTGATGCATTTTTATTTATTTCTGACTCATTTGTACCTTGTCCACCAAGTCCAGCCTCACTATTGAATAAAGTGAAGAATCATCCTCTAGCATACACATGCTTCTTAGTGTGAAGAGTTTTGGCAATGATTTCCACTCTGAGGGAACGGACAGTCTTTTCTTTTGCAAAGTTAACATGCTGGCAATACTTTTCAAAAATGCATAGAAATCTTTCTTTCAGTCAGTCTTCCACTTACAATTTTTCAGGGAAAATTTTAGGTCCAATAGTAATGGGAAGGGACGAAGAAAAAAATGTCATATTTGAACTGGGGCGACATAAATCACTTTTTCATGATATACCATTCATACTTTGATACATTGATTCATCTCTCAACAGGACAAGGTCAGCTGAAATAAAATGATTCAGTTTCTTGCCTGCCAGAAGAAGGAACTTTCACAATTAATTTATCTTCAGGTATAACCTCATGGATTTTGACACCCTCTCTATGTGTGTCTTGCACACCACACAATGAGTTTACACAGCAACAGTTCAGTACATCTGGCAATGCCACTAGACACTGCAGAACGATGCCACCAACTTCAATTGCGGAAGTGATCTAAGTCATTAGAACTTTGCTGCTCTATTACATTTTTAATTGAGTGATTTTAAAGCCAGTTTTCAGACCTACAGCTTTCCAAATGATTGACAAAGAAGACAACATGTGTCATTATGTATGGTTAAGGCTGTGTCCAAAAGGTCTGGTCATCAACAGCTCTGCTCAGATCTTAGACTAAAGGCTGTGTCTTCCTCTATTGCAGGTGTTGCCAAGCTTTTTGAGTCAGGGGCCAGGTCATGCTCCCTCAGACAGTTGACAGGGCAGACTGGCGGTCCCCCTGCTGTAAATGCAGCTGGAAAATGCATCTGTAACTGTCGTAAATGTGTTTACGACAGTTGTGGACACATTTTTGGCTGTTGTAAATGTGTTTACACTTTTAAGGACATTCATGATCAAATTTTACAGCTGTTTACGGTTGTTTATGCCACTTCCCGCAGCAGTGGGAGCAAGAGAGTGGGGGGGCGGGGCGGATGATTTGAGCCTGTGGGCCAGATACAGTCCATGGGCCATAGGTTGCCAACCCCTGTTTTATTGGGTTAATCCATCTAATGCTAGCTCTTACTCTTTCCCCATTACTTCCTACTTTTCCTACCATTACTGTGTTTTCCAATGAGTCTTCTCTTTCCATAATATGCCCAAAATACAGTAGCCTCATTTCAGTCAGTTAAGTTTCTAGTATGAATCCAGGTTTGCTTTTTAACCATTTATTTTTCTTCCTGGCCATCCATAGCATCCATAAAGTTCATTTTCCAAATAAATCAGTTTTTCCTTTTGTGAGCCTTCCCCATTGTCTAGCTTTCATAGCCATCTAGTACAATACACATGACCTTGTCCTTGGTATCAAGTTGAGAGAAGTTATAATTAAGATAATCAAATCAGAGATGCCTAGACAGAATAATTAGTGGAACTACTCTGCTAATGCCAAAATGGCCGCCGCGCTCTTTGCGGGCCCCCCCCCCACCGGACGAAGGCATCCGGGTAGTTAGGGGGCGTGGCCAGCACCCTTATAAAAGGGGCGGCCACGAGGCAGCCGAGCTGCCATTTTGCGAAGCGAACGGAGACGAGAAGTTTTTTCCCTTAGCTCCGTCGCTCTTACCTATCGCTGGGAAGCCTCTTTGGCGCAGCGGATTTTCTTCCTTCTTCTTCGGCTTCCCAGCAAATTGAAGCAATGCCCTCTAAGAAGAAGGCAACGGCGAACGCAGTTCGCACTGCTCGGAGGCGGTAGCCGGGTCGGAGGACCACGACTGCGCCTCCCCAGCAGCCTCCCTTGCCGGGAGAGCCCACCGGGACCGGTGGGATGGGGTCGATTGCCCCTTGGCCCGAGCCGGGGCGGCCGCGTACTGGCCCGGCAGGGGCCACGGCCCCCGGCCCGCAATCAATGGCCGCTGCCCCTGGCCTGGTTCATACTACGGGGCCTTCGCCCCTTGGTCCGTAGCTTCCTGCGGTGGGCTTCAGCCATGGGGGGTGCTTGGGTCCTCTTCCCTGGCAGGGCATGCCTCCGGCCCCCCAGGGGCCGGGACTGGGCTCGTGGCCATATTCGGGCCCCGCGGCCCAGAGACCTGGACCGGCGCCTGCCACCAGTGGGCCGGCTGGCCCTTTGCCCCCCTTAGCATTGGGGGCTATGTGAATGTGGATGCCCTTCTGGCCCGCGTAGCGGCCCTGGAGGCATCACTCGGGTTGGTCAACCCCTCAGGGGCGCCTTTTGGATCCCAGGTCGACGCATCGTCTGCCGGGCAGCGGCAGGCGGCAGGACGGGTCAAGCTGCCCGAGGCGCGTGGGCCGGCGTCGGCCACTGCCTCGCAGCTCCCCATACAACAGGCGCCGCAGCCAGGTGCTGACCAGGCCCCATCGATGAGCTCAGTTCCGATCGTGAGCTCCGACGCCCACAGTGGGCCGGAACCCCCGGTGGGGGCGGCCCATGGGGGTGCAGCGCGTGAGTATACGGTTCAATCTAGTGCACCCACACCATTAACTACATTGGGGGGAGCATTCCAGTGGCTGTGGCCTCGCACAGGTGGCGTGGCGTTTCAGACGCCGCCGGCCCACCCGGCGACTGCACCTCTAACCCAGGGCCCTACTTGGGGTGGGGCCTCCTCTTCTGTTGGGAACTTGCTAGGGGTTACGGGGCTGGTTCAGGCTCGTTTTACTATGCCCACCGTTCCCACCGTGCCGGTGTCGGCATTGCCGACAGCAGGGTATTCTTTGCCCCTTGGGGATCATTTGGCCCAGTCTACCAAAGAAAAGATCTGGTGGGGGGAGTTTGTGGACATCTTCTCCCTTCTGAACAGAGAGCCCACCAAGGAGGAGAGGGAGGGGCAGGACGAGAAGGATAAGGAACAGGCACGTCATCGTAAGCCGCCACGCATGTGGGCCAACTGGTTGCCAGCGTACCTCATATACATGGCGGTTTACCTCAGGGCCCGGCCGGATCTGGCCATCCCGATGGTCCAGTATTTGGACAACATCTACCGGGCGATGGTTGACTTCCCGGGCCCGTCGTGGTTGGCTTACGACGAAGAATTCCGTATGCGAGTGCCCCTGCACCCAGAGATGAGGTGGGATGAGCCCTGCCAGAAGCTGTGGCTTCTGTACATGACCCCCACGCGCCCTGCGCGTGGGGAGAGATACCATTGTGGACATGCAGTCCAGCAAGTGGCTCCAGCACAGGCACCCCGCCAAGTGGCGGGGCAGGGGGTTCCAGCCCGCCTGCTGTGCTGGACCTTCTCGTCCAATGGTTCCTGCAGTAGGAAGAATTGCCGGTACAAGCACGAGTGTCCCTCTTGCGCTGGCCCCCATGCCACCTCCGCCTGTCCCAGGCCGGGGGGAATGCGGGGCCGAGGTAGGGGTGGACAAGGGGCCAGCAAGACTGCCGCAGAGGGAGCTGGTCCAGCAAAAGGCCCCCTCCCCAATTAATGTGGACATGTTGGAGCGTTGGCTCACATTGTACCCGAGGAGGGCAGACGCAGCTTACCTGCTTCAAGGTTTTCAAATGGGTTTTCGCATTCCTTTCACGGGGGACAGGTCTCCCCTAGATGCACCCAACCTTTTGTCACTCAGGGGACGGGAGGAGGTGGCTGCCGTGAGCATTACTAAGGAGGTTGATGCGGGCAGGGTCGCTGGCCCTTTCCCTGCACCCCCGTTCCCCAATCTTAAAGTTTCCCCCTTGGGCTTAGTGCCCAAGAAGTCACCGGGCGAGTTTCGCCTAATACATCACTTGTCCTACCCAGCCGGCCAATCGGTCAATGATGCTATCCCTGATGACCTTTGCTCGGTCAGGTATACGTCTTTTGACCAGGCGCTGCGCATGGTGCGCTCATGTGGCCCGGGTGCGCTGTTAGCTAAGAGCGACATTAAGTCCGCCTTCCGTCTCCTGCCGGTGCACCCGGGCGACTTTGAGTTGCTGGGTTTCAAGTTCCGGGGTGCATATTATTTCGATAAAGCCATGCCTTTTGGTTGTTCCATCTCATGCTCGGCCTTCGAGCGTTTCAGTACCTTCCTGCAGTGGGCTTTTGTTCGCAGGTCAGGCTCTCGGTCTGTAGCCCATTACCTGGATGATTTCTTATTCGGGGATGAACGGGGCTGGGACACGTGCACACGTCTCCTCCGCACATTTCAGACGCTAATGGAGGAACTTGGTGTCCCTTTAGCGCCCGAAAAGACCGAGGGCCCATCTACTAAGCTCACATTCTTGGGGGTGGAGATTGACATGGTAGCGCAAGCATCTAGATTGCCGGGGGATAAGGTGTCGCGGATCGTGGCCCTCATATCGGACTTGCTTGCTAAACGCAAGGCGTCCCTTCGTGAGCTGCAGGTGCTGCATGGTCACCTCAATTTCGCTTGCAGGGTGGTCGCACCTGGCAGGGCATTTGCTCGGTGCTTGTGCGACGCCATGACAGGCTTGTCCAGACCCCACCATAGGGAAAGACTCACCGGGGGCATTAGGGCAGATATGCTTATCTGGCTCCAGTTCCTGAGAGAGTTCAATGGGGTATCATTTTGGAGGTCCTACCTTCTGGCTTCTCCACATTTCCAGATACAGTCTGATGCATCTGGGTCCCTGGGTTATGGGATGTACTTCAATGGGAAGTGGGCCTACGGTGGGTGGCTGCCAGCCTGGTCGGGCACAGGTCGCCTGCGCGATCTCACGTATCTGGATTTTTTTCCCATTCTGGGGGCTTTGATGCTATGGGGTGAGGAGTGGGCCAATTCGGTGGTACATTTCTGGTGTGACAATGCGGCTGTTGTCCACATTGTCAACTCACAGACGTCTAAATCTCCCAGGGTCATGGACCTGGTGCGCCAGTTCGTTTTGCGCAGCCTGCGCCTCAATGTGCTATTCAGGGCCAGGCATGTTCCAGGTATCAATAATGATATTGCTGATGCTTTGTCCCACCTGCAGATCTCCCGGTTCCGTGCCTTGGCCCCGGATGCGGAGGAATTTCCCTCACCACTCCCGGACAAGATATGGACGCTCGGCGAGGAGAGGTGAACCGGGCAATCGGCATGTCGCTGGCGCCGCACACTCGTAAGGCTTATCACCACGCATTCATTTCCTTCCAGGCTTTCTGTGCCCAATTTCGGCTACCCGAGACTTGGCCTATCCCAGTTGCCCACGTCCTCTGATTCATGGTTTACCTGCATGCACAGGGCCTTGCACCTCGCACCATAGCATCCAGGCTGTCAGCGCTGGCATTTATGGCCAAAGTGGGCGGTTATGCGGACAGTACTACTGATTTCCGTGTGAGACATGTTTTGGAAGGGTGGGTGCGGGAGCGCGGGCGTAGCCCGGACGACCGCCACCCAATTTCCCCAGGGGTATTCACCCAACTGGCACGGGGCTGGCATGACCTCTGTTTTGACAGGTATGAGGCAGCCCTGTTTCATGCGGCTACCACGGTGGCCTTTTTTGGAGCGCTCCGCATCAGCGAGCTTGTGATGCTGTCTAAGGCGGATGCAAGTCGTAGGGCACTGGAACTCGACGATGTCTATGTCTGCAATGATTGGCCTCAGTTGAGGATTCGCTCCTCTAAAACGGATCAGCATTGCGTAGGCAGTGGAGCAAGACTGCTACGATGTTCCTTGGCAGACATATGTCCGGTTGGTGCCCTACAGGAATTCCTTGCACTGCGTGGCACGCACCATGGCCCGTTTTTCTGCCACCAAGATGGGTCTCCCCTTACTAAGTTTCAATTTTGGAAGGTGACCGGTAAGGCATTGGCCAGTGTTGGCCTCCCTGGGGCCCGTTACGGCACCCATTCCTTCAGGTTTGGGGCGGCTTCTACTGCGGCTGCCTTTGGGTACTCCGGGGCTGAAATATGCCGTATGGGGAGGTGGGGATCACAATGTTTTCAGTTTTATGTCCGCCCTCTTCCACCGTGAGTACCAGTTTAGTCACCGCACCTTTTCTCCCCTTTTTCCTTGACAGACCCTGGGTGTCGTTTCACACCGGTGGCAGTATGGCTGGTGGGCCATAGCTACGTGCACAGGGCAGCGCGTTACGCTGCAGTGACAGAGTGGGGACCCCGACTGGGACTGGGTGCATACGCAAGTCTCACATGGTATGGTAAGCCCGGTATGTTATGGCGGGAACTGTTGCCGTTCCTTTTCTCAGGCAGGAATGCCGACCCGCCTGATATTCTGATCATACACCTTGGGGGCAATGATTTAGGACAGGTCACTGGCCTTTCGCTGAAGCACGCGATTTGCGGTGACCTCGCCTACTTACATTATGTGTGGCCTGCCACGACCCTCGTTTGGTCAGACATGGTACCGCGGCACGCTTACAGGGGAGGGTTCGACCTCCAGGCCCTTGACCGTGCTCGGCGCATGGTGAACAGGGCTGTTGCCCGGTTCCTTATCGACAAGGGCTGGGGGCGCGTCATTCGGCACCCCACCATCAGTTTCCAAAATTATGAGCTTTATTCAGGGGATGGGGTCCATCTATCGCAGGGAGGTATGGACCTCCTGTTAGGTGATTGGCGAGCAGGCCTGTTGACCGAGCTGACGGTCTGGGGGGGGGGGCGTCGAGCCTTTATTGAAGCCTCTCCGTGTGGCGGGTAGCACTGGTAAGGTAAACATTTATGACCCACAGGTATCCGGCAGGTTCGCAATTGACTGGACAACACTAGACAGGCATAAGTTGGTTAAACGTTGTCCGGTCAATGACGAACCAGGCGACGGGGTGATGGCAAGAGCTAGACAGCATGCATCACCCCGTGATTTTATGGATACACGTCAGAGGGTGGGGTCATTAGTTAGATATTGACTACGGTCAACAATTTGTTTGTTGTCAACAAACAAATTGATACAAATAGATACATTGTAACAATTGCCGTTGGCAATTTTGGGTGGTACCTTACCAGTGTTACTTCGGCCTGCTTGCCTTAAGAATTATAATTGGTCAAATACCAATAGAAATTTATAATTCGGACTAGGGCATGAATCAATAAATGTGGCCCAATGCCGTTATCCACTTTTACCAGTGTCTGAGTCCTTTATTGGGGGGTGCGCCTGCAATATGATTTATGATACCACTTAAAGACTAGTCTTGAAACCAAAAACCTTCAAGACCTCCCCAAATGCCATAGAAGAAGGAAGAATATGTAGATCTGTAGGAAAGGAGTTATAAATACTCACATTGGGACCAAGATGACCTATGGGGAAACATGGCAAAAAACAAACAAAGTAAACATGTTAATATAACATCTCAAATTGCTGTGGACATCAAGGGGAAAACTGAGATCAAATATACCTACACCTTACCTTTCCACTAAAAGTTAGTGCTCCAGGAGGCTCCCAAACTTCTTAAAAGAATAAAAAGAGAAAAAACCACCTTTAGCTAAAAATAATAAAATCATATAACTTAGGTAAAGGTCTTACTTGCTCAAAAGCCCATCATATTTGACTCTACGGTGTGGTGCTCATCTCCATTTACACCCAAGAGCCAGTGCTGTCTGCATCTGCAGTACAGACATTTCCATGGTCATGAGGCAGGCATGACTAGATGCTGGAACTTTCAGAACACTATTACCTTTCCACCTGAAACAGTGCTGATTTATCTGCTTGCAATTTCTTTGTTTCAAACTGCTAGGTTGGCAAGAGCTGGGACAGATGATGGGCACTCACTCCATCACACAGCACTCAGGTCTTGAACTACTGACGTGCCAACCTCCAGTCATCAAGCTGAGCATCTTAACCACTAAGATACCGCAGTCCTTCATTCAACTTTAGTACATCCCAAATAAGATTTTCAAGGTGAGATATTCAAGTAGTAGTTTTACCAATGCCCGCCTTCCTCATAGTTCCTACAGCCAAGTGGGGATTTTGAACCCAGGTTCCCTGTGTCCTGCTCTGTCCCTCCACCCACTACACCATACAAGGTGCGAAGACTAAAGCAGAACTACCTTATTTTTCTCCATATTGGACAGATCCCTGTCTCCCTAACAGTTGTGTTTTCAAAGCTGAATAAATTGCAGCCATGTTTTCTGAGTCTTCTTTAGGGTTTGTCCTTAATATTTGTTGTTCATATCCCCTATGGTGTGTTCAACAAAACTAACAATGGAGCCATCTGGCTGTTATTTCATTATTTTACTTTAAAAAGGAACTGTTCCTTTCCTTAATATCCAACATGGAAAATTTGCCTGTGCAAACAGCAGGAAGAGCAACAATTAAGCAGCTGAATTGCCAGTAAATATTTTTCTTTTAAAAGCCACATTGACTTTTTCTCTCCCTCAGGGGAGAAAAGGCGGAGCAAAACACCATTGCTGAAATATCTATGTGGGAGAGCATAAACTCCATCTAAATCATCCAAAAATTGAAGCTGTTTTAGAGCTGTTATCAACAGAATAAATCACACACAATCACCAATGTCCAGAAATGATGACCACATTTCACCTTCCCTCCTGGACTAACATTTATTTATTTATTTATTTATTTATTTATTTATTTATTTATTTATTTATTTATTTATTTATTTATTTATGTACTATTAAAAACATATGGACATATATGAAACATAGGTAATTTAAAAAATTAAAATGTTAAGTTGATTAGACTTAATTAGTCAGAGCACGGGTTCCCAACCTACAGCCTGTGGATCTAATCCAGCCCATGACGCTAATTAATCCGGCCCATGGTAGGAACCCAGGCATTGTCAGAAGCTCCCCTGCCACCGGAAGTTCCAAAATGTGGTGGCGGGCACATTCACACCAATTTTTTGGGGGGCTGCATTTGCAGCCTCTGCTACTTTCTATGGCAGAGGAGGTGGGGTGGGGATATTTTTGCCATGTTTTTGGTGATTTTTCCACCACATTATTGCTGCAGTTTTGCAGCCCAATTGTGGTGTTTTGGGCACTTCCAAATTTGGCAGTGGTGGTGGGTACAACTGCACCATTTTTTTTTGCTGCCTCCACTGCTTCCCGTGGTGGCAGGAGGGTTTTTGGAGTATTTTCGGTCCGTTTTTGGAATTTTTAGCCACATTTCGCTGTGTTTTGGCAGCAAAAACATGGTGGTTTGGGTCTCCCAGTGGCAGGTGGGACTTCTGGTGGTGCCTTGGTTCCCACTGTGGAACCTGTAAGTGCAAAACTGCCATGTTTTAGCTGCCAAAATGCAGTGAAAATGCAGGGAAAAAATTCCAAAAACAAACTGAAAATGCTCCACACACCCTCTCACCGCCATGGGAAGCAGTGGAGGCTGCCCAAGGAGCTGAAAAAAAATGGCACAATTGCACTCACCACTGCTACTACCAAAAACATAAGCACTGGGAGCAACCACGCCTCTGGCCCGACAGCTAAGTGTCAGGGTGGGTCGAGCCTGTGGCGGAAAATCATTGGGAACCCCTGAATTAGAGGGTTACTTCAATAATGTTTATCTTGCCTATTTATTAGCTCTTCTTTTTTACATAGATTTGGATATAAATTGTGTCCACATACAAGCTGAATATAAGCCAACAGTGTGATATGATTGTAATGAATCAAAATGGAATCTTTGCTTTTAGGGAGTTTAAATGGTTACTGTGTCCGTTGCTCCCTGAGCGGAGTGGGGTGGGGTGAAGAAAGTCTGAGAATATGGCCTTCAAAGCCAGGTGCTGATTAGTTTACTTTTGAAGATAGTCAAAACAGGCTGAAACTGTGAGAACAGAAATAGGCATGATGAACTTTGAATGTGCAGTCTTATTGGTTAATATACAGTAAGTGGTGGAATGAAAGATGAAAAATTGGTTTTGTTATATTGGAATGTGAAGAAGTGCTATTTATGATGATGATGATGATGATGATGATGATGATGATGATGATGATGATGATGATGATGATGATGATGATGATGATGATGATGATGATGTTTGCATGTGCTTATCAGGAAGAGAAAGAGCATGCTATGCTTGCTTGTGAGCTAACAGTAGAAAGATGTAATCTTAATGTATTCCTGGCTAGGCCAAGAAATATAGATAGATATGTCTTTTTTGTTTTATTCTGGGAAAGGGGAAAAGTAAAAATGTTCTTTTTTATTTTTGCATCTGCTTTTTTAAATCTTGAACTCGGACCTATTTTTTATTTAAATAAAAACTGTCTTTATACAGAAGATGTAGTACTTTGTATACAGAGCTTAGTTGGTGGAAGTACAGTAAAACCCCGAGCTACATAAAATTCGACTTACATAATGCTTTTATGTTAAAACCATGTCCCGATTTACATGATTTCCTATGGGTTTGCTTCGACTTACATAAAGATTCTTTTTCCTATGGGTTTGCTTCAAATTACATAGAAATTCATTTCCCTATGAGTTTGCTTCGATTTACATAAAATTTTCATTTTTCCTAGGATTTGCTTCAAGTTACGTAAAAAAATAATTTTTCCTATCTGTTTGTTTCAAGTTACAAAAAAAATCGATTTAAGCAAAAGCCTAAGGAACAGACTTTTTTCTGTAAGTAGGGTTTTTACTGTATTCCAGTTCCTTTATTGACAACACTACACACTGCTAACTAAGATACATATTGCATGTCATACCTGATCTGGCTGGTTTGTAAGCATAAGCAGTCAGTGATTGAAACCTATCCTAGATTTCTTTAGCCTGGAGCAGAACCACAGGTACTCAGAAACAGCAAAAGGTTTTATGCTGACTTCCTGCATGGATGCAGGTCTCTGTCAGCAGGAATGCGTCCTAAGATAGTGAAATAATAGAGTGTGCTATCCTTACAATGACTGCAAAAAAGGCCAATGCTATTTTAGGTTGCATTAACAGAAGTATACTTTCCAAAAACCTTGAGGTTCTTCTCCCCCTCTGTTTGGCCCATGTTAGGCCTCATCTGGAGCATTATGTTCCGTTCTGAGCATCACTCTTTAAGAAGGATGCCAACAAACAGGAACAAGTTCAGAGGAGGGCAACAAGGATGAACAGATGGTTGTCCAATGATCATTTGAATGCCTCCAGCATTGGAGTGCTCACCATTTCCCAAGTTAATGGGTTCCATTGCTGTTCTGCTCTAACAGACAAAATGTTTCCCCTGATATTAGCCTATAAATGGATTCCTGTAAAGTAAAGGTCACCCTTGCTTAAAAGCCAGTCCTATCTGACTCTAGAGTTCAGTGCTCATCTCTGTTTCAAAGCCGAAGAGCCAGCATTGTCTGTGTTTGAAGATGCTTCCATGGACATGTGGCAGACATGACTAGACACCAGAGCACATGGAACGCTGTTTACCTTCCCACTGAAGTGGTCCCTTTTTATCTACTTGCAATTTCTTGCTTTTGAATTGCTAGGTTGGCAGAAGCTGGGACAAAGACAGGAGCTCATTCTGTCCTGCAGTATTCGGGTATCAAACTGCTGGCCTTTCTCCTTCCAGTCAGCATCCTGTAACTTGAGCCTATCTTCATCTGTACTGCACTCTGGGCTGATTGAGAACAGATCCCGTACCTTTTCTTTATGACTATATTTCAATTACAGTATTCAAAAAGTGCTATCATATCCCACCTCGGTCTCCTCTTTTTAAGGCTAAACATGCCCTGTTCTTTAAATAGTGCTTAATTTCCAGCCTTGTTGCCCTCCACTGAACTTGATCCAACTTGTTGACATCTTTCTTAAATTGCAGTGTACCCTAGATGTGGTCTTACTAGTGCAGAACAGAGGGGGACTAGTACCTCAGGGTGGTGGAACCAAGAGAAAGGACCTCCCAGAAGATCTTCAAAATTGAGCTGGCTCAAATGCTGTGGCACAATTCATGACATAGTCTAGACCGGTGGTGGCAAAGTTATGACAGGTATGCCAGATGTATCATTCCCAGGCCTTTCTGTTGGCAGGTGCGCCGTCGCCACAGCACTGTGTTTGCCCCGCCCCTCTGCCCAGCAGCCTGATGGGAGCATTTCCTCCCTCCCTCAAGCACAGAGTTCACCCACCCCTCTGGCCAGCAGCCCAATGGGAGTGATTCCTCCCATCCCAACACAAAGTTTGCTCTGCCCCTCTGCCCAGCAGCCCAATGTGAGTGCTTCCTCCTACCCCCAGCACAAAGTTTGCCCCACCCCTTTGTTTGGACACTCGGTCTTTAAAAGGTTCACCATCACTGGTCTAGACCCAAAACTAATGGGGCTTTATAGGTAATAACCAGCACTTTGAACTGAGACTAGAAAGAGACTGATAGCCAGTGAAGCTGTTTAAAATATAAAATGTGAAAAGTAGAAAAGAGCATTATCTACACATTCTAATTCATTCATACTTTTTCATAATTCATATTAGATAAATTTTGCCACAGTCTGGCTTGTTTTATTGTGGCCATTTCTTGATATGCCATCATGTAGTGTGCTTGCATGAGTGTGGGGGTGACATTCCTCCTGGAAATGTTCGGAAATGTGTGTTCTAACATTGTCATCCAATTATAACACATTGCTGGGTAGGGAGATTAAGCAAAAAAGGAAATTAACTGTTCAATTAATTCACAAATCATCTGTGCAGCCTTTTATTTAAAATAAATTGTATTACTGCCTTCTTCTGTGTTTAATTTCATTGGAATAAATAACTGTGTCCCAACCAATGGAAAAAGCAGAATACTTAGCAGGCTCATATGAAGGAACTGCATGAGTCCTCCAAAGATTCCTGCATGAGGCAGCAAGTCTCAGGTGCACAAAGGATAAAGATCAAAATGTAAGCTACAAGTTGCGGAGGGAACAAGTCACACACAGTTACTGATCTCCTACAGTCCAAAATACTTCATTATATGCATTTTCTTTTGCCTTCAAGAGTCATACAAAAAGATTCTTCAACAGCACATAGATAAACTGTAACTGTAGGTCTAGTGCAGGGGTGCCCAAACCTTTCAGGCCATGTGGTTCAGGGGGCTGAATCCAGCCCCTGATGCCAATACTTCCAGCCCACAAAGCCCTTGTCACTCTCGGAAGTGGAAGAAAAACATGCCTGTATGGGTGCATTTTACTTCTGCTTCTGGGAGCAATAAGGGATTTGTGAGGCGGATGAATTGGCATCAGGGGCTGGATCCAGCCCCCGGGCCACAGTTTATGCACCCCTGGTCTAGTGCTTAAGATGTTGAACTTGACAACTAGAAGGTTGGCAGGTCAGCAGTTCAAGACCCGAGTGCTGCACAATGGAGTGAGCTCTTGTCTCTGTCCCAGCTCTTGCCAACATAGCAGTTCGAAAGCAAGAAATTCCAAGTAGATAAATAGGTCTGCAGTGGCTCAGGTGGCTAAGACATTGACTGGGAGGTGGAAGGTCATCAGTTCAATTCCCGAGTACTGCAGGACAGAATGAGCTCCCATCTTTGTCCCAGGTCCTGCCAACCTAGCAGTTTGAAAGCAAGACATTGCAAGTAGATAAATAGGGACCACTTCAGTGGGAAGGTAAACAGCGTTCCATGTGCTCTGGTGTCTAGTCATGTCTGCCACATGTCCATGGAAACATTTTCAAACACAGACAATGCTGGCTCTTCGGCTTTGAAAGAGAGATGAGCACTGAACCCTAGAGTCGGATATGACTAGCTTTCAAGCAAGTGAAACCTTTACCTTTACCGTAACAGTTACCATTTTGGTGGGGAGGTAACAGTGTTTCATGCACTCTGGTATCTAGTCATGCCTAGCACATGGCCGTGGAAACAGCCCTAGCTCTTTGGCTGTAAATGGAGATGAGTACCGCACCTTACAGTTGGACTGGCTTTTGAGCAAGGGCAACCTTTACCTTTATCTATACCAGAGATTCTCAACTTGTGGCCTGTGGGCCTGATGCAGCCCATGGCACCATTTCAGGTGGCCTACCACCACCTCCACCACACTCAGAAGTGCCATGTGATAGAGAAAGGGCAAAATGGCCGTCCAACCCCCGAAGCTGTCTGAGAGAGCATAACCCAGCCCCCAGCTTAAAAAGGTTGAGCACTCCTGATCTATACTATAACCACTCTTATGTTGCCTTTTAAGTATCAGTAGAATTAGGCAATATATTTCTATTTCTTAATACCAAGCTGAGGAGCAGAGTCAAAATTTAATGCTGATATCACTGAACTTCTGTCAAGAACCATGCATCAGAAAGTGGCAATTGTCAACCTCTGGAACTCCCTGGTTTAGTGGTACATCCTTCATGTTGTACTGAATCTTCACCTCCATTCCCTCAGCAAGTGAACAATATCCAGAACAAAGAGAATGAGCAAGAGGCTCTACTTACCTTGTCCCACAATCTTTGTTTTGACCTCTGCTTGAGTGCAACATTTCTGCTTTTGTTTCTGTTTTGATATTGGGGAGAATTTGCACATTTGTCAGACTTTTTTTGTTTGTAGAATTGAGTGAAATTTAAAACAATATATTTCTGCCTGGTTGCACTGTCTTTTAAAAAGCACAAGCACCGGATGGGTTGCTTACAACATTGTGATCAATCAGTCTGTGCTTCGGAGCTTGCTTTTTATTTTCATGCTTCAAAGGGAAAAGATATTGACTATATTTTGTACAAATTACTCAAACAGTGATGGGGGGGGAAGAGCTTGGAGTTTGGATCTCACGATAAGAAGAGAGCTCTTGCATTACAGGTTGCCCCCCCCCCCGCCCCAAATATCCAGGGGCTCAGTGTTCACAGTTTCAGTTATTCATGGGTCTAAAAATATTTTTTAAAAATTCCTGAAATACATAATATATGTGTATTTCTGTGGCACATCACCAGAGCTGGCCACAAGAGGTCACTGACTGCAATGTAAATATAGGGTTCACTGTTATCCATAGTTTCAGGTATCCATATTAGGTCTCAGAATGTATCACCTATGGATACAGGGGGGCAAACTGTAGTTTGAGAATTCTTAACGGGTTGTCTCATCATGTCAAGATAGCCTGTCTTAAGAAGAAGTGGACGTTCATTGGCAAGATCTAATTAGTTAACTCTATTCAGCTTGAAGTCACCCTCCATGTGAAGCAACAGACATTTCAAGTTGGGCTTAAAGTTTAAAAATTCTGAGAATGAAGAGTAGGCATCTTGAAATGTATCATCAGCAGACTGGAAAGGCATACAAGTCACTTTGTCATTGCTGCATTTCTCTTTAAATTTGAATTAGGGATCTGCTCTGTCTTCAGACAAAAATGCTAAACTGATGATACTGAGACACGTGAAGTATGTATGACAGGGGAAATTATAGCTCTGTTTTTTATTATCTTGTAGGAAACCCAATTAGAGATTGGGACATTTCTTCACTCATCTGTTTTCATGCTTTTAAACCAATATTTCACATGAAACTCACTTATCCTTGTTGGTGTGGGGAATAACACTTCACATAATTTTACAACAGGGATCTCCAAGCAAAACTCAATTTAAAGTACATGCAGTAAAGAACAGTATAGAAAAATGCATGTGTATTAGAAAAATACAGATTATGCTACATTATTTCTCTTTGCAAGTAATTACACAATAGCAAAAGTTGTATATGATAATACACGAGTTCAAAGAACCATCCAGAGTAATGTGAATGAATTTTCATGCAAAATGAAAAGATCTAGACCGTGGTCAACAACCTTTTTTAGTTGGGGGCCGAGTCACACTTCCTCAGACAGTTGAGGGGGCTGGACTGGTGGTCCATCCTCCATTTACAGCTGCCATAAGTGCATTTACAACAGCCACAGACACATTTACAGCAGCTGCAAATGAGTCCATGGGTGATTTTGGTGGCGCTGGTGGCTGGAAAGAGGGGAGGGGCTGGATTACTTAGTACTGTGGGCCAGATCTGGCCCATGGCCCATAGGTTGCCAACCCCTGATCTAGATAGTCTAGAATGAAAAACGGAGGAAATGAGCAGCTCAGGGCCTCAGTAGATGAGACAGTGATTCTACACCTAGAAACAGTGGACTCTGAAAAGGAACCAACTACCTGTTTATTCTAACACAGGCCTAATTCAATCAGCATCTGGCAAATTGAGTTTTTTTTTGTGTTTTGTAATTTTTCAGTTGGGAGACAGCATAGCTTTGATCACACCTTTGCTGTCTCTGCTTCACAGTACCAAAGGTTTGTGTGACTGGAGGGATAATGTCAGTGAAGAAAATGTGCATTTGTTTTAAGATTTTCTCTGGCCCTGAAAGTATCTGACAATTTTTCCCCACTGCCAAACTCAGTGAGGATGTCTGACTGTTTTTAATCTCACGAACTCTGATTAGACGGAAGGAGCTAGTCAAGTCTAGAGGTATTAAAGGTTGACAGTTGCTGAGCATTCAGTAGCCAAAGAAGTTGCATAATTGCCTCCTTTCAAGAATTGATTTAGGCTTTATTTTAAACTATAGGCTGAGGTCTAGGCAATGAAACACATCCCTTTTAAATGTTGCTATCAACTAGTAACTTTCCTCCTCTGAGACAAGTATGTTGTACTTCATAATTAAAAGATACTGCTGTATCAATAGCCAGCACTATGCTGGATAAAAAGCAAATTAAGAAAGAAAGAGGTGGTATAATGAGCAGAAAGGGAAATTCCCTATGGGGATGAGTTGCTTCAGTTTTGTTTTCAGGGTGCTGGGCTCAGAGATTTCAGCACAGAATGAAAATAAAGAGAAGCAAATCCAAAATGGATGTGTGGTAAGTTCCTCTTATCAGATAAGAAATGAGCTTTTAGTGATGGAAATAGTAATGTTTCCATTAGCAATGCTGATAACAGCAAGAATAGACATCCAGTGAAACAATTAGTTTAGCCTTGTTTGCTTTGCAGCTGACAGGAGAAAAGGCAAAATACAGGAATGAAGTGTTGAGTTTTCATTAAGGATTTGATCTGAAGAAGCTGTTAGTGTCTTCCATTGATTCATTCAACTGATAAAATCTTTGTTCTTCATGGACAGCTCAACTGTAAGGAGGTCAAAGTTCCATTGATAGGGTCAATCTGATTATTACTTCCTCATGCAGTAATGGGAAAAGATTTCAGCTGAGTGGCAGATCACTTGGTATGAATGCAGAAGATCCAAAGAGCAATTTCTTGCATTCCTAGTCAAAAATTTAAGATGATGGGAAAGTCCTCTGTCTGAGACCCTAAACAGAGGCTGAGTGACAAACCAGACAATACAGGGCCAAGAAGCATTCCATCAATCAGTTTATTGTTATGTCTAAGAGAATGCTGAAATCATGCTGGAGGCAGTTGAAAATGAGGTCCATGTGAAACTATTTTGAATAAGGAAATCCAACATTTGATGTGCTGTGTGCTGTCCAGTCAGAATTTAGTGTAGGGGACCAAAGACAACGCAACAGCCGAAGGGTTGGCTTAACACAGGTTTATTGCATGATGATCCGGAGGAACATGTGGTAATGGCGGATGGGTAGCTCATTATATACAGCTAACTATACATTTGAATGTGGCTCGTTGACAGTCTATTGGTTGCTGCCTGCGTGACGTCGTAGGAGGTCACGCCCTTCTTGTCCAGGTGAAGGTATGGCGGGAATCTTCCCGCGCTGCTGATCCAGGGTGAGAGTGAGCCATGAGAGCTGGCCGCTCGCTACTGCCACCTAGTGGTCACTAGCTCACGTCCATGTAATAGAGTTACAGTGATACAGCTGAAGGTTATTATGTTGCATACAGAAAGGATACATTGTTATCACATGGCTAGGTACATTGTTAAAGGCACAGCTTTACAGAACACAACATCCCTCCCCCCTAGGATGAGACGAAGTCTCTCAGCCAAGATGGCTTATTGCACGTGCGTTTGGGCCGTGATGGGGGCTGACCTGCCCCGGGGGCGCTATCGCTTCTTTGTTCCCTGGTCCCTTGTCCTGTAATGGGAGAGGGAGACTTGTTAGTGGCTTGCCGCAGTTTGGCGGCTTTGGGGGAAGGGAAAAACTCCATTGTGGGCAGACCGGGGGTGCTGGGGGCTAACGAAAAACCCCTCTTCTCGCTTGGACGGGTGGGGGACCACTCCGAAAAACTCCCCCGGTCCTGGAAATCAAATTCTAACTCAGTTGGGGTATCCGTATTTGTGGGGAATTTCCGCGAGATATGTATGGGGTCGGGTTCCTCCTCCTCCGAAAGATCCCCCATGATATCTACGAGAACATCCTCCCTTTCCTCCTCCCCCCTTGGTGGGGACCCGCGGCCCCCCTCTCCTCCCCCTTGGGCTGAACGGGTGGGGGAGAACCCTAACGCTGATTTTTGTTCCTTTCGGTCTGTGCCCTGCTCATCGGGGACCCTGCGCCGGAGCTGGTCCGCGTGCCGCCTCCACAGTAGACCTGTGCTGGTCTCCACGCGGTATGAAACGGGGCCGGTTTGCTCCACGACAACGCCCGGCACCCAGGCTGGGCCCGCGCTGGCGTAGTTCCTGCAATACACGGGGGCGCCTACACTTAAACTCTTCGTGGCCTCTAGCCCAATGTTCCTACCCTTGTCTTCTACTCTTGTGGGGTCTAGCCTAGTGAGGATGGTGGTCAGTTTCCTGCGCATTAAGAGCTCTGCGGGGGAGTATCCTGACGCCAACGGGGTCACCCTGTATCCTAGCAGAAACTGACACAATTGTAGGTTGAGGTCCCCGGGGCCCATGCGCCGCAGCGCGTCCTTTGTGGTGCGGACGAGGCGCTCCACTTGACCATTGGTGGCCGGGTGAAACGGGGCGGAGGTGATATGCCGAACGGCGTTAATCTCCATGAATGCCTTAAACTCCGAGGACGTGAAACAAATAGCGTTGTCGCTAATTAAAGTGTCGGGTATGCCGAACGTGGAAAAGAGCCTCCGCAAATGCTTAATGGTCTGGGCCGAGGAGGTGCACGTGACTGGAATAACCTCCAACCACTTGGAGAAAGCGTCCACAACAAGCAGAAAAATGGTGCCTCGGAACGGGCCCGCGAAATCTATGTGCACCCGGGACCATGGCCCCTTAGCTGCGTCCCATTCCCTGTGGGGAAGGCGGGCCTCCTCCGGTCTGGAGCATTGGCAACTCTCACAAGTGCCCACCATGTGCTCGATGTCGGCGTCTAACTGGGGCCACCAAAAATAGCTCCGTGCCAGGGCCTTGGAGCGTACAATCCCGGGGTGGCTGACGTGCAGCAGTTTGAGCACCCACGGTCGGAGGGACGTAGGGATCACTACCCGCTGGCCCCACAGAATGCACCCCCTCTCTATGGACAACTCTAGTTTTTTTCGAAAAAATGGGTCGAATTCCGCTGCTGGGGAAGACGCCGGCCACCCTTTCTGTACCCATGAGCTAACTTTCGCCAAGGTGTTGTCCTTGCCGGTCGCTTTGGCGATGTCGGCGGGCAATATGGGGGGAGAGTCCAGGACCTCTATCATCAGTACCTGGTGGTCTGGCTCCTCTCCGCCCACGTGGCTGCTATCCCGGGGAAGGGGGGATCTCGACAGAGCGTCCGCATGGCTAATCTCCCTCCCGGGCCTGTACACCAACGCGTGCTGATACGCGTTGAGGAAAATGGCCCACCTAAGCATCCTCGGGGACAGGATCTGTGGCGTGGGCTTATCTGCGGTAAAGATACCTAGTAGGGGTTTGTGGTCCATCACAATGGTGAAAGGGCGGCCATACAAAAAATCGTGAAACTTTTTGGTCCCCGCAATGATCGCTAGCGCTTCCCTGTCTGTTTGTGCGTAATTTCTCTCCGCTTGGGACAGGGACCTGGAGTAAAATGCTATTGGGGCCTCCCTTCCATTTTCCAGCACGTGGCACAGCACCGCCCCCACCCCCACCGGGGATGCATCACAGATCAGGACCACGGGGCGTTTGGGGTTGAAATGGGTCAGTATAGCATCGGACGCCAGGAGATTTTTAAGCTCACAAAATGCCCTCTCTTGGTCGTCGCCCCACTTCCACGCCTCGTCTTTTTTAAGCAGCTTGTGTAGTGGTTCGGCCACTGCTGCCTTCCGGGGGAGGAAGGAGTGGTAGAAGTTGAGCAGCTCTAGGAATGACTGCAATTCGGGCTTGGAGGTGGGGCGAGGGGCCTTCTTAATGGCGGTCACCTTAGACTTGGATGGTTTTATCCCCTCAGGAGTCACACGGAAACCTAGGAACTCAACGTCAGTTGCGAAGAAGACGCATTTGTCTTTTCGCAGTCTCAACCCCGCCTTTTCGAATTTTCCCAAAACCTTTCCCAATCTCTTGGCCAACTCCGCCCGACTCCCCCCGTTATCAACACGTCATCAAAATAAGGCAACACCCCCTTCAGCCCCTTCAGGAGGCGTTCCACGAGTGAATGGAAAATCCCAGGTGCCGAATTTACGCCGAATTGAAGGCGCGTCACCTGGACCGCACCCTTATGGGTGACTATGGTCTGCGCAGCAGCTGCGGCAGGGGACACCGAAAGCTGCTGGTAGGCCTGTGCCAAGTCGAGCTTAGCGAAACACTTTCCCCCGTGCAACCTGGCTAGCAGATGGCTGACCACCGGCACCGGATACGCATTAGGGCGAATCGCCTTGTTGATGGTGCACTTGTAGTCGGCGCATATGCGGACCTCCCCATTGGCTTTTAGTGCCGTTACTATTGGAGTTTCCCACTCCGCAGAATCAACAGGAACAAGGATCCCCTGGCCCACCAGTTTGTCCAGTTCTGCCTCTATTTTGTCCTTGAGAGCAAAAGGCACCCGGCGCGGCTTGAGTCGTATTGGGCGGACCGCCGGGTCTAGGTCGAAAGTCACTGGGGGCCCCTTGAATTTTCCCAGTCCTTTCTTGAAAACTTCGGGGTGCGCGTCGCACACCTCCTGTATCGGGTCAGTCCCAAAGGTCCCCACGGAGTGCACCCCCCCAATAAACAAACCCAGGGGCTGAAACCATTGAGTCCCGAGGAGGCTGCAATTCCCCCCTTTGAGCACGACTAGGGTGAGGGTCGCGGCGTGCTCCTTAAACTTGACCTGAAACTCCCCCACCCCCAACACTGGAATGCTGTTCCCTTGCACGTCCCGTAACGTGGACCTCAACGCTTTGAGCTTGGGTCTCTTGTGGGGGGCAATTCGCAAAAACTCCCTCTGGGGAATAAGGGAATATGTGGAGCCCGACTCAATTTCCATTCTAATGGGGACCCCTTGTACTAGTACCTCAACAAAGTAACGGGGGTGTCCTGCGGACACGCTGAATACTGGGGCGTCGTCCTCGCTGCCGTCGGAGATGCGGCCCACACCATCCTGCTTCCTCGTGGGCCGTGCGCCGTCCTTTGGCCTCGTTGAGCGGTCCGGTTTCGCCGAGCGGTCTGGCGAGCTCTTCCGGTCCTCGCGCCGTCGTCTGCAGACTTTCGCGATGTGCCCGCGGCGGCCGCAGTTGTGACACTCGGCCTTCCTGAACGGGCATTTGGCGCGGTCGTGGGCCGCTCCACAGCCGTCGCACCGCCGGCCCTCTCTTCGGACCCTCCGGACGTCCTCGTCGTCGCTGCTCTCCGCGGACGATTTCGAAGTTCGCCGGGCGGCGTGCACTGCAGTCTCTGCCTTGCTCGTCCTCGGCCGCCAGTCCTGGAGTTCCTGCACCCCGGCCTTGGAGGCTTCTGCGGCCTGTGCTGCTTTGATGACCTCCTGCAACGTGGGGGGCGGCTCCTGGTTCATCAATGTGCGCTGGGTCTCAGCGTCGCTCAGGCCGCATAGCACGCAGTCCCTGGGGGTTACTTCAGTATTCTCCCATTTGCACGGCCCGGCAGCCAGTCGCAAGGCCGCCACGAAAGCGGCGACCGTCTCCCCGGGCGCTTGGACTCGCCTCCAAAACGTGCTCCGAGCGGGAAACATCGCCGTCGAGGGCCGGAAATACTCACGCAGCATTTGCATGAGTTCTTTGACCTTGAATTCGCTCACCCTCTTTGGTGCGATCAGGTCTACCAAGGTTCTTTTGGTGTCTTGTCCCAGCATCCTGGTGAAAATGGCCCTTTTCTTTGCTTCATCCGAGACTTCGGATTCGATCAGGGCTCCCTGGAAGTCCATTTCGAAGATCTCCCAGTCTCCCGGTTTCCTGATCTCGAAACCGGCGCATGTCTTGGTCCCGTGGGCAGCCATATCCCACCTTCATCGCCAATTTAGTGTAGGGGACCAAAGACAACGCAACAGCCGAAGGGTTGGCTTAACACAGGTTTATTGCATGATGATCCAGAGGAACATGTGGTAATGGTGGATGGGTAGCTCATTATATACAGCTGACTATACATTTGAATGTGGCTCGTTGACAGTCTATTGGTTGCTGCCTGCGTGACGTCGTAGGAGGTCACACCCTTCTTGTCCAGGTGAAGGTATGGCGGGAATCTTCCCGCGCTGCTGATCCAGGGTGAGAGTGAGCCATGAGAGCTGGCCGCTCGCTACTGCCACCTAGTGGTCACTAGCTCGCGTCCATGTAATAGGGTTACAGTGATACAGCTGAAGGTTATTATGTTGCATACAGAAAGGATACATTGTTATCACATGGCTAGGTACATTGTTAAAGGCACAGCTTTACAGAACACAACACAGAACCAACTTATAGTGATCTGAGATAAGTGAAAAATTAATTAATGTCATTTCACCCAGTAAGTTTCCAGGGTCAAGAGGAAAAGTGAACCCTAGTCTACCACTCTATCCACTCCAGCTTACTGGGTATCAATATGTGAGCCAAAACTAAGGTTCTGACGGAATTAAAGAATGCAAGTTTTCATCTACATACATACACAAAGTCCTGGTTATATAACTAACAAGGGCTGTGTCTTGACTGTTGAAAGAATTGGGTTTCCAATCAGGTTTTTAAAAATCGATTTAGGGTAACATGGTCTTTGTGTTGGCTTGTGTGTTCTTTGCGAAACTTTGTCCAAGCAGATCTTTTCTACATGTTTACTCCTTTGTTCCCACCATTATGGACACCTGTGGAACAGCAGAGGGCATGAGGCAAACCAGGAAGAGGTGGTGGTGGCATTGATGCCCTATGGCTGCCACCAATGCCAAAGCTGTTAGTATTTACAGCTGCTCCACTAAGTCCTGTAGGACTGGACCCTAATCCTGCTGCAGCTGCTAAGGCCCACATGAGAGCCCTGGGAAAGGTTATGGACTTCAAAAACCTCCACTTGGAATCCCTGGATGGCTTAGCTATATAAGAACTGACCCTTTCTCTCAGAAACTACCTCAGCAATGGACTTGCAGTTGCTTTGTTCATTGAGCTCTTGCCTTGTTCCTAGTTTCTGCTGTCAAAGATCTTTGCTTGCTTCTGTTTTTGAAGATTTATGGCCCTAATTCTTGGTTCCTGTTGACTGTTAGTGTGCCTTTCCTCTGTTTCTACCATGCTTCTGAATTGTTCTTAAGAGAAACCTATACATGGTGTTTCCAAGTTTCCTCCTTTCATTGAGCCTTAATAGCACTTTTGCAATAGTTATTTATTAACTACATAATGAGGGCAGGTTTGTAAATCATAATCTGTCATCATCTAGCCTCAGGTCTCAGCTATCAACAGATTTAACATGAGCAGCTCTGTTGGTGTAAGGAGTGCTATTATCAGCTGACATTTACCTACCATCCTGGCACACAAAGATATGGCTCCATTAATTTATAATCTATGATACATGAAAAATACATGCAAAGAATAAATGATAGGTTTTAAAGGCTACTGTTGTAATTTGCAGATACTGTGAGGTTAATCAAAGCCAGCATCTCATTTATATTTAATGGATTAAAAGTGTTTGATTTGGGGGAGGAAAGGCACTGGTGACTAATAGATCGCATGATAGATACATATAAAATTGAAATTAAACTATCTTCAGTTGTTGCATTTTTGGTGACCCATCTAAAACCTAGCACTTGCATAAGTTACATTTCTTGATTCCAGCTTCCAGAAGTTCTGCAGCCAACCTGGCCACAATATTTTTCCTACTTGTTTAGCTTCAGAAGAGGAGGAATAACTTGTGCAGCCAGAAAAGGGGACCCCCCCCCCTTAGGACAACATGTTGGACACATCATCCAGTGCAAATGCAAACATTACACTTATACAAGCTTATACACTTTGATCTGGTGCAGATCAAATTATGCAAAACAGGTGGATGTAGTCTTAAATAATTGGCCACAGGCTGTTTAAAACCAACTCCAATACAAAAAGTGCATTACTTAGCTGGCATCCTCCCACCAAAATTCTGTCAAGAAAGTGCTGCTCAGAAAGAGTGGGTCAAAGCATGATCCTAATACACACACCTGCTATTTGATCATCAAGCACCAAAGTAGAGACTTATATCAAGGCATAGTTTTTTCAAAATTTCTGCCCCCCCCCGCCCCCACCTTAAACAAACAGTCCCCACCGACTGCCTTAGAACTATGGAAGGCAAGCAAGGAGCTACCAAATAACTGGTCAGAACCACACAATTCTCTACCACCTGGCCAAGAACAACCATGGCCTGTGTGGAAAGCTTTAAACAGACTGAATGCCGGGGTAGAAAGATCAAGGGCTAATCTGAGAAAGTGGGGTTTCCCTGTAGATGACAGCCTGTGTGAATGTGGAGAACAAACTATCTCCCATGTGGTATAATGCACACAATGCCCCTCAACATGTACTGAGGTGGACCTTATGTTGGCAAGAGGAAATGATGTTGATGTGGCCTGATATTGGGCATGTGTCATGTGTTAATTTTAGCTTTGTATGTTATTATATGCTGGTGGTACGTCTGACACGAATAAAGAAATAAGTTATACCAGCATAGAGTTGCCATAATTCTCTCCCACAAAACTGGGACAGACTTGTCAAGTATACTTGACAAAAATGGGTGGGTTCTCTACAAAATAGTCTTTTTAAAAAACAAACATGACAGCTATAAAACACTTACACATTAAATTATCAATACATAAATGAATTTATTTACAACAATAAATTCTTACTGTAAGATGATCTGTTGTACTTCTGAGAAGTCACGTTGCGGTCAACTCTTAACATCCTCAGTTCCAGGAAACACACTGGTCACACTTATCTGGCAGTGGTGTAAGGTGAGGACATTAAGATTTATCTTCAGGTATACTCCAACTCAAATGTAGCAGGAAGCCGCTCATTTGATGGTGAAAGTTCAAATTTATTTTAATGATGTGTTATAATACACAATCAGTAAGTTTTACAAATCCGGGACTGTAACATAATTTTTATTGAACTGGCCAGAACAATTTTTCCAACCTTGAATCCAGGACAATCCCAGTTTTCCGGGACATATGGCAACCCTATACCAGCACTTTGACATGGTTATAAGTCACCACTCAATGAGGGATGAGATAGCAAAGTCTGTACTCTACCTGCTCAGCTGCCCAGTAAGAAGCTGCAAAGAAGATCAGCAACAAAGATTATTAGAAGTCTGGACAATAATTCTACTCTGCAAGAGAAAAAAATCTAGAAAGAATGAGAAGATACATCTGAAAACAGAATTAATTAACTTTTTTTCACCAATATGTGTTCTTTGTTGCTGGGTTGTTGTTTTTTAATTGGGATTTATCATTTTTGTTCTTGTTGATATTTATAATTTACTCAGTTTATTTAATTATTATTGTAAATTTTTTTAAATATGTTGTAAGCTGCCCAGAGTGGGAAAATACCTCAGATGGGCAGGATATAAATAAATAAATAAATAGTCTACTAAAACATGGTGTTGATTTAATAAAAATGGATACTATTTATTTTCTACATCTGATACCCACAGCCTGGGGATAAGTGAAATAAAATGGTAAGTTATTTCAGTTGATCATGAGGAAAATCTTGGTGGGGTGGAACAAGATAGCTAACTCCAGGCTGCTAAAAAATAAGTGGAAAATCTTTGTAAATCACTTTTATGTCTATATCCAATGATTTTTAGTACAAGACTGAAGATACTAAAGTTTCTTTCTTTTTGATTCCCCAAGGAGTTGTATTCTGTAGAGTTTCTGCTACTGAACAGAGGTTGCACTTGATGACCCAATAAGGTTTTCTCTAATGCAGCTCTTCTCTTAATGAGAAGATAAGCTTTGTGTAACGAAGGGGAAAAAATGTAACTAAAATATTCCCCAAGCTTGTCACTCCATGGTGTGTTCTTCTGAATGCTTGCCTCGAAGCTACAATTTTCATCCTAAATAGATTTCCTCCTGATCAGTTTATTGCGTAATTGATGTTTTCTCTACTGAACTCCTAGCTACTTTCTCATTCTTGTATGGATAAGTTATAAAATCACACACTTTTTAACTGGAAAGTTTGTGTTGTGGATTGCAAACTGATATTGAACAGAATTTTCTCAGCCCCTAGGTTGAATCTGCAATCCTGAACTTGTACAGATCGATAAGAATACTCCTATAAAAGAGATGTGCAGGTGGATTATAAACATCCAGAGAAACATTTAAACTCAACAAGTGGTGTGCTTTTGGGAGCCATTGAATAAGAGGCACATTAATATAGGCACCAGGAGAAATTCAATTGGAACCTCATCCCTCTTATCTTTTATGTGTTACTTTGAAGATCTCCCCCTAGCATTCTATTTTTCACATCTATCATACATAGAATAAGTGTAATATTTACAGGAGAGAGAATATGATAACTATGCCACCTATCTGACACTTGAGATTTGTTTTATCATATTTGTGGTAGATATATTAAATAATTGCAATTTTAACATTAAGACTGCCATGCTCAATCAGACTATGGACTATCTAGTTCAACATTCAATTCATACAGAGGCCAACAGTTGTCAATGGCTAGCCCACATGCAGAAGATTTTGTTTATCATGCCAGAAGTACACAAAGGTGCTTTCTGGGTTGAAAGGATTTTTGCTGGAGTAACTCCTCTCAGGGGACATCTGAATGAGGCTCCTTTCATGTCCCCAAGACCTTTTCCCACCGAAGTGGTCCCCATTTATCTACTTGCAATTTCTTGTTTTTGATCTTCTAGGTTGGCAGGAGCTGGGACAGAGATGGCACTCATTCCTTCATGCAGTACTTGAGTCTTGAACAGCCAACTTGCCAACCTTCCAGCTAAGAAGGCGAGCTTCTTAACCACTGAGCCACTGTAGTCCCTTTCAGCAGGAGATGAGTGCAAATTGCTCCTTTCCTCTGATGTTGGTTGAAAAACAGCATAGAAACTTATACTGTTTCTGACACTAGAAGTAATATACTGTATAGCTTTCATGACTATCAATCTTTGATGGGCCTAACTGTCCTGAATGTATCTAATCTTAACCTATAAATCCAAGGGTTAACCGTTGGAACTGGCTATAGGTTGCTATGCCTCGCCCTACTTGCCTGCACTCACCCTTCATGCACACGGCCGATCTGGGTACGCAGGTCAACGAAGGATTTAGAAAAACGGCAGTGGGGCAACAGCCCCACAAACGCGAAGAAAGGGAAACAACTTCACTTCCCAACATTCCTTGCACCGTGCCGCGCCAGAGCCAATCAGGCTGAGAGGCTCTCGCACGGCGCAGCGTTCGGAAACGCGCCGCAGCCAATCAAAAGAAAAGCATTTTAAAAAAACGCAGCACAAACACAAAGCACCAACCCATTACTACAAGCCCCAGCGTCCTGTGCGCAATGAGCGCGCAGAACGCTGAGGAAACCGTCGCCCAAAAAATTAAAAAGAAAAACAACTCACAGCCAAGCAAACACAAGCCGGTTTTCTTTCCCTCACCCACGGTGCCTGAAGTTCCCGACTGGAGTTTCCCCTTTAATATCAGTGGGTGGGGGTTGCGATCCCCCTCTCCGCTGGCTACCCTAGGGTTGGGAGGTTTGTGGGAACAAAAGGGGTATGTTTCCCAAACCCTTCTGGACTCAGGACACCAGGGAGAGGGGATCTATTCCCACCCCCCTCCTTAAAACAACTTTTCTTCTCTTTGAAAACGGAGTTGTTTTAAGGAGGGGGGAGGGATTCGATCCACTCTGCCTGGTCTACTGGGTCCAGAAGAGTTGGGGTGACATACCTCTTTTGTCCCCACAAACCTCCCAACCCCAGGGGAGCCAGCGGAGAGGGGGGTCGCAACCCCCCACCCACTGATATTAAAGGGGAAACCCCGACCTACTTTCAGAACTCCACACAAACAAAGCACCATAACACAATAAAGCCCCCCTCCCTTCCACCTAACCCACCCTTCCTAACCCCCAATGACCATGCCCCCCTCCCCACCACCTAGCCCACCCTTCCTAACCCCCAACGACCATGCCCCCCTCCCCACCACCTAGCCCACCCTTCCTAACCCCCAATGACCACGTACCTTCCCCACCACCAAATAAATAATTTTTAAAAAATTACTAAAAACACTCAAACACATCCAAAAATACACAAAAACAAAACACCAAAAACAATACGAAGTAAACAAAGACACAATCAAAAACAAAACAAACAGACAAAAAATACAAATTCCAACCCCCCTCCCCCCCGCCCACACACACACACACAAAAGAAAGAAAACAAACTTACCAAAAGAGGTGCTACCTCCACCAGGACTGGAAAAGAAATGAATAAAGAAAGAGACTACTTACCAGAAGAAGCTCCACCCAGAGGCCAGGAGAGAAAAAAAAGTCAAAATACAATAACCCCTACCAGCACAACCTGCTGGCCACAATAGTAAAAACAATTCAAAAACACACAACAGCCCCAAACAAAACACAAATTCACAATTTTACACAAAAGGTCACACCAATAAAAACAAGTAAAAAAATTTACACTAAACACACTTTCACACAAATCACAAATATATGTCAATAAAATACAATAGAAACTTTTAAAAATCCTGTGCTGAGTTATAACTCAAATTTAAACTCAAAACATCTAAACACATTTTAAAAACATTGAATGTAAAAAACATTTACTTTTACATTATTAAAATTATTACCTATGGTACAACTAATTAAAAAATTCAAAAAACTAAAACATTATTCGCTTACATAAAACAATTTGAAAAAATTATATCATACTTTCTTCTTTTATTAATCCTCAAAAAAAAACCAAAAAAGCAGATCACAGTTAATAACAGCCAAGCCAAAAATTTTTAACATAAATAAACATTTAAAAAATTAAAATTACAGACTAAGCTATTTTTTAAAAAAATTAACACAATTTAACCTTCCAACACAATGTAAAACTATTGCAAAAATAAAATTGGTTCATTTTTTATTAAAACACATGGGGGGAAAAGCCCGGCAACGCTGGGCAACCCTTGCTAGTCCTCTATAAAGCCTCCCAAATAGAGAGTTATTCAGGGTAACAACCATAAAGGTAAAGGTCACCCTTGCTCAGTCATATCTGACCCTAGAGTTCAGTGCTCATCTCTGTTTATAGCCAAAGTGCCAGCACTGTTTGCATCTGCAGACGTTACCATGGACATGTGGCAGGCATGCCTAGACACCAGAGTGCACAGAACGCTGTTTACTTTCCCATCAAAGTGGTCCCTATTTATCTACTTGCAATTTCTTGCTTTCAGACTGCTAGGTTGGCAGGAGCTGGGACAGAGATGTGAGCTCCCTTTGTCATGCAGTACTCGGGTATTGAACTCCGAACTTCCAGTCTTCAAGTTCAGTGTCTTACCCACTTGAGCCACAACAGTCCCGGTGACCACCATACCATTGTCCTATTCAATCCCCAGGATTGGGGTGGAGAGCACCAAATTAATTATCCTGGTTTATTCCACAGTATCCGTTGGTCACCGAATTTAAAAAAAAATCTTGATTTATTAAATATTTTTATCCCTCCTTTCTCAGAGGTTCGCAGAGTGAATTTTAACCCCATCAAGTCCTATGTCAGACCAAGCATGCCTACATGACTCTAAAAGGGGGCATCAGGTTGGGATTTATTCAGTTCCATAATAATAGAATTCCAAAACTGAAGGGAAGCTATGAACACTTCTCTCCTATGGTCATATCTATAAATATAAAGCAAGGATGCACGTTCATATGTCTTGGATGCAGCCCCACCCCCCACAACCCACTACCTGACAACCAGACAGGGCCTACCTTGAATGTCCTGCAAGTCAAAGAGGGGGTTCTGGAAGCCACAGGTGGGGTGTAAGCACCACCAGCAAGGATTGCCGGTTTCACATCACCGGTGTGACATCAGCATGCGTCATCACCGGGCAACCACAGCTAGTGCTTCTCCGGTGTGCATGCATGTACCAGCATGCATGCATCACCACTGAGCTTCCGCAGCCAGCAACGGACTGAAGGCCAACTCCTGAAGCCGCCACCTGCCAAGGTGCCAACACAGACAGCCTCTGTGAGCCATGGCCTTGCAAGGACCCATTGGCACCTCCTCAGCCCTGCAGTGCTGCCCAGCCTCAGCCAGGGACGGACAGCCTGCTGGGACAATGACAGAGTGCACAAACTACTAGGGGGGGAGGCCCTCAGAAGGTAAGGTCAGCGTAGGAGAAAGTGGCCCCTGCTGTCTCCCCAGCCTGGGTTGGGTCCGCCCCGGATGAAGGGCGGGCACCTCTGCTAGTTGTTCTATATTTCATGACATGTCAAATGGACCATTTCCATAAGCTCAGGAGATGTTGGGTAATTGAGAGCTTGAGTAAATGGCTGAATTGGTGTGGGCAGAATCAGGATAAATTGTGCTGATTAAGGATGGTTAATGTTAGACGGAGGTGGATGGTACAATCAATTGGTTTTGGATCAGGAAACCACAATGCAATTCTTACACTTTAAATGGAAATATTGTTTCCTTTGGACAGGAAAGATTTCTCAAGATCATTAAGGCTGCTCCTTTGGAGAAGTCACTTAATTGGAGAGTGTCTTTGTGCTCTTTTTCGGAGAGCAGGATATTTCTTTTTAATTGTGGTTAATGTTAGCAGTGATGCTTTGAAAGATTTTCTTTAAAAAACATGCTGTCAAAGCATCATTGATTCATTATATTGGTTAGCATCCATTAAAAAGCAATAGGATGCTTCAGTCTGCGTTCCCATCCAAAGGGAAAGAAGATTTAAAGGGAAAGCTTCCCATGAAGCTGCCTAAGAATTTTAAGGAATAGGAAGCTTTGTCTTTAAATCTTCCATGCCATTGGAGAGGAGTTCAGTCAGAAGAAGCATCCCATTGTTTTTAATGGTCTCTGACTGATAAAGCAGATAAGTGAAGCTTTAACAGGAGTTATAAAAAAGACTTTCAAAGCATTGCTGATAACATTAGCAACAATTAAACTGGAATGTCCTGCCCTCCAAACGGAAGCCCACAGGAACTCTCTAATTAAGCAACTTCTTGAGGGTACACAAGAGCAAAACCAATTTAGAAGATGGAGGAAGGAGCTCACTGGGAAAGGAACATCATTAAAGGAGGATATACCTGAGGAACCCAAACATCCATACGTCACCTGGAGGACCCTCAGGGTTGGAGTTCCTAAATGCAAGACCAACATGCTCAAGTGGGGACTGCTGGCAGACAACAACACACAGTGTGAATGTGGAGAGACACAGAGTCTGGTCCATTTGCTGGACTGCCACCGATGAGGCCTTGTGTTTGGGCAATGACAAAGCAAAGAAAATGGCTTCATTTTGGCAGTCCAGGGTCTGAACAGGCCAAAAAAAAATTAAAGGGATACGAAAAGATTAAGCAACTTCTTCAAAAGGGACAGCCAACCAGCCTCTTTGGTTGAGTCTCAGTGATCACACATGCTGGAACAGAAACAAATCAAAATGATCCTAACCAGCGCTAAACAAGAGTAGCCCCTGACAGACACCATGAAAAGAGTGGGTAGGAACCATACCTGTCAAGTATCCCATTTTCCCAGGGAAACCCCTTATTTTACCCCTCTTCCCACCCACCTCCCGCTTTATTAATTTCCCCGTAATATCCCTTATTTTTTTAAAAAAAATCCTGGCCGGAGCCCTCACAGGCGAAGCTGCAGTTTGTTTTTCCTGCCACCAGAGGTCATTGTGGCTTTTTGCTTGTGGAAGGAGAGAGAGAAGGTGGTGGTGGGGGCTTCTTTAGTTTCTCTTTCATTTCCCTGTCACATGGTCATGGAGGCTTCTTTAGTTTCTCTTTCATTTCCCTGTCACATGGTCATGGAAGCTTCGTTTTTGCTACTGAGCTGGTCGGAGCCACCATGGGATGGGAGTCTACTCTAGGTGAGTGATATTTCATATATGGAGTAACTCCTCAGCTGCTGGGAGGCTTGGAAACTACAGAGTTTACTTTACTAAAACCCTTCCTTAAGCTGGATCCAACATTCTCAGGTGTTGGTGCTTCAACTGGCTGCAGTGAGGAACAAATAGATTGGTTAATTTGGGGAAATTAATCCCTTGCTCCTCCACCCTAATTGGGGGGGTTGTCTAGCCACATGCAGGGCTAGTTCACCCTAGGGGGCTGATTTACTATTCTGCTCTTTGCTTCCCAGAAATTTTTTTAAATTAGAAATGAGTAAAAAAGAAAGAAAACAAAATAAAAGTCCCCCAAGAAGATGGAGAAAGGGTTCTTTGGCCCACACAGCTTTGTACCCATGGCATCTACAATACCATCTAGCCATCTTATTTTTGGCCACCCCCTTCTTCTTTTGTCCTCCACCTTTCCCAGCATCAAGACTTCCTCAAGTGAATCCTCTCTTCACATTTGATCTCCAAAGTACTTTAGCGTCATCTTTACAACAGTAATACCTCATACAAAGTCCACTTCATACAACATCAGATTCATACAACATCACCCATTAAAAACCCTTCTCCTTTTTACTTGTTGTATCCTTTCACTTTCCCCAATGCAGAAAGGAAAGACTAACCACCAATCGTACCCACATAAAGTAGTGCTTTAACAAAGCACCTTGTGCACACATACATACACACAAGGGTCACAAGCACTCACCTATTCTCCCAAAGGTTATCTCCTAAAATATGTCTTTTTTAAAAACAGCTTCTCATAGACAGACCTCCTGTTGTTGTTTTTAAAAGCCAAAGCAGCAATTGAGTTGGCAAGTTAAAGACAAAGTTATTGTGGCCAGGAAACCTTCTTAAATCATTTCCTTTGTATCATGCCACTATAGATACTTCAATTTGAACAGCAATTAGAAGGATTTTTTCCACCTCTTTGTGTTATATCAAAGAAAACTGACTGGCATGGCATGACTTCACAGTGAAAGAATGCGAGTTAATTCACATTTCTCTTGCTCTGTAGTCACATCATTTGTCATTTCTGTTCAGATTGATTTGGAAATAAGCAAATAATGACACATTAAGCAGTTTTCGAAATACATTCTGAGTCTAAAGCATCTTCATACTGAAACCTGTTGGATAGAAATTTTCTTTCATTTTTCCTTTCTTTTCCTTTCTTTTTTAAAATGTTTACCGCTGCTGCCCTTGTAAGAAACAACAGCAAATACAAAGGCTTAAATATGATTCCTTCACCATTGATCCACTAGTTAGGAATAGAAATACAGTAATACCCTGGATAACATTAAAACTTGGTTCCACGAGTCTTAGTGTTATCTGATTTTTAACATTATGTGATATATTTATTGCACAATGTTAAAAAAAGCCCAATTCCCTTTCCAAAGAGGAAAGGGAACCGGGGATTGATCCGCCTGCCTCTTTGGAAAGGGCAGCAGGGATTTGATGTGTGGAATCCCCACTGCCCTTTCCAAAGAGGCAGGTGGATCGAGCCAAGCCCCAAAGTCGGCATGACTGGTCTCCGCCTGGGAAGTGCCTTACCGGGCGGAGACCAGCCCTGCCAACTTTGGGGCTTGGCTCTCCGGTGAGCGTTGCCTTCCCCGAAAGTCCCTATTTATCTACTTGCAATTTCTTGCTTTCGAACTGCTAGGTTGGCAGGAGCTGGGACAAAGACCTGGGAGCTGTTTCCATCCTGCAGTACTCGGGAATCAAACTGCTGACCTTCCACTTCCCAGTCAGCATCTTAGCCACTTGAGCATCTTAGCCACTTGAGCCACTGCATGAGGTACAGGAACAATTTCTCTTCAAAGTCACTGCCCTCCTTATGCAGGTGAAAATTAGGGAGGGTGTTTCCAAAGAGTTCCCTTTATCTTCTAATTCTTGAAGATATTTTATATTAACATCATTTTTATCTTGTTTTCATGATTCATCCCCTTAGTTCATGGACTGAATTTGACTGGTGACAGGTCTTTTCTGTTTTGAAAACTAGAAGACTGATTGGTGTGGTTTAACATCATTTAATCACACACTTTTCTCCCTGTACTTGTTGAATTCTGCAACGCCAACAAAAATGGTATTTGCTTACCTTGCAAGATTCATTGTGAGATGAAACACACCTTGTCTTGTGAATTCTCATGTTTATAAGACATGCACACTTTAAAATATGAACAGCTAAATTGCACGAGACTGGAAAATGCACCTGTTTTATGAGTGTGTACATAAGGCAAAATGCATGCTTATATGTAAATACAAGAAATAGGTGAAAAAATAACTTCTGCATGTGCCAAGAAAAAGATAATTTTATAACTCAATGGTCATCCTGCTGCTGAGTGTGGTAAATTGCAATAGAATAGGTCATTGAATCAGTAGGATTTGGCGACTCAATTCCTCTGTCATCTCCATTGATTCAAATCACCTACTCTGATTGCAACTTATTACTCAAATGAGTCTACTCTAATTGTGACACCAGGTTAGTACCATTTTGTGAATGATACTAACAACTGAATTGTTGTTATTGTTTTTTGGGAGACTCGAAGTACGAGTATATAGCCTGTAGTGTAGACCATCTTGACTGCTGCCACTGGTGTTGTAAATATTCAGCCAGCCCTTTGTTATGTAAACTTTAACATCCTTTTTCCTGCTGATCTGAATGCTACTTTAAAAGGTATACATTTTTGTTTGTTTAGATTGACCTCCTTCTTTTATGTCCAGATCAAATTTTGACTGCCAAACTTCTTGGCTTTATCATTGACCATAATTAAATCTTTATCAGAACTTGTTTCTGGCAGTAATCCTCAGAACAGTAAATGAGACGGATTCTGTATCTCTACACATTCACTCAGTGTGTTGTTGTCTGCCAACAGCCCCCACTTCAGCATGTTGGTCTTGCATTATGCACTCCAACCCCCAGCCTATTCAGAGTCTGTAGGAATCGGGGCCACTGGGGTGGCCGTAAGATCCCGGAGGAGACTGATCAAGTGACGACATGAGACAAACGGAGCGAGATCAGATCAGTACTTTATTGGAAACAGGCAACATCATTTATAGGGGAAAAAGCGCAACGGTGGCAAAACCGTCATCTGACAGGAAAATTACCTCACCCACGTACCAGGGTTAATGGGGAACCTCTCAAAGGGAAGTTAATTAACTTGGACAAACACGGGGTGAAGGGGACCATTGTTTGGGATTTAGGCAAGGGTCAATATGGTCACTATTTGCACCGGGGATTACCTTGGCCAGGAGATGAGTGTTTACCTAATCAGTCACCGGAGTTAGCGATCTGCCTACTTTGCAGAACCGCCGGTCAGGTCATGAAATTGGGTGAATCAAACCCTATCATTTATTCACCCCCCTTAATTTGGCTGCCCGCAGAAGCCACCGCCAGGAGCCTTCTCACCTAAGCAGCCTCCGCAGGGCTGTCCCATGCCAGATGGGCATGGGGAATCCGCATCTCCCCTTACTTTTTAATATTAAGAGCCTGACCAGCGATTTTGCGCAGAAGCGGCATCAGCTGCTGATCGAGAGTGACGTCATGGGGTTTCCTTCTGAGGCGGCACCTCGAGACCAGTGAGGGAATGCATTGAGCAAGACAGCAGACTGCTATGCCCAGTATGACTACCCCCACCACCACTTTAAGTACCGTCTGAAGCCACCCCCATGGGATCCACGACCACATCCACTTCCACAAGGAGCTCCACCAGGCCCCCCACGCGGAGCCCTCCGTGATGCCCGCAACTATGGTGTGGAGGTACGTGATCTGGTTTTGGATTTTCCGGGAGTTGTCGGTAAGGTTGAAGCAACATATACCATGAAAAGACTCACAACCCAGGTGGTGCAACAATAAGAGGTAGTCGATAGCCGCTCGATTATCGAGAATGGCATGGCGAAGTTCCTTCTGTTCCTGATTGAGGAGCGCTATCGCTGAGGAGGTATGGTTGATGGCTTTTGCCAAGCCGCAAGCCAAGCGACCAATTCTCCGTGCGTTGCCGACGGCTAAGCCTGGCACGCCAACTATGCTGACTGACAGCGAGACATATTCGGCTGGACTAAGGACTCTAAAGCTGCTGTCACATGAGCTGTCTAACTGGGCGGTGCGAGTGTGCCTTACGGGTGCAGAAACATCTGAAATATGTGAAACATTTGTGCTTGGGGTAACCATATCCTTAGTGGGGAGCAACAGTGTCAACCGACTGAGGCAACATGTGGAATCTGAGATATTTGCAGGGATATAGTTAAAGGTATACTGATTACATGTGAAAAACCACCCCGAAGGTAGGGTGACATGAGCAGGCAATGAACCAATTGTCTCTGGGTTTTCACAAGTCCAATTGCTGCTGCCGATATCGAGGCAGCGGCGCTGGGTTCGGCCGACGGCCGCGCAGCCGACTATTCGGGCGCAAGTAGAGTTCGGGCTGGCCGCCACTCGCGGGGTGTGAAGAGTGGCCGCATCAGCCGGCAAAGTCATGGTGAGCCGCAAGCCCCCCCAGCGAGCGTAGGCTGCAAAGCTCGCAGGGAGATGCGGTCCGAAAATCTTCTTCAGCAACCAGCCGCCATCCCTGGCCCGTGCGTCTAGAGTGTGGCACACGGGGATGAGACAGGTGCTGAGGATCGAGGCAGAACCAATGTCCTGCTTCAGGCAAAAATCGGACTGGTTGACGAGACCCGCCAACCTAGCCCACAAGTTGTAGTGCATCCGTGCTGAAAGATCTTCACCAGGCGGCAGGCCGTTGGCCTGGAGCGAAGCGGCCTGAGCGCCTCCCCCCAAAAGCAGGGAGAGGGCCAGGATGATGGTGACTGCCATGGAGTTGGCGTGAATCCGGGCGAAAACCGCAACCACAAGGCTCTCTGGTGTCAGTTCCTCCCCCTCGCGCTGGACGGCATCCTGGGCATCATGGCAGAGGGCCTTGACCATCCCCCAGGTGATCTTCGGTGCTGTCATCTGCGACTGCTGTCTCTCCCGGCGGGTCCCCTCGGTCAGGGCGAGATCCTTCATCTCCGGGATCGGACTCGGGTCGGCCTGGGTCCACGCCATGTGGTTCCAAGTGAGGCTTGACGCACCGAGCTGGAATCCAAACGACACCTGTAGGAGACATAACTGCAGCATACCCTCTCCCCCAGGTTATGAGCGGCACCGGGCCCCTCCAAGAAGGGTCCGGTGGCACTAGGTACCGGACCATAGGTCGCGGGAGAGCTTCCGAATGGCGGAAATGCCTCTCCTGCGGCGTACAATCCGAAAAAAACATTAAGGTGATTGTATGTGAAAAATACCTTATTCAGGCAAAACTGTGCTTCTCCCTGTGACTTGGGGAGGGCTGATGGCTCCCCCCTTTCTGTTTGTTTGTCAATATAGGACTTTAGCGTCCGATTGACCCGTTCTACAATCGCTTGCCCTTGCGGATTGTAGGGAATTCCAAAGGTATGCTTGATGTCCCAAGTAGCCATGAAGGCAGCCAACTGCCTAGAGCAGTAGGACGGGGCGTTATCCGTTTTCACGTGCCGCGGCTTGCCCATCGCCGCGATGCAGGAAAGGAGGTGCTGCTCCACGTGGGAGGCAGTTTCCCCCTTCTGCGCCGTGGCCCAAACAAACTGTGAAAAAGTGTCAATGCACACATGCATGTATTGCCATCTGCCAAACTGCGGCACATGCGTGACATCCATCTGCCACACCTGGTTAGCCTCTGTCCCCCGTGGGTTGACCCCCCACGAGGGCCCCCCCGGTGCCCCTGCACAATGCTGGCAAGAGCGCACTATACCTTGGGCTTGAGAAAGTGGCAGATTGAACTGTCTGGCGAGTGCCTTGGCGTTTTGGTGAAAAAAGGCATGACTCTGAATTGGAGTAGTGAAAACTCCCAAAACTGAACGTTGCTGAATTTCCTTTGCCGCCGCATCCGCTCTGCTATTGCCCGCAGAAATCGGACCCGGTAGGTCTTGGTGACTTCGGATGTGGGCAATATAGAGCGGCTCTGTGCGGTTCCGCAAGTGAAATTGAGCAGTGAGAAACAGACTAAGCAAGTTCTTGTCTATCGCGGGAGTGATGTAAGCTCCCGGTAGACTGTGAAGTAAATTCCTAACATACAGACTGTCAGTAATGATATTCAACCATTCTTTGGCGAAGGTGCACAAGGCAAGGTTCACGGCTGCCAACTCCGCCCGCTGCGCGGACTTTTGTGGAAGAGTTAGCAGCGTGTGCCAAGCTTCGCCTTCCTGTCAAGTCAAGACACCATATGTGCGTCCACCATCAGAAAAAAACTGTTCTGGCCCCCTGAAGCGGGACCAGCGAGAGCAATTCGAACAAGCTGACTGTTCCTGTCTGGAGTGAGACGAGTCTGGGGTCTTTTGGCAAGTGGTATGCCAGGCTTCCAGTGAACCCTTCCAAAGCTATCGGGAGTGAGACACCCAGCTGCATCAACTGCTGAATTTGTTCCTTGGTGAACGGGACTGTAATCTTAGCTAAATCGTGCCCAGAAATGTCCCTAGCTCTCAGCCTTCCGCGGTAGATCACCGCGGAGACCAGTTCTTGGGGCGGAACGATGTTCCGAGAAGAGGTGTTAGGCAAATACACCCACTCCACAATCTTCGCTCCCTTCTCGAAGTCTACTCCCAACGCCCCAGTGAACATGGATCCTGACCGTACGATGTACAAATTCAGGATCGGGGCATATAGCCCCTGGGCGATCCTATCCACCCACCTCTGGCTGAGAACTTGGTTCACTTTCTCGAGCGCCAAGCGCGCGTCTCGGGAAATTTTTATCCGGTCTGCCGGCTGCTTACCTAAAGTCAGCAGCGAGAAGAGCGGTTTTAGAAGATCCGTATCCAATCGGAAATACGGTCTGGCCCAATTAATGTTTCCTAAAATCTGCTGTAATTCTACGAGGGTGACTGAGTCCTGTAGATTTATCTGAGGCAAAACTGGTGCTGCAAAAGAGCGGAGAAGCCGATGACCCAAGTATGAGAAGGGCTCGGTTCTCTGCACTTTTTCCGGGGCAATGAGTAAACCTTTGTTCCCCAGGCTGGTCTGGAGGTCTGAAAAAACTTCGCTGCCAAGTTGCGGCAACGCCACTAAAATATCATCCATAAAATGACAAACTATGGCTTGTGGGTAGAGGTTTCGAAACTTTGCCAGTGCGTTGTGAACGTAGATTTGGCACAAAGTGGGCGAATTGAGCATGCCCTGTGGCAAAAATTTCCACGCGTAACGCTGCGTGGGCTCACTGTGGTTCACGACCGGCACCGTAAAGGCAAACCTCTCCCAGTCCCTGGGGTCTAAGGGGATTGTATAAAAGCAATCCTTGAGATCTACGACGAGAATCTCCCACCCCTCGGGAATCATGTTAGGATTTGGGATGCCGCATTGGAGCGGACCCATCGGCTGAATACACTTATTGATCTCTCTGAGATCGTGGAGGAGTCGCCACTTCCCCGACTTCTTCTTAATAACAAAAATTGGCGAATTTCAAGGACTTGTGGGCTGTTCTATATGTCCTGCGTCTAGCTGTTCCTTAACTAGCTGCTTGAGGGCAACTAATTTCTCTCCCACTACCGGCCATTGTTCTACCCAGACCGGAGTATCGGTGAGCCATTTAAGTGGCAACGCCATTACCCGAAGGTAAGGGTGGCACCGTACTGCTGAAGAATGTCTCGCCCCCAAAGGTTGATGTGCATGTCAAGAATGTGCGGTCGAATCACCGCCGTGCCTTCAGCCCTTGGGATTGTGACTTCTACCCACTCTCGGCTCCTAAACGCTTCCTGAACACCGCCTACCCCCCACACATCGGAGACCGGCTCAGTGGCCCACTCCCTTGGCCACTGGCTTCTGCTTATCACGCTCACATCTGCTCCGGTATCGAGTAACCCTGAGAACGCTCTTTTGTTCAAAAATACCTCGATAACGTTGGTCTCCACTGTCGCTAAGACCTGGTATCCTTGCACTGCCTCACTCGCGCTCGAGCGGTCTGCTGAACCGGGCTCTGAGCTGTCACTGAGCCTTCCCTGGCTGCCTGCTGGCGAGTGACAAGGAACCATGATCAGTTGCGCTAAGGTGTCTCCTTTGTGAACTGTTTGGGGCAGGTGTGTCCAAAGCTGAACTTGGAGAACGCCTGAAAAATTCGAGTCAACGACTCCTGGAATTATAAAAATTCCACGTGCTCCAGCTACACTACGGGGCAAAACTAAACCTATAAAGCCTCTGGGCAGGGGTCCCATGTACTGGGAGTCGACCAGATAGACTGTGCCTGGCAGATCGCATGTAACGTCCGCCTGGCAAGTCAATTCTAGCCCTGTGCTGCCCTTGGGGCTGGCCTGCGCCCTCGCAATGTCTGGAATGGGGTTGGAATCTACTCTAGCTCTAGCTCTGGTGAGCTCTGGGTGAAGGAGGCCTCTGTTTGGACTGGGGCCAGAGACATGCCCGCGTTCCGGTTTCCCGAATTCTGGCAATACCTGGCCCAATGATAGCCTTTCTTGCACTTCGGACAGAGGATGTTCGGAGCCTTGGGACGGCCGGACTTTTGTCCGCCTCCCTTGGATCGGCACTCCCTAGCGAAGTGACCGATCTTGCCAGGGTCTTTTCCCTCCTTGCACCGCTGCCGCTAGCAGACCCATCTTATAGGATTCTGTGCCAACGTCGGCGCAAGCTCTAATCATGTCCGATAGGGTCAAGTCAGGACGGTTGCCTAGGGACTGCAAGATTCTACGGCAGTCCAAGTTGGCATTGTCCTTGGCTAACTTAATCATGAGCTCTTCCTGGGCTTGCTCATTATCAATCTGCCTGCTAATTGCTTCCTCCAGGCGATTGATGAAGTCCATGTAGGGCTCCTGGGCTCCCTGCTTAATGGAGGTGTAATTTTTAGCCGCTTTGCCAGTGGCTGGGATTTTAAAGTAAGCCCTAAAGGCTGCCTCGGCTGACATCTCAAGAGTGGCGAGAGGCAAGTTGATCTGAGCATTGATTGACTCGAAATTACCGGAGCCATACAGCTGCTCAGGAAGCACTGCGCCTCCCATCCTGGCAGCCCGAGTTTGAGCCTCTAGGCGAAACTCGCTGTCCCAAATCATGTACTGGCTAGGGGTCAGCATCATCCTCATGACGGCCTTCCAGTCGTGAGGAATCCACATGGTGGTTTCGCACACTTGCTGAAGCGTGCCCCTCGTGAAACGGCTTTGGAGCCCTGTTTCTGCAATAGCCTTCCGCATAGCCATGAGAAGCTTATACGGAACTGGGGAATGAACAATCTGCTGTGCGCCCGTGAGCGCGTCAATCTCCATGCGGATCGGACAAATCTGTCTGAGCTCAGCTAGCTCTTCTACTGATAGATCCCCCTTTCTAAGTTCTTCCTCAGCTGTGCGCTGAAGGGCACTCTTGGTAACTAGGGAGGCCGGAGCTGTCAGAGAAGCGCCTGCGCTTCTCATTCCTTGCATTCCCTCGGTGACGTCTGCAACTGTCACCGCGGGAAGGCTCCCTACGCTACTCTGCTGGTATTTGAATGTCGGATAGAGCGCTGTGGGTGCAGTCGGCTCGACTGGCTGGGCTGATGACCTTTTTAACGGGGGTTCTTCTGTCTCTATCCGGACTGGTTCGATCTCAGCTAAGAGTTCCCTACACTTCCTCCATGTGCGAACTATCCCTCCTGGAGCTCTCGGGGGTTGCTGAATGCAGTCTCCTATCTGATCCCAGAGCTGTAGGGTTAACGTACAGTTCCCTGCTGTGAAAGCGTAACTGAAATACCCTGGCCAGGATTTTAAACTCTTCCTCACGAGTTTTTTGGCTAGCGGACGGACTTGGTCTATGAGAACAAGTCCCCATATTACCTGCGAGTGGTCCTCTGAAGTTTTCCTCCTCGGGACGGGTTGACGCGTCTGGGGGCAAGGTAACAGGTCTTGGCGACGATCGTCTGGGTAGAGCTCGGAGCGTGGCCTTCTGCCACGGGCCCTCGGCGGCCTCTGCGCTGTCAGGGGCTCACAGCTGCCCTGAGCGGAACGCATTTTTTTCCCTTTGGTGCAAGTCTCCCCGAAAGCCGGGAGCAAGGTGTAGGAATGCCTCTTTGGAATGCCTCGCCGCTGGCCGTCCCTCTGACCGGCTGGCTGCCGACCAGAGCGCCGCGCTGTCCTCCGGGCTGACGGGTCGCGGTTCAAGCGTAGAACCGGACCGCGTGGATCGCTACTCACGAGTAGACCTCTCCGGGGTCTCTTACTCACAAGTAGAATCACGTCGGGGTCACCAGATGTAGGAATCGGGGCCACTGGGGTGGCCGTAAGATCCCGGAGGAGACTGATCAAGTGACGACACGAGACAAACGGAGCGAGATCAGATCAGTACTTTATTGGAAACAGGCAACATCATTTATAGGGGAAAAAGCGCAACGGTGGCAAAACCGTCATCTGACAGGAAAATTACTTCACCCACGTACCAAGGTTAATGGGGAACCTCTCAAAGGGAAGTTAATTAACTTGGACAAACACGGGGCGAAGGGGACCATTGTTTGGGATTTAGGCAAGGGTCAATATGGTCACTATTTGCACCGGGGATTACCTTGGCCAGGAGATGAGTGTTTACCTAATCAGTCACCGGAGTTAGCGATCTGCCTACTTTGCAGAACCGCCGGTCAGGTCATGAAATTGGGTGAATCAAACCCTATCATTTATTCACCCCCCTTAATTTGGCTGCCCGCAGAAGCCACCGCCAGGAGCCTTCTCACCTAAGCAGCCTCCGCAGGGCTGTCCCATGCCAGATGGGCATGGGGAATCCGCAAGAGTCCTCCAAGTGACAAAGGGGATGCTGAGTTCCTCACTCATATCCTCCATTAATGCTATTCTTTGTCCAGTGAGCACCTTCCTCCATAGTTATTTGCTTTGCTGCACAATCATTGTTGCACTCTCATGCAGCTAAAATTCCCTGTCAATTCTATCAGTCTACTCTAGTGCAATTTATAACTCTAACCAACAGGATTTCAATGATAAAAATGAACTTTAAAATGCAGATTAATGTCAGAGAAATGCAATTAAATGGATGCTGGACATTTTTTACATTTGCAAGCCAAGTCCAATTCTTAGATTAAATGAGCAAAGGAGGATTTCAGCACTAAAAATTCAGAAGGACTATCCCAAAGCCCCTGCAGCCTCATGCTTATTAACAGCTGCATAGGTTCTAATAAGAATTTTCAAATATATTTTCCTTTTGAGTATAAACACCTGACTATAAAGAAGCAAGACAGTCTTTGGTCCCTGTTTAGAATGATGATGCACATTTGACTTTTAGCCATTTGGAGCTTTTACTATCTAGTAGGCATTCTTTATTTGCTTCCCAAATTGTGATTTAAGATAATGCATATAAAACAGTAGCTGGTTAAGACCATTTAATTAGCACTCAAATTTGGAAACATTAAGCACTAAAAACGTCTAACCATCATTGCAGGTAGACGACGGTAGCTTGACTATTAAAATTATATATTCTGCATCCTGCATCATAACAAGATTAAAATGGATTAAGTTGCACATTTTTATCTCTGCTAACTTTATTGTGCAATTACATTTATAAACAATTATGATGGCTGTCACAGCCTTAATAAAAAATACTGTTTGCAAAAGAAAGTCTAGTGCTTCGTTGCAGGAAAGTGCAGCTGCTGGAGACCCAATGACTGGTTTGGGGAAATATCTTCTACAGTATATTAATGAAGCTAATTTACATGGCAAGTGGTTTTCTTTTTTATTTTCCTTTTGGAATTTCTTATCTATACCTTTTATTTGCAGAATAAACTGTCAACCATTAATTTGCATTCCCTTCACCCTTTTTCTGTGAAGCCAGTTTTATTTAAGGGCATTAAAGATCAAAGTGCTAACCTTGGTGTGGACTCTAGCTCCCCTTCCTCCCATTGGTCCTGATATTTAGATATAGAAGTGCAATAAAAGGAATCCAGCAAAGGCACATTGTACAATATGGAAAGGTGGGGGTGGGGTGGGGGAAGAAAACCTTTTTGTCTGCATTTCAGGTTTCTCAAAAGTGCATCAGGTATTTTATTTATATTGGATGGTTTAATGATGTCCTGCAAATGAGAGAACATAGCCATAAATGTTGTTAGACCTGTGATCCCAAGGATAGAGTCTACTTCCGTGTCTAGGTCAGATGTTGAACTAACAAAATGAAACCATGTTTGGTGAATTCATTCTGTAGTTCCTTTTGCCGTAGCTGGTATGAGAAAGGTTAGCTGGCACAAAAAGGTTGCTTTATTTACACATTTGTTCTTTTTGGCTATGTGTATTTTCCTCCAGATAAGATATGACTTTCATACAGATTGGGAAATTTATTTGGTTAATTTACTCCCACACTGATGTTTTTAATCTGCAGTTCTTTCAAATTTGAATACAACTTTGAAACTTTGTTTCTTCTTCTTCTTCTTCAGCTGCAGTAGGTGCAGGTATTTCTGGCAGGGAAGTCATGTTTTGCCTTCATTCAATATGTCATTATAGTTGAGGTTTACCTTAGGAAAGAAGAAAACATATGGGAATCTGAATGCAGCTTAACATGTTTAAATGTATAGGAATTCAAATAACAGTGGCTGTGGTGGCTCAATGGTTAAGAAGCTCACCATGTTAGCTGGAAGACTGGCAAGTCGGCAGTTCAAGACCAGGGTACTGCATGATGGACTGACTACTCATCTCTGTCCCAGCTCTTGGGGACATGAAAGGAGCCTCATTTGGGCGTTCCCTGAGCAGAGTTTCTTCTGCAAAAATCCTTTCAACCCAGAATAATTTCTGACACAAAATTATTATTAGTATAAGTAATTATTGGTTGATCTAGAGAGGTAGAGGGGGAAGATCTAGCAATCTTCCCTGCTGGTTTTAAGCCCACAGAGATTTTTTAGGAAGCTATCACCCAGATCTAAAACAGGGTAAAGGTATAAAAATAGTGTAAAGTCGCCACTGGACTCTCAAAGTTGCTAGGAAACTTTAAACTGAAACAAAAATGGTGATGCTGGTGACATAGAATTGTGACATATCTTTAATACCCAGGGTGTTGTGGCTGGCCCCATGCAGCAAGAAGCTGTCTCCACTTCTAGAGTATATTCTCTCTTCACATGGTCCAACAAAGAAGCTCAAGATTTGTGATATCAAGGTTTGTGGTAAACATGTGTAACATGGATTCTTCTGAATTGTTCAGACATTCTGTATCCCTCTGTATCAGTGGGGGAAGTCTTCTGAGAACAACCATGGATAGCAGTGGACCCTGTATTTTACATTGCTGACAGTGGCCTCTAGCAGCCAGTTCTGGTAATGATTTTCATTGAATACTTGTAGACCTGAGGATAATTGAAACCATGGATAAAGAACCTGCAGCTATGGGGGAGTTGGACAATTTGGTACCTGTAGAGAGCCCCTCCAGTCTGCTCTTGTGGGATGGGCAGATGTTCTCAGGGTGTGCTTTTGTGGGTCAAGTCCACTGGGCACACAATGGTTGGCTAGCATAACAGATAAGTTTACAAATCAGTGTGGCTTTTTACAACCGGTATTAACTACAGTGGCTCATATGATTAAACCACTGAACTTAATGACTGGAAGATTAGCAGGTCAGCAGTTTGAGACCTGAGTACTGCACAATGGAATGAGCTCCCATCTCAGTCCCAGCTCCTGCCAACCTAGCAGTTCAAAAGCAAGAAATTGCAAGTAGATAAATAGGGACCACTTTGGTGGGAAAGAATACAGTGTTCCGGTGTCTAGCCATACCTGTCATGTGACCACAGAAAACAGCACTGGCTCTTTGGCTATAAACAGAGATGAGCACTGAACCCTAGATTCAGATACAACTGGCTTTCGAGCAAGGGCTAGCTTTACCTAATAACAGAAGATCCCTGATTGGTATTCAAATTAGCCGTGAAGTTTTGCCCTGTTTAGTTGCAAGTGGTTAGTAAAGGTCACCCTTGCTCAAAAGCCAGTCATATCCAACTCTAGGATGTAGTTCTCATCTCCATTTACAGCCAGAGCCAATACTGTCTGTGTTTGCAAACATGGTCATGTGGCAGGCATGACTAGATCACCCACTCAGTCAAATGGCCACACCCACCCAGTCACGTGGCCACCTGGCCACACCCACCCAGTCACATGGCCATACCCACAAAGTAGGCCACACCCACAGAGTAGGTAGTAAAAAAATTGAAGCCCACCACTGGTTTTATAGACTCCACATTTCTTACTGTGATTATGACAATGTATGAATATTGCAAGTATTCCAGAAAATGAAGACTCTTTTATTTAAACAGGCTATTTGATGACACTTCCTGGTGATAAATGCCTTCAAACTGTTACTGCTGCTTGAAATTGGATGTTTTAATGACAGGACTGCCAAAAGGAAACCCAGGGAAGGTGGATCAAACTGTCAGTTTCCTGTAGAGGCATGCACACTACCACCGCTGAGAGGCATTTCAAATGGAGGGACTGATCAAGGAAGTAGACGGCTCTGTGAAGAAGCTGGATTTAGAAGGGTAAGCCAGCCTGTCATTGGTGGAGCTCGCTCTCCTTTGGACAGGAGCCTGTGATGGCAGGAAAGAGCTGCAGCATACACCACCACAGTTGGAAATGAGGAGTTGGGTTATTCAAGCTCTTTCCTAGCTTAAAGGTCTGAGCCTCCATCACTGGTTTTGCAATGTAAATCCAAAATTTCCAAACATATATGGAGTCCATTAGGTTTTGATCCAAGGGCTCCAATTACAATGGATACAACAGGTAAAAAGGTAAAGGTCGCCCGTGCTTGAAAGCCAGTCATATTCGACTCTAGGGTTCAGTGTTTTTTTTAATAGCCAAAGAGCCAGGGCTGTCTACCTCCGCAGACATTTCAGTGGACATGTGGCAGGCATGCCTCAACACTGGAGTGCATGGAACATTGTTTAGCTTCTCACCAAAGTGGTTTCTATTTATCTACTTGCAATTTCTTGCTTTCAAACAACAGGTATCTTTCCCCATAAACATTCAATTTCAATTCAAAAATCATGATATTTTTCAATTTTCTCCACTGTTTGTACTCAATTTATGTATCCATGGTATAACAATGTCAATTTCTTCTTCTTCTAGTTATTATTATTATAAAGTAAAAATCTTTTGTTAGATTCTCAAAGTCTGGTATAAAGCCAACAGTTGAAGACCTAACCAATGCCCTAAGAACTGTTAAGATAACATCTAAGTATGTAGGCCATCCTTAGTGAAACTAGTATTATTATTTTTTAGGGCAAGGATGTTTAAGTCCAATAAGTCCAAAATTTCCAATTATCTAAAGGGAGACCTTTAGGTACTTCATTGACTTCCTGATGCATAGGTTCTTCACTTTTCTTAATGTAGTCATTCAAGCTATGCTTTTCTTCTTCTACTGTCTGTTTCACCTGCTGTAGGGGGTCCTCTGCCACCCAGGGCCACCATCAAAGGGGGACTGTCAGGGGTGCCGTCCCAGGCAGCCAGAAAAACAGATCTGTGCCGGCGTGGAAAACCACACATGCACAGAAAACAGGAAAAAAACAGATCTGTGCATGCGTGGAAAACCACACATGCGCAGGAAACCAAGGGGTGAGGGCAAAATGTGGGGGAGGGGGTGGCACGTACCGGGCCTGGGAATTTCTAGTAGCAGTGCTGCTGCCACCCTCAGCTCTTTGTATGTACAAACGATCAACATCACTTTCTAGGTGCAGGGCATGATTCATAGTCATTAGCTTCCTTGTTTTTCAGTCTAGGTTGCCTAATTCCATTTCGGTCCAATCAATTACTACAGCTGAATATCATATAAAAGGTACTGCCTGGGTATTAATTGCCTTTATAATATTGCCTCCACTCAGATTTGACCCCAATTTTTTTCCCGACCCGCTTCATATATTTCATAGAAGTAGCTCTTTTGACTTGGTTGTGTAGCAGGTCAGAAGCTGTATGTTGCAATCATATATTTGCCAGTCATATAAAGTTTATTTTTGTTGCAGTGTTTGATCAGTGTGCGTTAAGGCATCCGTTATTTAGATGATGGAGAAAAAGTGATGGGCTAAATGTCATGGTAAACTGAGATCATTAATTCTCCAATAATAAATGCAAAGATTTAAGCATTTGTTTAGAGTTGAAATTTCAGAACCCACAGGCAGCATCTCTGAAGGTTATACTAAAAAGAAAGTGACTTTCTGGAGATCCATTCATACTGGGAAATGTATTAGTGGAGATTTCCAGGTGGGCTGGTTTTCTTTTTGGAGACATGAGCAGGTAAACCAGTTCAAACCAGGAAAATATGCCAGGTTTTCCAACAACCAATATCATTTCATTTCAGCTTTTGACTAGGAGTACTATCTATCCTTGAAACAAGAACCATTTCATAACCAAAGTACCATTTCTGTTCAAATTTTCATTTACTTCTTTAGATTCATAGATCTTTAGCAAAAATGTGTGGCTCATTTCTCTCCTAATGTACATCGAATGTGTGAATTTCTTCCTTACGCTGGCAATGCAAATGGTCCAAATGACCACCCCTTCCCCCCCTCCATTCAGATTAGATCTACTTGGTGCCTGCGAGAAAGATGGCCTGCTGCATATAAAAGATAAGTGAGCTAATAAAAATCTGAACTACATGAAAAGTGAGAGTAAATGGGCCATATAATTTCTTCAAGAACTGGTTCAAGCATCCTGTTCAAGCATCCTGGGTTTTTCTTCATATTAAGAAAATACAAAGTTATTATTCTGATACCTCACTACCTGCTGGGGAGTTTTGTATATTGTCCCCATCCTCAAAACATCCAAAAGTCAATAAGGATGCTTACACAGGAAACAGAGTAATCATGTGTTTTCCTTTTCCAATTCCTATGACAAACTTGTTTCCAAGTAATTATTCAACTTTGAAAGATCATTTTGTGGATGTCTGCCCATATTTTCATTTATTTGTTATCAAGGGCAAAAGGGAAACATAGGAGCTATATAAAGGCAAACATGCATTTTGATCGATCGATCAATTGATCGATCAATCTATCGTTAGTTAGATAGATAGACAGATAGAGACATATACATACATACAGACATACAGACAGACAGACTATTAAGTCCTATATGATTTTGGTTCTGATCAGAAACATTATAAAAATCCTGAAAAATATAGTTTTGAATTACAGATTAACAGATTTATCTAAAAACAAAACAAAAGTGTACACTAAAAACCATCAACCTGGTGCTATTTTTCCTGATAGAAAATGTTAATGAAATGTTCAGAAATTGACTCTATTATTATTTTTTTAATCAACTCCTGCTTATCCTAATTTTGATCCATTCTCATCTCCCTTTCTGTACTCACAACTTGGCTTTTCTGAACAATCATCTTGTAGGTAGCCAGGAAACATTATGGCAGGCTGCACTTTACATTCTTGCTAGTGTCATAAAAGGAAAAATTGCCTTGCAAATTTCTATTAAAAATTGAACCCATACACATTACAAAGAAAGACTCAGGTATATGGATAAAGGCATCGAGCCACTTTTATTGAATAATGCCCTACTCCGAATTATAACTTTCAATTGGTGTAATCATCCAATTGTAATTCTTTAAGGCAAGCAGGCCGCAGTAGCACTGGTAAGATTCCTCCCAAAATGCCAATGGCAATTGGCTACATGTAACTATTTGTATCAATTTGTTTGTTGACACAAACAATTTGTTGACCGTAGTCAATAAACTATCTACTGACCCCACCCTATGACGTGTATCCGTTAAATCTCAAGGTGATGCAGGCTGTTAAGCTCCTGCCATCATCCCTTGCCTGGTTCGTCATTGACCGGCCAAAGCTATTACCCCTGTACCTGTCTAAGTGTTGGCCAGTCAATTGCGAACCTGCCGGATACCTATGGGTCATAAATCTTTACCTTACCAGTGCTACCCGCCAAAGTGACCAAAGTCAACTAACCCCTTTGCTCAAACACTAGCAACAGTGTGGGATGGGCAAAAAAGCCAGAACCAATGTGCCAATTGTAGGTTCGGGCCAAAAATTCCCACCCGGCCCGGAAGCGACCAAAAATTCACACTGTTCATTAGGGAGGGGGTGGAGGGGAAAACTTCTCCTCTCTGTCGCAGTTCTAAAATGGCAGCTCAGCTGCCTCGTGGCCACCCCTTTTATAGACCCAGATGTCTGAGTCCGGGTGGGGGGGCACAAAGAGCGCAGCGGCCATTTTGGCACCGCACTTTCATTGCAGGCGCACCCCCCCAAAGAAAGACTCAGACACCGGTATATGGATAAAGGCACCGGGCCACTTTTATTGAATAATGCCCTCGTCCGAATTATAACTTTCAATTTGTGTAATCATCCAATTGTAATTCTTTAAGGCAAGCAGGCCGCAGTAACACTGGTAAGGTTCCTCCCAAAATGCCAATGGCAATTGGCTACATGTAACTATTTGTATCAATTTGTTTGTTGACACAAACAAATTGTTGACCGGAGTCAATAAACTATCTACTGACAGCACCCTATGACGTGTATCCATTAAATCTCAAGGTGATGCAGGCTGTTAAGATCCTGCCATCACCCCTTGCCTGGTTCGTCATTGACTGGCCAAAGCTATTACCCCTGTACCTGTCTAAGTGTTGGCCAGTCAATTGCGAATCTGCCAGATACCTATGGGTCATAAATCTTTACCTTACCAGTGCTACCCGCCACACAGGGAGGCGTCCATAATGACTCACTGCCCCCCCCCCCAGACCGTCAGCTCGGTCGCCAGGCCTGCTTGCACCTCGCCCAGAAAGAGGTACATACCTCCAGCCGACAGGTGGACCCCATATCCTGCCTACCAGCAAAAATTTTTGTAAGCCTATCCGCAGGTTTCCAATGGCTGTCTCCCAGCCATGCTCAGCAAGGGACCGAGCAACAGCCCTGTCCACTAACTGCCGGAACAGTCCAAACCACGGAGATCCACATCTCCCCTAAATTGGTGTCTTGGCACGATGTTAGACCATAGCGACTGTGTGTAAGCCATACATGATATAAAACGCCAGGTCACTGCCCCTCGACAGTTTAAGGAATAGCAGTGATCCGTATAAGATCATTGCTGCCGAGGTGCCTAATAAGAACATCAGGCGGTCCAGCATCCCTGACGGACATCAGGAATGGCAACAGTTCCTGCCCTCTTGTGCCGCGCATACCATACCATCGTATATGTGCAGATGCACACAGCCCAAGTCGGGGTCCACACTCTGTCGCCGCAGCATATACTGCTGCCCAGTGTACATAGCTGCGGCCCACCAGCCCCACTGCCACCGGTGTGCAGAGACACACAGGATCTGTAAAAGAGGAGAAGAGGTAAAGGACCTCTAGGACCTCACTAAGTACTCATACAGTGAGGGGACGTACATATAAGAAATTACGCGTACACATATATCCGCCTCCGAGTACCCCAAACGTAGCCGCGGTCAATGCGACGCCTATTCTAAATAAATGGGTGCCAAAACTGGCTCCACACTGTGAAGCGCAGCACCGGTCACCCTCAGTAACTTTACTTTGGTAAGGGTAGACCCATCCTGGTGGCAGAAAAACAGGCTGGGGCGCGCAGCAGGCACTGCCGAAAATTCATGTAGGGCACCAACCGGACAGATGTCTCCAATGAAACTTCGTAGCAGTCTAACTCCACTGCCTACGCCGTGCTGAATAACCTTTGAGGACCGTATCCCCAAATGAGCCCACTCATGCGTGACATATACATCGTCGAGTTCCAGTGCCCTACGAGACACATCCGCCTTACACAATGGTACCAACTCTGGCACCAACTCACTGATGCGGAGCGCTCCAAAGAAGGCTACCATGGTAGCTGCGTGAAAAAGAGCCACCTCATACCTATCATAACATAAGTTATGCCAGCCTCGAGCAAGGTGGGTAAGAACCTCTGATGAAATCAGGTGACGTATGTCCGGCCAGCGGCCACGTTCACGTGTCCACCCCTCCAAAACATGACGTATGCGGAAGTCATTCACGCAGTCAGTGAAGCCCCGCACCTTGGCCATAAATGCCAGTGCCGAAAGCCTAGAGGCTATAGTACGGGGGGCCAATCCCTGACTGTGAAGATAAACCATATATTGTAAAACCTGGTCCACTGGTATTGGCCACACCTCAGGCAACCGTAGTTGCTCGCAAAAGGTTCTAAATTGTATGAAAGCATGTTGATACGCCTTACGCATGCGAGGTGCCAATGACATGCTGATTGCTCGGTTCACCTCTCCTCGCCAAATGTCCAAATCTCGGCCGGGAGTGGTGAGGGGAATTCCTCTGCTTCCGGAGCCAAGGCACGGAACCGGGGGATCTGCAGGCGGGATAAAGCATCAGCAATATCGTTATTAATACCTGGTACATGTCTGGCCCTGAACAGCACATCTAGGCGTAGGCTTCTCGGAAAGAATTGACAAACCAATGCCATGACCCTGGGGGATTTGCACGTCTGGGTATTGACAATGTGTACCACTGCCGCATTGCCACACCAAAAATGGACCACTGAGTTGGCCCACTCATCGCCCCATAGCATCAGTGCTCCCCAAATTGGGAAGAAACTCAAGGAAGGTAAGATCGCGGAGGCGATCCGTGCCAAGCAATGCGTGAGGCCCTCGGCCTTAAGTCCACCTACCCTCGGAGTAAACCCCCCATAACCCAGGGAGCCGGAGGCATCCGACTGTACTTGAAATCTAGGGCAGACCATGAGGTCTGATCTCCAGGAAGAGACCCCGTTAAAACCCTGGAGGAATTTGAGCCAGACCGAAAGGTCCGCCCGCATGCCCTTGGTCAGTCGGACCCTGTGGTGGCATTTTAACAGGCCGGCCATGTTGTCACACCGGCGCCTAGCCAATGCTCTGCTGGGTGTCACCACCCTGCAGGCAAAGTTAAGGTGGCCATGAAGTAGCTGCAGCTCACGAGGGGACACTTTACGTTTGGCAATCAATGCCAAAATCGCCACGGAGATCCGAGCCACCTTATCCATGGGTAACCCGGATGCCTGTGCGACAGAGTCAATTTCAATGCCTAGAAATGTGAGCTTAATAGCTGGGCCCTCGGTCTTTTCAGGCGCTAAGGGGACACCCAGTTCCCGCAAGAGTGTCTGAAATGTAGTGAGGAGACGCGTGCACGTGTCCGAGCCCCGTTCACCCCCGAACCAAAAGTCATCGAGGTAATGGGCTAGAGACCGGGACCCCGACCTGCGAACAAAGGCCCACTGAAGGAAAGTACCGAATCATTCGAATGTCGAACATGAAATAGAGCAGTCAAAAGGCATGGCCTCATCTAAGTAAAATTCCCCTTGGAACCTAAAAACCCAATAGCCCAAAATCCCCTGTGTGCACTGGCAGTAATGGTAAAGCCGAGTGCATATCACACTGTGCCAGGAAAGCACCGGGACCGCATGAGCGTACCACCCATAGGGGCTGAACAAATGACATGTACCTGATGGAAAAGGTCATCAGGAATCGCATCACTGACCGAAGAACCCGCAGGGTAAACTAGATGGAGGATTAGACGACATTCACCCGGGTTCTATTTCGGTACTAGTCCCAGAGGGGAGACCTTCAAATTAGGGAAAGGTGGTTCCAAGAAGGGGCCCGCTACTCTCATAGCCTCAACTTTCTTAGCTATGCTCAGTGGAGCAACCTCCTCGATACCTTTCAAGGGAACTAAATTAGTAGCATCTTGGTGCCCCTAACACCCCTGAATGGAATACGAAAGCCCCATTGAAAAACCCTCCAGCAGGTACCTCGCATCATCCCTTCTTGGATAAGCTGAGAGCCATCGCTCCAGCATGAGTACACTAATTGGGGAGGGGGCCTCTTGCCTGGCTAGTTCCATCAGACGGAGCTCTGATCGCCCCCTGTGCACCCCTACCTCTGCCCTGTAACCCAGCAGCCCGCGGGCACGCGGAGGCGGCGTGGGGGCCAGTGCAAAAGGGACACTCGTGTCGGGAACGACACTGGCGCTTATTACACACGTCGCTAGCTAAGAAGGTCCAACACAGCAGGCGGGCTGGAACCCCCTGCCCCACCGGTTGTTGGGGAACCTGTGTTGCAGCAGCCCACTGCACAGCGTGACCACCATGGTACCTATCACCAGGCGCCAGTCACGTGGGAGTCATGTACAAGAGCCACAATTGTTGACAGGGCTCATCCCACCTCATCTCAGGATGTAGGGCCACCCTCATCCAAATTCCTCATCGTAAGCCAACTACGATGGGCCCAGGAAATCAACCATCGCCCTGTAAATATTATCCAGGTATTGAACCATCGGGATGGCAAATCAGGCCGGGCCCTGAGGCATGCCGCCATATATATAAAGTATGCCGGCAACCAGTTGGCCCGGTGCACGGTAGCTTACGACGACGGGACAGCTCTATGTCTCTGTCATCCTGTCCCCCTCTCTCATCCTTAGTGGGCTCATGGTTCAATAGGGAGAAAATATCTACGTACTCCCCTCGGCAAATCTTATCCCTCGTGACCTGTGACAAATGATCACCCAGGGGCAAAGAATAACCAGCTGTCGGTAAAGCCATCGACGGCACATTCTGTATAGTGGGTATACGCAGCGGGACCTGGACAGCCCCTGTGAAGCTCGGCACGGCCCCAGGGGCAAACACCCCCGCCCTAAATGAGGGACCATTCTGGAACCAGGGGTTATTGGGATAATGTGATAACTGCTGCCCACCCGCATCAAGTTGACGCGGCCATGGCCACTGAACCCCCCCAGTGTAAGTGGACAGTGTTGGTGGTGCACTAAATTGAACCTGATACTCATTAGTGGCACCCCCGTGAGCCGCCTCCACCGGGGGTTCCGGCCCACGGTGAGCGTCGGAGCTCGCAACCGGAATCGAGCTCTGGGACCACCCTTGGCTGCTCCCAGCCTGTACATCGGGACGGACGGTGAGCTGCGAGGCAGCAGCCGGTGCTGGCCGGACAGCCTCAAGCAGCTCAACCCGGTTGGCCACCCGCTGAAGCATCCTGGCCGGCAAGTTGACCGGGGTCGACGAAGGGGCCCCTGTCGAAGAAGCGGTAGCACCCCCCTTAGAAGGTGGCTGGGCAATGCCCAAGGATGCTTCCAGCACTGCTATCCGTGCCAACAGAGCATCCACTGCCTCAGAGCCCCCAGTATAAAGCGGGCTGGGTGGGCTGAACAGCCCACTAGGCAGTTGAGGAAAAGGCAACCCAAAAGGGGAGCCAGGGCCAGAATAGGGCCATGCCCAGAACTCTGGCCCATGGGGGGCCGGAGGAGCAGTGGGGGGACACCCGCACCAGACCCCCCTGGGCCACCCTGTCCCGGGCCCTGCAAAGGCGCGCCAAGGGCCGAAGCCCCAGAGGGGCCGGCCTGCACCTGACCAGCTTCCAAGCTGGGACCCGGCTGCCAAGTGGTCGCCTGACCAGCCCCACTGGTACCAGTGGGCAAGGATGGAACATAGCCCTGCCGTGGGGGCGCAGCCCTGGTCCTCCGACCCAAAGGCTGGCCCCCGTCCGATGCAGGGCCGGGAAAAGTTCTTCCCCTCAGCCATGGCCTTTCGTTTGGGAGCCATGCCTCCCTATCAGAAGAAAAGTCGCTGAAGGATCCCTATCCAGGGATCGAGCTCCTAGCGTGTAAGTACCGCGGTAGCCAAGAAGCAATCCTAAAGGCTCCGGGTACTTTAAGTCTCCTTTCCCAGCCGGGAAACGAACGCGCAAACCTCTGCAAGGCTCTAAAGCCGAAGAGTAAAGAGAGAACGCAACGGAGAAGACTTCTCCTCTCTGTCGCAATTCTAAAATGGCAGCTCGGCTGCCTCGTGGCCACCCCTTTTATAGAGGGGTGGCCACGCCCCCTAACTCACCCGGATGTCTGAGTCCGGGTTGGGGGGGACCCGCAAAGAGCACGGTGGCCATTTTGGCGCCGCGCTTTCATTCTTACAGGAAGTTCACTGGGCTTCAAGGAGACAGGGCCAATAAGACACACGTTGCATATTAGTAATAGGGTTGCCAGGATTTTGGGACCAAAACCTGAATGGGACTTAGAGACAGACTCTTGTGATGTCACAGGAAGTTTAAAAATGTTATGATGTTTAAAAATAGAAGTAGAGGTACTGTGAGGAAGAAAAAGACCAACTTGTGAGTTCCATCACATCAACAGCTCTGAAATGTGCAAGACAAGGAAAATGAAAAGGATGGTTCTAGAATGTCTAAATGACATGTCCTCAAACTATGAGAATGAAACTTAAAATTTAAGTTTGGCAGACTGGCAGTACATCATTTGCTGAAATGTTAGGTCCAAAGCCAGAGAAGAAACTCTAAAAACCTGAGTCTCAGGTTGAAGGTTGCTAGGTCAGCAGCATTCCACTCACTGGGGCATAAATGGTTCATCCTGCATTGGACTTTGAAAGTTACCATACAGCTAGTGAGAATTCAAAACTAGCCTCTTTTCCCTCCCCCCCTTCCCTTTGTAAAAGTCCCTGCACAATGCTGGTGGTAGACCATGTCGGGGTGAGATCCAGGAATAGGGACAGCTGTAACAGCACTTCTCTTCCCACTTCAGGTGGCAGGAATGTTTGTTCTAGCACTGGCCATAATGATGAATATATTGCAGGGATAAAATAAACAGCAATTAGACCAATGTGTATCATCTCTATTTTGATGCAGACACAGCATCCCAGACATTATAGCAACATAGCCAACACTGTGCATCCCAAGGATGGAGAAAGACTTTTTTTATATATATTTGTTATTTATCAAACTGCTAAACTGCTCACTGATACAACATTCTGATGCAATACACCTGACAGTATTTGGCATTCACCTTCTTCAGCCTGTAGCTGGAAAGGATTTAATCTGTGTGGAGTTTGAACAAACTGAAGCATGGTGGATTTATTCATTTAAGAGAATTATTCATTTAATTTTTTGCCACTTGGCATTTGGGCTCATTTGCCATTCATTTATGCTCTCCATTGATATTCATTTATTCATTTATCAAATATTCATTCAAATAGGTTTCATCCTAACTACTGTAAGGACAGGGGCAAATCTGCAATGTTTTTGTTCTTTAAGTTGGCTAATTCTTGGAAAGCCTATAGAACAGGAGCCAGACCCTAACCCTAACCCATTAGCAAAAACCCATTAGCAAACAGAAATTTTTCAGAAATCCCTACCCCATAGTGCCAGAAGCTAGTGTGTTCCCTCCTGCAAAACAATTCACTCCTCCCACTCTAGATGGCTGATGGTTGGCCCAGGGGAAGATCCAGCAGATATTGGACCCTGATCATAAGTATTTCACTGATGCTGCAGCACCATTCCTTTATCATTTACCAAATGGTGATGAAAGGAAAATCTCCTTCAAATATGTATTTTTGTCATTGGCATGTCCTGTCAATGACAACACTAAGAATGAGAGGTCTCCAAAAGTTCCTGTCCTCAATAGCCTTGCTCAACTCCTGCACATTATAGCCTTTGGCTTCCTTTACAGCAGTGATGGCAAACCTTGGCACTCCAGCTGTTCTTGAACTTCAATTCCCAGAAGCCCAAGTGTCTGTGAATCCACATATGTGCAGTAAACCCATTCACATGGATTCACAGAGACTTTGGCTTCTGTGAATTGTAGTCCAAGAACACATGGAGTACCAAGGTTTGCCATCAGAGCAATAGTGGTGAACCTTGGCACTCCAGCTGTTCTTGGACTTCAATTACCAGAAACCTAAGCCAGTACACCTACTGGTCAGGGCTTCTGAGAACTGAAGTCCAAGAACAGCTGGAGTGCCAAGGTTCACCACTGCGGCCTTAGAGAATCAATCCACCTCACATTTGGCCTTCCCTGTTTCCTTCCATCTTTCCCTGCATTATTGTCATTTCCAGAGAATTTTGTCTTCTCATGAAGTGCCCAAAGTAGAACAGCCTCAGTTTCATCATTTTTGCCTCCAGAAACAGTTCAGCCTTGACTTACTCTAAGAACCACTTGTTTGTCTTTCTGGCAGTCCAGCTTATCTGCCGAACTCTCCTCCAGCACAACATTTCAAATTAATAATTTTTCCCTGTCAGCTTTCTTTCCAGTCCAGTTTTCAGACCCATACGTGATGATAAGTAAGTGTACATGATCTTGACTTTGGTATCCAGTGACATATCTTTGCTTTTGATGGTCTTTTCCAATCCCTTCCTTGCTGTCCTTCCAAGTCTCAGTCTTCCGATTCCTTGATATCTTTAGAAGCTCTTAAACTCTCCTTTCTTTTCTCATATCTTGGACGCTGTTACAGCAGCCTCCTAAGTCATGGGCACCACAAAGAAGCATTTTGCAATACTCAAACAACATTTACATACTATGCTTCCTCATTTATTGAGTGCTGCAATGTTCTCATTGGAAGCTTGTATGTGTCCACATTTCTGAACTGGCTAACAAAAAGCAAAACTTGTCTCATGGTGTATATAGAGTGAAGGCACCACCAGCATTCAACAGTGACCAAGCCATCAGCCAGAAAGCAAAGGAACTGAGAAGTGGTCTGTGGTCACCTCCTGCTGAACCACTCCTTTATTGGGGATGCCTTGCTAATTGCCTCTGATGTCCACTTGTTGTCTCTTCCATTTGCTCAACAGCATGTGGAATTGAATGTCAATCAGTGTTGCTACCAGGGTGGACAGTTTGATTCCATGGAAGTATGATTGACTTGGGGTTACATTGTGTTGTTTAGGTGTTCCCTTTATTTATTTTTTTGAGCAGCATAGTTCAGAAAATAGCTCGAGTTCTTATAGCAGAGAATACTAAATATTTTACCAAATGAGAAACATCAGGCTGCCATGGGAAAGAGCTGGGGCTATTAAAATCTTAGTAAGCTAACACAGCCATGAGTGACAATGCACCTGCTGTTAATTGGAGTAAGTAGAGTTCACCCAGCCATTTCTTCTTTTGCACTGGCATGTCTTCCAGCTTCTCATAGGTTTTTGCAAATTAATTCATTTAACTAAATAAACTGTGCTGGTGTTACCATAATAGGGGTTTTGGTCTTTCTCTCATAATCTAATAATCTATCCACACTTTTTTTCCTAATCTCTGTTTAATGTTATACAGTATGAGTGTTCAAAGATAGGAAATCCGTTTGAGGCTTGAATATGTAGTAATATAATATAATTTTTTATTCTGGTAGTTAATATATTCAGAATCTTCCAGTAGAGCAATACAACAAGTCCAATACATTGTGAAAGTCAACCGGTATGCAGACTCTTTCAGGAGAATTTCCCTTCATCAGACAACTTGACTTGCTAACTTTCCAATATCTGAAAATATATACAATATATATATATAAATTAATTCTGAACTGGAATATTGCTACTGAGCTAAGTATAAAAGAGAAACCCACCTGGATATATAACATTTAGTTTTCAAAGGGTATCTTGTTTTCATGTTGCATCCTAACCTCTTTACGTTTATTCATTTTGGGCTGTGGATGTTACTGACTCAAAATATTACTCCCCTTATAAATCCTGCTGATAGGAAACCAGGTGTGCATAATTTAGCATTCCCCTCCCATGGGGAGTAATATTTTGAGTCAGTAACATCCACAGCCCAAAATGAATAAACGTAAAGAGGTTAGGATGCAACATGAAAACAAGATACCCTTTGAAAACTAAATGTTATATATCCAGGTGGGTTTCTCTTTTATACTTAGCTCAGTAGCAATATTCCAGTTCAGAATTAATTTTTATATATATATTGTATATATTTTCAGATATTGGAAAGTTAGCAAGTCAAGTTGTCTGATGAAGGGAAATTCTCCTGAAAGAGTCTGCATACCGGTTGACTTTCACAATGTATTGGACTTGTTGTATTGCTCTACTGGAAGATTCTGAACATATTAACTACCAGAATAAAACATTATATTATATTACTACATATTCAAGCCTCAAACGGATTTCCTATCTTTGAACATTGCCACTCCGTTTGGCCACTTCTGTGTACCTATACAGTATGAGTGAGCAAAGGAACAATTGGAAATCAGGGCTCAGAGCGGAGAACTTAATAGGTTTTTAATTCATTGTAAATTATGATTTCACAGGAATTTCAATTTGTTCCACATTCCACATCTGAAACAAAGTTTCATATCACTTGTATTTTTAAAGAACCCTTGATCTATTATATGCAATCTACTTTGCTGACATCCCTTGCTAAGGGCTGGTACATGTGTTAGTGTCTTCATCAAGCTACAGATTTATAGAAACCTCTTTGGCCTTGTAATGGCCACCATTTCCAAAAGGCACTATTGACTCCCCCCTCTGAACAGGCACTTGACACCATAACTTTACCTCAAACTCTTAAAACAAAGAGAGGAAGTAGCTGTTTTTATGTCCTTTATGCCTATACAGTAGAACCCCGCACAACAAAATAAACTTGGTTCTGCGAGTTGCTTTGCTATGCTGTTTTTCCCCGTTAAGCAAAGCTAATGAAAGCGTGGCGACAAAATGGCCGCCGCGCTCTTTGCGGGCCCCACCCGGACTCAGATATCCGGGTGAGTTAGGTGGCGTGGCCACCCCTCTATATAAGGGGTGGCCACGAGGCAGCCGAGCTGCCATCTTAAAAAGAGCGACGGCTGGGAAGGAAGGATTTCGCATGGAGCCTTGGCTTGCTGGCTCCTCTGTGCCTTTTTGTGCTCTTCGATCCCTGGAAAGGGATCCTCCTCCTTCGGATATGCCTCCCAAACGGAGGGCCTCGGCGATGAAGCCGCGGCCCACAGGGAGGACTTTTGGCCCTGAGCGGGGCCAGCCCTCGGGTCGGAGGACCAGGGCTGCACCAACGCGCCAGGACTCTACCCCCACCGATACCGGTGGGGCGATGCAGGCTGCTTGACCCTCGGCCGGTCAGCCTTCGGCTGGCCCTTCTGGGGCTTCGGCCCTCGGCCCGCAGATACCGGCCATGGGCTCGGGCAGTGGGGGTGGGTCCGGTGCTGGGGCACAGCATGTTCCACCTCCGGCCCCTCATGGGCCGGAGTTTTGGGCATGGCCCTATTCGGGCCCAGGCTCTCATACCGGGGTTCCTGGTCCAATGCCTGGTGGGCCGTCTGGCCCACCCGGCCCACTCTATACTGGGGAATCTGTGGCAGTCGATGCATTGCTAACGCGTTTAGCTGTGCTCGAGGCATCCTTAGGGATGGCACACAACCCCGTGCCTGGTGGCCCTTCATTTGCTGCGGGGGCACCTTTGGGTCCTCCGCCTACCTCAATGGCCGCCACACTGCAGCAAGCGGCCAGCCGGGTTGAGCTGCTGGAGACGCTGCGGCCTACCCCGGCCAGTGTCTCGCAGCTCCCGGTTCGGCCAGAGATACAGCAGGAGAGTGGTCAGGTGCAGCCCCAGAGCTTGATTCCGGTCGCGAGCTCCGACGCCCGCCGTGGGCCGGAACCCCCAGTGAGGGCGGCTCACGGGGGTGCAACTAGTGAATATCAGGTTCAAGTTAATGCACCCACATCACAGTCCACTTCCAATGGTGGGGTTCAGTGGCCATGGCCTCGTAATGTCGAGGCGAGTGGGCATCAGTTGCCACCTTATCCCAGTGCCCCTTGGTTCCATAGTGGTGCAACGTTGGGGGTGGGGGTTTCCGCCCCCGGGCCAGTGCCGGGCATCGCAGGGACTGTCCAGGTTCTGCTGTGTATGCCCCGGGTACCTAATGTGCCGGTGACGGCTTTGCCGACAGCTGGTTATTCTTTGCCCCTTGGTGATCATTTGTCCCAGGTCACGAGGGAAAAGATTTGGCGGGGGGAGTACGTGGATATATTCTCCCTATTGAACCGTGAGCCCACTAAGGAGGAGAGAGAGGGACAGGATGACAAAGACAAAGAGCTGTCCCGCCGTCGTAAGCCACCATGCACCTGGGCCAACTGGTTGCCCGCATATCTTATTTATATGGTGGTGTATATCAGGGCCCGGCCAGACCTGGCCATTCCTATGGTCCAATATTTGGACAATATTTACAGGGCGATGGTGGATTTTCCTGGCCCATTGTGGTTGGCTTACGATGAGGAATTTAGAATGAGGGTGCCCTTGCACCCGGAGATGAGATGGGATGAGCCCTGTCAGAAACTGTGGCTATTGTACATGACCCCCATGCGTCCTGCGCCTGGGGATAGGTACCATTGTGGCCATGCCATTCAGCGAGCTGGCATGACAAGGCGCCATCATAGGGTCCGACTAACCAGGGGCATGCGGGCTGACCTTTTGGTTTGGCTCTCATTCCTGCGGGACTTCAACGGGGTATCCTTTTGGAGGTCCGACCTTTTAGTTTCACCTAGGTTTCAAGTGCAGTCGGATGCCTCCGGCTCCCTGGGATATGGGATTTACTTCCAGGGGAGGTGGGCTTACGGCCAATGGTCTCCAGAATGGCGGGGCACGGATCGCCTCCGCGATCTTACATTCCTTGAGTTTTTTCCAATCCTGGGAGCATTGATGCTATGGGGCAGGGAGTGGGCCGACTCAGTGGTCGATTTTTGGTGTGACAATGCTGCAGTAGTGCACATTGTCAATGCTCAGACATCTAAATCACCCAGGGTGATGGCTTTAGTTCGCCAATTCGTGTTATGTAGCCTACGCCTCAACGTGCTTTTCAGGGCCAGACATGTACCAGGCATTGATAATGATATTGCTGATGCTTTCTCCCACCTGCAGATCCCCCGGTTCTGCGCCTTGGCTCCGGACGCAGAGGAATTCCCCTCGCCACTTCTGGCCGAGATTTGGACATTTGGCAAGGAGAGGTGAACCGGGCGATCGGCATGTCCTTGGCGCCCCGCATGCGTAAGGCGTATCATCATGCTTTCGTTCAATTTAATAGCTTTAGTGTGCAACTCCAGTTGCCAGAGGTGTGGCCCATTCCAGTGGAACAGGTTTTACAATTCATGGTTCATTTACACAGTCAGGGCCTCGCTCCCCGCACTATAGCATCAAGGCTGTCAGCATTGGCATTTGTTGTCAAGGTGGGGGGTTTTGCTAACAGCATGGACGATTTTCGCATATGGCATGTTTTGGAGGGGTGGACACAGGAACATGGCCGCCGCCCGGACACTCGGCACCCAATTTCCCCAGGGGTGCTCAGACACCTTGCACGAGGCTGGCCTAACCTATGTTTTGACAGGTATGAGGCAGCTCTTTTTCATGCGGCTACCATGGTGGCCTTCTTTGGAGCGCTCCGCATCAGTGAGTTGGTACTACTGTCTAAGGCGGATGCGACTCGTAGGGCACTCGTAGGGCACTATGTTTCTAATGAGTGGGCTCAGTTGAGGATACGGTCCTCAAAAGTTGATCAGCATGGCGTAGGCAGTGGAGTTAGACTGCTACGATGTTCCATTGCAGACATCTGTCCGGTTGGTGCCCTACAGGAGTTCTTGGCAGTGCGTGGCACGCACCCTGGCCCGTTTTTCTGCCACCGGGATGGGTCTCCCCTTACTAAATTTCAATTTTGGAAGGTGACCGGTATGGCACTTTCTAGTGTTGGCCTCCCTGGGGCTCGTTACGGCACCCATTCATTTAGAATAGGTGCTGCTTCAACTGCAGCTGCATTTGGGTACTCTGAGGCTGATATACGCCGTATGGGAAGATGGGAATCTATGCGTTTTGCATTATATGTTCGCCCTCTTCAGGTATGAGTACCAGTTAAGTCACTGTTCTCTTTTTTCTCTTACAGACCCTGTGTGTCCCCGCACACTGGTGGCAGTATGGCTGGTGGGCCACAGTTACGTGCACTGGGCAGCTCAGTATGCTGCAGCGACAGAGTGGGGACCCCAGCATGGACTGCGTGCGGCCGCATGCATACGTTGTTACGGTAAGCGTGGAATGAGATGGCGGGAACTGTTGCCATTCCTTTTCTCCATTAGGGATGCTGAACCGCCTGATGTCCTTGTACTGCACCTCAGGGGCAATGACCTATGCCAGGTCACTGGCCTTTCTTTAAAATTCGCGATTTGCAGAGACCTAGCTTATTTGCACTATGTGTGGCCGTTCACCAGGCTGCTATGGTCGGACATCATACCACGTCACACTTACAGGGGAGGTATTGACCTCCGTGCCCTTGACCGCGCTCGTCGCTCGGTGAACAGGGCAGTTGCCCGGTTCGTGGCAGACAAGGGTTTGGGGATGGTCGTCTGACACCCCACCATTAGTTTACAAAATTACGATCTGTATGCAGGGGATGGGGTCCACCTGTCGGATAGAGGTATGAACCTCTTTTTGGAAGATTTGCAAGCAGGCCTGTTGACCAAGCTGACGGTTGGGGGGGGGGGGCGGTGAGTCTTCATTGAAGCCTCCCCGTGTGGTGGGTAGCACTGGTAAGGTAAAGATTTATGACCCATAGGTATCCGGCAGGTTCGCAATTGACTGGCCAACACTTAGACAGGTACAGGTGTAATAACGTTGACCGGTCAACGACGAACCAGGCAAGGGGTGATGGCACGAGCTTTTCAGCATGCATCACCCCGTGATTTGACGGATACACGTCAGAGGGTGGGTGTAGGAATGCATCTGGTTTCTGTCTTGCCTGTCTCTGACACATTTTGTAAACATAAGCCTCTTTGCTCACTGAGAGACAGCGCTCCTTATCTCTCTTTCTTTGGGTTCTGACACTTCTGATTGGCTGTAAGGACTCAGCTTTGTCTCTGCTAAGTTTCGTTTCTGGTATACAATGCTTGCTAGTTTCGTTTCTGGGGCTCTCTGCCTGAATAAAAAAAAGGCTTCAGTAGCGTTTGACCAGCAAAAGAGAGCAGTCGTGTCTGCTTTTGTCTGTCTCTGTTTCTCCCTACAAAAAGCCTAATGAAGCTGGACTTCATGGACTCATAGGTACCTCAAAAGATCTGAGAATATAAACTGCTGCTAATGAGGCTGGCTGATTGAGACTAGATCTTTACATGAATCAAATCCCAACAACTGGTGCTCCGTGATGAGGCGATTGAATGAACTTCAAAGGACTCTCTGTGAAAGCTGCTTCAGCATTTAGCATCTAATTAACACCCTATAATTGGCGACCGGGGACAAGGTCTCATTTACCCCGACCGGGAAGGTCATAAATCGAGCTCGAAAATTAATCCAAAGTCAACTTTGGGTCCCATATAGGGTAAGTGGAAAAGAAAAATATATATTTTTTTATCATGGGGTGTTTGCTTTCTTCGCAAATGCAGGAACTTTGTAAAGATATCTCAGATCTTTTGCATGAGAATGGGCGAAAGGCTGATGATAAAGAGATACAGCAGCTGGTTAAAGTTATAGAACGAATCTGTCCTTGGTTTAAATATGAAGGTCTGGACTTAAAACAGTGGAAACAGATTGGGAGAGAAATGCAGAAGCATAATGGAATTTCTAGATCAATATTATTTACATGGGAGGGAGTTAGGGACTGCCTTCAGAGACTTACTCCAAAAAATATTTTATTGTCTCAAAGACTTGATGGCTGCCCCCTCCCACAGCTTTTGCCTCCAGAAAAAGGGGGGGCCATGGCAACTGCCCCTCCATCATATGAGAAACAACAGCCTCCTGATGGGGGTGGAGGTGGAAATGGAGATGGGACATTAGATCCTGCCTTGCAACAATCAAGCACTTATAGCCCTACAAAAGACCTGTTCTCTGCTGCGTTAACTACAGCTGTGCTGGATATGGAACCTGTTGATGTATATCCAGTGAACAGAGAGCCGCTTGCAAATGAGACTGCTGCAATACTAGTGCCAGCTGATGGGGAACAAATGGTGGGGAACTCATCACAGATTGAAGCTGTTAATGCATGCAGAGTGGCAGGAAGCAAGGACTGTGTTTCAAAGAGCAGCTTAGGGGATCTCAGCCCCCCCCTGAAGCAACCCTCATCACAAAAGCAGGAGAAGCTGAGTAGTAAATTTGATACCTCACGTTTGGGCAGGAAGATCCTGCAGAAATGGAAGGATGGCCCAAAGGAGGAACGCACAAAACCCAAGACAAAAAAGGGGTGCAAGTACAAACTAACAGATGCAGGTTGTCATAAGGTTGAGAATCATATGCTGGAGATGAAAGAAATACAGAGAAAGAGGGGGGTGAATATTTCCTGTATGGACAGCAGGCTGTGGCAAAAATACAAGGAGGAAGAAGACATACAGTTTTTTGCTGATTTTGAACTGCCCAACCCACAAACAAAGAGATACAGAGTGAGCTGTCCCAAGCTTCAAGCATCAGGATTGCAGGGAAAGCAACTTGGACTTCCCTGTGATTTTCTTCTGTGTGAAAATTACTTGCAACTTCTGGAGAAGTCTTTGTGCCTTCACACCTCCTCGGCCTGCCTTAATGCAGAGGGGTGTGGCCGGAGCATGAAGGAATGTGTGTCTGCCTGAAAAGCTGAGAAAAGGGGGGTTGTGTGGGATTGTCTTGTGAAGTCAGTGAGACTTAATTTATGGCTTAATTTCAACTTGCCATGCCAAGGACTGTGCTGGAGAGGAGATGGTGTTTCAGAGAGCTTCAATCAAGTTTTGGACTTTTAATTTGGACATTTTAATTGGACTAAAAGAAAAAAAAAGTTTGTGTGGACTTTAAAGAAGAATTATAAAACCTGACAGCCTTTTTAAGAAATTGTCTACCTGCTCATGCTAATGAGATTTGTACTGTATTTGAGTTACCATGCTATGCTGATTATAAGTTATTGAATGCCTCTTTCACTTTACATCCAGTGGGAGAAGAAGAAATTTAATGCCTTACTCATGTAATTGGGTAGTAAGAAATGCCTTCTAAAATGCAACCAGGCCTCCTTCATGTAAGGAAGAAAAAAAATGTTCATGTCTTGTTTATGCTTAAATGTTTTGCTTATTCTTTTGCAGGAAAAAGACCTGTCCTTGTTTATGTTATGTATTGTCTTATGAAACTGCATTTCTCAAGGTACCTCCAGAAGCACCTGGAAGAGGTTTCAGTACTCTATGATTATTTTTGGTTATGGGGTAGTTATAACAGTTCTTATAAGCTTAATTATAGCTTGTTTAACACTACTATTGAAGATATATATGATGTGTTTCCTATGTTTACTCCTGATTATTCTGCTATAGATAGTGGTTCAATTTGCAATGGATGGCAAATCAAGGATCCTAACATGTGGTTCTTTTTTAATGGAGTTGCCACGAATTTCCATCCAGGACAATATCAATGTGTAGCATTGGGTTATTTTACCTTACAGACTGGCCATAGATTACCTGTTAGCAAAATCCGGAGGATTTTGTAAACTGGTCGGGAACCAGGGATGTCGGGTAAAATTCCAGGATCTGAATAATACTATTGAGAAAGAACTTCAGAATTTACAGGAGAGCATTACTAACAATGTACGCACTGATGTTAATCTCTTTGATTGGGTGACTTCTTGGTTGCCTGATTTATCTGTCCTTAGACAAGTTTTCTTTTATGGGTTTATTATTATTATCTGCTTTATACCTTTGTATTTTTGCATTACTTGTATTCCTAATCTTATTTCTATGTGTAACACATGTCCATTGCGTAGCAGGGAGACATCGAGTTTTGCACGACGGCAATTGTACTCAATGAGGTATCATCCTCCGGAACAAAGTACCAGGAGTCAGGAGGGGTACGATGTCCAGGAGGACAGTGATGATGTATATGATGACATGCAGGGGTATGATTAGCCGTCCCTCTCTCAAATTTAAATGAAAAAGGAGGACATGTAGGAATGCATCTGGTTTCTGTCTTGCCTGTCTCTGACACATTTTGTAAACATAAGCCTCTTTGCTCACTGAGAGACAGCGCTCCTTATCTCTCTTTCTTTGGGTTCTGACACTTCTGATTGGCTGTAAGGACTCAGCTTTGTCTCTGCTAAGTTTCGTTTCTGGTATACAATGCTTGCTAGTTTCGTTTCTGGGGCTCTCTGCCTGAATAAAAAAAAGGCTTCAGTAGCGTTTGACCAGCAAAAGAGAGCAGTCGTGTCTGCTTTTGTCTGTCTCTGTTTCTCCCTACAAAAAGCCTAATGAAGCTGGACTTCATGGACTCATAGGTACCTCAAAAGATCTGAGAATATAAACTGCTGCTAATGAGGCTGGCTGATTGAGACTAGATCTTTACATGAATCAAATCCCAACAGGTGGGGTCAGTAGATAGTTTATTGTTTGTGTCAACAAACAAATTGATACAAAATGGATACATTGTAGCCAATTGCCGTTGGCAATTTTGGGAGGAACCTTACCAGTGTTACTGCGGCCTGCTTGCCTTAAAGAATTATAATTGGATGAGTACCAATTGAAAGTTATAATTCGCACTAGGGCATTATTCAATAAAAGTGGCCCAATGCCTTTATCCATATACCGGTGTCTGAGTCTTTCTTTGGGGGGTGCGGCTGCAATGATAAATGCCTCAGATAATGAACAAAAAATGTTTGTTATCCGGGGTTCCCATTGACTGGATATACAACGGCTACCGAAAACCCCATATAACGAATGATTTTTTTCATTATGCGGGGTATCGCCCTTGCATAACAAACACTTTGTTATGCAGACTTTTTGCTATGTGAAGCGTTCGTTACGTGAAGTACCACTGCACTTTACTCTTTGTGACCATAAGAAATTCCTTGTTTCTTCTAATATTGTGGACAGCCATAAGAAAAAGAATCTAACTTTGCCAGAGGGATTGATTAGTCATGTTACCACCAGGGGCAAGTACTACCGTTCCCCTTCCCTGTTGTTCTGAGGAATGGGCTCTGCTCCCCGAAAATGAATTTAGGAGAATGAGGTGCACTTCTGAAAGGAGTTACTGCTTATTTTCAATATATGCTCCAACATTTCAGTGCCCTCTAAGTTCTGGTCTCCTGGGACAAAGCTCCTCTTAAACCACCCTACTTATTGCCCTACAGGAGTATGAAGGCATGGAAAAGTAGTTGTGTTAACTGGCTAGCATAATTGTTAGTAGCTGGAGGCTTCTCTACATGTGATGACCCATGAAGTATTTGACTGATTTATTTATTTATTTATTTTACATTTGTACGTAAATAATAGCTAATAGCTGCCACATTGCAGCTTTTCACTGTATCTCTGTAGCACATTTTTCTTCAGCATCCTTGCTGTATCCTCACGAGTTTAAAAATCTGCCTTGTTGTCTGGCAAGTGGATGAAAAACAAGGGCAATCCCAACTATAGGCACAGGTATCTAGCTCAAGTGGTTAAGACACTGAACTCAAAGACTGGAAGGTTGGAGTTTGAGTCTCGAGTACGGCATGACGGCGTGTGCTCCTGCCAACCTAGCAGTTAGAAAGCAAGAAATCGCAAGGAGATAAATGGGGAAGGTAAATAGTACTCCATGCACTCAGGTGTTGAGGCATGCCTGCCACATGTCCTTGGAAAAAGCTGCAGATGCAGACAGTGCTGGCTCTTTGGCTATAAACAGAGATGAACAGTGAACCCAAGAGTCAGATACGACTGGCTTTTGAGCAAGGGCAACCTTTACCTTTCCTTTACTATTTGGTCACACAGGTTTTCTTTCTTTCTTTCTTTCTTTCTTTCTTTCAACAATAGCGAAAATCTCCCCGGGGCTATATCACTTGACTAGTAGATTTCAAAATAGCAATAGATGACATCTGAATTTATTGAACCTATCAAAGTGTGACACCATCTGTAATTCTCCATAATGAAAAAATGAATAACGTCTGCTGGCAGTTCAACTTATGAGTAGTTGTTGGTTTGTTTTTGGATGGTATGAATCTCCCAGACACACTTTCCATGTACTCATCATTGCTTTCACCATGTTGTTTTTAAATTTAAGTTTTAATATTTCTTTTTCAAGAAGACCTCCATTTCCATTTAAATTAACATCCCTCGTTTCTATCTTTTTTCCAGATAATTTTACAATACTTTAAAGCAGGAATGCCCTGTGATAATTTTTAATATTAGGCAGCCCTAGTTCACCCTCTTTTTGTGTTTTATACCATAAACTTTTGGGTATCCTTCATCTTTTCTCTCCATTACAATAATTATTTATCATACTTTGAAAGATTCCAATTTCTTTTTATTTTTGTTGAATTGGAAGGACCTCCAGCAAAAACTTGATTTTTGGCAACAATTTCATCTTACATATGGCAATCCGTCCAAAGCAAGATTTTTTTTTAATTCTGGTACTGTGTAATTTTCTTTTTAATATCTTCTTTCAGCTTGTCAAAATTTAGTTTTTTAGGTCCTTAAATTTATCCGTGATATTTATACCCAGGTATTTTGTACTTTTCTTAATTTGTATTTTATATTTCTCTTTAATTTTCTCTAGCTCCTCTTTATTAATATTACAGAATATTGTCTAGGAATTCCCCCAAGGGGTTATTTTTTAACCCTGTTATCTCTTTGAAATGCTGCAAATGGGCTTGTATTCTTTCCATACTTTTTGTAGGATCTTTCATTACTATCAAGGTATTGTGTGCATATAAATTTATTTTTGTTCCTTTGATACCTTCTATATTCAAGTCATTCCTTATCACTCTTGCCAATAACTGCATGGCCATAATAAACAAAACTGGTGAGAGAGTGCCTCGTGCCCGCTCTGAGTTCTATATCTTCTGTTACAGTTTCATTTAATTTTACCATCGCATAACTTTGTTCGTAAAGTTGATTTATTACATTTTTAATTTTTCTCCAAATCCAAATTTTCAATAATTTCTATAATCGTAATCCATTGTAATGAATCAAAAGCTTTGAAAATATCTAATGATAGTAATCCAATTTCCCCTTGGTTTTTTTTTTTTGGGGGGGGGGGGTAATTTATATCCAATAAATCTATCACACACCTTGTAAGATTGGCCATATACCTACCCTTTAGAAACCCCACTTTAGAAACCCCTCTTGATCTCTATGTATATAATTGTTCATAAAACTATTAATCCTATTTGCCATAATTTCGGCAAAAATCTTTGCCTCCTGATTAATCAAAGCAATGGGACGGTATGAATCTATAGATTCCAGATTTTTCCCTGGTTTTGGTATTAGTATTATTATTCATCTAAGACAGGAATCCAGTGATGTTCCCCCTTCCAATATATAGTTGCATAATCCTTTAAATTTTGGAGCAATACTTTCAATGAATTCTTTATAAAAATTGGCTGGCAGGCCATCTTCTCACGGAGTTTTACCTATTTTTAATTGGTTTATCACCTCTAATATTTCTACTTCTCTTATTTTTTTCCTCCATTTTGTTTTTGTGTTCCTCCTTTATTTTATTCCCCATATGTTTTTGTAAATAATCTTTTAATTTATCTGAAGGCAGGTGAAAGGCCACTTCATTATATTCTCTGGACAGTCTTCATGGCTGATCGCCATGATGACCGCCTATAGTCTGATTTTAATTTGGCAGAAGAAGAAGAAAAAGGGAATAACTAAATTTCCAATCCTTCCAGCTAGCTCCAGGAAGGTGAACCCTATTTTTTCTGCCTTGTGGAGAGCCTATGTGTTATGCTCTCAGCTGGACCACAATTCAATCTTCAGCTAAGCATGGAAAGACATGGAAAAGAAAGACTCCTGCCTGGAGTCGAAGATAACTGCTGCCTGTAAACAGTAACCCATGGGGTGTGTGGAACATCCAACCCTGATTCTAATGTCTCCAGACCCTCACATATCTTTTCCCACATCCCAGACCCTTCCCTCAAAAAAAGGTTTGAGTAAAATGTAGCATATTTATGCTCTTGGAAACTTCCAAGAACATTGGGCCATTTTTAGCCATTTCTGCATGTGAGGTAGCCTGTGGTAGACTATGGAAACAAAACTAGTACCCTTCACAATGACCCACACTTAATGTGGACAGTGATAGAAATCTTGTGCAATCTTGTGGTGAATTACCATAAATTAAAAAGTGTGAGCCGGTTTAGACGTTGCGATCTTCAGAAGTGGCGTTTCTCTCTGTCCCACCACCCCTCGTAGATGTATTTTGAGAATACATGAGAGAGTGTCTTCTCTGTTGTTGTTCCCAAATTGTTTAGCTCCTTCGCATGTGTCATGGCCTCTTCCTGTTTTGTCCTTTTGATGGAAAGTAAGCATTTCCCTTCTGGGAGCATTTCCCCCCAGTAATTAGCTGCTTGCAAATTGTGGAGGGGGGGGGGGATGAAAAGTTTTTATCCTATTAATGTGTTTTTTCCATTGCCTTAATCTGTTTTTCTCCACTAGTTTCAATTTAATATTGATTCAATTGCTTTTTAGCACTGTAATTTCTGTAATTTTTAGCTTTTGCATACAGCTTGCTTTGAGATTGTAAGGTGCCTTTCATTTTCTGGGTAAGAAAGGATAGATAGATAGATAGATAGATAGATAGATAGATAGATAGATAGATAGATAGATAGATAGATAGATAGATAGATAGATAGATTCCACAGAGGCAATTTATGTTGCACCCTGAGGCACAGAACTAAATATACAGCAGATAATGCCTGTGGAATTTTTTTTTTAATTTATGGCAAATTGCTGCTATTTATCAAACTTTTGCCTAATTGTGCAACAGGATTGAGATAGAACAACTGATGGTCTGGATGGGCATATTTTTGTTTTCCTAGGTTGCGAGGAACATAGAAATTTCTATGGCATTGCATTTGCCTCCCTCCGCGGAGTCTTTTGCTGTGAAGGCTTCCTGTTAAGTGTATTCCAGATTGCCATCCCCAGCACTTCATTTTTACACTCAGTGAATAGAACATACATATGGATTTATTCACCCTCTTGGCAGATAACCATTCTTGTTCTTTCCTTTAGCATCTTTTCCTCTTGTTTTCATTCAGATTATAAACATTTCAGATTAGGGAACTTTTTTTAAGAGGAAAAAAAATCAGGCAGGAATCTGTATTAATCACACAAATGTGATGGAGATTAAGTGCCCCATTCTCAACTGGTACAGCATGTATTTATGGTTTCTCCATTTAGAAGGCTTTTCCCCCCCCACACACACAAACACACACACATTTTCCTCTCTCCATTGTTTTCTCTTCCACATAACCATGAAAACTGCTTCTGAATTATGAAGGGTTCTCATTTAATTCAGCAGCCATATTCCCTTGCAGTCTATTTTCACTGACAACCTCATTCTCCTTCATAGAACTAAATGACTGTTGTTGTTGTTGTTGTTGTTGTTGTTGTTGTTGTTGTTGTTGTTGTTGTTGTTGTTGTTGTTGTTGTTGTTGTTGTTGTTATTAGCCTTTCACTATTCTCTAGATTCTAGATTCACTTCTCTACATTCTAGGATTCTAATGATGGACTAACATAGGCCTAGATTTTTTTTCAAACATTAAAAAAAAGGTTATTTTAATTATTTTGAGGTTTTGGATAACAGCAGCAGTTCTCTTCAAACTGTGGCAGTAATGAAGAGAGACATCACACATTTGGAAAATGGGATGGCTGCTGATCTTAGTTTTGTGATCTGTGATGAGTGAATCCAGGTATATGAACTCCCCAGTTGAATCCACAGATTGGAACATAATTATCCTTTGGATTTTGCACTGGTATAGATGTTGCAACCTAGTTTTCGTTCATTCCATCCATAACAAAATTGCCCCCCTCCATTTTAGAACCTTCTAGAACCTAGAACACAGAGAATTAGTATTGTTGTTGTTCAGTCGCACAGTCGGTTCCGACCCTTTGCAACCCTATGGACCATTGTTCTCCAGGCGCCTCTGTCCTCCACCATCCCCCTCAGCCCTCCCAGCTCTGTGCCCATTGTGTCTACAATACCATCTAGCCATCTCATCCTTGGCCTCCCCCTTCTTCTTTTGCCCTCCACCTTTCCCAACATCAATGCCTTCTCAAGTGAATCCTCCCTTCTCATTTGATGTCCAAAGTATTTTAGCTTCATCTTTACTATTTGACCTTCCAATGAGCAGTCAGGGTTAATTTCTTCTAAGATTGATCTATTTGTTCTCCTCGCTGTCCAGGGGACTCTCAAAACCCTCCTCCAACACCACATTTCAAAGGCATTCTTCTGCGTTCAGCCTTCCTAATTGTCCAGCTCTCACATCCATACATTACTACTGGGAAAACCATTGCTTTGACTATTCTAATTTTTGTTTGCAATGTGATGTCTCTGCTTTTCACTATGTTCCCCAGGTTTCTCATTGCTTGTCTCCCAAGAATCAGTCGCCTTTTTATTTCATGGCTACAATCCCCATCTGCAGTGATCTTTGATCCTAAGAAAGTAAAATCTGTCACTGCTTCTACTTCTTCCCTGTCTATTTTCCAGGAACTGATTGGGCCTGTTGCCATTATCTTGGTTTTCTTGATATTGAGTCTCAAGCCAGCTTTTGCACTCTCCTCCTTCAGCCCAATCAAGAGATTCTTTAGGTCTTCCTCACTTTCTGCCATTAGGGTGGTATCGTCTGCATATCTCAGATTGTTTATGTTTCTCCCAGCAATTTTAATCCCGTATTGTGATTCCTCCATCCCTGCACTGCGCATTATGTGCTCTGTGTATAGGTTGAATAGGCATGGTGACAAAATGCAGCCTTGTCTTACTCCTTTTCCTATTCCAAACCACTCTGTCATTCCCTGTTCTGTCCTAACTGTTGCTTCTTGGTTCATGTACAGATTTCTCAGGAGGCATATGAGGTGCTCTGGTATTCCTATCTCTTTAATTACTTGCCACATCTTGTTGTGGTCCACACAGTCAAATGCCTTAGTGTAGTCAATAAACCAAAAGTAAACTTGTTTCTGGTATTCCTTTGTTTTCTCCATGATCCAGCGTATGTTGGCAATGTGGTCTCTAGTCCCCTTGCCTCTTCTGAAACCAGCCTGCACCTCTGGTAATTCTCTTTCCACATGCTGCTGAAGTCTATCCTGTATTATCTTGAGCATCATCTTGCTGGCATATGGGATGAGCGCGATTGTTCGATAATTTGAATATTCTTTGGCATTGCCCTTTTTTGGGATTGGGACATATACTGATCTTTTCCAATCCTGTGGCCACTGTTTTGTTTTCCAAATCTGCTGGCATATTGAATGCAGTAATTTGACGCCGTCATCTTTTAGCGCTTTGAAAAATTCAACTGGGATACTATCATCTCCACTAGCTTTGTTGTTTGCAGTGCTCTTTAGGGCCTTTATGACTTCACTCTCCAGGATGTCTGGCTCAAGTTCAACCTCTTCATCCTTGTGATTGTCAGGAGTGTTGAGGTCCTTTTTGTAAAGTTTCTCTGTGTACTCTTTCCATCTTTTCTTAATTTCTTCTGCATCAGCTAGCTCCTTTCCGTCTTTGTCCCTTATCATGGTCATTTTTGCTTTAAATGTTCCCTTAATTTCCCCGATTTTTTTGAAAAGATCTCTGGTTCTGCCTCTTTTGTTGTTTTCCTCCATTTCTCTGCACTGTTCTTTTAGGTAGTTTTCATTATCTCTCCTTGCTTTTCTTTGAAATTCTGTGTTCAAATGATTATAGTTTTTCCTTTCTCCTTTGGCTTTTGCGTTCCTTCTTTCCTCTACTATTTTAAGAGCCTCGTCAGACAACCACTTTGCTTTCTTACTCTTCTTTTCTTTTGGTATGGTTTTCTTTGCTGCTTCCTGCATGATGTCCCTCATCTCCGTCCATAATTCCTCTGGTACTCTGTCTACCGAATCTAAGCCATTAAATCTGTTCATCACCTGCACCATGTATTCTTTAGGGATGTTGTCTAGGTGATATCTTTCTGGACTCCGTGTTTTCCCTATTTTCTTTAGTCTAAGCCTGAATTTTGCGATCAATAGGTTGTGATCTGAGCCACAGTCTGCTCCAGGTCTTGTTTTTACTGACTGTATGGAGGTTCTCCATCTTTGGCTGCAGAGTATGTAGTCAATCTGGTTTCGGTGTTGGCCATCTGGTGATGTCCATGTGTAAAGTCGCCTCTTGTGTTGCTGGAAGAGAGTGTTTGCTATGATCAATGCATTCTCTTGGCAGAACTCTATCAATCTTTGCCCTGCTTCATTCTGTGTTCCAAGACCAAATTTGCCTGTTATTCCCTCCACTTTTTGATTTCCTACTTTGGCATTCCAGTCTCCTAATATAATTTGGACATCATTTCTTGGTGTCTGTTCTATGAGGTGTTCTAGGTCCTCATAGAACTGGTCCATTGTGGCTTCATCTGCACCAGTGGTTGGTGCGTATATTTGGATCACAGTGACATTGAAAGGTTTGCCTTGAAATCTGACTGACATCATTCTGTCATTTTTGAGATTGTATCCCATTACTGCTTTTCTCATTCTTTTATTGACAATTATGGCTACTCCATTTCTTCTAAGGTTTTCTTGTCCACAGTAGTAGATATGATGGTTTCCAGAGCTGAATTCACCCATCCCTGTCCATTTTAGCTCACTGATGCCCAAGATGTCAATGCTTATTCTTTCCATCTCATTTTTTTACCACTTCCAGTTTACCTTGGTTCATTGATCTCACATTCCATGTCCCTATGCAGTATTGTTCCTTGCAACATTGCATTTTCCCTCCCCCTTTCCTGTCCCTTCCCTTCCTCCCCTCTGTTGTGCTAAGCATCCTGTATCACCTAGCCTGCTCCTTTGTTTTGCCTTTTGTTTTGGTCAATAGGGTTCTCTTGGCAAGCTTTGTGGCGTGGTTTGCCGGTGTCTACGCCATTTTTTTCTCCTCATACATTTTATCACAGTTTTTAAAAGTTTAAAACATTTAAGACAACATATTATCATGCATATTATCACACTTTAAAACACAGTCTCTATGTCAGTTTCTATGTTTAGTCAGTATAAAGTCTCTATGTCAGTTGCTATATTAAGTCTTCTACATTTGCATATCAGCTACTTATCCTTTGTTTGGGACTCTGAGTCTCGCCCCCTGCTCTTCCTCCTCTGCCCTCTTCCCTTCTGTCAGTTGGTCTTCTCCTGGCCTCTTCGCCGCTCGCCCGGCTCTCCTCCTCCTGCTCTTCACCCCCCGGCTGGGGGTGGCTGCCCGACGGCGGCGGCGGCTGGCCCTTTTGCCGCTCTCCTCCTCCTGCTCTTCACCAATTTAATTTTTATATAAAAGTGGATAAGGAGTGGTATATTACTGGTTGTAATACAAGAAAGACTGAAGGTGCTTTGAAGAAATTTAGTTTTTCCTTCCACAGGAAGCTCAGCACAGGTAATATTACAGAGTACCTTGTTTACTTGTTTACAATGGCAAAATGAGCAGAGGAGAAACTCTGATTCCCAATGATCGTGGAGGTGGAAGAGGCCATGCCAGATGGACTGGTTGTGAAGGTTCACCTTGTCCATATCCTCAAGGCTGCGGCAGTCCATTGCAGTCCCGGTCTTAAATCCTGCATATCTCATTTCATGTGTGCCGCAGGAGATGGCTCCATGATCACAGTGTGTGGGTTAGTTCATGGGAAGCTGGGATCCACCTTAAACAAATTCATGCCTATGACATTTTTCCTGCTTCGGGAAAAAATATATTCTCAGATACAAGTTGCAGTCAACAACAACAACCTTGTTTACTTATATATCCAGCCTCTCAGAGAAATGGGCATGCTGGTAGACATGCTTACACAAACTCCAAACCATTTGGGAGTGGTGGTATAGGCACTGACCTTGACAACTGGAAGATTGGCAGGTAATCAGATTGAGACCTGAGTGTTGTATGACAGAGTAAGCTCCCATCATCTTTTCTGGCATCTGCCAATCTAGCAGTTTGAAAGCAAAAGATTGCAAGTACACAAATAAGTACTGCTTTGGTGAAAAAGGTAACAGTGTTCCATGTGCTTTGGCCTCTAGTCAGGCCTACCACATGATCGTGGAAATGTCTGAACATGCAGACAGTGCTGGCTCTTTGGATGTAAATGGAAATGAGCAGATGCAGACTGCTCCCCTAGATGCAGACATGATTGGCTTTAAAGCAAGGGAGATCTTGACCTTGACCTCTAGGTCAAAATAGGCAAGCAAAAACAAGGGAATTAGAAACCCACATGTGTAGCTAAAAACCAGTGACATATAGTCTTGAAAGGGACCATACTCTGGTGTACAGTATAGATCAGTGGTGGTGAACCTATGGCATGCATACCAGAAGGGGCACTCAGAGCCCTCTCTGTGGGCATGCACACTGTCACCCCAGCACAGACTTCACCCCGCCACTCTGCCCAGCAGCCCAATGGGAGCACTACCTCCCTCCCTCCCTGGCACTTGGTCTCTAAAAGGTTTGCCACCACTGGTATACCACACAACACAAGTTCCTGTGTTGAAATTCCTGTTCAGCCATGGACGTTGACCATAGAGTGGCCATGGAAAGCCCTCCTGTGAACATGGAAGGTATGGAAGCTTTTCACCTCACCATTTTCAGTCTTATCCTTATCCCCACATTTCACTTCAGCTAAAATAGAGCACAGATTTTTTTTTCTTGACAATTTGGCATTCCAGATTCATTTGAACTCCCCTCTCTCTGAAAAATAATTGCAATAATGTTTACGATGTTCAGTTATTCTTGTGTGCCTTTTGTGGTTGTTTTGTGGTTGTCATTGTTCTTAATTTCTTGGGTGGTTATTCCAAATAGAAAAAGAAATGTGTTTTTAAACCATACCAAATGCAGAAAAGAAATGACTTATTTGCTCTGATGTACAGCTCAGAGTTTGTCTTATGTGTCAACATTTCTGGCTTAAGCTGTTGTTTTCCAAAATGATCAGTAAAACCTGAGTAACTTCTCTCGCGTTTGTCCCACCTTCAACTGAACCCCAAACTGGGCTCCCTTCACTCCCTTTATTTGGGACAGCAGCAGGGCAGCCAGGTTTTGGGACGGTTAGGTGGTTTATCAAGGCCCTCCTTTCAGACTGCCAGACAACAGAATTTTATTCCCATGGTATGCCTGTGAAAAAATCTGCAGTCTGAGCCACTTTCCTTTGATCTCCTCTTTGCCTGGGCAAATTTCAAGGTCTTACAATGGAAGACCTGCAAGATCTCACACTTCCACTTACGAAATTATCTCGACGCTTGAACCAACAATCCATTTAACAAAACAAAATGTCCTTTTTGTCTTTTGTAGGAAACAAAACCAATCCTGGCTCTGTCTTCCTTTTTATTGTAGAAGTAATGAGAAGCAAAGCATAATCCAATGAAATATCCAAATGAAAAGCATAGCTAAACTTAAGCTAATAAACTCACAACACACTCTAGAAATAAAATTCCCCATTCCTGGGTTCCTAATCTAAATTTAACCTAACACACCACTTATACTGTAAAGTAAGAAAACATGCAGATTCTAAGTATTGTCCTGGACTCATCTCTCCCCAGAGTTAAAGTCCAGCCTTTCTGTAATTCTGGCTGTTAGCCTGGCAAGATTTTGTCTATCTCCCAAGTTGGCAGCCTGGCTTGGACCCATAAAATCAGAGTGTCATCTCCCAATATTTTCCTGATCTTATCTCCTCTGACATGGGCTTCGCCTCCTTTGAAGAAGCTCTCTTCTAACTTAACAAAATCTGGGGGTTGTATACACAATTTCCCCTTCTTACTCCGTCCTTAGGAATTTTCAGGTGGCCTTAGACTCAGACCTTGAGATAATGCAAGCATGGTGCCAAAATGGCCGCCACGCTCTTTGCGGGGGGCCCCCCACCTGGACTCAGACATCTGGGTGAGTTAGGGGGCATGGCCACCCCCTTTAAAAGGGGTGGCCATGTGGCTGCTCGGCTGCCATTTTATCGAAGCAACGGAGAGGAGAAGTTTTCTCCGTCGCTTTTCCCCCGGCTTTCGCCTTCTACCTTTTTAAAAGGGATTTTTTCCTTTCCCCTTTACTATTCTGCTTGGGAGACATGGCTCCCAAGTGAAAAACTGCAGCTCCAAAGCCGCGGACGAGGGGGAGGGCTCAGCCCACCACCACCCCGCATCTAGGGGGCCGCCCCCGGGCCGGAGGGCTCGGGGGGTGCCCCTGCACCCTGGTGGTAGGGTTTGCTTACCCACTACCACCAATGTGGGCGGACAGGCTGCTGCCTAAACCCCCGACGCCGGGCTCCAAGCAGGGGCGGCACAGGCCGGCCCCTCGGGGATCACCACCCCTATGGGGTCTTTGCCCGGCTCAGGGCAGTGCGGACCACTTGGGCCTGGAGAGGGTTTACGCCCCACCATTCCCCCGGCCCCACATGGGCCAGATTATGGGGCATGCCCTATTTGGGCCCAGGATCCACACTTGGGTTGGTGGCTCCGCAATTGCCCGGTGGGCCATCTGGCCTGCCCGGCCCACCTTATACCGGTGGGTCTGAGAGCGTTGATGCCCTCCTAGCACACATTTTGGTGCTCGAGGCATCAATGGGCATTGCCTCGCCACCTTCGGAAGGTGGGTTTGCACCTCCTGCATTTTCGGCCCGCACGTCGCCCACCGCTGTCCAGCGGGCTGCTGCCAGGGTTGAGGCCATCAGGCCAGCCCAAGCTGGTGCCTCGCAGCTCCCTTCTAGATCATCGCAGCAGGGTTTGCCGCAGGGGCCTGGTCCTGCATAGCAAGGGTGTAGCAGCATGCAGAGCTCGATTCCCGTCGCGAGCTCTGACGCCCGCCGTGGGCCGGAACCCCCGGTGGGGGCGGCCCACGGGGGTGCACCGGGTGAGTATCCTGGTCAACTAATTACACCAGTGACACTGCCCAGCCACACTGGGGGGTGCAGTGGCCATCGCCACAACAGGTTACCATGGGTGGACAGTTGTATCCGCACTGTCCCGTTAGCTCCTGGTTACCCACTTACCCCCCCCCCCGGTTATGACAGGGGTGACCGCCCCTAGGGGTATGCCTAATGTTTCAGGGGTTATTCAGGGACCACAGGGTTCACCCTTGATTCAATCTGTCCCAACTGCGGCCCTACTGACGGCCGGTTATTCCTTGCCCCTGGGTGACCATCTTTCTCAGGCCACTAGGGAGAAGATTTGGAGGGGGAATATGTGGATATATTTTCCCTCCTAAACCGTGAGCCGACCAAGGAAGAAAGGGAAGGGCAGGACGATAGGGACAAAGAGTTGTCCCGTCGGCATAAGCCGCCGCGCACCTGGGCCAACTGGTTACCGGCCTACCTCCTTTATATGGTGGTATACCTGAGGGCTCGCCCTGACCTGGCCATTCCAATGGTGCAATACCTGGATAACATTTATTGGGCGGTGGTCAATTTCCCTGGACCGTCATGGTTGGCCTACGACGAGGAGTTTAGGATGAGAGTGGCCCTCCATCCTGAGATGAGGTGGGATGAGCCCTGCCAACAATTGTGGCTCTTGTACATGATCCCCACGTGGCCGGCGCCGGGTGATCACTACCATTGTGGCCATGCCGTGCAGCGGGCGGTTACTACACAGGTTCCCCGCCAACCGGCGGGGCAGGGGGTTCCAGCATGCCTGCTGTGTTGGAGCTTCTCTGCCAACGGAGTGTGCAACAAGCGTCAGTGTCGGTTCCGGCACGAGTGCCCCTCTTGCTCTGGCCCTCATGCCACCTCCGCGTGCCTGCGGGCTGGTGGGTCACGAGGCAGAGGCAGGGGTGGGCAGGGGGCGGTCAGGGCTCCCTCTGACGGTGCGACAAATCAGAAAGGCCCCCTCTCCAATTGATGTCCAGGTGCTGGAACATTGGCTTACTGCTTATCCTAGATGGGATGATGCGCAGTACCTACTTGAGGGTTTTCAATTCGGCTTCCGCATACCATTTCAGGGGGTACGCGGGCCTCAAGACGCCCTGAATTTAATTTCCCTCAGGGGTAATGAGGATATCGCCACCCAAGCTATAGCTAAGGAGGTCACCGCGTTGAGGGTTGTTGGGCCGTTTGCTGACCCACCATTCCCGAACTTGAAGGTGTCCCCTTTGGGTTTAGTCCCTAAGAAGTCCCCAGGTGAATTTCGGTTAATCCACCACCTTTCTTACCCTGCGGGTTCTTCGGTCAATGACACAATACCTGATGACCTTTGCTCGGTCAGGTATACTTCCTTTGACCAGGCCTTGCAGATGGTACGTTCATGTGGCCCAGGGGTGCTACTGGCAAAGTGTGATATCAAATCGGCATTCCGATTGTTGTCAGTGCACCCTGACGACTTTGAGCTGTTAGGTTTCTGCTTTCGAGGCAGTTTTTATGTAGATAAGGCCATGCCTTTTGGCTGTTCTATCTCATGTTCTGCTTTTGAACGGTTTAGCACCTTCCTTCACTGGGCTTTTGTTCGTAGATCAGGGTCCCGGTCTGTAGCCCACTACCTCGATGACTTCTTGTTTGGAGGGGAATGTGCGCTCGGCTACTCGCCACTTTTCAGGTACTTATGCGGGAACTGGGTGTGCCCCTGGTGCCTGAAAAGACTGAGGGACCGGCCACCACTCTCACCTTTTTAGGTATTGAGATTGACACTGTTGCCCAGACATCCAGGTTGCCCATGGAAAAGGTGACACGGATCTCTGATGCCATTCTGGCAATGCTTGCCAGGCGTAAGGTGTGTCTCCGAGAGTTACAGGTGCTTCACGGCCACCTCAACTTTGCCTGTAGGGTAGTAACACCTGGCAGGGCATTTGCCAGGCGTCTGTGCGACGCCATGGCTGGCCTCTTAAAACGCCACCACAGAGTTCGGCTGACAAAAGGTTTACGAGCGGATCTTACGGTCTGGCTCACATTCCTTCAGGATTTTAATGGCATCTCCATCTGGAGATCAGAGCTTATGCTCAGCCCGCATTTCCAAGTACAGTCGGATGCCTCTGGCTCCCTGGGTTATGGGATTTACTTTGAAGGGAGGTGGTCCTACGGCCGATGGCCTCAGACATGGCAAGGCACAGATCGTTTACGTGATCTTCCTTTTCTTGAGTTTTTTCCCATTTTGGGTGCCCTGATGCTCTGGGGGGACAGGTGGGCTAATTCAGTAGTTCACTTTTGGTGTGACAATGCTGCAGTGGTGCACATTGTCAACGCCCAGACATCTAAATCCCCTAGAGTTATGGCATTAGTTCGCCAGTTTGTTTTGAGGTCTTTACACCTTAATGTGCTTTTCAGGGCCAGACACGTACCAGGCATTGATAATGATATTGCTGATGCTTTATCCTGCCTGCAGATCCCCCGGTTCCGTGCCTTGGCACCAGAAGCAGAGGAACTGCCCTCTCCACTCCCGGCCGAGATCTGGACATTTGGCGAGGAGAGGTGAACTGGGCAATCGGCATGTCTTTGGCACCTCGCACGCGTAAGGCATACCTACATGCACTCCTACAGTTAAGGAATTTTTGCGGGCAAAGGCAGTTGCCCGAGGTGTGGCCGATCCCGGTCGACCAGATTCTGCAGTTCATGGTTTACCTCCATGATCTAGGGTTAGCCCCTTGCACCATTGCCACTAGGCTGTCACCTTGGCATTTATGGCTAAGGCGAGGGGTTTCGTTGACTGCGTGAATGACTTCCGCATACGACATGTATTGGAAGGGTGGACATGTGAACGAGGCCGCCGCCCGGACACACGTCACCCTGTTTCACCAGAGGTTCTGACGCACCTTGCACAAGGTTGGCATTGCTTGTGTTACGATAGGTATGAGGAGGCTCTCTTTCATGCGGCTACCACCGTAGCCTTTTTTGGAGCGCTTCGTATCAGTGAGCTTGTCCCATTGTCAAAGGGGGACATGTCTCATAGGGCACTGGAACTCGACGATGTCTTTCTTACCCAGGAGTGGGCCCAGTTGAGGATTCGTTCCTCAAAGACTGATCAGCACGGAGTAGGCAGTGGTGTCAGACTGCTACGGTGTACAATTGCTGACATCTGTCCGGTTGGTGCCCTACATGAGTTTTTGGCAGTGCGTGGCACGCACCCTGGCCCATTTTTCTGCCACCAGGATGGGTCTCCCCTGACCAAATTCCAGTTTTGGAAGGTGACCGGTATGGCACTTCACAGTGTCGGCCTCCCTGGGGCTCGCTACAGCACCCACTCATTTAGGATAGGCGCTGCTTCAACTGCGGCTGCGTTTGGGTACTCTGATGCTGATATATGTACGCCCCCTTACTGCATGAGTACTAGTTATGTCATTAATTCGCCTTCTTTCCTTCTTTTACAGACCCTGTGTGTTTACTCACACCGGTGGCAGTATGGCTGGTGGGCCACAGTTTTGTGCACTGGGGCGACAGACTGGGGACCCCATCTCGGGCTATGTGCAGCCGCATATATGCGTTGGTACGGTATGCACAGCATGAGATGGCAGGAACTGTTGCCATTCCTGATGTCCATCAGGGATGCTGGACCACCTGATGTCTTGATTCTGCACCTTGGCGGCAATGATCTCGGACAGATCACTGGCCTCTCTTTAAAAATGTCGGTGTGCAGTGACCTGGCCTTTTTACATCACTTATGGCCGTACACGTGGCTGCTATGTTCTGACATCGTGCCGAGACACCATTACAAGGGAGGCATTGACCTCTGTGGTTTGGATCATGCTAACAGTCACTGAACAGGGCTGTTGCCCAGTTCCTTTTTGACAATGGCTTTGGGACAGCCATTCAACATCCTAGGATAGGCTTGCAGGATTATGGTCTATATGCAAGAGATGGGGTCCATCTGTCGGCCAGAGGTTTGGACCTCTTTCTGGAGGACATGCAAGCAGGCCTGGTGACTGAGCTGATGGTCTGGGGGGCGGGGCGGTGAGTCATCATGGGCGCCTCCCCGTGTGGCAGGTAGCACTGGTAAGGTAACAGCTTTATGACACATAGGCATCCGGCAGGTTCGCAATTGACTGGCCAACATGTAGATAGGTACAGGGGAATAAGATTGGCCGGTCAAGGGCGAACCATGCAAGGGTTGATGGCAGGAGCTGCACAGCCTGCATCACCCTGATATTGAACGGATACACGTCATAGGGTGGGGTCAGTAGATAGTATATTGACTCCAATCAACAATTTGTTTGTGTCAACAAACTAATTGATACAAATAGATACATGTAGCCAATTTCCATTGGCAATTTGGGAGGAACCTTACCAGTGTTACTGCGGCCTGCTTGCCTTAAAGAATTACAATTGGATGATACACCAATTGAAAGTGATAATTCGGACTAGGGCATTATTCAATAAAAGTGGCCCAATGCCTTTAATCCAATACCGGTGTCTGAGTCTTTCTTTGGGGGGTGCGCCTGCAATGCTTAACTCCTCAAAATATTTTAAGGTCAAGGCACATTGGCAAAGTGCCAAGTTCCCATTTTGTCCCCCCCCCCCATCCCGTCTCATTCGCAGGGTCATTGACCGATGGTTTGAAAGGGCAATGAACTTGAGTTGGAAAGTTCACTCCCATTCATTGAACTTTGAGAACCCCTCAGGTGTTTTTCTGTCCACTAGAGGCACTGATCCTGATGATTTAATGCTTCCAGGAATCTCTTTGAATCGTTGTGCTTTTAAAAGCTCGATTTCTCAACCTTGAGACACGGTGACAAGTAACTTAAAACAAAGTAACTTTTCCAAGTTCATCCTGTCTAATGAAGTGGACTTGATCCATGAAAGCTAACATCAAAATACAGCAGTTATTCTTTAAGGTGCCACAACATTTTATGTCTTTTTGTTTTGTTTACTCTCTAATATTCATCCTGTTAGTTTTACACTCTGAGTTTAGCTTAATATTTTTTCCTGCCATTTTCTACTCCTTTCAGAAATATTTTAAAGCACAAGAGGAACAAAGAGAAAGTGTTCTGTATTTTCTCAATTGTCTGTGGACAAATTTCTTTTAACAGTGGTGACAGCATCTTAAATTGCTGTGCTAAGGTGAAAAGCACAAGAATCACTCCTATAATCTTCTCTTACCTTATCCTGCCTTCATCTAACTCACTTTACAAATGCATTGGAATTTACTGAGTACATTCATCTGACTGAGGATTGCTGTGCTTTTTCCATTATCTTCATTCCAATATGCATACGAAGCTCATCTCTGCCTGAACACTTCATCTAGGCCGATTTGTGAATCCTGATTTACTTGTGATTATATTTGATTTATTCATTGCATTGATATGTCATCTCTCTTCCAGGAAGCTCTTTACAGGTCCATATAAGAAGTCTGGTCTGTTTATTATTTTATTGGTTTCATTTGTTGTTTTTGTATTCAATCTTTCTTGCAATTAGATCATGGAAGATTTTTTCTCTGACTCCAACCTATCTTCTAAAAAACTGAAGGAGGAGGGTTTTATGCTCAGTAGATTTAAGACTTTGAATCATCCAAGTTCCTAGATAATCTAACCAAATATGCCACACCATATTTTTCCATGCCTCTCCTAAATATTTTGGGAGAATCATTGCATGGATCTATCCTATGGGCTCTCAGGTTATGCATCCGCTGTTCAATTGTAACAATGTTTTATAATATCAAGACATCAAGAGTGGCCTATGGTTAACCAGCAAAAACTGTGACTCCACATAAAAAAATCTGAGTTTGGTTCCAAGGTCTCGAGGTTGACTCGGTCTTCCATCCTTCTGAAGTCAGTAAAATGAGTACCCAGCATATTGGGGCAAGATGCTTAATTACTGTACTTTGAGAACCACCTAGAGCAGTGATGACAAATCTTGGCACTCCAGGTATTGTTGGACTTCAATTACCAGAAGCCCAAGTCAGTACGCCTGCTGATCAGGACTTCTGGGAATTAAAGTCTAAGAATAGCTGGAATGCCAAGGTTCACCACCGTGGACCTAGAGAGTGCTCTAAGCACTATGGGGCAGTTTAGATGTGTATTTGTTATTGCTATTGTTATATATGTGCTATTTTTTAGTTTCTAGGATCTGTGGTTATTTTTGGTGACCATGTAGAAACCATGTGGATGGGGAGAATGAAAGCGCGGCGCCAAAATGGCCGCCGCGCTCTTTGCAGGCCCCACCCCACCCGGACTCAGACATCCGGGTGAGTTAGGGGGCGTGGCCACCCCTCTATAAAAGGGGTGGCCATGAGGCAGCTGAGCTGCCATTTTAAAATAGCGACGGAGAGGAGAAGTTTTCTCCGTCGCTGTTCTTTTGACTCTTCGGCTCTTTAGCCCTATTCTTTCCCGGCTGGGAAGGAGGAATCTTCCACAGAGCCTTTGGTTTGCTGGCTGCTCTGTGTTTTTGGCGATTAGGTTGATCCCTGGAAAGGGATCCTGCTCTTTCTCTCAGATATGCCTCCCAAACGGAGGGCCTCGGCGACGAAGCCGCGGCCAACGGGAAGGACTTTTGGCCCTGCGCAACACGGGGGGCAGCCCTCAGGTTGGATGACCAGGGCTGCACCTGCGCGGCAGGGCACTACCTCCACCGATACCGGTGGGGCGATGCAGGCTGCTTGGCCCTCGGCTAGTCAGCCTTCTACCGGCCCTTCTGGGGCTTCGGCCCTCGGCCCACAGTTGCCGGCCATGGGCCTGGTCAGCGGGGGTGGGCCCGGTGCTGGTGCACAGCACGTTCCACCTCTGGCCCCTCATGGGCCGGAGTTTTGGGCATGGCCCTATTCGGGCCCAGGCTCTCATGCTGGGGTCCCTGGTCAAATGCCTGGTGGGCCATCCGGCCCACCCAGCCCACTTTATACTGGGGAATCTGTGGCAGTTGATGCATTGCTAACGCGTTTAGCTGTGCTTGAGGCATCCTTAGGGATGGCACACAACCCTATGTCAGGTGGCCCTTCACTCGCTGCGTGGGGCCCTTTGGGTCCACCGGCTACCTCAATGGCCGGCACACTGCAACAAGCGGCCAGCCGGGTTGAGCTGCTGGAGACGCTCCGGCCTGCCCTGGCCGGTGTCTCGCAGCTCCCTGTTCGTCCGGAGCTACAGCAGGAGAGTGGTCAGGTGCGGCCCCAGAGCTCGATTCCGGTCGTGAGCTCCGACGCCCGCCGTGGGCCGGAACCCCCAGTGGGGGTGGCTCACGGGGGTGCACCTAGTGAGTATCAGGTTCAAGTTAATGCACCCACATCACAGTCCACTTCCAATGGTAGGGTTCAATGGCCATGGCCTCGTCATGTCGAGGCGAGTGGGCATCAGTTGCCAGCCTATCCCAGTGCCCCTTGGTTCCATACTGGTGCAGCGTTGGGGGTGGGGGTTTCCGCCCCCGGGGCAGTGCCGGGCATCGCAGGGACTGTCCAGGTTCGGCTGCGTATGCACCAGGTACCTAATGTGCCGGTGACGGCCTTGCCGACGGCTGGTTATTCGTTGCCCCTTGGTGATCATTTGTCCCAGGTCATGAGGGAAAAGATTTGGCGGGGGGAGTACGTGGATATATTCTCCCTATTGAACCGTGAGCCCACTAAGGAGGAGAGAGAGGGACAGGATGACAAAGACAAAGAGCTGTCCCGCCGTCATAAGCCACCACGCACCTGGGCCAACTGGTTGCCCGCATATCTTATTTATATGGTGGTGTACCTCAGGGCCCGGCCTGACCTGGCCATTCCTATGGTCCAATATTTGGACAATATTTACAGGGCAATGGTGGATTTTCCTGGCCCATCGTGGTTGGCTTACGATGAGGAATTTAGAATGAGGGTGCCCTTGCACCCGGAGATGAGATGGGATGAGCCCTGTCAGAAATTGTGGCTATTGTACATGACCCCCACGCGTCCGGCGCCTGGGGATAGGTACCATTGTGGCCATGCCGTTCAGCGAGCTGCTCCAACGCAGGCTTCCCGCCAGCTGGCGGGGCAGGGGGTTCCAGCCCGCTTGCTGTGTTGGAGCTTCTCGGCCAGCGGTGTGTGCAATAAGCAGCAGTGCCGATACAAACATGAGTGTCCCTCTTGCGCTGCCCCCCACGCCGCCGCCGCGTGTCCGCGGGCTGGCGGGTCATGGGGCAGAGGTAGAGGTGGACAGGGAGCGGGCAGAGCTGCTGCTGAGGGAGCTAGCCACACAAAAGGCCCCCTCCCCAGTTAATGTGTATATGTTGGAGCGATGGCTCTCAACTTATCCAAGGAGAGAGGACGCGAAGTACCTCCTTGAGGGTTTCCAGTGGGGCTTCCGAATCCCATTCAAAGGAGTGCGGGGACCCCAAGATGCACCCAATTTACTGTCCCTGAAGGGTAGAGAAGAGGTGGCTGCCCTGAGTATCGCTAAGGAGGTTGGGGCCAAGAGGGTGTCTGAGTCTTTCTTTGGGGGGTGCGCCTGCAATGAAAGAGCGGCGCCAAAATGGCCACCACGCTCTTTGCGCCCCCCCCCCCGGACTCAGACATCCGGGTGAGTTAGGGGGCATGGCTACCCCTCTATAAAAGGGGTGGCCATGAGGCAGCCGAGCTGCCATTTTAAAATAGCGACGGAGAGGAGAAGTTTTCCCTCCACCCCCTCCCTAGTGAACAGTGTGATATTTTGGTCGCTTCGGGGCCGGGTGGGAATTTTTGGTTGGAACCCACAATTGGCCCTTGGGTTCTGGCTTTTCTGCCCATCCCACACTGTTGCTGAGGTTTGATATAGGGGGTTTTCTTGTTCTTGACTTTGGTCACTTAGGCGGGTAGCACTGGTAAGGTAAAGATTTATGACCCATAGGTATCCGGCAGGTTCGCAATTGACTGGCCAACACTTAGACAGGTACAGGTGTAATAACGTTGACCGGTCAACGACGAACCAGGCAAGGGGTGATGGCAGGAGCTTTTCAGTATGCATCACCCCGTGATTTGACGGATACACGTCAGAGGGTGGGGTCAGTAGATAGTTTATTGACTACGGTCAACAATTTGTTTGTGTCAACAAACAAATTGATACAAATGGATACATTGTAGCCAATTGCCGTTGGCAATTTTGGGAGGAACCTTACCAGTGTTACTGCGGCCTGCTTACCTTAAGAATTATAATTGGATGAGTACCAATTGAAAGTTATAATCCGGACTAGGGCATATTCAATAAAAGTGGCCCAATGCCTTTATCCATATACCGGTGTCTGAGTCTTTCTTTGGGGGGTGCGCCTGCAAAGGCCATTCACCATGATTTTGCTGAATCAAATTTCATTCCCAGCAATATGTGCCACATGTCTACTCTATGAGTATACAATTCTATCCTAGCCTCCACAACAAGCTACAGAAAACAGATAGGGAGAAACAAGAGAACTTTGTTTACTTCTCATTCAATGGCAATTTTATCCATTAATGCATTATTTCCCTGTTTATGTTATGTTTTTATTTATGTAAATGGTTCTTTTGAAATCCCTAGGTTTATTTACATAAATAAGAATGCCAGGGCTAATCCCCAGGAGATCATGGTGCCCAACAGGGTTATTTTGAAGTGTGTACAATGCGTGTTTCCATGAACCCATGTTGCATTTTAATGGGCCACATGAGCCCTTGGGAAGCCTTTAAAATGTGTTTTCTATTAAACCCCTCCCTTGAACTTTACCAGATTATTTAATTTCAGATCTTGAGGCTAAGAGGCTATTATTACCTGTGATGAACACTGTGTACAGCTTGGCTCCCCCAGTTATTTCACACATTAAGGCACTGTAATTGATTTGATGTTAGTCTTACACACTTGATTTGCTTTAATAAGCTGTGCTGAGTTGCAGGCATTATTAGGAATTATAACTGGATATGCAGGCACTTGCCTCTTCCTATTTAACACGCAACTCTCAAGAGAGACAGCCCCTTTTCCTTTGTCACTTTCTGCACTGTGCTTGTTCCTGACCCAGAGAATCATCCATTGTGAATACCTACTTCACTGGATATGTACGCTGAAAGACATGTGCTTTGTGCTTTGACCTGGAAATAAAGAGGTAGAGACACCAACATATGTTTAACTAAGGCCATAGCTTTATTGCTTCAATGCATAAATGATTTGCAACAGTAAGAGTTGTTACGGGAGGTGGGAGCGAAGCCCAGCTGTTCGCCATCACGGCAGGGGCCGTGAAAAGCCGCCGCCGCCACCCCGGACGCCAGCGCTTTCGGCTCCCTCCCGTGGCCCTGCTGGTCACGGGAGGTGGGAGCGAAGCCCAGCTGTTCGCCATCACGGCAGGGGCCGTGAAAAGCCGCCGCCGCCACCCCGGACGCCAGTGCTTTCGGCTCCCTCCCGTGGCCCTGCTGGTCACGGGAGGTGGGAGCGAAGCCCAGCTGTTCGCCATCACGGCAGGGGCCGTGAAAAGCCGCCGCCGCCACCCCGGACGCCAGCGCTTTCGGCTCCCTCCCGTGGCCCTGCTGGTCACGGGAGGTGGGAGCGAAGCCCAGCTGTTTGCCATCACGGCAGGGGCCGTGAAAAGCCGCCGCCGCCACCCCGGACGCCAGCGCTTTCGGCTCCCTCCCGTGGCCCTGCTGGTCACGGGAGGTGGGAGCGAAGCCCAGCTGTTTGCCATCACGGCAGGGGCCGTGAAAAAACCACTGCCGCCACTTCAAACACCGGCCTCATGGGAGGTGGGAGCGCGGCTGAGGACTGTTTCATCAATCCTGGAGTTGTTGGACTTACTGGACACCCGCCCTGGTGGGAGCAGGGCGGGGAGGAGAGACTGGCTTAGCTGCCTCCAGAGCTCCTGGTCTCCTCATTCTCCCCTTAGTGTGAGTAGGGGGGAGTGGAGAGTTCGAGAAACAGGGAGATGGACTGGCCTGGACTGGCCTAGCAGCTGTTGATGTTTCCTCCACTGATGAGCTGGGCTCCATTTGGGACATGAGCTGTGCTCTGTCACCTGGGGATTTTTTTGAGTATTGTAATGTTAAATGATTTACTATATTTTGTTGTTGTTTTCCATAAGATTTTACATATATTAACATGTCCATTGTGTATACAAGCTGATTCTTATTACTACTGATGTTGCTCTGTATTGCTATATTGTATTTTGTGGTTACTATAATGTAATTTGTGATTGATTTTTGTATTGAACCTGTTTTGTACATTTATTGTATTTACATGTTGTAAGCCGCTTTGAGTGGCACTTGTGTCAGGAAAGCGGGATAGAAATTAAACGTAATAATAATGTAATAATAATTAAAGGCAGATTAATTTTATTAAAGAGGATGTGTGCAACCTGGGCTCAAGAACAGAGAGAAGACTGGATCTGATTCCATCCTCTCTGGTCATGTTCTTGGGAGATGAGCAATGTCCTTCTGCCTCTCATTGCCTCAGATACAAGGAGTTCCTTTCCCCAACTTCTAGTTCCATATTGGCAGGGATCCACCTCCTCCTTAATGTGTTTGCCAGGGACATGCTTTTGGATTTTTGGACTACAAAGTTCATAATTCTCATTAATGAGAGTTGCACCAGCATGACTTTGTATACAGGTGAACCTTGGAAAATTAGAAAATTGTGCGAATGTTCATTCATCTCACTTAAAAGGTGAAACAATTATATGAGATAGACTCACTACATGCAAAGTAAGAGATGTCATGCCTTAATTCGTATAATTGTGATGATCATGTCGTACAGCGTTCATGACATTATGTAATGATTATGGGGTACATGAGATTGGGGGGTTGGGATTTTCATAAGCTACAAACCATCAATATTACAACAAAGTAAGGCTTGAACTATCTCGCTTTGCATGTAATGAGTCTATCTCGTATATTTGTTTCACCTTTTAAGTTGCAGTACTGAACTGAATGAACATTTGCACGATATTCTAATTTTCTGAGTTTCACCTGTATACCTAAATGGTGTTCACCTGGAGAGCAGGTAAAACTGTTTGGCCTTGGATAGGCCTAACTTCCTACCTGAAAAATAAGCTTTCCAGCAACCATTGGGACAGAGTCATAAGGAACTTCTCAGGGAAATAAATCCTGGCTTGATCTATCCTTCAATCAACCCTGCCTATTCTGCAGTTGCTCCAAAAAAAGGAAGGTGGGTGCCAGAAAGTAGCATGTAGGATCTAGTGGCATGGATGACATTAATTTATAAGCCTCCTTTAATCTCTCCCACTCAACATCAACATCATGATACTTTGTGGTTTATGTGTGCTTTTTGTGTTTTTCCCTTTAAAAAATGTTCCAATAGTTTGTCATTCCTACCCTGCCTCATGGAGACCTGCACATGAATTCAGGAAAGGCAGATGCCAGAAGTGTAACCCTTAATTTTTGGACTTGGGTATCTGTCCCTTTCATGCCTTGTGAGCTCTCAGATGTTGTTCATTATGATTAACAAAAATAAAAGATATGGAATGCGGAGAGGGAAAGGAACAATGGCTTAAAAATACCCACACCAACATGAATTGTGAGTCTCTAACTGAGTGCCATTTAAAGGTCTCCCTTGCTTGAAAGCCAGTCAAGTCCAACTCCTGGGTGCTCTGTCTACATGGAACATTGTTACCTACATGCAACTTCTTGCTTTTGAACTGCTAGGTTGGCAGGAGCTGGGACAGATTATGGGAGCTCACTTTGTCATACAGCACTCAGGTGCCTGGTGGTACACCTGGTTGATATAGGACCAGCCATGTAACCAGCTCCTTGTTAATTAGCTGAAATATGCTGCCACAATTTACATTATCTCACTTTGAAAATCTCAATAGGATTCTGGACATTGATTTCCTGCACACGTTTCTTGAATTAACAGCATGACTGACGTTTTCTCTTTTTATACAGGTAATATTGTAATGACAGAGGACAGAAGAGCCTAGAGTGCAGTAGTCCATGGGGTATCAAAGGGTCAGATTCGACTGTGCTACTGAACAACAAAATTGTACGAGACAGAATACAATGGGTTTGAGTTTGCCTCTTAAAAATATGTCAAATTCTTCTCTGTGTATATTAAAAAATTTATTTGGATTTGTGAATACAGTAATACCTCATACAAAGTCCACTTCATACAACATCGAATTCATACAACATCGCAGCGACTTTGTATTAGGCATTGGGGTTTTTCTCAGGTTGCATTGTGCCTGGGCAGTATAAAAGGCAGGGCGCATGCATGCATTGCTCTTGTGGGTTTTGCACGAGGTGAAGAGTGTTTAGGAGTGGTTTTGAGCGCCATTTTAATTGTTTGGTATTTGCTGCTGTTTGGATGATTAACACTGTGCTGCATGATGGGACATGTTGGCATTCATTTTGTTCTTGCTTCCATCCAGTAATTGTTTACAATAGCTTGTACAAAATAGATGATTGGCCGCATGGCTGCAGATTAATACTGTGCTGCATGATGGGACATGTTAACTTTTAAACCTGCAATTCATAACGTTTTCAAAAGTTAAAAACTTGTTGTATGGTTTGTCCCCTAAAATCAGGGTTGTTTGACATGTTTTTGTAATGCATTTAGCCTTTAGACAATGATTTCTTAAAATTCTGTCAGTTTCCTGTCTGTTTCCTTGACTTTGCACTGAAGTCTGTGCTGTTACAGTACAATGTATCTCTATGGAAACGACGTTGTATGAGGCATCACGGCAAGGATTTGGACATTGTATGAGGCATCATGGATAGGATTTTGCATGCCTCATACAAAGTCCAAATCTGTATAAAGTCCAAACTTGTGGAACCAAGTTTGGACGTTGTATGAGGTATCACTGTAACTGATCATCAGTAATTGACATGACATACTTTTTTGGAGGAAGCCAAAATTGCACAGTATTTTACATGGATCTCAATTTTTTTCAAACTGTAAAACAGGATTCTTGATGAAGATGGGATTTAGTGTCTAACCTGAATGAGGGGTGAAGGGCAATGCTTGAGCCAGATGTTGTCCCTAGAAGTTGTTTCCAGAAGCCTACAGTCCTCCTTTAACACCTTCTTTGTATGGCCACATCAACTGTTCCTAGCACGAAAGACCAACCAACTCATAATAAAAATGAAGCATTAAAGGGTATTCAGAGATAATCCAGTTAATTTTTTACTTCTTTCATTTTGGTGGAACTACTGTAGAGGAAGCTGTAAGAAAATATAGGAATCGAAAACAGGGAGACTTGATGATATCTGGATCGAGCTAAATTAAACATTTTGGACAAAATACAAGGAATGCCTCTTTCCACTCTTTAATAACAGTTGGACAAGCAAAAAATAATAATCAAAAATATGGTGGAAGATAAAAGTAATTGTTAAACTGAAACCGGACATAGAACCATCAGATCTCAAAAGCTACAAGCCATACTCTCTATGTCACTTATAAAAAGTATTGGGGTCTGAACTCTCTGCGACAAACGAGGAAAGGGACCTTGGTGTCCTGGTGGTCAACTCAATGAAGGTGTCAACCCAGTGTGCCTCAGCAGTGAAAAAAGCAAACTCAATGCTAGGGATCATTAGGAAGGGTATAGAAAATAAGTCAGCAAGTGTCATTTTGCCTCTTTATAAATCTATGGTGAGGCCCCATCTGGAATACTGTGTACAGTTCTGGTCGCCATACCTCCAGAAGGATATTATGGAGCTGGAAAAAGTGTAGAGGAGGGCAACCAGAATGATCAGGAGACTGGAACACCTTCCTTACCATCTGAGGCTGCAACGGTTGGGCCTCTTCACTCTTGAACGACGACATCTAAGAGGTGATCTGATTGAAGTTTATAAAATCATGCACGGTGTGGACAAAGTAGATAAGGAAAAACTGTTTTCCCTATCACATAACACTAGAACTAGGGGACACTCCATGAAACTTTTGGGTACTAGTTCTCAAACAAATAAGAGAAAGTACTTTTTCACCCAGAGGATTACTGGTCTATGGAACTCCCTGCCAGAAGAAGTGGTGACAGCTGTAAGTCTTGACAGCTTTAAGAAAGGGTTAGACAAGTTCATGGAGGACAAGGGTATCAATGGCTATAATTATGGATACTTAAGGACAACCTCCGGGTTGGAGAGATAGGCAGGATATCTCTCAATGCCATTTCCAGGGAATCCTAAACAGGTGAAGGTATCTGCTTGGGAATACCCTGAAGGAAATGGTGAGCCACTGTGTGAGACAGAATGCTGGACTGGATGGGCTGTGGCCTGTTCCAGCAAGGCTGTTCTTATGAACGATTGTATGTCATTTAGCTCCTAAAACCAAATCTCTTCTAATTCCAGAACAAGCTAGCTTTAGATTTGACAAGAACTGTACAGCTCAGATTTTAAATCTAATCCAGCATATAAAGGTGGTTTTGAAAAACATAAAATAACTGGAGTAACATTTCTTGATTTTAAGGTGGCATATGACACTTTCCACCATCAATTGCTGCTCACAAAGCTCTACCTCCTAACTAAAGAGGTAGATCTCTCTCAGTGTAGTTTCCTGTCACTATTACTTTTTAACTTTTACACAAATGACATTTCTGTACTCTGAAGGTAGAAGATTCATCTATGCTGATGATCTTGCCTTGAAAGTTGGAGGGGGGGGAGAGACTTTTAAATCCATCAAGCACCAACTAACTTCTGTATTAGAAGAATTTTCCTTCATTATAAAAACAACCAGCTGGAACCAAACCTTTGCCAAGAGGAAGCTCTGTGTTAGTTGGAAAGAGAAGATTTTGGTTGTCACTCTACATTATTGAACCCTGACCTACAAAAGCACTGTCTAAACCCAAACAGAACATTACTGCCAAAAATAACATACTAAGGAAACTGGTTGGTTCAGACTGGGATGCACACACATGCAAAAATAACAGCTTTGTCACTATACAACTCCAGAGTGGAATACTGTGTGGTGATGTCATATGGCATAAATCAGTCATATGCCACTATAGCCAGACAAGTGGATGTCATTTTTGATGAGCCATGCAGGATTGTTTCTGGTGGTTTGGAACCTACTGTCAAGATCTAAGGCAGCTTTGGAACTCCATCTGCCAGAAATTTTCTCCTCCCCTTCCTTACATGCTATTGTCTATCTCTCACCTCTGGTCTCTCATGTGCATGACTCCAGAAAAGTATGTCTCAGTAATTTTAAGTTTCACATTCCTTTCAAGCACATGGCCTAGTTGTTTTTTTCTAGAAGATGAAGATGGCATGACAACAGGCCCAGAAGGCACCACAATCACCCCTCCCTTCAGTGAACAACACACTAAACCCAAAAGCCTGCATTTTTTCCCATGACAGTTGCTAGGGCCCTCAGGAGCTCTGTCAGGGTGCCTTGGAGGAAGATCTATAGAAGAACTATGCCCTTGGCCTCTAGAAGCTGCCTTAGTTATGAGGTTTTCTGGACTTGCTATGGTGCTTTGTGTGGAGCCCTTTCTCCTCTTGCTCCAGCCCTAATAAAAGCGTGGCGCCAAAATGGCCACCGCGCTCTTTGCAGGCCCCCCACCCGGACTCAGACATCCGGGTGAGTTAGGGGGCGTGGCCACCCCTCTATAAAAGGGATGGCCACGAGGCAGACCAGCTGCCATTTTAGAAATAGCGACGGAGAGGAGAAGTTTTCTCCATCGCTGTTTGTCTTCCAATCTTCGGCTGTTTAGCCCTTGAGCCTTTCCCGGCTGGAAAAGGAGGATTCGCGCGCGCAGAGCCTTGGTTCGCTGGGCTACTGTGTGCTTTGGCGCTAGGTTTTTGATCCCTCGAAAGGGATCCGACTTTTGCTCGAAGACATGCCTCCCAAATGGAAGGCACCGGCGATGAAGCCGCGGCCAAAGGGGAGGACTTTTCCTGGCCCTGCGCAGGATGGGGGACAGCCATCGGGTCGGAGGACCAGGGCTGCGCCCCCGCCGCAGGGCACTATGCCAGCCTTGCCCACCGATACCGGTGCAGTGATTCAGGCTGGCACTTGGCAGCCGGGCTTGGCTGGCCAGCCACAGGCCGGCCCCTCAGGGGCTTCGGCCCTCAGCCCGCCTTTACCGGCCATGGGTCAGGGCAGCGAGGGAGGGCCTGGTGCGGGCGCACAACCCGTTCCTCCTCTGGCCCCTCATGGGCCGGAGTTTTGGGCATGGCCCTATTCTGGCTCTGGCTCTCTTTTCAGTGTCCCGTTCCAACTGCCTAGTGGGTCTTCCGGCCAACCCGGCCCGCCTTATGCTGGGGGCTCTGTGGCAGTGGATGCTTTACTAGCACGTTTAGCAGTGCTGAAGGCATCCTTGGGGATTGCACAGCCTCCTGTGGGAGGGGGTGCTTCTCTTTCTGCTGGGGCCCCTTCGTGTGCACCGGCTACCTCGACGGCCGCTACGCTGCACCAGGCGGCCAGCTGGGTTGAGCTGCTTGAGACGCTCCGGCCTGTGCCTGCTGGTGTCTTGCAGCTCCCTGTTCGTCCAGAGCTGCAGACGGGGAGTAATCAGGTGTGGCCCCAGAGCTCGATTCCGGTCGCGAGCTCCGACACCCGCCGTGGGCCGGAACCCCCGGTGGGGGCGGCTCACGGGGGTGCACCTAGTGAGTATCAGGTTCAAATTAGTGCACCTACATCACAGCCCACTTCCACTGGTGGGGTTCAGTGGCCCTGGCCTCGTCAAGTTGAAGCGAGTGGGCATCAGTTACCAGTCTATCCCAGTGCCCCTTGGTTTCAAAATGGCACCTCATTGGGGGTGGGGGTTTCCACCCCCGGGGCAGAGCTGGGCATCGCAGGGGCTATCCAGGTCCCACTGCGTATGCCCCCTACACATATTGTGCCGGTGATGGCTTTGCCTATGGCTGGTTATTCCTTGCCCCTTGGTGATCATTTGTCCCAGGTCACGAGGGAGAAGATTTGGTGGGGGGAGTACGTGGATATATTCTCCCTACTGAACCGTGAGCCCACCAAGGAAGAGAGAGAGGGACAGGATGACAGAGACAAGGAGTTGTCTCGTCGTCGTAAGCCACCGCGCACCTGGGCCAATTGGTTGCCGGCATATCTTATTTATATGGCGGTATACCTTAGGGCCCGGCCTGATCTGGCCATTCCTATGGTCCAATACTTGGACAATATTTACAGGGCAAAGGTGGATTTCCCTGGCCCATCGTGGTTGGCTTACGATGAGGAATTTAGAATGAGGGTGCCCCTACACCCGGAGATGAGATGGGATGAGCCCTGTCAAAAATTGTGGCTCTTGTACATGACCCCCACGCATCAGGTGCCTGGGGATAGGTACCATTGTGGCCATGCTGTGCAGCGAGCTGCTCCAACACAGGCTCCTCGCCAGCCGGCGGGGCAGGGGGTTCCAGCCCGCTTGCTGTGTTGGAGCTTCTCGGCTAATGGCGTGTGCAATAAGCGACAGTGCCGATATAAGCACAAGTGTCCCTCTTGCGCTGGCTCCCACGCCGCTGCCGCGTGCCCGCGGGCTGGTGGGTCACAGGGCAGAGGTAGAGGTGGACAGGGAGCGGGCAGAGCTTCTGCGGATGGAGCTAGCCAGTCAAAAGGCCCCCTCCCCAGTTAATGTGTATATGTTGGAGCGATGGCTCTCAACTTATCCAAGGAGGGAGGACGTGAGGTACCTCCTGGAGGGTTTCCAGTGGGGCTTTCGTATCCCATTCAAAGGGGTGCGGGGACCCCAAGATGCCCCCAATTTACTTTCCCTGAAGGGTAAGGAGGAGATAGCTGCCCTGAGTATTGCCAAAGAAGTAGAGGCCAAGAGGGTGGCGGGCCCCTTTTCCGAACCACCCTTCCCTAACCTGAAAGTCTCCCCTCTGGGGCTAGTACCTAAAAAGACCCTGGGTGAATTCCGTTTAATCCACCATCTATCATACCCGGCGGGTTACTCTGTCAATGATGCTATTCCTGATGACCTTTGTTCGGTCAGGTATACGTCGTTTGACCAAGCCCTACGGATGGTGCGCTCTTGTGGTCCTGGTGCCCTCCTGGCAAAATGTGACATTAAATCGGCATTCCGATTACTGCCAGTGCATCCGGGGGACTTTGAGCTATTGGGTTTTAGATTCCAAGGGAAGTTCTATGTAGACAAGGCCATGCCTTTTGGCTGCTCTATTTCATGTTCAGCATTCGAACGTTTTAGCACTTTCCTTCAGTGGGCCTTTGTTCGCAGGTCCGGGTCTCGGTCTGTAGCCCATTACCTCAATGACTTTTTGTTTGGGGGTGAACAGGGCTCGGATACGTGCACGCGTCTCCTCACTACATTTCAGACGCTAATGTGGAAACTGGGTGTCCCTTTAGCGCCCGAAAAGACCGAGGGCCCATCCACGACGCTCACATTTCTGCGTATTGAAATTGACACGGTCGCACAGGCATCCCAGTTACCCATTGACAAGGTCACCCGGATCTCCGCGATGATTTTGGCCTTGCTGGCCAAACATAAGGTGTCACTTCGTGAGCTTCAGGTAATTCATGGCCATCTTAACTTCGCCTGCAGGGTGGTGACGCCCAGCAGAGCATTTGCGCGGCGCCTATGTGACGCCATGTCTGGCCTGTTAAAGCGCCACCACAGGGTCCGACTGACCAGGGGCATGCGAGCTGACTTTTTGGTTTGGCTTAAATTCCTGCGGGAATTTAACGGGGTCTCTTTCTGGAGATCCGACCTTTTGGTTTCCCCTAGATTCCAAGTACAGTCGGATGCCTCCGGCTCCCTGGGATATGGGATTTACTTTGAGGGGAGGTGGGCTTATGGTCAATGGCCTCCAGCATGGCGGGGCATGGATCGCCTCCGCGATCTTACATTCCTTGAGTTCTTTCCAATCCTGGGAGCTTTGATGCTATGGGGTGAGGAGTGGGCCGACTCAGTGGTCCATTTTTGGTGTGACAATGCGGCGGTAGTCCACATTGTCAACGCTCAGACGTCTAAGTCACCCAGGGTGATGGCGTTGGTTCATCAGTTTGTGTTACGTAGCCTACGCCTGAATGTGCTTTTTAAGGCCAGACATGTACCAGGCATTAATAATGATATTGCTGATGCTTTATCCCGCCTGCAGATCCCCCGGTTCCGTGCCTTGGCTCCGGAAGCAGAGGAATTCCCCTCGCCACTCCCAGCCGAGATTTGGACATTTGGCAAGGAGAGGTGAACCGGGCGATCGGCATGTCTTTGGCACCTCACACGCGTAAGGCGTATCAACATGCTTTCGTTCAATTTAGAACCTTATGTGTGGCCGTCCACAAGGCTGCTATGGTCGGACATCATACCGCGTCATTCATACAGGGGAGGTATTGACCTCCGTGCCCTTGACTGTGCTCGCCGCTCGGTGAACAGGGCTGTTGCCCGGTTCTTGGCAGACAAGGATTTGGGGATGGTCATCCGACACCCCACAATTAGTTTATAAAATTATGATCTTTATGCAGGGAATGGGGTCCACCTGTCGGCTAGAGGTATGAACCTCTTTTTGGAAGATTTGCAAGCAGGCCTGTTGACCAAGCTGACGGTCGGGGGGGGGGGGCAGTGAGTCTTCATTGAAGCCTCCCCGTGTGGCGGGTAGCACTGGCAAGGTAAAGATTTATGACCCATAGGTATCCGGCAGGTTCGCAATTGACTGGCCAACACTTAGACAGGTACAGGTGTAATAGCTTTGACCGGTCAACGACGAACCAGGCAAGGGGTGATGGCAGGAGTTTTTCAGCATGCATCACCCCGTGATTTGATGGATACACATCATAGGGTGGGGTCAGTAGATAGTTTATTGACTCCGGTCAACAATTTGTTTGTGTCAACAAACAAATTGATACAAATGGATACATTGTAGCCAATTGCCATTGGCAATTTTGGGAGGAACCTTACCAGTGTTACTGCGGCCTGCTTGCCTTAAGAATTACAATTGGATGAATACACCAATTGAAAGTTATAATTCGGACTAGGGCATTATTCAATAAAAGTGGCCCAATGCCTTTATCCATATACCGGTGTCTGAGTCTTTCTTTGGGGGTGCGCCTGCAAAGGTATCCTGCTTCAGTTGCTTTCTTTGTTGTATGACTCCTGTCCTGCCTCTTGGCTACTGCTCCTACAAAAACCATGATGAAGTCATCCCAGTTTGAAGTCTCCAACAGAATTTCCCAGACCAGGATGTCATGGGTGGGGGTGGGGTGGGAAAAGCATTTTGCACCAGTTTCATTGCTTTCTGGTTTAGGAATCATAGCTGAAGGCTGTGAATAAGAGACTCCATTCATTGTTAATTGTATTAATAGTCACAACTTCAGCAGCCCCTTATTTTTGTAAAGTGAGTTGACTTCTCTGAAAAGTTTGGGACAGTTTTAGCACTCCACTGAAGAGGAACTGAAAAATCCTCACTTTCCTGGGAAGGAACCCAATAAAAATAAAGGCATTGGAAACCCCATTTCAACAAATGTAGCTTTTTTTTATATACCACTCACAGAATAACTGATGTAACATTTGTCCATTATTATATGGAACATTCTGTATCGTGAGCTAAGGCTTAATATTTTTCGTGTTCAAGGAATGAAGAAGCAGACGAGTGAAGTAGTGAAATTCAGCTCTTTATTAGTGAGGTTGGAACACAGTTGGGATGGAGCAAAACTTGGACTTATATACACTATAAACAGTAACAGTAACAATAATACAAAAAGCCCATTGGCTAACAGAGTGTGCACATCTTTCGATCCACTTATTTGCATAAGAATAGATACATGAGAAAAGAAAGATACATTACGCTCCTGTCAGAAAACACAGTTAACCTACATAACATTCTTTCCCCCCTAGGTAAAAACAAAATCCTTTAACCAGGATGGCAGTCTAGTTTCCCTTCTGGGTCGGACGCTTGCCTGAGCCAACTCAGGGGCTCGTAGGATGGGCGACCTGACTGGAGTGAGGGATTGACTAGAGGGAGAGGATTGTAAATGCAAATTTAAGCCTCATTTGTCAGATGGAGGAGCAGGGGATTGCTCAAAACCAAAATCTAATTCTGTGGATGAATAAGACAACTCAGGGTCCTTCCTGTGTGTACTAAGAGTGGAGGACGACTCTGAACAAAATTGGTCACCATCAATAAAGGAATCCAGAGTGCTAGGCTGGGACAGTGTAGGGGTACACCGGGCTGGCGTAAGGGAGCATTCCACAAATTCCTCTTGAAGTCGGTCCCTAAAACGCACCTCTGGGTCAATGTTGGCTGGCTGCTGACTATTTCCTCTGCCCCCTGGGTTTAAATGGGTGGGGGCCAACCCGAGCATTGAGTGTCTGTATTCGTCTTGTGGGTCCAGTACACTGGGTCTCAATTGATCCGCATGCCTCCTCCCAATCAGACCAGTGGCTGTTTCGATTCTGTAAGAAACAGGACCAGTTTGATTGATCACAAACCCGGGCACCCACGTAGGACCACCAGCTGCATAATTGCAGGAATGTACAGGGTCTCCTGATGAGAAACCCTTCTGGTGTTGGATCGCTATATTTGTGCCTTTTGTCCTCTACCCTAGAGGGATCCAATCTGTTCAGCAAGGATGACAGTTTCCTTTGCTGGAGCAATTCAGCAGGGGACAGCCCTGAGGCAAGGGGGTGAGCCTATATGTGAAAAGAAACTAGCATAGCTGGAGCTCCAAATCCTCTTAACGCATATGCCGAAGCTCGTCTTTAGTTGTGCGCACCTGCCGCTCCACCTGGCCATTGGTGGCTGGGTGGAATGGGGCGGCAATGATGTGCCTAATTGCATTCCTTTCCATGAAGGATTGGAATTCTGCAGATGTGAACGTGGACGCATTGTCGAACACCAGCACATCTGGAAGTCCAAATGCTGCGAACAGCCTTCTTAGGTGCATTATTGTGGTGGCTGAAGTGGTATTAGGCACTCTAATCACTTCCAGCCACTTAGAGAATGAGTCTACAACCAACAAAAATAGGGCACCCCTAAATGGACCTGCAAAATCTATGTGCAACCTGGACCACGGGCCCCTAGCAGAATCCCATTCCCGAAAGGGAAGGTGGGATTGCTCTGGGCAAGAAGATTGACAGCTGGCACAAGTGCCGACCATCTGTTCTATGTCTTGGTCCAGTTGAGGCCATCAAAAGTAGCTACGGGCAAGGGCTTTGGAACGTACAATTCCCGGATGACTTGTGTGAAGTAAATGTAAAACATTTTTCCTGAGAGTGACAGGCGACCACCTGCTGGCCCCATAGAAGGCAACCTCATTCCACTGACCATTCCAAAAGCTTGCGGTGGAATGTTCTGAATTCCTTGGCTAGAGGAGAGACAGGCCAGCCTTTTTGTACCCAAGACATTACTTTAGTCAGTGTTACATCCTTGGCCATAGCTTTGGCTATATCTGAGGGGATGACTGGGGGCGAGTCGAATGCCTCAATCATGAGGACCTGGTGGTCTCTTTCAATCTCACAATTGGCTTCCCCGACCCCTGGCAGTGGAGAACATGACAGGGCATCAGCGTGGCTGATGTCCTTGCCGGGCCTGTGCACCAAATTAAAATCGTATGCATTTAGGAAAATTGCCCAACGCAACATCCTTGGGGACAGAATTTGAGGCGTGGGCTTCCTGTTCACAAAGATTCCAAGGAGGGGCTTGTGGTCAGTTATGATGGTAAAAGGTCTTCCATAAAGGTAATCGTGGAATTTCTTAGCGCCAGCCATGATTGCCAATGCCTCCCTATCTGTCTGAGCATAATTTTTCTCAGGCTTTGAGAGCGAATGGGAATAGAATGCTACGGGGGCTTCTTGTGGGTCCAGCTCCTGTCACTTAGTACATGGCATAACACAGCTCCCACCCCCACAGGGGATGCATCACACACAAGTACAACTTCTTTGTTAGGATCAAAATGAGTTAATACAGCATCCGAAGATAGCAGCCTTTTAAGTTCTAGGAACGCTTTCTCTTGCAATGGCCCCAGTGCCAAACAGTATCTTTCTTAAGAAGCCGATGTAATGGTTCAGCAACTGAGGCTTTGCAATGGAGAAAAGCATGATAGAAGTTTAACAATCCTAGAAATGATTGCAATGCGGCCTTACATTTCGGCCTGGGTGCATTTTGCATGGCTGCCACCTTGGAATCAGAGGGCATAATAACTTGGGGTGTAATTCGATACCCCAGGAACTCCACTTCCCATGCCAAAAACACACATTTGCCTCTTCTGAGACGTAGACCAGCCCTCTCGAAATGTGACAGGACTTGATCGAGCCTGGCTGCTAGTTTGATGGTGTCCTTAGCGGTGATCAGGACATCGTCAAAATATGGCAGCACACCAGGCAACCCCTTCAAAATATGTTCTACAAGAGATTGAAATATTCCAGGGGCTGCATTCACCCCGAATTGTAGTTGAGTTACCTTAAATGCCCCCCCCATGCGTTACTATGGTCTGGGCTATGGCAGCAGCAGGAGACACAGTCAATTGTTGGTAAGCATGAGCAAGGTCAAGTTTTGAGAAGCAATTTCCTCCATGCAAGGAGGCAAGAAGGTGGCTTACCACGGGCAGAGGATATGCGTTTGGGCAAATAGCTTTATTGATGGTACACTTGTAGTCAGCAAATATCCTGACCTCCCCGTTACTTTTCAAAGCAGTCACTATTGGTGTCTCCCACTCTACAGAGTCCACTGGCACTAGGATGCCCTGCCCCACCAGTTTCTCCAGCTCAGCTTCTATCTTCTCCTTTAAAGCAAATGGTACCTGGCATGGCATCATTCCAATGGGCCAGACGGTTGGGTCAAGCTCAAAGTCCACAGGGGGTCCTTTGTATAACCCTAAACCCTTTTTGAACACCTCAGGATGTGCAGCACAAACGTCCCGGATTGGGTCAGTGTCTATTGCGTGAATGCCAGAAAGCTGGATTCCCAGGGGCCTAAACCATTGGGTCCCAATAAAACAGTTAGTGCCCTGCTTAACTACAACCAATGGCAAGGAGGTGCGAATGTTTTTGAATTTGACCAAGAAATTTCCCACCCCAGGACCGGAATCTGGCAACCTTGCATCTAAAAGATTTGAGCTTGGGCCGAGATGCAGGGGGAATTCTCAAAAACTCCCACTGTGGGATTATGGAAAAGGTAGTACCTGAATCCACCTCCATCTTGAAGGGGACGTCCTGCAGGCTCAGGTCTGTGAAGATACGCTCGCTGACGATGCCCACTTGGCACGGCTCAGGCTCTGGTGACACTTTGGCGATGGACGTTTTATGGTGATGACTCTGCTTGGACTCAGGTGCTGGAGTTCTTTGCTTTCACAGTCGGCATACTTTAGCAATGTGCCCTCTTCGCCTGCAGTTGTGGCATTCTGCAGTGCAGAAGGGGCACTTCCTGCGGTCACAGCCATCACACTTGCGAAGGAATTTCTTCTCCAGATCGTCACGGTGCTCTCGGTGCTTTCGTCGGACTGCTCAGACTTCTCCCTCTGTGTTGCTGGACTCCGATGTAGAGGTGGAACCAGGCGATGCTGAGGAGGATGAAGATGAATTTTGCTGAGTTTGCACAGCTGAGTCGGTGGCACTGGTGGTGGAGTGGCGATGCCAGAAAAGCTTGATGCCGGACCGTGCGGCCTCAGACGCTACCGCCTCTTCTAGGACAGCCTTGAAAGTTAGCGTCTTCCTGATCATGAGGCGACATTAAGCATCTTTGTCCCTCATGCCAGCCAGCAGATGGTCCCGGAGTGCTTCTTCGATGTTGCCCCAGTTGCACGAGGCGGCAGCAATGCGCAGAGTGGCGTCGTAGTCTGCAATGGACTCCCCGGGTCGCTGCTCCCTTCTGGGAAGGCCACCCTGGCCGGGAAGATCGAGACCTCTGGCTGCAGGTGTTTCCTCAGTGCCGACATGATTTCTGCGAGCGGAACCACATCCACATCCTTTGGGAGAATGAGGTGGTTTGCCAGCTCAAGTGTCCCAGAGCGAGGAAACAGGAGCACTACTGGTCTTTGTCGGTGATCTTCTGCAAGGCCATAGCATGACAGAATTGGCGTTCATATGTTGCCCATTTCTCTGGGTCGAATGGGCCAATGTTGCTGCCATGTGGGGACACCATCCCACCTTCATCACCTGTTTCATGTTCAAAGAATGAAGAAGCAGACGAGTGAAGTAGTGAAATTCAGCTCTTTATTAGTGGGGTTTGAACACAGTTTGGATGGGGCAAAACTCGGACTTATATACACTATAAACAGTAACAGTAACAATAATACAACAAGCCCATTGGCTAATAGAGTGTGCACATCTTTTGATCCACTTATTTCCATAAGAATAGATACATGAGAAAAGATACATTCCACTCATATAAGCAGTAACAGTAACAATAATACAACAAGCCCATTGGCTAACAGAGTGTGCACATTTTTGATCCACTTATTTGCATAAGAATAGATACATGAGAAAATATACATTCTGCTCCTGTCAGAAAACACAGTTAACATACATAACATTATTATTATTTGAAGTTACCATTGCAAAACTTTAAGAAGCTATAGAGAATTTCATGATGCACTTTCTGCTGTTATTCTATATCAGTGAAGCTGTGTGCTATTTTTAATATATTAAAAAGCAGAAATTTATCATTGTCATTCTTACCGGTACTCTAAAGCTTGTACTCTATCTCATTTCTATTACAGAGCTTAGCTGTAGGTATCCATAATCACTGGAGGTTTCTACCTTTCAGTTCTTTACCTATCTTCAATAAATTCTGTTCAGCAAATATACCCAGTTATGTCAGCCCACCTTCTTACCTGCCATGTACTACATAAATAGTGAGAGATTTGCAGGTTCCACAATCGTTTATCAGCTTGTAGCACAGCTGTTTGGAAATCCCCTCTTGGCTTACTGCAACAAACTAATATTATGAAGAATCCATTTTGGCCTTTGCTAACCTCACTGAGATGAAAGCTAACTCCCAAGTACAGCACAAGAATTGGAAGTTACTGGAGCTTTCTTAAATATGTCCTCTAGGAAAAGATTGTTGTGTAAGGATGAGGCAGAGAGGAAAGAAAGCAGAAACAATTTTGTCTCATAATCATGATAGCTGCTTTCTTCTTTCCTTATTTGTATCAGAGTGTTTCACAATTTAAAATTATGGACATAATAGCAGGGGGTACCTGCTTCACTGGGTAGTGGTCCCCCCTCGGGTACCCCCCAGAGCTGCCCCCACCCCAGCAGCTGTGCTCATCCCCCCTTCTCAGCCCCCTTCATGTTCCCAGGAGCATTTACCCCCACCCCCCAACACCCCAGCGCTCCACCTGTGTGTCGCCCTCCTTTGCCCGGCTGTTTGTTCAGCGCCCACTCGTTGTCCTCCTCTTCCACCGCTGTTCGTCTTCGTCCTCCTCTGCTGCTGCTCGTCCTCCTCCTCCGACATTGCTGCTTGTCTGCTGCCACCACTGCTCCTCCTCATCATCATCTGATTGTCCTAGTCCTCCTCCCCCTGTTCTCCATTGCTCAGGGTGAAGTGCCAGCTCTTCTGGGAGCCTGCTCTTCCTGGCTGCGCGCGCAGCCATAGGAGAGGCATTTAGCCGGCACGCTGGCGCAGTCGCATGTTTCTGCGTAGGACTTCCTGGTGGCTGGGGGTGCCCCCTCGCACCCCCCTCTCCAGTGATGGAACCCGCAGTGGGCTGCCAGTACCCCTTGCCGACCCAGTTTAAGGAGCAAAGTAAGTAATTGGCACAGTTCTAGGGGGTGGGTGGCCAGTTGTCGGAGCACATATGCGTCTCACGGGGGGACACCTTGGTTTTATATATTAAAATATGAAATATAGATAAAATTCTTACAAAATGTTAAAATGATGAATTATTTTTGACCAGAAGTGGGCTAATTCAATAGCTCCAGGGCCTAGACTTTGAGATGGTCCAGACAGAAACTTGCCCTGCTGGGAGACATTCTTCAGCAGTCATCAGTTTGACAAGATGTATTGCTTTTGCTCTTCATAGGTTTAGCCTAGCCTCTTCTGCTTTCATATTTAGAGACTGAGCTGTTTGCAAAAAAACAAAAAACAAAAATCAAAACCTCCTTGATTTTAGCTATTGTCTAGGGCAGTGATGGTAAACCTTGGCACTCCAGATGTTCTTGACATCAATTCGCAGAAGTCCTGATCTACGATCCCCTTCTGCACAGAAGCTTTCTACGCATGCATAGAAGTGAGCTGAGCAGAAGGGATGCGCAGTAATGCCTTTCCCCCCACTGCCAAATTCCGGGGTTTCGGCAGCTCCGGGTGGGAAATGGCGAAAATGGGCACTGAAAACAGGAAATCCCAGCCAATCCGGGAAGGTTCACAGATATGGTCCAACCCTTTGCATGGACATGGCATGCTAGGCTCCCCTGCCATCCAACATCCTCCAGAGTCTGCCCAGAATCCATACCCACCACATCAATGATGCTGTCTAGCCTTCTCATCATCTGTTACTCCTTTCTCCTTTTGCCTTCCATCTTTCCTTCTCCAGTGAATCCTCTCTTTGCATTTGGTGGTCAAAGTATTTCAGCTTCAGCTTCAGTACCTTCCAAGGAGCAGTCAGGGTTGACATATAAGCTACAAGGGAACAATCTTGTAAGATGGAACTAGAAAGAACTTTTCAGATTGATTCTGCAGAAAAATTGTTGCTATGTGTCATCAAATCTGAACTGGCATATAATGACCTTAATATGACTTTTAAGGTAAGTGATATATTTAAGCAGTGGTTTTACCAGTTCCACAGCCTTAATGGTTTTCTATGGCTGAGTGAAGATTCAAAGTCCTAGTCCATCATCACACATACCGGGTAACAACAACTCAATAGACTAGACACAAACCACTTAAGAATGGTTAACTAAACTTCAGTCTATGTGGCATCTTTTTCTATAACTGACATTCAAATGCCAGATCCTTTTGTGTGTGCAAGAAATATTAGCAACATTATAACCTCCTTATACTTGTCACACGTGTATGCTTAACTTTTTAAAAGGAAGATATACTTGTTTTGCTCAAAAGCAAGAGTGGTGTGCAAATTACATGTTGTGCAAATTACATGAAAAAAGCCATTTGTTTTCTCAGCCTGGCATGCTGGCTGAGATGCTTTGACACGGTTGGAGGATCTTTGAGTTGTCTTGCTGTGCCAAAGAAGCACATTTTTGCTAGCATCTCAGCAACAGTGTCTCCCTGTTGCTTTTCAGTCTACACATGGACAAACATCAGAATCGTTAAGTACTGAAAGCCTAGGCCTGGATAGATAACATCAGTTTGGTATGTTTAAGAGGTCAAATTCTTTTCATCCTGGTCTTACGAATTTTACAGATTTTGATAAATCCTCCTTTTTCTTTTAAGCTGAACTGAAATGTTTGTCCACTCCTACACCTTGTTCTTCCAAATCCGAATATATTCCACTTTTCAGACAGGTTCTTCCCACCTGGTCTGGATGTGATGATTTCTGGGTTTCCATCTGTACTTGAGAAAAAGCTGGTCTGAACTTGAAGTCAGATGTTCACTCTCATTTCCCCAGGCTCTGTTTCTTCCATTTCCCACTTTGCAGTGGTGGTGGGCTGGTGGGGTGGGGTGGGGAGACCATCAAAACCTCATTTGAGCTCACCATCTCTACTCATTGCCTTGTTAAGCCAGCAGTACCCTTGGCTATTCTTGACCTTGTGTTCTCCTTAGTACATCATGCTCTGTCTGTACTGCTTAAGTGATTCCAAATCATGTTTGCAGTTCCCTCTGTCTTTGACCTGGTCTTTGTGTGTATCTGACTGAGTAACCCATTTATCTCTAGTTTCTAGCATGAGAGAATATGCAAGTTAAAACACCTGTTTACTTCAGTGTTGGGGATCCAATGATGAACTCACATAATACGGCAATCTCAGATAGAAACTCAACAGAAAAGATAAGAGGACAGACAAAGTTTTATATGGTTTGGCAGCTGTCCTAAGATGTACAATGCATTAAATTTAACTGGCTAAATATGTTAGCCAAGACTGAGTGTAGGAACTGCGGCTGAGTGTCATGTTGTATCTGGCTAAGTCCTCTTCCAAGGGTGAAGCCAAGGATGATTGACTTCATCAGAAGGACATCAGAGCAAGAGAAGTGTTGGCAGCCCCAGCTAACAGTTCTCTCCCAGAGAATGCAAGCGCGGCGCCAAAATGGCCGCCGCGCTCTTTGCGGGCCCCCCCCCCACAGGACGAAGGCATCCGGGTAGTTAGGGGGCATGGCCAGCTCCCTTATAAAAGGGGTGGCCACGAGGCAGCCGCGCTGCCATTTTGCGAAGCGACGGAGCGGAGAAGTTTTTTCCCTCTTACCTCCGTCGCTCGTGCCTTTCACCGGGAAGCCTCTTGGCTGCTGATTTTCTTTTTTGGCTTCCCATCGGTTAGCTGCGATGCCCTCAAAGAAGAAGGCGACTGCAAACGCGGCTCATCTGCGCGGAGGCGCCAGCCGGGTCGGAGGACCGCGGCCGCGCCTCCACAGCAGCCTCCTTTGCCTGAGCCCACCGGGACTGGTGGGATGGGATTGATTCCCCCTTGGCCGGAGGCTGGAGGTCCGCGTACCGGCCCGGTTGGGGCCGCGGCCCTCGGCCCGCGAGCAGTGGCCACTGCCTCTGGCGTGGCCCATTCTGCGGGGCCTTCCTCCGTTGGTGCGCAGCTGCCTGCGGCCCTCCCCTGGCAGGGTGCTCCCCCGGCCCTGGGGCCGGGCCTGGGATCTTGGCCCTATATGGGCCCCGGGGTCCAGGGACCTGGACCCGCGCCTGCAGTTAGCGGGCCGGCCGGCCCTTTGCCCCCTCGTGGCTTGGGGGGCTACATCAGCGTGGAGGCCCTTCTGGCCCGCGTTGCGGCCCTCGAGGCGTCGCTGGCCAGGGTTAACCACCCTGGGGCCCATTTTGGGGTGCAGGTTGATCCATCGTCTGCTGGGCAGCGGCAGGCGGCAGGACGGGTCGAGCTGCCTGAGGCGCATGGCCCGGCATCGGCTACTGCCTCGCAGCTCCCCGATCAACAGGCCGGTGCTGGTCAGGCCCCGTCAACGAGCTCAGTTGCGGTCGTGAGCTCCGACGCCCCCAGTGGGCCGGAACCCCCGGTGGGGGCGGCCCATGGGGGTGCAGCATGTGAGTATGCAGTTCAATCTAGTGCACCCACACACATGGCCACGATGGGGGGGGGGGTTCATTGGCCTTGGCCTCGCACGGGTGGTGCGGCGGTTCAGCCGCTGACGGCCCACCCGGTGACTCCAACTCTCACCCAGGGCCCCGTTGTGGGGGTACTCCTTATGCAGTCGGGAATGTTTTAGGGGTGACCAGGTTGGTCCAGGCTCCTTTTCAGATGCCCGCAGTTCCCGCCGTTCCTGTGTCGGCATTGCCGACTGCGGGGTATTCATTGCCCCTGGGGGACCATTTGGCACAAACCACCAAAGAGAAGATCTGGCGTGGGGAGTATGTGGACAGCTTCTCCCTCCTTAATAGAGAACCCACCAAAGAGGAGAGGGAGGGGCAAGATGAGAAGGATAAGGAGCAGGCACGTCGTCGTAAGCGGCCGCGTACGTGGGCCAACTGGTTGCCGGCCTACCTCATATACATGGCGGTCTACCTTAGGGCCCGGCCGGATTTGGCAATTCCGATGGTCCAGTATTTGGACAACATTTACCGGGCGATGGTTGACTTCCCGGGCCAGTCGTGGTTGGCTTACGACGAGGAATTCCATATGCGGATTCCCCTGCACCCCGAGATGAGGTGGGATCAGCCCTGCCAGAAGCTGTGGCTTCTGTATATGACACCCACGCACCCTGCGCCTGGGGAGAGATACCATTGTGGACATGCGGTCCAGCGAGCGGCCCATGCACAGACACCCCGCCAGGTGGCGGGGCAGGGGGTTCCAGCCCGCATGCTGTGCTGGACTTTCTCGTCCAATGGTTCCTACAATAGGAAGAATTGCCGGTTCAGGCATGAGTGTCCCTCTTGTGCTGGCCCCCATGCTGCATCCGCCTGCCCCAGGCCTGGAGGGATGCGGGGCAGGGGTAGGGGTGGACAAGGGGCTGGCAAGACTGCCGCAGAGGGAGCTGGTTCATCGAAAGGCCCCCTCCCCAATTAATGTGGACATGTTGGAGCGTTGGCTCGCATTGTACCCGAGGGAGGCAGATGCAGTTTACCTGCTTCGGGGTTTTCGACTGGGGTTCGGTATTCCTTTCACGGGTGATAGGTCCCCCCAAGACGCACCCAACCTTTTGTCCCTTAGGGGAAGGGAGGAGGTGGCTGCTGCCAGCGTTGCTAAGGAGATCCCGGGTGCGCTGTTAGCTAAGTGCGACATTAAGTCTGCCTTTCGACTCCTGCCGGTCCACCCGGGTGACTTTGAGTTGCTGGGTTTCAAGTTTCGGGGGGAATATTATTTCAATAAGGCCATGCCTTTTGGCTGTTCCATATCATGCTCGGCATTAAAGCGTTTCAGCACCTTCCTAGAGTGGGCTTTTGTCGGCAGGTCAGGGTCCCGGTCTGTAGCCCATTACCTGGATGATTTTTATTCGGGGGTGAACGGGGCTGGGACACGTGCACACGTCTCCTCAACACATTTCAGACGCTAATGGAGGAACTTGGTGTCCCTTTAGCGCCCGAAAAGACCGAGGGCCCATCTAACCAGTTAGTGTTCCTGGGGGTGGAGATTGACACGGTAGCGCAGGCTTCTAGGTTACCAGGGGATAAGGTGTCAATGATAGTGGCCCTTATCTCGGACTTGCTTGCTAAACGCAAGGCATCACTGCGGGAATTGCAGGTGCTACATGGTCACCTCAATTTCGTTTGCAGGGTGGTCGCACCGGGCAGGGCATTTGCTCGGCGCTTGTGCGACGCCATGACAGGCTTATCCAGGCCCACCATAGGGTGAGACTGACCCAGGGTATTAAGGCAGATACGCTTATCTGGCTCCAGTTTCTGAGGGAGTTCAATGGGGTGTCATTTTGGAGGTCTGACCTTCTGGCTTCCCCTCGTTTCCAGATACAGTCCGATGCCTCGGGATCCCTGGGTTACGGGATGTACTTCAATGGGAAGTGGGCCTATGGTGGGTGGCCACCAGCCTGGTCTGGCACGGGTCGCCTGCGTGATCTTACTTATCTGGAATTTTTTTCCATTCTGGGGGCCTTGATGCTATGGGGAGAGGAGTGGGCCAACTCGGTTGTGCATTTCTGGTATACAATGTGGCTGTGGTCCACATTGTCAACTCACAAACCTCTAAATCACCCAGGGTCATGGACCTGGTGCGCCAGTTTGTATTGCGCTGCCTACGCCTCAATGTGCTGTTCAGGGCCAGGCATGTCCCGGGTGTCAATAATGATATCGCTGACGCTTTGTCCCACCTGCAGATCTCCCGGTTCCGCGCCTTGGCCCAGGATGCGGATTAATTTCCCTCGCCACTCCCGGATGAGATGTGGACCATTGGCAAGGAGAGGTGAACCGGGCGATCGGCATGTCGCTAGCGCCACGCACGCGTAAGGTGTATCACCACGCATTCAATTCGTTCCGAGCATTCTGCGCCCAATTCCGGCTGCCAGACACCTGGCCGATCCCAGTGGCCCACATCCTTCGATTTATGGTTCACCTACATGCCAGGGCCTCGCGCCTCGTACCATAGCATCCAGGCTGTCACTGCTGGCTTTCATGGCCAAACTAGGCGGTCATGCGGACAATACTGCTGACTTTCCTGTGAGACACGTTTTGGAGGGTGGGTGCGGGAGCGTGGGCGTAGCCTGGACGACCGCCACCCAATTTCCCCAGGGGTTCTTACCCAACTAGCTCGGGGCTGGCATGACTTATGTTTTGATAGGTATGAGGCAGCCCTATTTCATGTGGCTACAACGGTAGCCTTTTTTGGAGTGCTCCGCATCAGCGAGCTTGTGATGCTGTCTAAGGCGGATGCAAGTCGTAGGGCACTGGAACCCAAAGATGTCTATGTGGCCAATGATGGTGCTCAGTTGAGGATACGCTCCTCTAAAACGTATCAGCATGGCATAGGCAGTGGAGTAAGACTGCTACGATGTTCTTTGGCAGACATCTGTCGGGTTGGTGCCCTACAGGATTTCCTTGCACGGCGTGGCACGCACCATGGCCCGTTTTTCTGTCACCAAGGTGGGTCTCCCCTACTAAATTTCAATTTTGGAGGGTCCCGGGAAGGCACTAGCCAGTGTTGGCCTCCCTGGGGCTCGTTGTGGCACCCATTCATTCAGGATGGGGGCGGCTGCTACTGCAGCTGTTTTTGGGTACTCCGGGGCTGAGATACGCCGCATGGGAGGGTGGGGACCACAATGTTTTTAGTTTTGTGTTCGCCCTCTTCGACCATGAGTACCAGTTTAGTCACTGCACTGTTTCTCCCCCCCCCCTTTTTCCTTGACAGACCCTGGGTGTCGTTTTACACCGGTGACAGTATGGCTGGTGGGCCATAGCCACGTGCACCAGGGCAGCGCGTTACGCTGCACAGGGCAGCGCGTTACGCTGCACAGGGCAGCGCGTTACGCTGCGGCGACAGAGTGGGACCCCGACTGGGACTGGGTGCATCCGCACGTCTCAGGTGGTATGGTAAGCGCGGCATGTTATGGCGGGAACTGTTGCCATTCCTTTTCTACATCAGGGATGCTGACTCGCCTGATGTCCTGGTTATGTAGCTTTGGGGCAATGGCTTGGGACAGGTCACTGGCCTAGCGCGGAATCTTGCGATTTGCAGTGACCTGCCCTACTCACATTATCTGTGCCTGCCACAACCCTCAATTGGTCGGACACGATACCGCGGTACGCTTACAGGGGAGCGTTCGGCCTCGAGGCTCTTGACCGAGCCGACGCTCCGTGAACGGGGCTATTGCCCGGTTCCTTTTTGACAAGGGTGGGGGACGCGTCATTTGCCTCCCCGCCATCAGTCTGCAAAATTACGAGCTTTACTCAGGGGAGGGGGCCCATCTGTCGCAGGGAGGTATGGACCTCTGGTTAGTGGACTGGCGAGCAGGCCTGTCGACCGAGCTGACGGTCTTGGGGGGGGGGGGCGGTTAGCCTTTTGGGAAGCCTCCCCGTGTGGCGGGTAGCACTGGTAAGGTAAACATTTATGACCCACAGGTATCCGGCAGGTTCGCAATTGACTGGACAACACTAGACAGGCATAAGTTGGTTAAACGTTGTCCGGTCAACGGCGAACCAGGCGACGGGGTGATGGCTACAGCTAGACAGCATGCATCACCCCGTGATTTCACGGATACGCGTCAGAGGGTGGGGTCATTAGTTAGATATTGACTACGGTCAACAATTTGTTTGTTGTCAACAAACAAATTGATACAAATAGATACATTGTAACAATTGCCGTCGGCAATTTTGGGTGGTACCTTACCAGTGTTACTTCGGCCTGCTTGCCTTAAGAATTATAATTGGTCAATTACCAATAGAAATTTATAATTCGGACTAGGGCATGAATCAATAAATGTGGCCCAATGCCGTTATCCACTTTCATCAATGTCTGAGTCCTTTATTGGGGGTGTGTGCCTGCAATGAGAAAGTGCTTAGCAGACCAAGAAAGACCCAATTGTCTAGGATATTATGACAGCTTCAGGAAGAGTCCCCTGACTAGAGCGAACACTGAAAACTCTGTATATTAGAACAGATAAAACAGAAAGGCACTGTGTACATTCTCATTGTCAGTGAGTGCCATAAAGAAATAATCAGAGACAAGAAAAGAAAGATCTTTGGTAAAGGTATATAAATTACCCCAGGCTACTCAAACCCAGACTACAGGGAGCAATGTTTAGAATCACATTCTGTTCTAGACTTCCTTGCCTTCTATCCGGCTGCACTGAACTCATGCTTATCAAAATGGACTATTGATATCTAGAAAAAATTTCATAGGCAAACAAAGGGAATTTGCAGTGTGGTCCATGTTCAAGTCATTAAAAATGCAATGGATGCAAGAGATACATTTATTTGGACCACTAAAAGAAACAAAATGTTGCAATGTTTTGTTTCTTTTAATGGTCCAAATAAAGGTATCACCTCCCTCTTGCATCCATTGCATTTTTAATTACTAGGGAAAGTGTCTTAGCTACTACTGTATCACTAACAGTTCAAACAGAGGAGGTCACATTAGGCGTATTGAGAGCTAGAACTCCTTTTTTGGAGGAATGGATGAAACCATAGCAGCTACTGCCGGGAAATAGTGCTGAATGGGATGTGTGGAAGTCTCTGAAAAGATTATGAAGTGATTTTGGCTATACTAAGGACAATTGTAAATTTTTTTGGATAAATTGGGATATTTGTCTGGTGAGGAAACAACACGTGAATAACACGTACTCCTCCTCCTACCCCCATTCAAATAATATCCCATACAAAGACAATGATCCTACTCATTAGTAGCCTGAATATATGACTTCTGCTTCTTACTTTTGTACTTCACTGAAAATATGGCACGGGCATTTTAAAGGTCCTAATACCTATACAATCATGGAGCTCTCAGGTTAAAAGAGACCAAAACATAATTGGCCCAAACTCTGTGTAAAAGGAAGAAATCTACAGCTCAAACATCCCTGGTAGGCAACTATTTGTACTTTGTATAAAAACCACCAATGAAGGAAAGTCCACCACTCTCTGAGGTAGTCCATCCCACTGTCAAACAACTCTTCCTGTCAAGAAGTTCTCCTTAGTGTTTACAGTAGGTGAAATCTCCTTTCTTGCAATTTAAATCCATTATTTTGGATCCTACACTCTGGAATGCAAAAAAAAAGTCTTGCATTGACTAGGAAGAAAACATAACCTATTGGCTAAAGGCAATAAACTGTTGAGGTAATTTTGGCCCATTCATTGAAGCCCATAAAATAATAAAAACAAACAAAAAGTAAGGAAAAACTGTACTAAGAGACTCAGAGATATTGTTTACAACTATTTAACCTAAATGGATGTTTAGGTATACTTTAGTGTGCATTCTACCACAAAATCGTAACTCAGGGGGTCTAAGATACCTCATCTCAGAGGATGAAAATGAATTGTACCACTTACTTGGAATGGAGAACCTGTGAGTTGTCCAGAAGTATATGAAATTATGAGGAGTCATGGCATAGCTTCTGCAGCTACCATTATCCTTCCTAAATGATGCCTCATTTGTTGTGCTTCGTTTACTAGTTTTAATTGTTGTTTATGATGTTTGCAAACTTCTCTGAGTGATGCATGCACTGGAAAGGTGGGTACAAATAAATAAATAAATACCCTTGGTCATATGACCGTACAACCCAAAACTCTTAAAACTGTGTTCCAACTTATAAATCACCTCTTAGATGTGTTTTAAATAGTGGCTATGCACCAGTAAACTGTTACAGAATAAATTTCATTCTGTCATGCTGAAAATATTTTTGTGACCTTAAAATGCATTTTAGTGTACAACCCAACAGACCAAAAAAGATTCAGGATTGATACCATCTCTTACTGTATGTCGATGCATATTTAAGGAGCTTGAAAAATGAAGAATATTGACTCAGTTACCGATGCAAAGAAGCCATTAAAGCCTATCAGGTAATTAAATATCTTCTCATAAAGAACCTATCTGCTATGTGCAATCTAAATTTATAGACATGATCAAAATTAATGGCATATCTGGAGCCATTATATCAGCTCTCAGGCACCTTTTTATTGTTGTGTTTTTATTTATTTCCCTCCAGTTTCATACTTCAGTAAAAAGAAAGTCAGAAACTTCACAGTACAGTACAAATCATGTACATTCTGATTGCAATTTTTAATAGAGCACATAAAATGGGTGGGTTAACTCCCTTTTCCCCACTCCCAGTCTTTTCTGTATCTAAAGTAGGCTTCGCTTTCTCAATGCCATCTACAACATTTTACAATTATGGTAATAATCCTGCCCAGCTCATATGAAAAATTTCTTCTACCAGACAATTCAGATAGTGTGGGTTGCATTCCCATTCTGCTCTGTGTGTCCAAGCCCAGCCCTACCAAAAGCAGTGTAGGTCAGAGAGTAGAAGGTAAAGGGACAACAAGGGTAACTCTTGAACAACAACATTGCAAACAATGGTTTTTTTGACTCCTAAACTGGTCTAGTGCTTTCAACTGTGGAGATCTTATCTCCATTGTTGAAATGCATTCTAAGGCCAGTCATCCTCTGTGCATAGAATGAAGAGGTAAGGTTTCCCTTGCTCGAAAGCCAGTCGTATCCGACTCTAGGGTGCAGTGCTCATCTCTGTTTCTAAGCTGAAGAGCCAGCACTGTCTGCTTCTGCAGACATTTCCGTGGTCATGTGGCACGCATGACTAGACACCAGCGTGCACGGAATGCTGTTTCCTTGCAGAATGAAAAGGGATGGGCTTTTTTTGTTATTGTTTTTGGCATGGAGGGCTTGAGACCAGAGCAAGCAAGGGACCCAACCCCGACGGTTTTCTAAGGTTCTCCAGTTGGAGCAGAAATAACAATAGCATTACAAATAATATGGAAAGAAAACATGGGGGAGGGGCTGACAGTGATTTCTCCACAAGACAGCAATACAGTAAGAGCTGGAGGGGGAGGCACAATAACATGCCATGTAATTAAGGTTTCGTGAAATGTAGACTCTTCTGGGATCACTTCTGTCTGCTGCAGCTGCTGGCTACCTGCCGCCTCCTCATCCTCCTCCTTCCGTGGATTCAAGTGGGATTTAATCCATTTGGGGACCATCACCCTTCCCTGTGGACCTTGGCACTTAAGGCTGTTGGACCTCAGGGTTGTCAGGTTAGTTAACCACCTGCCTGACCTCCAAATATAAGAAAAGAGGAAAATCCTTGATCTGAGTTTCTGGTTACCTGTATCTTACACAGAATCTCCTGAAGTCTATTTCAGATGGCTCAGAGGCAGCTTGGTCCTTTTCTAATTTTTCCATGCCATCCTGTTCTGTGACACTGAAGGACCTACACTATTTAATCCAAAGACCCTGCCCCAGTCTCAGGATTTAGTACACAGTGTCAGTGAATTGGATGCTGTTAACCTGATACTTATGTTGGTTACAGAGAATCCAAAGATACCCCCCCCCCCAAAAAAAAGGTGGGTCCTTGGTCTAATCCAGAGAACTAGATCTTACAAAATAGTTTGTAACATAGGGATGTTGTCATTGTCTGTTACTTGTATCCAAGAATGTATTGTCAGGGTATTGCCTGTACCCTGTCTCAGCCTCATTCCAAGATGTAGATTTCCAAACATGGGGGGACCTGTGCCACATTCCTTAGAAGGATTGGTACAGTATTTGAAAACATGTTAGCCTCACGGGCTGGAAGAAATGAAACCTAATGTGTGATGAACATATGATACTGTATGGTCATTGGCTGGATTCCTTTAGGGGAATGACAAGGGGGTTGAACGTGTGAGGAGATAAAACCCAGAGGGAAGGGGCAATAATCTCTCTTAATCCGATGCTTTGTGCAGAAGGTGAGCAGTAAACTGAGACAACTTGTAGGTGCTTAAGCCAAAAAAAAGGGGGGGCTTTCTTTGTTTTGATGGGCTTTCTGAACTTTTGAAAAACTTTATTCTGCAACTTACTTTGATTACGATATGCTTTTAAAATACTCAAAGATGACTGGGGGCATGGCTAAGACTGTGATGGAATAACACACATATCTGTGAGCTCGTGCATTACAATGGGACACTAAATGAGAAAATAAACTTTAAAGAGACATAAAAGCTTGTAAAAGCTCACCCAAAAGAAAGCTCTTAATTCCTGTGCTTCAAGGTCAGAGTTTGGGAAGCAGCCTTGGCTGGGGAGGCAAGTGGCGAAAGCCGCAGCTTTGCTAGCTGGGCAACAGCGAACAGGACCAAGAAGGAAACAAGAAGGGCAAGAAAAATGAGATTTTGCCGAAAAGTAAGGATCTGAATTTGGAGCTGTGGCTTGCCTGGTTGCTGGGGTGAGTGGAAAGTAAGGACTTTCTAGCGGAAAGTAAGTGTAGAAGGAGCGAGGAAGTGTGTGTGTGAAAGAAGAAGAAGGGGGGTTAATGGCGGCGGTGGTGAAGGAAAATGAAAGTGAAGTGGAAGGTTAAAATTGGAATGGAAACATCGGAGGAAATTTTGCTTGTAAAAAGAGAAGAAGGAAAAGAAGGAGAGGAGAACGGAAGGAGAGGGAGACTGAAAGAACGGAAAGAGAAGGAGGGAAAAGGAGGAAAAAGAATGGAAAATGGAATGGAGGACTGAGGGTCTGGAGTGTTTGAAGAAGAAGGAAGGAGGGGCACCCTATGGAATCTGCAGCCGCGGCTGGTTGTTAATGGTGAAGCGGTAATCTCTTTGTGGGGTGAATTTTTTGAGTTCAAACAACATAACTTTTTGGGGGTAGGAGTCTTCTTTTCTCTCTTTGTGGAGCTTTATTTTTTGGATCCTTCAGATTGTTGAATTGGGTTGCAGCAGGATTTTATGTGTGCCTGACTCTCCTGTTCCCTTTTGCTTTTTAAAACTGGGGTTTTGGATACACAATTGCTAGATTACTCAATTGCATTCAGGATTTTTGAGACATTATTACAATTTGCATCTGGAGTTATTTTTGGATTATAAAATCTTCAATCAAGTTGTGGGGGTTTGGAAGCAATTTCATTATTGGATTATAATAAAGAATTAGGACTCTGGGCCTGGATATAAGTGTGAGTGAGGATTACCTTCTCTCTATTTTACTGTGAATGTGGTTGTGGATATAAGAAAAAAAATCTTCAATCAAGTACTGGAGTTTGGAAATAATTTTTAATATTGGATTATAAATTGTTGGCTTGGAGTATAAAGTGAGTAGGGTAAACTGATCCTGGATCTTGATCAAGGTTTTGGACTGGGTATAAATAAAACTGTTGCTGCACTGAGATTGATATTTGAATTGACAATGGATAAAGCTGGGAAAGGAAAGGAGAAGGAGGAGGTGGTGGTGAGTCCCAAGAAGAAGGATAAGGCTGCAACTGAGGATACATCCCCTCCATCAACATCGCCGGAACCTGCACCAGTGGACCAAACACAATCAATGGTTGAGATGGGTAAATTGTTTAAGAAATTCGAGTGGATGGAGGAGGAGAATGTGAAAGGTTTTTGGGAAATGAAAGAATTAAGAGGGAAAGATAAAAATGAAATTATGGTGAAGCAAGACAAAATGTATACAGTGTTTCAGGATTTTGCTCACAGATGATTTTACCTTTCAAAAGCTGGAAACAAATGTTAATTAGATGCAAAGGGATATGAAATTGATGCAAGCTGATATAAAAGGATTGCATGAGGAGGATAAAGAAATTAAGTCAAAGGTGGAAGTGCAAGAGAAAAGGTTAGATATGGTGGAAGAGATGATGAGAAAGCAGAATATTGTGATACACCATCTTGTGGAAAAAACACCAGACCAGCTGAAGGATAGAATAATCGATTGGCTGAATAATTTGAAAATGGGGAAAGACTTTGTTAATGAAGATATTGTAAGTGTTTATAGATTGGGATCAAGAAAAGGGAGAATTGTCCAAGGAAATGTTTTGGTTAAATTCGGAAATTGGGGGACAAATTAAAGGTGATAGCCTTTTTAAAACAATCAGAGTCTGGCGCTTTGAAAATTGATGGGAATGATGTAGAGGTGTACAATGATATTGCAGTGAATGAACGAGCTTGGCATTACAAAATGAAGCAAGTAACCAAACTTTTGATATCATGTGGGATAAAATATAATTGGAGATTTCCACAACAGCTAAGATATTTTCACGACAAAAAAATGCACATAATTGATGCTGAAACTGATGCACTGAGTTATGTAAGTTCAATTGAATTGGTAGAAGTGTCTTCAAGAGAGTGGCTTACATTAAGGAAAGAATTATTGGAATCAGGAGGTATAGGTAGAGAGTTTGGAGGTGCAGAACAGGAGGGTGCAGCAGGAGGGAAGGAAGAGGGGTCCAAAACTGAGAGTGGTGTTAAGGAAGGGTGAAGTATTTGGATGAGAATTTTTAAGACTGAATAAGTAGTTGAAAGAGATGTTTTGATTTTAATCTTATATAAGAGTTGATAGAGATATCATGGGGAACACCCTGGTATTGTAAATAATACATGATATGTGGCACTACAGCTTTAAGAATAATTTACTGAAATGTGGACAGGTGATGGAATGAATCAGCATTTGTCACTGCATAAAACAAAGCTGAGTAGTCTGCTTCTTTGCTCTGGATTTAATCTTGTAGCCACGCTGCCTGAATGCTCTGGATTTAATCTTGTAGCCACACTGCTTGAATGCTCTGGATTTAATCTGGTAGACACGCTACCTGAATGCTCTGGATTTAATCTTGTAGCCACGCTGCCTGAATGCTCTGGATTTAATCTTGTAGCCACACTGCCTGAATCCTCTGGAATTAATCTGGTAGCCACGCTGCCTGAATGCTCTCGGACTAACCTTGTTGCCTTGCTGCTGCACATGGACTTTATTCCTTATTGCTCTTGGACTTTATTCCATGAAGCTGTACTGATGTTCTGCCAAACTGTGCCACCAGAAGCTCTTATGCAAATAGCTTGAGTCAGCAATCTCAAGCCAAGACGTCCCTTGCTGGTGTGTCCTTAGAAGGATGTTTTCTGGACTATAATGCAGAACACTGAGGTTCGTTCTCTAATGCTTATCTACAAGCATATCCAAAGGGAAGATATTTGTTCGTAAAATGGAAAATTGATGATGAGGAAGTGACTCTGGTGAACATATATGCCCCAAATGACCATCAAGAAGTATTCCTAGAGAAAAAGTGTAAAATATTGGTAAAAGAAAAGACGATAAAAATGATAGTGGCTGGGGATTTTAATGTAATAAGGTCAAACCTAGATTGCACAAATATATTAAGATGTCGAAAAGGGCTTAAACAACAATTTTTGGATAAATGGTTGGAAATTTTAGGATTGAAGGATACCTGGAGAGAGATTAAGGGGTCAGAAAGCATTTATACATATTTTTCACATGTTCATAATTCATACTCCAGAATAGACTACATATTTGTAACAGAAAATATGATCAGGAATATAGATGAGGTGGAAGTGGGAATCTTTAAAGAATCAGATCATGCAAAAGTGTTGACAGAACTGAGGATATAGGGTATGAGGAAAAAGAGAAGGAATTGGAGATATGACCCTAAATTGTACAAAGACCATGAGAGTAAAGAACAAATAATGGAGACTTGGAAGGAAAGTTGGCTTTGGAATGATACGGATGAGGTGAGCTTTAATATGGTGTGGGATGCCATGAAGTCGGTTTTCAGAGGTGAAAGTATTAGGCTGGCTAGCTTCAAAATAAACAACTTAAGGTGGTGCAAGATAAAATTGAGAATGAGATAAAGCAGTTGCAGGAACAACATGCAAGGACTAAGGATAAGAAAGTTTTTGATAATATTCAAAGATTGAAGACCGAATTAATAGGAAAGGACATAGAAAAGGTAAAACGAGATTTGGTATATTTAAAAAGAGAATATTTTGAATATAGTAATAAGATATCTTAGAGACCGCATCATCCCAAGAGTGTCTGCCCATTCAACCAGAGCAGATCGGAGGGGTTCCCTAATTGTTCCATCCGCCAGAGGGGCCCATCTCTCTGGTACAAGAAGGAGGGCCTTTTCCGTGTCCGCACTGGCCTTGTGGAACCTCCTGCCTGTAGAGTTGCGGGAGCAGATGGAGCTGCTACCTTTCAGAAAAGACCTAAAAACCTGGTTGGTGGGGCAGGTGTGGGGCCCAGATGGAAGAGTGCCCCCCGCCTGTTGGCTTATAAATTAAGCCCCCATTTCTTTTAATTGTTAATGAAGGCAGTTTTTTAATGTGGGTTTTTAAGAGGAATGGGGTAGGTGGGTGGGTATGTTGGGTTTTAATTGGTTGTATTGTTTTATGTGTGTTTTAACTTGTTGTGAGCCGCCCAGAGTCGGATTTACCTGATTGGACAGCATATAAATTTGAATATAAATAAAAAATAATAAACTCAAAATTATTAGCAAGGGCTGCAAAGGAAGAGAGAGAAAAAAGGGAAATTGGAATTCTGATTAATAAGGATGGGGCAAGATGTAATAAAATTGGAGATAAATGTAAAATTGTGAAAGACTTCTATCAGGTGCTATATGCGAAAAAGAACATAGATTTGGCGAAATTAAAAAAACAATTGGAGAAACAAATAAACAGTAAGATTACACAGGAACACAAGAATAGGATTGAAGAACAAATAATGGAAAAGGAAATAAAAGAGGTTATAGCCAGCTTAAAAATGGATAAAGCACCTGGAGAAAATGGGTTACCAGCTGAGTTTTATAAGGAGTTTAAGGAGGTAGTGGTGCCGAAATTGACTAAATTATATAATTATATATTAGAAGGTGGGCAAATTCTGACTTCGTGGTATAGGACTATAATAGTGTTACTGCCAAAGCCTGGAAAGGATCCGGAAAAGGTTGAATCTTATAGACCAATCTCATTGATAAATCAAGACGCTAAGATCTTCACAGCAATATTGGCTAATAGATTGAATAATTTTATGGGTAATTATATAAATGAGGATCAGGTGGCATTTTTGAAGGGTAGGCATATGGCAGATTTGACGAGAATAGTTTTAAATTTAATTGACACGGTAGGACAAACAAAAGATAAAGTAGGTTTATTATCCCTAGATATTTTTAAGGCATTTGACTCTTTGCAATGGGTAACAATTAATGAGATAATTAAAGGCTATGGATTTGGGGATAAATTTAGAAAGATAATTGGACAACTATACCAACAAGGTACAGCAGTAGTAAGGGTAAATGATGAAGATACAGAAGAAGTGAATTTAGAAGCAGGTACAAGGCAGGGCTGTCCTTTGTCTCCAATTTTGTTTATTATGGCAATGGAGTTGTTGGTGAAAACCGTAAGGGAAGATAAAGAAATAGAAGGGGTTCTAGGTAACAAGATAAGCTTATACGCGGATAATACTTTGATAATAGCTAAATACCCTGGGAAAACACTGGATAGAATACAAGCGCAGTTGAAGGACTTTGAGGAAATGACAGGTTTGAGAATTAATTGGGATAAGTCAGAAATGATATTGTGTAATATGGGTAAGGAAGAACACCAAAGGATAAAGGGAAAGTGCAATTTACAAATTAAGGATAATTTGAAATACTTGGGTATAAATATTTCAAATAAATTTGAAGAGTTTAAGAAATTGAATTACGAAAAATTAAAAAAAGAAATTAAGGATAGAATACAACAATTACAAAAATTGAAACTGTCATGGTTTGGAAGAATTGCAATATGTAAAATGATGTTACTACCAATAATCAATTTTTTATTTGATCCGCTTTCAATTCAAATGAAGGACAAAGAAATTAAGGAGTTCCAAAAAAATGATATAGAATTTTTGTAACGGGGGGGGGGGGGGGGAAAGGCCTCGATTGGCAAAAAAATTGGTATTTATCCCAGAAGGAGGAGGGATTAGGGATGCCAAATTTGATGACATATTATCGATCTTTTCAAATTAAGAATGTTGTGAAGATCTTGGCTAGAGAAAGGGTAATTTGGGAAGAAATTGAAATGAAAGAGTTTAGTCATATAGGAAAAATGGTCTTTCTAGGAGGGAGTATGGAGAAAGTAGTTATTAAAAATAAAATGATGAAGGCAACATTGTGAACATGGAAAAAAGTAAAAAGGGAATTGGTACCAGATTTTTTACCTATTATTGAATTGGAGGATATTGCAAATTTCCCAATAAAAATTAATAAAAGGATTAAAGAAGTACTTGACGAGAATGGAGTTTTTCTGGTGAGAGACTGTATATGGGCCTGTAGAGACAACGAGAGGAAAACAAATCTATATGGACAATTGAGATTGAATTGGTTTCAGATAGGGATGGTAAACAAGTGGAATAGTAACTATGAAAGAAGTTGGACTAGAAAGAGGGAGGACTGAATTTGAAGAATTAATTTTAAAAATAAGAAAGGGACAAACAGGAATAAAGGGGCTGGTGAGTAAAATATATATAATGATAAATAAGGAAGGTAATCCACAGGAGGAATTGAAAGCAAGTTGGGAACAGGATTTAAAGATGAGGATAGAGGACCAGAATTGGACAAATAAATGGAAGAAAAGAATTATGAGAACTATGTCTGTCAGAGTCAAAGAACACAATTATAAAATGTTGTGGAGATGGTATTTGACACCAATGAGATTACATCAGATAGATAATAAGAAAGACAAAATGTGTTGGCATTGTAAGAATGCACTGGGTACATATGAACACATGTGGTGGAGTTGCAACGTGGTAAAGGATTTCTGGGAGAAAATTGAAAATGAGATAAGCGAAATTATGGGGGGGGGGGGGAATAAAGTTGGTACCAAATACCATCATGCTGACAGATGTGGAAGGTACAAATGTAAGCAAAGATAAAAAAGAGTTACTAGGAATAATGTTGACAACTGGTAGATTGTGTATCGCTAGAAAATGGAAAAATGATGTGAATATGAAAATTGAGGAATGATACAAGGAAATGTGGGATCTAGCACTGAATGACAAATTAACATATGAGATAAATATTAAAAAGGGTATTGTGAAAGAGAATAGATTTTGGATTTGTGGATTACTCTTTGAAAGGTGATGAAAATAATTTATTTATTTATTTGTTTATTTGTAAATTTCTATCCCGCCCTCCTGATGAAAAACATCACTCAGGGAGGCTAACAGCATATACAAAATACAGTAAAAACACAAGTAAGACAATAACATTAAAAACCCCAAACCAACACACTAAAAAGCAGCCTAAAATACATAAAAAACTACACAAGTTGTAGCTAAAAAACACCCACCCTGTACCCGAATAGACCTGTACCCGATCAAATGAGTTTTTGGAAAGGAAAATAGTGTGAGACTCTGGTTTTTCCAGGGCAGTGTATAAACCACTGGGTGTTTTATTATTATTATTATTATTATTATTATTATTATTATTATTATTATTATTATTATTATTATTATTATTATTATTATTATTATTATTATTATTATTGAAATTTGCCAGTATTTTACTTTTTTGTTATAGTATTCAGGACTTAGAAGTTTGACTTAACAGATATATTAAACTGTGTAGATTTTGAAGTGAAATTAGACTAGGTTTAAGTAATAATAAGAATAAATATTAAAAACTGTTTGGATTTTTGATAATGGTATGAAAGATACAAGAAATAAGTCATAATCAACTGGCATTTTCCAGAGATGTTTATTCTTGTCTTTTTTTCTTTTGGTATTGTATAGGTATGAAATTAGTTATAAATTGTCTATATTTGTTCAGATTTTTTAAAGTATGATTGTCGTTTTTTTATTATGTTGTAATATTGTTTTAAAAAGTCAATTAAAAAAAGATGACTGGAGTGTTTACTTCGCTATGCACTACCTTATTTACACTAAGCTAATATCTTGGGTTGGTAAGTTAGAGGGGTGGCAGCTCAGAAGCAGGAACCAACCACTTGGGGGCCTGAGCCCTACTAGTGAGTAAACTTGTTTCCTGACATGCATTTTTCCTGTAGAAGAAAATGTCATTGGCGTGAATTTGTTTAAGATGGATCCCACCTTGCCATGAAGTGACCCACACACTATGATCACGGAGCTATCTCATGAAATGAGACATGCCAGATTTAACACCAGAACTGCAATGGACTGCCACAGTCTTGAGGATATTATCAAGGTGCACCTTCACAGCCAGTCCAACTGGCATGGCCTCTTCCACCTCCATGACGATGGGAATCAGGGATGTCCAAGATTGTGAACTCATGCCCAGCTTTTAAGTTCCTTGGAGCCATATAGTTAATTACTGAGGGAAATTGGGGGCAAACTACAAAGACATTCATTTGATCCATCAAGAAAATGTCTATGCTTTAACTCAGGGATGTTAATGGACATGAATGTTCTAGATGAGAATTCATTTTAAAACATCAGGAGATGATGGAAGGTTCTCCTATAGAAGAAGTACTTTTGAGCTGTAAGCAATACTATTCTGTTTTACTAATAGCTGATAAATGCAGACTTTGCATGCAAAATGTATCAAACTGTAAAGGTTTCTGACATTTCTAAACAAAACTGGGCAAGTATTGTCCTGTCAGTCTTTTTCAGTTACATGTCACAAAAGGAACAACATGCTGGGAAATGGTAGCCTCCAAATTTCTTCTTAGGCAAAATTCAATTAAATTGACCTTTAAATTTCCCTTTGGTTACTATCATTTCATACCCACTGCAAACCATTATATTCACAAAAGATGTGATGTACTACTAAAAAGCTATCACATGACAGACTGTTTGTTCTTTCAGTTGATAAAAGAGGGTCCCAAAAAGGTATACACATTTTAAGAAAGAAAAAACTGTATTAAAATTGTAATACGCAATACAGTGGTGCCTCATACAACAATTTTAATCCGTTCCATGCGGCTCGTTGTTGTACAAAACAATTGCAATACAATGCATGCATCATATAGCGGTTTTCCTTATGGGATGCATCGTACAATGATTTTTTTTCCGCTACATGGTTTTTCCCATTGAAAAATTGTTGTATGATTTTTTTCCATAGGGAAAATTGTTATGCAGGACACCATTTTTTTTCAAAACCTAATTGTTAAACGATTTTGTTGCTATACGGGGCGATTGTTGTATGAGGTTCCACGGTATATACCAATAACAAAAATTAATACAACTCGCTTTTGACTTCTGCAATTGCAAGAAGTGCTTAAAATGGTTACCATTAGCATCCAGATACTTCCAATTACAGTAAACTACTGCTTGAGCAACATTGACCAAAGTGTCCACATTTATCACTATGCATGCCATTTCTATTCCTTCCCAAAGCATTGCCAATGCAGTTGGTTTTCTATGGTACACCACATCCTTTAAGGTCCTCATAGGTAAGAGTCAAGAGGTGTTAAATCAAGAGGATGTGGAGGAAACTCAACTGTACCTCTTCAAAATGGTCTTGCACTCCCCAAATGACAACTGTGCTTCCACCATTTTCTTTCACAGTCCTACCTGCCGCATGGTGACACTAGCATTCATTCTTTTGAGTCAATGCCATACTACACATTGCCACCATGATTCAATTCAACTTCAAAAAGTAAGACATCAATAACATCTCTTAAAAGGCTGTATACAATTTTGTACCCTCTCTATTTCTTTCACAGAGAGAACAGTTTGCTGTATTCCTTGATAGTTTCTAGCAAGTGGATAGTGAACATAACATTACTTGGATGGCAAGCCTCATCCGTTGTAAGTTGTTTTGCTGAATTCTGCTTTAGTAAACACAAAATAATGGAAGTGGGATTACTCTCTGAAGAATTTCATGGCTGGATGGGAATAATAAGACCCTCCAAGGCAATAATTGTTTCACTCTAGGGGGCTTCTGCATCTCAAATTGCTCAGCATCTGGGCATTAAATCATTTGTGCTCCTGGTGGTTCCTGCTGCTAGCTATGCAGACAGTCAAGGAGCATTATTAATCTTACCCAGCATGCTCCTGGTGTGTTTGCAGCAAAGGTTCAGCTCATTATCATCAGTATTCATTATCCAAAACAAATATCAAAATAGATTGTATGTGGTGATGCTTCCCTAGAATCTGCCGCCTTTGTTCATAAGGAAGCTATCCAGCATGCCTGTTTTTTATCAACAGGGCGTGCTCTGTAATCTTCCACCAATGCAACAGAATCCCAGATGCAAATGTTATTTAGCAACCCTGAAGATGCCTTATTAATTCCCAGTCTGGGGTCGCTAGGATCAGCTGGTGCTCCTTACTATATTTCATACTAAATGTGATGAACATGGTAAATAAAGAAGCATTGGCTTGCCTAAGAAGGGAATGTTGTTTTCTTCCCTGAAAACTGTTGTGGAAGGAAACATAGGAGGCACAGGAAGCTGTTCTGTACCAAACCAAACCATTCAAGCATATAACCTAGATTAAAAATCTTCTTTATTTCCTTCCTAATGATACTTCCAACTCTTGATCTTTTTCTGTTTTCTTATCTGTAATTTCTATTTGGTTTGATGATTTAACCAATATATAAAAAGATTTAACAATCTCAGGATGGGAAATGATCCCATCAGTTGCTGTCTGTCCCCCAAGTCCTGGGTCTTAGCTGTAGCTTAAAATCTCTTCCCCCCACACACACACATTTCTTAGACTGCAGCTAAACCCCAGGACTTGGGAGAGTGGTGGTGACCGATGGGATCTTTTCCTCGGACCGATGGGAAAAGATCCCATCAGTTGTCATCCGTCTCCCAAGTCCTGGGGCTTAGCTGTAGTTTAAGAAGTGGAGGGGACATTTTAAGCTACAGCTAAGCCCCAGGACTTGGGAGATGGACAGTGACCAATGGGATCTTTTCCTTTCAGTCCAAGGAAATGATCCCATGGTCGACACCCCTGTCCCAAGTCCTGAGGTTTGGCTGCAGCCTAAGAAGTGGGAGGACATTTTTAAGCTACAGCTAAGTCCTAGGACTTGGAAGATAGACAGCAACCAATGAGATCTTTTCTCATCGGCCAGAGGAAAAGATTCTATCAGTTGCCATCCATCTCCCATGTCATAGGGCTTGGCTGCAGCCTAAAATGTCCCCTCCACTTCTTAGGCTACAGCCAAGCCCCAGGACTTGGGAGGTGGTCACAAACGATGCAATCTTTTCCCATCGGTCGGAGGAAAAGATTCTATCAGTTGCCGTCCATCTCCCATGTCATAGGGCTTGGCTGTAGCCTAAGAAGTGGAGGGGACATTGTAGGCTGCAACCAAGCTCCAGGACTTGGGAGAGTGGCGGTGACCGAAGGAATCCCCCCCCTTCCTTAGCCTGTAGCACTGGCGCACAGGCCAGGGACAGCAGCAGAAAGAGCCACAAGGACATCGGGGGAAAAATGTCCTTCTGGCTCTTTCTGCTGCTGTCCCCGGCCCGTCCACTGGTGCTGCAGGCTAAGGAAGGTGGGGGGGGGATTCATTCAGCCCGCGCCTTTCTCCCAAGCACAGAGCATTCACTGTGGCTGAAAATGTCTCCCCACCCCACTTTTTTTGGTCACAGTGAAAGGTCTGAGCTTGGGAGAAAGTTACGGACCAAAGGAATCTTTTTTCCCACCTTTTCATAAATTGGGTTTTTTTTTTTGGGGGGGGGGGTAAATTGGGACACCGATTTACCCAAAAAAACATTTCGTAACTCGAGTTTTTCATAACTTGCGGCATTCGTAACTCGGTGTTTTACTGTACTCTACTGGTAACCCATCTTCATGTGATTTAGTTCTTCCAGTTGCTTTGAAAGCACTTTCATTTTTGTTCTTGCACTGCAGATTTTTCATTAATATTTCTTGAAAAGAATCCATTATCAAAGCCAAATAGTATGTACCCCCCAAAACCCTCAAAACAAAACAACCACAGGATTATCTATTTATCTATTTTTGAAAAAATGTTTGGTTTTTAGTTTGTGAGTTTTTCACAAAACAGATGCCAAAATAAAACAAAAATGTGTATTTTCATTTCACTCAATGTAATGAAAAAATGTCTACAATTTCAATTACATCTGCAATTTACATTTCATTTCATTTATATAAGTGAACATTTTTTCCCTAATAAGAGCTGCCTTGGAAACTAATAAGCCCTCCTTCACTGAAGGTTATTTAAATAGTAGGTAGAACCCCATCCGTTGTTACAGGTATCAGGGATGTAGGTGGAGGAAAATGCCTCACAAAGGCTATGTTGGGCACCCAGAATATTTCTCTTGGGAACACCCGGAAGGGCGGACCTTCAATCCAGCATCCTGCTTTGCCTTAATGAGCCCTCCTCCCCCTAGCCCGATTCACTAGGGCTCAGGGACAGAGTAGCATTCTGCATATGGCAGGTAATATTAATCACTTGGCAGAAGCTAGGCTTCTTAGTGCTGAGGTCTATGATACACAGCTTATCATTTACTCCTCCTCCTCCCCTTAACAGACAGAGCAATCCCTTTCACTGACTTCTGGAAGGCTTCTGGTATTGAAGTGATGAGGACAATTGGAGCCACTTCTGCTCTGCTGGGTTTCCTTCTCCTCCTTTACAAAGGCAGGCAAAACACGACTGGCTTTTGAAGATTTATTGAAGGAAACACAATACTGGATACAGATCTTAAATTAATCAACACTACATAAAACACAAGCTAATAAAACAAATAAATGGAATAAATTCTTGCTAGCTCCCTAGCAGGTTCAAGTTTATTGGTTTGGGGTGGTTCTGCCCCTCATGGCTGAGTATTAGCCCTGAAGAGTCATGTTGAGGAGCTGTCAGATAATAGGTCCCGCTGAAATCAAGTTCATGGTGTTAAGAGACAAGGGTTTTACCCTTGCTCCAGAAGTGCTCTCTGAGTGCTCAAATGGGGCTCCTTTTATTGAGAAAAGGTGCTTTGGAATGTGGTGATCTAATGGGAAAGCACCTGTGTTCCCATGAGAATGGGACATCCTGTCCGTGGACATTTGCAGGTGCAAATGCCATCGGTTTGGCATGTGGCCCCCACCTTTGCATTCCCTTGGAAAGTTCCATTTTGCAGGTGTCCTTGCAATTATAATTTGATTGACATGAGTGGAGATGTCATCTCCCTCGTGGTGTGGTCAGCTGGTCTAGCTGTCAATCAGTTCCCTCATGGGGACTGCAGGTGTTTCTTGGAATGTGTCCAGCCCTGGACACTCACTTTTCCCTCCTCCCTTTGTGGAGGCAACTATTCTAACTATGCATCACTGTCATGTAAGACTAACAGCCTGGCATGTCACCTTAAAATCAAGACAAGGCCGCATGTGGAAACCATGACAACAGGTTCTGTAGTTCTAGATCTTGCTCTTCTTGCCATATATCAGGGTTCCCAACCTAAGGCCTGTGGTGCCATTTCATGTGCCCCCGACCCCTCCAAGGGCATTTTAGAAACAAAATGGCCACCCCTTTGAAGCTATTAGGACAAAATTTTATTTATTTATTTATTTATTTATTCAATTTATATCCCGCCCACTCAACACAAGGCCGACTCTGGGCGGCTAACAACATAAAAAGTAACCCCAGGGCAACCCAAGGAGTTTACAGATAATATTAATAATCCTAAAAACAGTTAAAACAGTAAAAAAGTTAAGACTACCCACCCCCTAAAAAGCAGGCGCTGCAGGATCGAAAAGGCACCATGGGGAAGAGTTCCTCTACACCAACCACCCCATGGTGGTTACCCTTCCACCCGCACCCCACACTTGACCTGCCAGCCAGGTTTTAAGATCCCTTCTGAAAGGCAGCAACTCCGTCCGAAGACGTAATTCTGTTGGCAGGAGGTTCCAGAGGGCCGGTGCAGACACGGAGAAGGCCCTCCTCCTTGTGCCAGAGAGGCGAGCCCCTCTGGCTGATGGAACAATTAGAGAGCCCCTCCGGTCCGCTCTGGTTGGACGGACAGACGTCCTCAGGGCGATGCGGTCTCTTAGGTAACCTGGCCCACTACCATATAGGGCTTTAAAGGTCAAAACCAGCACCTTGAATTGCACCCGGAGACATACTGGCAACCAGTGCAGCTCCCGGAGCAGTGGCGAAGCATGAGCATAACACCCACACCCCATCACCACCCGGGCAGCCGCATTTTGGACCAGCTGTAGCCTCCGAATGGTCGTCAAGGGCAGCCCCATGTAGAGCGCATTGCAATAGTCTAGTCTGGAGGTAACCAGAGCATGGGTGACCATGAGCAAGGAGTCCCGGTCCAGGAGTGGGCGCAACTGGCGAATCACCCGAAGTTGGGCGAAAGCCCTCCTGGTCACAGCCGCCACCTGTTCTTCTAGCAGTAGCCGTGAATCCAGGAGGACCCCCAAGTTGCGCACCGGGTCTGTCTGGGGCAAAATAGCCCCATCCAGAACCAACGATGGTAACTCCCGGATTAATGCAGGACCCCTTATCCATAGCCACTCAGTCTTGCTGGGATTCAGTTGTAGCCCGTTAGCCCCCATCCAGACCCCCACAGCTTCCAGGCATCTGGAAAGGACTTTGACGGCATCACTGGGGTCCCCATGGGCCGAGATGTACAACTGAGTGTCATCCGCGTACTGATGGTACCGCACCCCATGGGAACGAATGATCTCACCCAGCGGTTTCATGTAGATGTTAAATAGGAGAGGAGAGAGCACCGAGCCCTGAGGAACCCCCCATTTGAGGGGCCTAGGACTGGACCTCTCACTCTCCAACCACACCGACTGGGACCGACCCTTCAGAAATGAGGAAAACCAGGACCACACAGTACCCTGGATTCCCAAACCTCGGAGCCGTTCCAGAAGGATACCGTGGTCAACGGTATCGAAAGCCGCTGAGAGGTCAAGAAGAGCAAGGACGGATGGATGACCACCGTCCCGCTCCCGCCAGAGATCATCCATCAGTGCGACCAATGCCGTCTCGGTACCATATCCAGGCCTGAATCCTGACTGAAAAGGGTCCAGATAATCCGCTTCATCCAGTACCCCCTGCAGCCGACACGCCACTGCCTTCTCCAACACCTTCCCTAAAAAGGGGAGGTTTGAGACAGGCCTATAGTTAGTTAGGACAGCTGGGTCGAGGGAAGATTTCTTCAGGAGGGGGCGCACCAAAGCATGTTTTAAAGGTGCAGGAAACACCCCCTCCCGCAATGATGCATTGATCACAGCCCCAACCCAGCCACCTGTCACTGCCTTGGAGGTTTTCACCAACCAGGTGGGACAGGGGTCCAAAGGGCAGGCAGTGGCGCGCACAGCTGCAAGGAGCCTGTCCACTTCATCAGGGGCAACTGGATCAAACCGGTCCCAGATGGCATGGCAAGACTGTGCTCCGGCTCCCTCCGGACTCTCCCCATCCACGCCAGGATTAAACCCAGATCGAATCCGATCGATTTTCTCCACTAGATGGTCAGCAAAGTCCTCAGCCGACCCCTGCCAACCAGGCACCGGGGTCCCCCTACCAAGGAGAGACCTGGTAACCCGGAACAGGGTGGCTGGGCGATTATCAGCGGAGGCAATAAGGGTGGTGAAGTATTGTCGCCTCACCACCTCCATCGCCACTAGATAGGCCCTAATAGCGGCCCTAGCTAGTGTCCAATTGGAGTCTCTCTGGGTCTTCACCCAGCGGTGCTCTTGGCGTCTCTTTGCCCGTTTGAGCTCCCGCAGTTCATCTGTGAACCATGGAGATGACCTAGCTCCATGAGCTCTGAGAGGCCGTAGTGGTGTGATTTCATCCAAGGCCGCTGTAGTCATCCTGTTCCACAGGTCGACCAGCGCCTCGGGCGAATCGTGTTGCCGATCCAGAGGGAAATCCCCCAGTTCCCTCTGGAATCCATCAGGATCCATCAGTTGCCTGGGGCGGGCCATTCTAATAGGCCCTGCCACCCTACGGTGCAGCGTCGCACCCAGGAAGTCTAGAGCCACCAAATAGTGATCTGACCATGGCACAGGTGTTATGTCTAATTTCCGTAGTCTCAGATCACTCTGCCACCGCTCCGACAAAAAGATTAAATCTGGTGTGTGGCCACTGCCCCTGGTCGGGCCCTGAATTACCTGAATCAGGTCCATATCTGCCATGGAAGCCATGAACTCCTGAGCCACCTCGGAGCCAGTCCCCAGCGAAGGCAAATTGAAGTCCCCCAGAACCATCAGTCTAGGGAACTCCAATGCCAACGCTGAGATGGCCTCGAGGAGCTCAGGCAGGGAGTCCCTTACCCTGCAAGGGGGCAGGTACAGGAGTAAGACTCCCAACTGACCCTTAGAGCCCAGACGCAGAAGCAGGGCCTCACAGCCCAGAATTTGTGGAGCAGTAGCCCTGGCCATCCCCATCATGCAGGCTGGGCAAAATGGTCATCTGGCCCTCAAATCTGAGTGAGAGAGTTTGACCCAGCCCCCAGCTTGAAAGGTTTGGGAACTTCTGCCCCGCACACTCCCTGCCCAGCCCTGGGAGCCCACACCATCGGCTCCAGGGTCTGCGGACAGGTGGGAGCCCCATCGCCACAACTGTTCCTTGTTCTCCAGGCCCCGCCAGCCCGGAGAGCTGAAAAGGAGGAGCTGCCAATGCTGCTGCAATCCCACACGCTCCCTGCCCAGCCCCAAGAGCCCACGCCATCGGCTCTGGGGTCTGCGGACAGGTGGGAGCCACCGCCACCACAGAGGTTTCCTCTTCTGAACTTTTCCGGGTTCTATGTTCCGCTCATGGACATTGGACTCTGGGTTTGTTACCAGACTTTTTTGGGAGATTGTGGTTAGTGATGTTTGTGTTTTTTCATTGTGTGTTTTAATATGAACATTGTATTGATTGTATCGCATCTTGAACTTGTATTGCTATATATTTGTATTGTGTACTTATTTGTTCTTTATATTGTTTGTTATATTTCTTTCACTTTTTTCTGCTGCTGTCTGCTGTGCAGACAGCGCGCATGGGTATAAAACACTTTGAGTTGCCTTCGGGCCGAATAAAGCGGTATATAAATAAAAAGTGAAATGAAATGAAATATATTGAACAGATGACTTGTCATTCGGGGCCACTAAGAACCTAGAATGAGGGACTGCAGTGGCTTAGTGGTTAAGACGCTGAACTTGATGACTGGAAAGTCTGCAGGTCAGCAGTCTGAGACTTGAGTGCTGCACAATGGAGTGAGCTCCAATCTCTGTCCTAGCTCCTGGCAACCTTGCAGTTTGAAAGCAAGAAATTGCAAGTAGATAAATAGGTACCACTCCAATGGGAAACAGTGTTCCATGTCTAGTCATGACTGTCACATGTCCAAGGAAATATCTGCAAATGAAAACAGCGCTGGCTCTTTGGCTATAAATGGATATGAGCACCGAACCCTAGAGTCAGATATGGCTGGCATTCAAGCAAGGGCAACCTAAGAACCTAGCATACCATTATTCTTCATAGTCTGTAAACCTGTGAAGTAGATTCCTTCCCACACAGAGGTGATTAAGCCCCTACAGGTTGACAAGGCAAAGGCTGTCTGAGCTTAGAGACCTGTCTTTGAAATAACTTACCTTGCTTTTATCTGTATTGGTCTAAGGTCATTAATCAATAAGCAAAAATACCAGGTGAAAACATATGGTCTTTGATATTTAATAAATTGATTAGCAGAGTCTACCGCTTAATATTCAGCTTCTGCCCTAAGAGTATAAATTAATAAGCATTAAGTTCTATATAATGAGGAATTTCCTTTTTAAAACCTGCATGAATTATCAAAAAGAGCCTTGGCAGAATTTCAAAGGCATTTTCTGACCTTATCATATTCTGGCCGGCATGAATTTTTAACAAGATGCTATCTATCTCAAAAGTCTTTTACAATTCATTAGCATCTCTTTTCCTCGGTCCCTCCCCCCAAGCCTCCTCCCAATCTTTAATCGGATCACTGAAGCACAGAAGAGAAACATATCTATAACAGTAAGACATATTTAACTTATGCAAATGTAATGAGTTTTTTTTTAAAAAAGTCCTTATTCAAATTAGTAAAACTTCACACATCACTTTTAAATATTAATAGCAATCAACGAGGCTCCTTATTTATTATGACATATTCATTTATGTTTCTTTTTTTGTGAGGTGGGAGGTTGCAGAAGAACATTATCTGTTCAATGTAATCTTGTCCAAGGATCCATTTGAAAAATGTCAATTTTCCAACATTTTACATGCTCGGAGCATGTATTTTAATGCACATGGATAGACCTTCATTTCTGCAATGCATCTTCCAAAATGACATACAGGAGAGAAGTCAGCTAATGCTAAAACTATGCTCTGATATTTGCATTCAGAATGATACTTGTGTATCAATGACTAGCACTGATACACAAGTTTGGGCCTATTTTTGTTCTTTTGTTGAAAGTACAAAACATCTTATTTTCTTTTGGGGCACGGGGAGTGGCTTTCCTTTTCCCTATCCACATGTATGAGGGCAACACAAGCAAGGATTTACACCTCTGGAATGGAAAATAATTCCAAAGCAATTCTTCACTTATAGATATATCAGACTTATTTAATGGAAACTCTGTGCCACTTTACATATAGTTAACATGCTTCAAGTTGGCCATTAAGATGTTCATATACAGCAGAATGAGGTGTAGATTCCATTTTAGTAAACTGATTATTAAAAGAGGATTGTCTGTGGTTGGCTGATCAATAAAGGCTGCAGATGCTAATAGCCTTTCTATGCTACTGACTGTTTCAGAAGCACTTTCCCCATGGAATTAATCTCAACATCCCAACTATATTTATGGCCTATGATGAAAATTCACAGCAATCTATTGATTGCCCTGTGAAACAGATCCAGTAATCATTATATGGAGAAATGCAGCAAGCTTATGGGCACCTTCAGAGTCCTACTGGGATGTTTCAAAGCAGAATGTACTGTTTAAATCCCTCAGAATTAAAATAGACGATTTAAAAGGTCTGTAATAGAAGCCTAGATCAAACACCTACAGCAGATTAAGAAAAGTACAAAATAAGTCCTGAGAGAATTCCAACATGATTAACGAGCAGAGTTAGAGGAGCTATAACAGACAAGGAGACATCTTTTAGAAACGTGAAGTCTTGCTCTATGAAAGAAAATAAATGGGAGGCCAGGGAAAACACTTAAGCTGGCAATGAGCACAGAGAAGGAGAAATATTACTGTTGCCATTGTTTGTCAGTATTGTTATTAAAAGTATATTGCTAATACATTGGCCAGAATCCTATTACACCTTAACACAAGCATAACACATTTGGAGTACAAGCATAACACATTTGGAGTACATCATAGCAATAAACTGCAGCAAGTTCAAAGGGCAGTACAAACAATTTCTGTTACATGCTAAGTTGCAGAATTTGGTGAGTGACAGCAAATGCCTACACTTAACTTGTGTCATCTTAACTTGTGCTTACATGAGATCTAGCAGTCTTCTAACTAGTTTAAAACATATCCCCACCCAGAGCAGAAAACCAAGCAGCTAAGTAGCTGGATGGTTAGATGACAAGTATGTGAAAGTATAAGTAAGGGAGGAGAGGCCCACGCCATAAAAGAAAAAAAATTAATAAAGGGTTGTTGCATACTACAATGGCCAGAACCTATAATGTATGTAGTATAAAGCAAACATTGTTTAATTGCTGTACACAGCTGTTTCAACTGTCTATGATGTGTTCAGGCATATACACTTCATGTACTCAGCTGAATGCTCAAGCATGTGACAGCCAGCCATAAAACTAGAAAGGTTGTTTGTGCAATTTCCCTGATGCATGCAATATTTTGTAATCAGATTTTGGCTTGTGTTTATTTCAGTTCCCGTCAAGCCTTTTTAAAAGACAAGAATTCAAATCCTTTTGCAAGGATGAAAATCTTCTAGTCTGAGTTTTTTCTTCATTCAGTTTTTAAAAGCACCATGCACCATGAAATGATAGCCACTCATGTAATGATAGCAAGAACAAGGACCTTGATTCTCCATGGCAAAAGAGGAAGTGAAGAAGAAAAAAACATCATGCAAATACATGAAGATATGAGCACATTTTGGAAGTTATCTTTTAAAAAATATATATTATATATAACAAAATGACATGTTCAGCCAGCCCTGGTAACCTTTGGACCTCCTCATTCCAAGTTTTGATTCATTCCACCTCACTCAGATATCACCTGGGCTAGGAGAGGAAAAGAATACATTCTGAAATTTTAATAACCAAAAACAAGCTGTGTGTGAGCCATACATAAAATAAAATGAATGCAGGAGGAAGGCGATACCTTTTCTAGGATTATTTTAAAACATCGAACATTGTGAGTTTCCATGATTCAAGATCACTTCTTCAGGCAGGGTAGGACAGCTATAAAGAAAAGTCCCAGAAATTCATGGCATGATGTTTCAGCCAGGTTCTGTATCTTAGATGTTTGCCGGGGGGAGCGGGGGAGATGGACAGCAGACTGCATCCTTTTACAAAACAGGAAGCATATTACCTTTTTGAAGCTAAAAAGCTTTCTTTGTGAGTAGGGGAGAGGGGAAATCCAAATCCAGAACCCTCCGGAATTGGGCAACAAATTTACTAAATTTACTTTACCAACTAGGCATTCCAATTGTAGCCAAATCAAAGTCAATTAGGAATATTACCTAGTGGAAGTCTGCCCAATTTGTGGTATTATTATTATTATTATTATTATTATTATTATTATTATTATTATTATTATTATTATTATTATTATTATTATTATTATTATTATTATTATTATTATTATTATTATTATTATTATTAATTAGATTTCTATCCCGCCTCACTCGACATTACATGTGACTCGAGGCGGCGTACAACATAACTAATAATACAATAAAACACAATTCATAATGCAATACAATTACAGATAAGAAAAAGAGTTAACAAAAATACCAAAAAAATACAATAATCATCTTGCACAGTTTACAGAACAAATACAGATTATACAGAATACCATCTAAATACTGAAATCACAAAATTGATTGCACAATACCTTCGGCTTCCTAACGTCCGCAAAACCCCCTGGCTCAAAACGTCCACAGCAGAGCCCTATGGCTCAAACATCATGACGGACTGCTGTGTTGCTGTGCTGAAATTCAAAGTCCGTGTAGAATTCTTGATGCAGCTTTTGTTCCTCAGTATCCTCAATAGTTCAATAAGCAAAGACAAGCTATGTGAGCCATACATAAAATAAATGCAGGAGGAAGGCGATGAAATTTGAATTTTGAAATCATGGAATCCAGCTCAAATTCAATCTCATTGGCTGAAATCCTGTTGCATAATTGCACAAACATCTTAACTTTTAGTGGTAAACATTCCTCAGTTGGGAAACCTCTGTAGGTCTGAATCATACAACTCAGTATGCAACATAGAATGTCTAACAAGATATCTTAGTTTACAGCAACTATCCTCTAAAATGTATGCCATTTGTGTAACTGCACAACAGGATTTATTATGTTGACTATCTAAGCAGGTCATAACTTTCCTTTTAAAAAAGGGGGAAATGATTTTTTTTTTTAAAAAACAGTGTACCACTTCAGGTTCCCATAAACATAGTATCAAGTATATCCTCCAGACAGACCTTTTCATTTCTGATGTTCCAATAAATTTCACCCTCTTTTCACAGTAACATAAAGAGTAAACATGAATTTCCCATAGCTGCCATTGCTATTTTTGATTTTAATTTTTGAACAGATGAGAGATTAGGCACAGTTTTATTGGCCGATAGCATGAGAGCTCCTCAAAGCAGTTAATACTTGTAGGCTAAGTCTCTATGTGGCCTTTAATTCAGCTCCTAGATACTCTGCCCAGCCTTGAACGGGGCAGCTGCTGCCTCCTGGAACCACTTATTTTGGGCTACCGGCTCTGCAATGTGAATAAACAAGACACAAGTGATGCCAAGGAAAACAGGAAATTCCAGGCAGCTCTTTTGTACATTTTGTAATTTAAGGTGCTTTGCTGGAACCTATGAAGGCATTTTGAGTGAAATCCACAGGCATATGACTAGATGGAATAAAAGAAAACCAACTGAAGTGAATTTCTCCTGCCCCTCCCCCTCACTCTGTTGTTCAATAGTCTGACAACAGCTGCTAATCAATCAATATGTCACATTTTACAGATCCTTTGCTCAGTGTGGAGGGTCTTTGAAAGAAACTTCAATTTTGATCAATTTTACGTTTTTTGCAATTACTGGAAATGATGGGCATTGAACAGCTTTGTCTGATTTATATTGATGTACATTTCCACGATTGCAGGAAATCTGGGCAATTATCACTTCAGTGACTGGGGATGGGGATTTCAGACAGCACACATTTTATTTTTAAGAAAGCACTGTTATCATAAAAATGTTAAAATGCAGATTGACAGTGTTCCACGGCTAAGCAGACCGGATAAATATCAAATCATTCGTGCTTTTACAATCTGGTGTTTTAGCAAATCAAGGAATGGCAGAACATTCATACTTGATTGCTTTGATCACTGCTCATTTTAAGTACTATGCAGCAAGAATTTCTCCTGCACTTAATCACATTAATGCACCGGAACACCATCATCATGGACAGAGTTTGGGAAGTCATATTTAAGATGTAATATACTACTCATTATCCTGTTTGAAAATTAGGCTTTTGCTATAACATATTAGAGTGCAGAATTAGTAACCTATGTCCTTTGTTATATCTGTTACTTTCTGTTACTCCTTTTTTGGTGAAATCCTGTTTTCTCATGATAAATAACATCAACAGTATTAGTAATTTTTAAAGTTATACAGGTGGCAGGCATTTTCAATAATTTTCAAGACTTTCCCATCCCACAGCACCCATGGCTTCTTGACAATGAAAGTGATTACACAGGAAGCTTAGTGACTTTGGGAAGTCAGAAATGTTTAATTTACAAAACATCACCACTGCTGATAACATCACCAGCCTTGCACAATGGCAACAGGATTTCAGGCTTTGGCTTGAAACATCAAAAAAAAAAATCTGTCAAATGGTCTCTAAAAATATCCATTTAAAGTTATTTATAAAAGTAACTAAAATGTCAGGTGCCACCTTATTGACCAAGTTGGATAATATGAATATAGAAGCAAATAAAAAAGAATTGCTAACTATAATATTGACAACAGCAGGACAATGTATCACAAGAAATTGGAAGAATGATTCTATATTGAAAATAGAGGAATGGAACAGAGAAATGTGGCAAATTGCATTAAATGATAAGCTAATATGGGAATTGAAAGTTAAAAAAGGTATGACTAGTGAAGATAAATTTGGAAATATGTGGAGACCCTTTTTGGATTATACATTGGTTGAAGGTAAAGAAGGCAGACCAGCACCGGATCAACTGAGTTTTTGGTTGCAACACGGGATGGCTTTGAAATATTGCAATAACCAAGGCATTGTACATATCACTAGGGTTATATTTTATGTTTGTTTAGTGTTTATGATAATGTAGTTTTTACATTATAAGAATAAGAACTATATGCATACATATGTATGAATAGAATATAGGTTATTAAGTACATGAGTTGAAATAAGATATGTTGGTTCCTATAAAGTTTAAATAATAAGAAGGTAGAACTGGAAAGGTAATGAATATCAGAAATCAATTATGTTTGGTATTTGTTATTGGTTTTTTAAAGATTTTAATTGTATTTTGTATGTTGTATTTGAAATGTACTTTATATTTTGTCTTTTTCTTTTTCTTTTTTGTTATTTTTGTTATTTTTTTGAAAAATTAAAAAAGAGATTTATAGTTGTGTTATAAATAAAAGTTTAGTTTTCACATTTGATTCATCATTGTTAAATCTGATGAGTTAAGCATTTATTCAAACTAAATCAGTTTGTTGTTTTACATCTAAATTAATATTTTCACACTATAATAAATTGTAATCTTTTTTTTTAAAGTAACTAAAATGTTATTTGTCACACCAACCACCTCTTGGATTCACACCTTAACCTGGTGAGGGAATTTGAGGGTGGCAGAGAAGCCAAACTCAATGCCTTCAGGAGGCTAGATTCCATTATGAATCTACATTCCTGGCAAGATCACTCAAGATGGATGGATTTAAGTTGAGACACCAGATGAGGATGCTTCCACCCTCTTCAGGGTTAATGGTCACATCAAAGAGAAATAGGAGCCACCATTGGAGAAGAAGAAAACCCTGAGGAAAGAGCATGTGAGAGGGATGTTTGGGAGGAGTGGTCCAATAATTTATGGTCAGAAGACACTCCAGAGGAGAAATGGGGGAGTGGAACTACATTTACAAGGAAGACCCCCCATAGACATGAAAGCATTTGGAAGAAGTAAATCATCAGGGGTTGATAGTATTCTGATAAAACCGAACCAATTAAAATTCTTTTTTTTAAACTTATGCTCAAAATTTATTTTTTGCTATTTCTTACTCTCAGGTTTAAACTGTGGTACAGTATTTTTTTATTATTATTATTTACAAACATAAAAAACCAATACATCATAAAACCAATACATCATATATTTCACTAAAAATACTCAACATATCCGATAATTGATCCAATACATTTTTATACCCATCTTTATAGTAAAACATCCCATAAAAAGAAGATTAACATTTAATTATGATTTAGTAGTTAACGTTTAACCTACTTCGAAAATTCTTCCCAAAATTCTTTATTTGTTACTACCACTAAATTCATTCTCATTACACAGTCCAATAATATTTTAATTTAGGTAAAACTATCGAAAACCAAATTTCACATATAATACACCCTGTGTTTTATTTACATTGCCCTGGAAAGCTCAGAATGTCTCATTATTTACCTCCAAAAACTACTTTGATCCGGTACAGGTCTACTTCTTTCTGAACCCATAAGTGAATGATCCACAAAGGGTTTCCAAATATTCCAAAATCTTTTCACTTTCAACTTATCCCTTTTTTCTTTTATCTCCCATGTCAGTTTATCATTCAGTGCTAAATTCCACATTTCTTTGTACCATTCTTCCGTCTGTATAATTACATCATTTTTCCAATGTCTAGCGATACATTGTCTACCCGTTGTTAACATTATTTCTAATAACTCTTTTTCCTCCTTGTTTAAGTTCATACCATCCACCTCTGTTAGCATAATGGCACCTGACGCCAGTTTAATCTTTTTACCCAATACAGTAATACCTCATACAACGTCCGCTTCATAGAACGTCAGATCCATACAATGTCACCTAATTCTGGGGAAAAAGATGCCTCATACACCATCGCTGGATGTTGTATGAGGCATTAGGAGCCGGGTGGGAGTGAAACTGGCCCCAGCTGTGAGGTGGCCAGAGAAGCGACCGTGGGGGAATGCCCCAAAATATCCAAGCGGCCCTGAGCACCCTCACCCGAGGACAGGAGGAATGGGGCGAGGAAAAGGAATGGCACTTCCTGGGCGGCGGCAGGAGACCCGACGAGTCTCCTCCTCTTTGGGCCCTGGTTGCTTCTCTTGCTCCCACTGGTGAGTCTTGCTCCCACCTACCCGCTCTCAACCAAGGGTCGCTTCCCTGGCGAGAGCGGGGAAGGAAAGCGAGAGGCAGCGTGGCACATAAGACCAGCCACACCGGAGTCTCGCTTCCCTTCCCTGCTCTCAACCAAGGGACGCTTCCCTGGTGAGAGCAGGGAAGCGATCAAGACTCCGGCATGGCTGGTCTTCTTATGCGCCATGCTGCCCGCCTCACAGCTGAAGCCAGTCTCCAAGGGATGCTTCCCTGGCGAGAGCAGGATTGGGAAACAAGACTGGCTTCAGCTGTGAGGCGGGCAGTGTGGCACATAAGAAGACCAGCCACGCCTGAGTCTCGCTTTCCTTCCCAGCTCTCAACCAAGGGACGCTTCCCTGGCAAGAGCGGGGAAGCGATCGAGACTCCGGCGTGGCTGGCCTTCTTATGCACCACGCTGCCAGCCTCACAACTGAAGCCAGTCTCCAAAGGACGCTTCCCTGGCGAAAGCAGGGAAGGGAAGCGAGACTGGCTTCAGCTGTGAGGCGAGAAGCGTGGCGCATAAGAAGACCAGCCACGCCGGAGTCTCAATCGCTTCCCCACTCTCGCCAGGGAAGCGTCCCTTGGTTGAGAGCGGGGAAGGGAAGCGAGACTCCGGCATGGCTGGTCTTCTTATGTGCCACGCTGCCTCTTGCTTCCCTTCCCCGCTCTCGCTAGGGAAGTGACCCTTGGTTGAAAGAGGGTAGGTGGGAGCAAGACTCGCCGGAGGGAGCAAGAGAAGCAACCAGTGCCCGAAGAGGAGGAGACTCGTCGGTTCTCCCGCCGCCGCCCCGGAAGCGCCATTCCTCCTCCTCGCCCCATTCCTCCTGTCCTCAGGCGAGGGTGCTCGGGGCCGCTTGGATATTTTGGGGGATTCCCCCATGGTCACTTCTCTGGCCGCCTCACAGCGGGTCTCCTGCTGCCACCCCGGAAGCGCCATTCCTCCTCCTCGCCCCATTCCTCCTGTCCTCGGGCGAGGGCGCTCGCGGCCGCTTGGATATTTTGGGGGATTCTCCCACGGTTGCTTCTCTGGCCACCTCACAGCTGGGGCCAGACTTTAGCCCCCCCGCCTCCCCGCTCTCACCAGGGGAACAACGTTATACAAAGCATCAGTGGCAATAATTTGGACGTTGTATGTGGCATCGAGGATAGGATTTTGCATGGATAGGATTTTGCATGCCCCACCACATATGTTCATAAGTTCCTATAGTATCTTTACATCTCCAACATGAATTATCCTTTTTGTTGTCAATCTGATGTAACCTCACTGGTGTCAGATACCATCTCAACAACATTTTATAATTATGCTCTTTAATTCTAACTGACATAGTTCTCATTATCCTATTTTTCCACTTATTTCTCCATACATCTTTTTCTATCTTTATATTCAAATCCTGCTCCCACTTCAATTTCAAGTACTCTTGCGGATCACCCTCCCTATTTATTAAAATGTAAAGTTTGCTTACTAAGCCCTTAATACTTCTATCTCCTTTTCTAATTTTTAAAACCAATTCTTCAAACTCCGTCTTTTCTCTATCTATGTCTAATTCTCTTACATATTTACCATTCCAATTATTAACCTTCATTATCTGAAACCAATTCATTTTCAACTGTTCAAACAACTTTTTCTTCCTACTTTCATCTCTACAAATCCGTAACCAGTCTTTCACCAAGGAAACTTCATTTCCCCCCAATATTTCCTTTATTTCTTTATCTATTTTTAACGGAAAACAAGCCATATCTGCTATTTCCAAGATTGGAGAGACATTTGGGGCTAGATCATTCTTTAACCTTTTCCACACATTCATAACTCCCTTCATCATTGTATTATTAATAGCTATCTTTCCGACATTTCCTCCCAAAAAGATCATTTTACCTATATTCCTGAAATCTTTCATCTCCATCTCCTCCCAAATTACTTTTTCTCTTGCCAAGATCTTCACTACGTTCACTACGTTCTTGATTTGAAAAGCACGGTAATATGCCACTAAATTCGGCATTCCTAAACTGCCTTCTTTCTGAGGTAGATACTATAATTTGTTTGGTATTTTTACCTCCATTACAAAAATTATTAAGCAACTTTTGAAACTCATTAATTTCCTTGTCCTTCAATTGAATTGCCAATGCATCGAATAAAAAATTAATTCTAGGTAACAACATCATTTTACTAAGAGCAATTCTCCCAAACCATGACAATTTCAACTTTTGAAAACTTTGTATTCTGATCTTAATTTCCGTTTTAAACTGTCATAATTCAATCTTTTAAGCTCTTCCATTCTATTTGATATAATTATCCCCAAATATTTCAACTTGTCTTTAATTTGAATATTACTTAATCCCTTTATCTTCCTCCTCTCCCCTTCACTCATGTTACACAGCATCATTTCCAATTTATCCCAATTTATCTTCAAGCCCGTGATATCCTCAAACTCCTTAAATTGTATTCTAATCCTATCCATAACCCTCTCAGGGTGTTTGACAATTATCAATGTATCATCTGCATACATACTTATTTTATTCCCCATTATACCTTCTATTTTTACATCATCTCTTATCATTTTTGCCAATATTTCCATTGCCATGATAAACAATATAGGAGACAAAGGACAGCCCTGTCTAGTACCTGCCTCTAACTTTACCTCATCTGTGACCTCATCATTTACTCTAATGCTGGTTATCCCTTTCTGATATAATAAATCAATTATTCTTCTAAATTTATCACCAAATCCATAGCTTTTAATTATTTCCTTAATCGAGGTCCATTGTAGGGAATCAAATGCCTTAAAAATGTCCAAAGATATTAATCCCACTTTTTCTTTTGTTTGATTCACATTATCTATTAAATCTAGCACTCTTCTAGTCAAGTCTGCCATATGTCTCCCTTTTAAAAATCCCATTTGATCTACATTTATATACTCGCCCATGAACTTATTTAAGCGATTTGCCAATATTGCTATGCAGCTCTTAGCATCTTGATTTATAAGAGAGATTGGTCTATACAATTCCACTTTCTCCAAATTCTTTCCCAATTTTGGCAACAAAACAATCGTAGTCCTATACCATGAAGTCGGAATTTGCCCACCATCTAATATATAATTATATAATTTTACTAACTTTGGTACCACAACATCTTTAAATTCCTTATAAAAATCAGCCGGCAAACCATCCTCTCCCGGGGCTTTACCAAACTTCATACCCACAATTACCTCCTTTACCTCCTTTTCCAAGACTTGCTCTTCCATTTTATCCTGGTGTTCCTGTTTTATTCCACTTGTTATTTGCCTCTCTAAAAGTTTTTAAGCTTCTCCACATCTATCTCTTTTTTTTTTGCATACAAAGCTTGATAAAATTCCTTCACAATTTTACATTTATCTCTAATCTTATTACACCTTGCTCCTTGTTGTTGTTGTTGTTCAGTCACACAGCCGATTCCGACCCTTTGCGACCCTATGGACCATCATTCTCCAGGCGCCTCTGTCCTCTACCATCCCCCTCAGTCCTCCCAGTTCTGTGCCCATTGTGTCTACAATACCATCTATCCATCTCATCCTTGGCCTCCCCCTTCTTCTTTTGCCCTCCACCTTTCCCAACATCACAGCCTTCTGAAGTGAATCCTCCCTTCTCATTTGATGCCCAAAGTACTTTAGCCTCATCTTTACTATTTGACCTTCCAATGAGCAGTCAGTGTTGATTTCTTCTAAGATTGACCTATTTGTTCTCCTCGCTGTCCAGGGTACCCTCAAAACTCTCCTCCAACACCACATTTCAAAGGCATCTATTCTTCTGCGTTCAGCTTTCCTAATTGTCCAGCTCTCATATCCGTACATTACCACTGGGAATACCATTGCTTTGACTATTCTAATTTTTGTTTTCAAGGTGATGTCTCTGCTTTTCACTATGTTCCCCAGGTTTCTCATAGCTTGTCTCCCAAGAATCAGTCGCCTTTTTATTTCATGGCTGCAATCCCCATCTGCAGTGATCTTAGATCCTAAGAATGTAAAATCTGTCACTGCTTCTACTTCTTCCCCATCTATTTTCCAGGAACTGATCGGGCCTGTTGCCATTATCTTGGTTTTCTTGATATTGAGTCTCAAGCCAGCTTTTGCACTCTCTTCCTTCAATCCGATCAAGAGATTCTTTAGGTCTTCCTCACTTTCTGCCATTAGGGTGGTATCGTCTGCATATCTCAGATTGTTGATGTTTCTCCCAGCAATTTTGATCCCATATTGTGATTCCTCCATCCCTGCATTGCGCATTATGTGCTCTGTGTATAAGTTGAATAAGCAGGGTGACAAAATGCAGCCTTGTCTTACTCCTTTTCCTATTCCAAACCACTCTGTCATTCCGTGTTCTGTCCTAACTGTTGCTTCTTGGTTCATGTACAGATTTCTCAGGAGGCATATGAGGTGCTCTGGTATTCCCATCTCTTTAATCACTTGCCACATCTTGTTGTGATCCACACAATCAAATGCCTTAGTGTAGTCAATAAAGCAAAAGTAAACTTGTTTCTGGTATTCCTTTGTTTTCTCCATGATCCAGCGTATGTTGGCAATGTGGTCTCTAGTCCCCCTGCCTCTTCTGAAACCAGCCTGCACCTCTGGTAATTCTCTTTCCACATGCTGCTGAAGTCTATCCTGTATTATCTTGAGCATCACCTTGCTGGCGTGTGGGATGAGCGCAATTGTTCGATAATTTGAACATTCTTTGGCATTGCCCTTTTTTGGGATTGGAACATATACTGATCTTTTCCAGTCCTGTGGCCACTGTTTTGTTTTCCAAATCTACTGGCATATTGAATGCAGTAATTTGATGCCATCATCTTTTAGAGCTTTGAAAAATTCAACTGGGATACCATCATCTCCACTAGCTTTGTTGTTTGCAGTGCTCTTTAGGGCCTTTCTGACTTCACTCTCCAGGATGTCTGGCTCAGGTTCAATTTCTTCATCATTGTGTTGAGGAGTGTTGAGGTCCTTTTTGTAGAGTTCCTCTGTGTACTCTTTCCATCTTTTCTTAATCTCTTCTGCATCAGCTAGCTCCTTTCCGTCTTTGTCCCTTATCATGTTCATTTTTGCTTTAAATGTTCCCTTGATTTCCCGGATTTTTTTGAAAAGATCTCTGGTTCTGCCTCTTTTGTTGTGTTCCTCCATTTCTTTGCACTGTTCTTTTAGGTAGTTTTCCTTATCTCTCCTTGCTTTTCTTTGAAATTCTGTGTTCAAATGATTGTATTTTTTCCTTTCTCCTTTGACTTTTGCGTTCCTTCTTTCCTCTGCTATTTTAAGAGCCTCATCAGACAACCACTTTGCTTTCTTACTCTTCTTTTCTTTTGGTATGGTTTTCTTTGCTGCTTCCTGCATGATGTCCCTCATCTCTGTCCATAATTCTTCTGGCACTCTATCTATTGAGTCTAAGCCATTGAATCTGATCATCACCTCCACCGTGTATTCTTTAGGGATGCTGTCTGGGTGATATCTGTCTGGTCTCTTTGTTTCCCCTATTTTCTTTAGTTTAAGCCTGAATTTTGCAATCAGTAGGTTGTGATCTGAGCCACAGTCTGCTCCAGGTCTTGTTTTTGCTGACTGTATGGAGGTTCTCCATCTTTGACTGCAGAGTATGTAGTCAATCTGGTTTCGGTGTTGGCCATCTGGTGATGTCCATGTGTAAAGTCGCCTCTTGTGTTGCTGGAAGAGGGTGTTTGCTATGACCAGTGCGTTCTCTTGGCAGAACTCTATCAATCTTTGCCCTGCTTCATTCTGTGTTCCAAGACCAAACTTGCCTGTTATTCCCTCCATTTTTTGATTGCCTACTTTGGCATTCCAGTCTCCTAAAATAATTTGGACATCATTTCTTGGTGTTTGTTCTATGAGGTGTTGAAAGTCCTCATAGAACTGGTCCACTGTGGCTTCATCTGCACTAGTGGTTGGTGCATAGACTTGGATTACAGTGATATTGAAAGGTTTGCCTTGAATTCTGACTGACATCATTCTGTCATTTTTGAGGTTATATCCCATTACTGCTTTTCTTACTCTCTTATTGACAATTATGGCTACTCCATTTCTTCTAAGGTTTTCTTGTCCACAATAGTAGACATGATGGTTTCCAGAGCTGAATTCACCCATCCCTGTCCATTTTAGCTCACTGATGCCCAAGATGTCAATGCTTATTCTTTCCATCTCATTTTTAACCACTTCCAGTTTACCTTGGTTCATTGATCTCACATTCCATGTCCCTATGCAGTATTGCTCCTTGCAACATTGCATTTCCCCTCCCCCTTTCCTGTCCCTCCCCTTCCTCCACTCTGTGGTGTTAAGCATCCTGTATCACCTAGCCTGCTCCTTTGTTTTGCCTTTTGTTTTGGTCAATAGGGTTCTCTTGGCAAGCTTTGTGGCGTGGTTTGCCGGTTTCTACGCCATTTTTTTCTCGCATCATACATCATGTCACAGTTTTAAAAGTTTAAAACAGTTTAAACAACATATTATCATGCATATTATCACACTCTAAAACACAGTCTCTAGGTTAATTGCTATATTAAGTCAGTGTAAAGTCTCTATGTCAGTTGCTATATTAATTCAGCTACATTTTTTCACATCAGCTACTTATCCTTGTGTCCTCACTCCCCAGGTGGGGTTGTGGTCTCTGGGTCCCTTGCTCCAGGGACATCGCAGTGGTGGGCAGTGGATGTTTTTCCCCATGGCTCAGCTGTTCCTCTTCCTCTTCCTCTTCCTCTGGCGGCGGCGGTGGATGGTGACCTTTCCCGCCTCCTGCCTGGTCATCCTCACCCCCGGCTGGGGTGGTCTCGCGGCTGCTCCTGGCCGCGGGCAGGCTCCTCACGGTGGCGGCGGTGGAGGATCGCGACCTCTCCCGCCGCCTGCCTGTTCGTCCTCACCCCCGGCTGGGGTGGTCTCGCGGCTGCTCCTGGCCGCGGGCAGGCTCCTCGTGGCGGTGGCGGTGGTGGATCGTGACCTCTCCCGCCGCCTGCCTGGTCGTCCTCACACCCAGCTGGGGTGGTCTCGTGGCTGCTCCTGGCCGCGGGCAGGTTCCTCGCGGTGGCGGTGGTGGAGGATCGCGACCTCTCCTGCCACCTGCCTGGTCATCATCACCCCCGGCTGGGGTGGTCTCGCGGCTGCTCCTGGCCGCGGGCAGCCTCCTCGCGGCGGCGGCGGTGGAGGATCGCGACCTCTCCTGCCGCCTGCCTGGTCGTCCTCACCCCCGGCTGGTTGCTCCTTGATCGTTAACCAAAACTCCAATTTCTCTTTTTTCTCTTTTAGCTTTTGCCGCTTTTGCCAATAATCTTGAGTTTTTATTACTAAATTCAAAATACTCTCTATTTAAATAAATCAAATCTCTTTTTACCTTTTCTATATCTTTACCAACCAATTCCGCCTTCAATCTTTGTAATTTTGCAAAAATTTTCTTCTTTTTCTTTTTTGAATGTTCTTCGTGTAACTGTTTTATTTCCTTTTCACTTTTATCCTGTGCTAGCTTATACTTTTTATATCTATTATTTGCCAGCTTTATACATCCCTCTCTAAAAACCGACTTCATGGCATCCCAGACCATATTAAAATTTACCTCATCATTATCATTCCATTGCCAACTTTCCATCCAACTTTTTATGATTTGTTCTTTACACTTTTGATCTTTAAATAAATTGGCATCGTATCTCCAATTCCTCCTTCTTCTGCTATCGTTTTGTAGCCTCAATTCTAAAACCACTTTGACATGATCTGATTCCTTAAAAATTCCAATTTCAATCTCCTCAATATTTTAACCATATTTTCAGATACAAATATATAATCTATTCTAGAATAGGAGCCATGAACATGTGAAAAATAAGAATAAGCCCTTTCCAGTCCCTTAATCTCTCTCCAAGAATCTTTCAAACCTAATGCAACCATCCAATCATCCAAGATTTTCCCTTTAATACCTGCTCCACACCTTGTTACATTTGTGCAATCCAAATTTGATTTTACTAGATTGAAATCACCCTCCACTATCATTTTTGCCGATTTTTCTGTTTCAACAATTTTATGAATTTTTTCTTTAAAATCGGCTTGATATTCATTTGGAGTAGAAAAATTCACCAAGGTTATTTCCTCATCATCTATTTTCCCTTTCACTATCAAATATCTGCCTTCTGGATTCAAGATACTTTTTATTATCTCAAATCCCAGTCTAGTAGAAATTCGGATTGCAACTCCTCTTGCTTTTGATGTGCCAAATGCCTTTTCATAGTGTTGCATCCACCCTAAGAAAATTTTGTTTGTATCCTCTGATTTTTGATGAGTTTCCTGTAGAAAGTCTATATCCGGTCTATCCTTCCTCAAGGCCGATTCTAACCTCTTCCTCTTAAGAACAGATCCTGTACCTTTTACATTCCACGTTAACACTTTAATACTTCTCATATTTTATTTCAACATCATCTTCTCTCTCTTCCAAGCTCTCCATTAGGCGTGCTACCACTAACCCATCACAATTAAAAAAAAACATAAAACAAAAATCATACAAAGCTAACCTCCCCACTTTCTTCAAAAAAAATTTGTTCTCCAAAGAGGGGAGGGGGGACATGCAAGATGTGCTTGGAGATTAATTCTCTAGTGCACCATCCCCATTATAAAACCAATTTACAAAAACCTTGTATCATATAAAAATTCTTACCTCCTTTTACTCTCTAGCCCTTACTTATCTCTTCCTCCACCACAATCAATAATAACTCATGCTCTTCTCCTCCCTGTTGCCCTCCGCCTGTGGCTCCACCCACATCTGCGCCCTCATAATCTCTTCTTATAGCTCCTGGTTCCAACAAATCTTTTCTAAGAGCTACCCACTCCTCTGAACAAGCAAACTCAAATACTCCAATGGATCAGTCCCTGCATCAATGACCTGCATTTTTCCCCCATAAAAGAATCTTAACTGTTGCGGAAATCTCCAATTGTATCTTACACCTTTTTTCATCAACAATTTGGTTACCGGTTTCATCCTATATCTCCAAGCTCGCTCCTTAATAGAAACGTCATTATAAACTTCCACATCAGAGCCATCAATTTTCAGAGTGCCAGACTCAGCTTGTTTTTTAAAAAGCCATTACCCTAAGCTTATCTCCCCAATTTGCAAATTTAACCAAAACGTTTCTTTGAACAGCTTTTTCTCTTCTTGGGCCCACTTACAATGTCCTCCAGCACAAAATCCGTTCCCATTTTCAAATTATTTAACCACTGAACAACCCTATCTCTTAGCTGGTCTGGCGTCCTTTCAATCAAATGACGTATCACAATATTCTGTTTCCTCATCAATTCTTCCATAGCATCAATCCTTTTTTCATGCTCATCCATTTTCATCTTATTCTCCCTCACTCCTTCCTGTGTCTCTTTTATTTCGCCTTTCATAATTTTCACCTCATTTTGCATCAACTTAACATTTCCTTCTATTTTTTGCAAGCTTAATTCTACTTTTTTTGGAGAAATCCACCACAGCTGTAACCACCTTATCCTGTTTTTTCAACATTTCATTTTTATCCTTCACTCTTGCCTCTTCCATCTTCTCAAATTTCTGAAACAATTTAACAAATTCAACCATAATTTGAGTCTGATCATAGGGTTCAGGTGATGATGATGATGATGATGATGGAGGGGCTTCCTCCACTGGTGCTTTATCCTTCCTCTTAGGTTTCACCACAGGCTCCTCCTCCTTTGCCTTTCCTCTTGTAACCTTATCCATAGTAACGTCAACTAAAAGCTTCAATGCTGCAATACTCTTGACTTTTGCTGAACCCTCCCCTTGAACCTGTTCCAGTGCTGCAAATATTATAAGCAATAATAACTGTACTCCTTTGGCTTGATTAGAAATTCAGCAAAAATTTAATTGTTGTAATCCACAGTGAGCAGGGATCCAGGAACACCAATAAGTCCAAATAAAGAAAATTTTCAAAAACTTAATCCAATTATCAGGAACCAATCTTTATATTCAGTGATACTGAAATATGAAATAATAGTTGTAATCCCTTAGGCTTGATTAAAAATGCAACAAAAATTGTTATGATCCAAAGCCAGCAAAAGTCAAAAAGTACCAATAAATCCTTAAAAATTTATAATCCAAATTGTTAAAAAAACAAAATTACTGAAAGGAAAAAAAAGGGATCTTGATTGTAGAAGTCTAATCCTCTGTGCTGCAAGCCAAGACAAAACAGAAAAAAAGAATCCAAAACACTCCAGACTTGTTTATCCTTTCAAAAACCCACTGGGAACAGATATTGAAACTTGTATCGCAGCAATGAAACTATTACAGTAGCTGAAGAGGAGAAGAGACACACTGTAACAATATTTTAGATGGAGAAAAACTGCATATATAAAAAGAGATTCTAAAGGGAGAGTTATCCAAATTTAAAAACGTAACCAAACAGGCAAATCCAATTAAGCAATGCTCACGTTCCACCTCTGCAAAGTTTATTTTATACTCCTGGCCATGGCGGTGACAACGCAATGCAGCCCCTTCCTTCTTCTCCTCCACCCCCACTTCCAGACTCGAACTCGCCTTTAACTTTATAAGTCCTTTGGAGTCTAAACCACAACGTTCACCCGTTGTTTCCACTCTTCATCCTCCAAACAGCTCCAAAAAACACACCAACCCCGTCTCTATTTCCTTCTCCGCCAGCCCGAGTTCTCTGGTATTTTCACCACTGCTTAGGTTTTGTTTCTAAAATGCTACTGCCATTACTCAGCCCTCCTCCTCTTTCCTCCCATTGTAACTTCCACAGCACTTACTGAGACTTTAAAACTGCCAAACTCCACATTAATCCAGTCGTTCGTCCTCTGTCACCCTCACGGCCACGCTCTTTTTGCTTTGGCCCTCCAGTTTTTAATTAAATTCGAGTTTCGCAACAAGCTCCCATCCGACCTCAGGCGCCTCGATCGGCGCAGCTTACGCTGCGACTCTCTCACCGCCCGATCTTCGGACTCCGACCACTTGTTACCTCTGTTTGATGTTAAGAACAGCCGGAGGTTCAGATGCCTTAATTTTGAACCTTTTTAAAGCTTTTTCATTGCCAATTTAAACAAAATAATCCACTTTTCCGGCATGAGCAAAGCAAAGTTTGTGTTACTCTGCCGCCATCTTGGCTACGCCCCCAACCAATTAAAATTCTAAAATTCATAACAAATACTGGAAACATTCAATATAACTTTTAGTCCCCACAACAGGAAATTGCATCTCTAGGGACATTGCAAAATTTCCTGTGCAAATAAAGTGATGCTCATGGTGTTGCAAGAAAATATTTTTATTCTATATGGGCAATAAATACCTGACATTCTGGCTGGAATTTCCAAAAGAGAGAGGCACTAGAGATCATGTCCCATTAAGAACACAAAAATAATGAATATGTGAAGAACCACATAGAGGACTGCCACCGCCCCAGGACTATCACTGCAGCTGTGAGGGGCCCCCACCCTCCTCTCCCGTCCCTTGCTGGGGGAGATAAAGGGCCGTGGGCTGCGGGCCAGGCCGGGGATTGCCGCCGCCCCAGGAACATTGCCGCAGCTGCAAGGGGGCCCCGCCCTCCTCTCCCATCCCTTGCGGGGGGAGATAAAGGGCCGCGGGCCGCCAGGCCAGGCCGAGGACTGTCGCCGCCCCAGGAACATCGCTGCAGCTGCGAGGGGGCCCCACCCTCCTCTCCCATCCCTTGCGGGGGAAGATAAAGGGCCATGGGCCGCCGGGCCAGGCCATGGACTGCTGTCGACCCAGGACCATCGCCGTCTTCGGCTCCTTCCCGTGGCTGCCTTGGCTCATGTTGAGACTGAGATGTGGAGCTCCTTCCCCAGGTTGTTGGGGGAGTGGTAGCTCCTACAACTTTTCTCCAGTGGACATGGGGGTCTTGCTACGTTGGGTTTGCTGTAGTATAATTTATATTTATTATATTTTTATTGTATTTTTATGACCTAATTATGTAGTGTAGTTTTTTGTATTTTGATATTATGCTTATCTGGATTGTTTTCCATTTTGAATTTATTGTATCTCTGTATTATCCTTTTATTGTTACTTTGTTGGATTATGTTGTTAGCCGCCTTGAGTTGGCCTCGGCTGAGGAAGGCAGGATATAAATTAAACTGATTTATTGATTTACAGTTTACAGTGTAGAACTAGACATAATTGAAGGGTTTGTATACCTTGGTTTAATTATCAATCCATGTGGACACCACTGCCAAGAATTCAGAAGAAGACTGAGACTCAGGAATTTAACACTGAAGGAACTAAAAAAAGATAATCAGGTATAAGGATGTATCACTTCAAATCAAGCCCAAAATCACCCACACTACTGTGTCCCTGATTACTTATATATGGATGTGAAACTGGGTAATAAAGAGCAGACAGAGGAAAAGATGACTCACTTGAAGTAAGGTGTTGGAGGAGAGCTTTGTGGATACTCTGGTTTACTAAAAAGATGAACAAATGGATTCTAGTTCAAGTCAAGCAAAAAAGACAAAGTCCTGTTTTACATGTTACATTTCTTCTGAAAGATAACTTTATTACACCCTAGTTATACCCCAAAGGTAATTTGTTACTGATAACTGCATTCTCGGGAATTCATCACTTCCAAGTTCCAGTCTTATGAAGCAACAGCAGGAGACAGATGGTTCTTTAATGCCATATATGGGCTTTCCAAAAGCATCAGGACAAAAATGTTTTTATCAAATTTAACCTTTGTAGCTCCAAGCTCTTTTTGGGTTTTATAAGAGCCATTGGGCATTGATTGCACTCTTAAGAAGTGGCATTCAAAAGTGAACTTCTCTTCATTCTTCTGGAGAATGATGTACCTAAAAGGATGGATAAAGTGTTGGAAACAGCTTCTGTGCCTCTCTCTAAATCTCTGCATTCACATCTGGAAGGTGGAAGGGAAGAGAGATAGAGAAAAATCTAATGTTATGACTTTCCCAGAGGAAAGGACTTTTCTCCCTTGAAGAAGTGGACATGAATGGAAATCTGAGGTATAACTATTCTTTGTTATACTTTGCTGCCAGTGGGAGGACTCCTTGGTTTGGCTAAGTTCCTGGATGCCTTGAAAAAAATTACTTTTACTGTCAAATTCTTTCAAGGGCATCCTTAATCAGATCAACTGCTTTAGGAGCCATAAGCAGAATTCTCTAGCACTTTGTAGTGAATACTCAGGTAAGACAAGTAACTTGTTCCCTTAGTAGTTAAAAGCATCTTTTCTGTTTGAAGGCAAGTTTCAAAGGTGCTTTGATAAACACATTGCTTAAATATTCCCTGCTATTACTAAAACATATCACCTTTAGTAAGCCATTTCTTCCAAGTAAGAGAGAGGTTTTAACTTTCCTATGCTTAATACTGTTTCTCCTGATTCTCCATAGCATTTTTAAAAAGTTTCAAAAGTGATTGAGTTTATCTTTTTTTACAATGTGTCTCGTTAAGATAACTATATTATAATTGAAGGGAAGCCTTAGTGACTTTGTCTAGTCATTAACTGTTAATGTTTGCCAATATTCTCGTCCTCAGTGAAAAGTGATATCTGTCTGTCTGTCTGTCTGTCTGTCTGTGTGTGTGTGTGTGTGTGTGTGTGTGTGTGTGTGTGTGTGTGTGTGTGTGTGTGTGTGTGTATACAGAGAGAGATGAGAGAGAGAGAGAGAGAGTTAACTTTAGCTTCTTCCTCTGGCTTCTGATAAGAATTCTCATACAGACAAAGACAATGACTACATAAAGCATTTTCAGAAAGATCTTTGAAACAATAACAATAATGGCCAGAATCTTTTCTTTTAGAAAATAAAAACTGAAATTCTTGGGAACCTAAACACCTCATGCAATACCATGTATGGCTGCCCTTATAATATTGGCTAGTATCCTATGTGTTCTTTATGTGGGTATTCAGTTGCGGCAGAGAATTTCTTTTAGTTAACAAGCTACTGTCTTCATTCTTCATCGCATGCCAGTCATGTTAGCAGGTGTGCTATGAGGAATACAAGAAATAACTCATTAACTAGCACCTGTCTGCCACAGTGTCATTGCTCTTAATGCTGGTGTAAAAAAGCAATAAGATTCTGACCCTAGTATCTTGGTCAGGATATGGAGAGTAATGGTATAACCAGTAACAATTTGAAGTTGGTTATTTGTGATTCAGAAACTGAGTGAGGTTTATCAGCTACCTAACAGGAGAATACCCCAGAGTCCCCTCTGGTCTTGTATTCCCTGGGATTTTTGTATGTTTCCTTAGTGGTGTATTTTTGCAAGAATGATCTCTATTAGTACCTATATGTTGGCACTAGCCAGCTACATTTATCAGTGACAGTGACTTCTCCAATATGAAACTGTTTCCAGCCAGGCCTAGCATTTACCAATTATATAATGTTGGATGCTTACTATGCTTGACACATTCCTCAAATGAACTAGAATGGATTTTAATGGGCTTGTTTTTCCCAGAATGGGCAAGGAGAGGAACTTGACTTTTTCCATCAGCCATTACCTCTTTTGCATAGCTCACTCTGAGCTTCCTATTGATACTCATAGCAGCTCTGCCAAGAGGCTTATTCCATCTTTTAATATTAGAAGCTCAGAAGAGTCACCCATTAGGGAAATAATATTTCTGATTTATCCTTTTTTATAAACTCCTGACTGGGTTGTTGTAAAGCAAACAACAAATTCTCCACACCAATTTCAAGTAGTAGATCAGTGGGCCATTAAAATACCAAAGCAGTATTTGAGACAGTAAACACCACAGCCTTGACATTATGGCTGATATCACCTCTTTTATAGGCATGGTTGTTGTCCCAGGGATAAATCTGGGGTAAAAATGCCAGTGCTAAGTGTCCAATTCTCCCCATAACACACATTGGGGATTTTAACCTGTGAAGCAGTAAACAGCCAATCAATGAGGCTGAATCTGCAATTAGAATGAGTTAAAACTGAAATACTTTTTTGTGAATATACTTTTAAAAAGGAAAGTATGTTTCTCCTCTATTTTTGAGCCAAGAACTACATTGAAATTGCTACCTAGCTAACTAAAATAAAAACTAATACTAAGCAAGCAGGTGAACAAGTTGTGACATTCTGATTTGCTCATTGGTATAGTATGTGTGTCTGTGTCTGCAGACATTTCTGTGGACATGCAGTAGGACAGGAGTGCATGGAGAACTGTTTACCTTCCCACCGAAGTAGTCCCTATTTATCTACTTTCAATTTCTTGCTTTCGAAGTGCTAGGTTGGCAGGAGCTGGGACAGAGACAGTAGCTCACTCCATCATGCAGTACTCAGGTATCAAATTCTGACCTTCCAGTCTCCAAATTCAGCATCTTAGCCACTTGAGCCACCACAGTCCCTAGCAGAGGTGCATGAGGCTAATTTTGCAATGTCAGGAAACATAATGCAAGCACGGCGCCAAAATGGCCGCCGCGCCCTTTGCGGCCCCCCCCCACAGGACAGAGAATCCGGGTAGTTAGGGGCGTGGCCAGCTCCCTTATAAAAGGGATGGCCACGAGGCAGCCGAGCTGCCATTTTACCTCAGCGACGGAGCGGAGAAGTCTTTTCCCCTGTGTCTCCGTCGCGCTTTAGCCTACCGGGAAGCCTTTTTTGGTAGCAGTTCTGCCTTGCTGGCTTCCCTTCTTGCTTCGGTGGAGATGCCTTCGAAGAAGAAGGCAGCTTCTAGTGCAGCTCGCGCTGTTAGGAGGCGCAACCCAGGTCGGAGGACCGCGGTGCCGCCTCCTCATCAGCCGCCTTTGCCGGCCCCTGCCGGGGCCAGCGGAATGGGGTCTATTGCCCGTTGGCCCGATCAGAGTGCGGGCGCGGAAGGCGTTCCGGCCCGCGGCCCGCGAGCGGTGGACACCGCTCCTGCACCTGCCCACCCTGTTGGGCCTACTCATCTTGGGTTGCAGCCTCCCCCGGGGCCCTCCAGCCTCGGGGGGTGGTGCGGCTCCCTGCCTTGGCAGGTTTCTCCACCGACCCTGCCGGGCTTCGGTGCTGGCCAATGGCCATATTCGGGTCCTGGGGTGCAGGGACCTGCACCCGCGCCTGGACCAGGCGGGCCGGCCGGCCCTTTGCCCCTGGTCAACGTGGACACCTTATTGGCCCGCATCGCGGCCCTGGAAGCGTCGTTGGCTCGGGCCAGTCAGGCGGGCGCTCCCTTCGGGGTCCCTTTTGAGGCGATGTCGGCAGGAGGACAACAGCCGGCAGGGAGGGTCGAGCTGCTGCAGGCGCGTGGCGCGGTTCCGGCCACTGCCTCGCAGCTCCCCAGCCCCGGTGCGGGTCAAGCCCCGGTGATGAGCTCTACGTCGGTCGTGAGCTCCGACGCCCCCAGTGGGCCGGAACCCCCGGTGGGGGCGGCCCGCGGGGGTGCGGCATGTGAGTATACGGTGCAAGCGAGTACATCCACACACATCCCCAATATGGGGGGGGTCTTTCAATGGCCTTGGCCTCGCGCGGGTGGTGCGGGGGCCACGCTATCGGCAACCCACCCGGCGACGACGACTGCCACCTTGGGTACTGGGGTGGGTACTTGTTCTTACACTCCGGGGAATGTGCTGGGGGTGGCTGGTTTAGCTCAGGCCCCTTTTCCTAGGCCGGCTGTGCCTTTTTCGGCTTTGCCGACGGCGGGGTATTCCTTGCCACTAGGTGATCACTTGGCACAGACTACCAGAGAAAAGATATGGCGGGGGGAATACGTAGATATCTTCTCACTCCTGAACAGAGAGCCCACCAAGGAGGAAAGGGAGGGACAGGATGAGAAGGACAAGGAGCAGGCACGCCGCCGTAAGCCGCCGCGTACCTGGGCCAATTGGCTCCCCGCTTATTTAATATACATGGCGGTGTATTTGAGGGCGCGGCCGGATTTAGCTATTCCCATGGTCCAATATTTGGACAATATATACAGGGCAATGGTTGATTTCCCGGGCCCCTCATGGCTAGCGTATGATGAGGAATTCCGTATGAGGATTCCCCTCCACCCCGAGATGAGATGGGATGAGCCGTGCCAGAGGCTTTGGCTCTTGTATATGACGCCTACACGCCCTGCCCCGGGAGATAGATACCATTGCGGACATGCGGTCCAGCGAGCGGCTCCAGCGCAGGTTACCCGCCAGGCGGCGGGGCAGGGGGCTCCAGCCCGCCTGCTGTGCTGGACTTTCTCATCCAATGGTTCCTGCAATAGAAAGAATTGCAGGTATAAGCATGAGTGTCCCACATGTTCGGGCCCCCACGCAGCCTCTGCCTGTCCCAGACCTGGGGGGGCACGAGGCAGAGGGAGGGGTGGACAGTGGGCTGGCAAGACTGCCTCGGATGGAGCTGGTTCTCCAAAAGGCCCCCTCCCCAATTAATGTGGACATGCTGGAGCGTTGGCTCGCATCGTACCCGAAGGGGGAAGATGGGGAGTATCTCCTTCAGGGTTTTAAGCAGGGATTCCGTATTCCTTTCATGGGTGATAGGTCCCCTCAGGATGCCCCCAACCTGTTATCCCTCAGAGGGAGGGAGGATGTGGCTGCGGCCAGCATTAAGAAAGAGTTAGATGCGGGCAGGGTCGCTGGACCTTTCCCTGCACCCCCGTTTCCCAATTTTAAGGTGTCGCCACTGGGCTTGGTCCCCAAAAAGTCCCTAGGCGAGTTTCGCCTTATTCATCATTTGTCCTACCCAGCCGGCCGATCGGTCAATGATGCTATTCCTGATGACCTCTGTTCAGTCAGGTATACATCGTTTGACCATGCATTGCGCATGGTACGCTCGTGTGGCCCGGGTGCCTTGCTGGCCAAGTGTGACATTAAGTCGGCTTTTCGCCTCTTGCCAGTGCATCCGGGTGACTTTGAGTTGCTGGGTTTTAAATTTAAGGGTGAATATTATTTTGATAAGGCCATGCCTTTTGGCTGCTCCATATCATGCTCGGCATTCGAGCATTTTAGTACCTTCCTAGAGTGGGCTTTCGTCCGCAGGTCAGGGTCCCGGTCTGTAGCCCATTACCTGGATGATTTTTTTATTCGGGGGTGAACGGGGCTGGGACACGTGCACACATCTCCTCAACACATTTCAGACGCTAATGGAGGAACTTGGTGTCCCTTTAGCGCCCGAAAAGACCGAGGGCCCATCTACCAAGCTAGTATTCCTGGGGGTTGAGATTGACACAGTAGTGCAGGCTTCTAGGTTGCCGGGTGATAAGGTGTCCAGGATAGTGGCCCTTATCTCGGAATTGCTGGCCAAGCGTAAGGCATCCCTGAGGGAACTGCAGGTGCTACATGGTCACCTCAATTTTGCCTGCAGGGTGGTCGTACCGGGCAGGGCTTTTGCCCGGCGCTTATGCGACGCCATGGCAGGGTTATCCAGGCCCCACCACAGAGTCAGGCTTACCCGGGGTATCAGGGCAGACATGTTTGTCTGGTTGCAATTCCTGAGGGAGTTCAATGGGGTCTCATTTTGGAGGTCTGACCTCCTGGCATCCCCCAATTTCCAGATCCAGTCTGATGCCTCAGGATCCCTGGGTTATGGGATGAACTTCAATGGGAAGTGGGCCTATGGCATGGGCAGGCACAGGTCGCCTGCGGGATCTCACATACCTGGAATTTTTCCCTATTCTGGGGGCTTTGATGCTATGGGGCAAACAGTGGGCTAATTCGGTGGTGCATTTCTGGTGCGACAATGCTGCTGTTGTCCACATCGTTAATGCACAGACTTCCAAATCGCCCAGGGTTATGGAACTAGTGCGCCATTTTGTGCTGCGCTGCCTGCGCCTCAACGTCTTGTTCAGGGCCAGGCATGTCCCTGGGATTAATAATGATATTGCTGACGCTTTGTCCCGCCTGCAGATCTCCCGGTTCCGCGCCTTGGCCCCGGATGCGGAGGAATTTCCCTCGCCACTCCCGGACGAGATCTGGACTATTGGCAAGGAGAGGTGAACCGGGCGATTGGCCTGTCACTAGCGCCACGCACGCGTAAGGCGTACCAACAAGCATTCAATTCTTACAGGGCATTTTCGGCTCAATGTCACCTGCCAGAGACCTGGCCTATCCCGGTGGACCATGTTCTGCGGTTCATGGTTCACCTGCATGCACAGGGCCTCGCACCTCGCACCATAGCATCCAAGCTCTCGGCGTTGGCTTTTATGGCCAAAGTGGGAGGTCATGTGGATACCACCTCTGACTTCCGTGTGAGACATGTTTTGGAGGGGTGGGTGCGCGAGCGCGGGCGTTGCCCGGACGACCGGCACCCTATTTCCCCAGGGGTTCTTACCCAGTTGGCCCGGGGCTGGCCAGGCCTCTGTTTTGATCATTATGAGGCAGCCCTTTTCCATGCAGCCACAACGGTGGCATTTTTTGGAGCGCTCCGCGTCAGCGAACTCGTGATGCTGTCTAAGGCGGACGTAAGTGGTAGGGCACTGGAACTCGAAGATGTCTATGTAGCCAAAGACTGGGCCCAGTTGAGGATACGCTCCTCTAAAACAGATCAGCATGGCGTAGGCAGTGGTGTAAGACTGCTACGGTGTTCTTTGGCAGACATCTGTCCGGTTGGTGCCCTACAGGAATTCCTGGCACTGCGTGGCATGCACCACGGCCCGTTTTTCTGTCACCAAGATGGGTCTCCCCTTACTAAATTTCAGTTTTGGAAGGTGACAGCCAGAGCCCTCACCAGGGTGGGCCTACCAGGTGCCCGTTATGGCACACATTCGTTCCGTATTGGTGCAGCCTCTACAGCAGCTGCTTTTGGGTACTCTGGGGCTGACATACGCAGCATGGGGAGGTGGGGCTCGCAATGTTTTCAGTTTTATGTGCGCCCACTCCCGCCATGAGTACCAATCCAGTCACCTTACCGCCTTTTTCTCAATTTTCTTGCAGACCCTGGGTGTCGTATTACACCGGTGACAGTATGGCTGGTGGGCCACAGCTATGTGCACAGGGCAGCGCGTTACGCTGCGGCGACAGAGTGGGGACCCCGACTGGGACTGGGTGAACACGCCAGTCTCACATGGCATGGTAAGCCTGGGATGTTATGGCGGGAGCTGCGGCCTTTCCTTTTTTCTGGCCTGGGTGCTGACCCGCCTGACATTCTCATTATCCACCTGGGGGGCAATGATTTGGGCCAGGTCACCGGCTTATCGCTCAAGCATGCGATTTGCGAGGAACTCGCCTACTTGCATTATGTCTGGCCTGCCACAACCCTGGTGTGGTCGGACATTGTTCCGCGCCATTCTTACAGAGGGGGCGTTAACCTCATGGCCCTTGACCGTGCTAGGCGCACGGTCAATAGGGCGGTGGCGCGGTTTCTTGCCGACAGGGCTTGGGGACGGGTCAGTCATCACCCCGATATTAGCCTGCAAAATTATGACTTGTACGCAGGGGATGGGGTCCATCTGTCGCGAGGAGGTATGGACCTCCTGTTGGGTGATTGGCGAGCAGGCCTGTTGACCGAGCTGACGGTCTGGGGGGGGCGTCAGGTCTTCTTTGAAGCCCCTCCGTGTGGCGGGTAGCACTGGTAAGGTAAACAGTATGACCCACAAGTATCCGGCAGGTTCGCAATTGACTGGACAACACTAGACAGGAATAAATTAGTTAAACGTTGTCCGGTCAACGACGAACCAGGCGATGGGGTGATGACGATTGCTAACCAGCATGCATCACCCCTGTGATTTCACGGATACGCGTCAGAGGGTGGGGTCATGAGTTAGTTATTGACTACGGTCAACAATTTGTTTGTTGTTAACAAACAAATTGATACAAATTGATACATTGTAACCAATTGCCGTTGGCAATTTTGGGGTGGTACCTTACCAGTGTTACTTCGGCCTGCTTGCCTTATGAATTATGATTGGTCGTTTTACCAATACAAATTTATAATTCGGACTAGGGCATTGAATCAATAAATGTGGCCCGGTGCTGTTATCCACTTTCAATGTTGTCTGTGTCCGTTATTGGGGGGGTGCGCCTGCAATGCAAGCGCGGCGCCAAAATGGCCGCCGCGCCCTTTGCGGCCCCCCCCCACAGGACAGAGAATCCGGGTAGTTAGGGGCGTGGCCAGCTCCCTTATAAAAGGGATGGCCATGAGGCAGCCGAGCTGCCATTTTACCTCAGCGACGGAGCGGAGAAGTCTTTTCCCCTCCACCCCCTCCCTAGTTAACAGTGTGATATTTTGGTCGCTTCGGGGCCGGGTGGGAATTTTTGGCTGGGACCCATATTGGCTTCCGGGTCCTGGCTTTTTTGCCCATCCCACACTGTTGCTATGGTTTGATATAGGGGTCTTCTGTGTTCATAACGTTGACTTTGGTCACATTGGCGGGTAGCACTGGTAAGGTAAACAGTATGACCCACAAGTATCCGGCAGGTTCGCAATTGACTGGACAACACTAGACAGGAATAAATTAGTTAAACGTTGTCCGGTCAACGACGAACCAGGCAATGGGGTGATGACGATTGCTAACCAGCATGCATCACCCCTGTGATTTCACGGATACGCGTCAGAGGGTGGGGTCATGAGTTAGTTATTGACTACGGTCAACAATTTGTTTGTTGTTAACAAACAAATTGATACAAATTGATACATTGTAACCAATTGCCGTTGGCAATTTTGGGGTGGTACCTTACCAGTGTTACTTCGGCCTGCTTGCCTTATGAATTATGATTGGTCGTTTTACCAATACAAATTTATAATTCGGACTAGGGCATTGAATCAATAAATGTGGCCCGGTGCTGTTATCCACTTTCAATGTTGTCTGTGTCCGTTATTGGGGGGGTGCGCCTGCAATAGGAGCTATCCATGGTACTGAATCTTATCCAACTGGTTCTGTGCCTTGGATACTGCCTATAAATTTTACTTGTTTGCTTGCTTTTAAAATTTATATACTGTCTGGCTTAGTGAAAATTCACTACTTTGGATGGCTTTCATAAAAGGTGACCCAAAAGGCAAACATAAGAAACTAAGCCATTCTAACCAACCATCCATGAACCAATGTCAGAACCATCAAAAACACAAGCAATCACAGCAATAGATATATCATGTTTTATCATGCAGAAAGAAACATCAATTGAAAGACAAATCAACACATAGATTTTAATAAAGTTCAAAGTTAAAACTAACTATGGATTCACTGTCCTTCCCCCCAGTGAAATAGGAGTGACCAACTACCACAGGAAATTAGACGGCAGAAAAATAGAGTCAGGGAGCTGAATGCAATTTTTTTTCTTTTAGAGTTCTACAGTGAAGGTTGTCTGAAAAGTTCAATGAGTTGACTCCTGGCTGCAGATTCTGAAGGTGAGAGTTCAATTCCATACTGTGCCTCCTGGAAGTAGAGCTCATCTACATGATCTAGGGCAGTGATGGCGAACCTTGGCACTCCAGGAGTTCTTGGACTTCAATTATCAGAAGCCCAAGTCAGCACTCCTGCTGATCAGAGCTTCTGGGAATTGAAGTTCAAGAACAACTGGGGTGCCATCACTGATCTAGGGCAATCTGCACAATGTCAGGGTTACCCCAGAAAAATGGAATGGTAAAGCACTTCTGAGTACTGGGTACCTAGAGAATCCAAGAAAAGCTTTCAAGAAATTAGAATCAACTTTCAGCACATGAGTTGTAATGTTAAAAAGTAGAGTATACTCATTTGTAATTTGTGAACCACAATTCCATAATTCTGTGAGGGCTGACCCAAAAACAGATTTGTATACCTCTTTTTTAAAGTTATCCAGCAGAAAACTAGAGAGACTTGTCATGTGTCAGTACTTAAAGCAGCTCTGCAACTCCTTTATTCTGTGATATTTAGTATTCTAAAAGTAAGCTCTTGGCATCATCATCTATGCAGTTTCATTTGACCTGTAAATAGTCAGTATCCAGGACCTTCAGTGACATCATATCACATATTTTGGATTATTGCACACTCTGGGGAAGGGAAGCAGCAGTGACAGAGATCTGTTGGTTTAGCCATTTCATAACTAAAACTTGCCTTGAGATATTTTGCTGTCTGAGACAGAGGATAAATCCACCATTCCACATATAACCAACAAATGGACCTTACTGTAACACAGGCAATAGGACAGAGTCTTCCATAACTCATGAAGACAACAGGCAAGCTAGATAACACACAAAGCTCTGTGCTCTGAAGAAGGATGGGCAAAGAATAAGGAGAATTGAGCAATATGGTTCCCACCTGTACTTCACACAGATACCTAATAGCTGGTAGCTGATATGATTGTCTGAATTGACCTCATGAGACAGTCAGCTTTGCTCATATAATCACTGATATTTGTTATGGGACAGAATTTTTAAAACAGGATCATCTTCACTCGCACCCCAACTGGAAAAATCCTTAAACTTCCCAAGGCTAGAGTGACTGCCTTGTGTTGTTCAGCTGGATGGAGAGAACAGCTCCTTGAGAGTCAGATCTGCTCCATTCATTTAATGGCATGCTATAACTGCAGCTTGCCATTGGTAGTTCTAAATTACATAAATGGCTTAACTGCTAATCATTTCTGTAGGCATTTCCAGCTGATATACTCTATACATCAGAGTTGGTCTTCTTTTAAAGAAATTGATTTTAAACATTTCTTTTTTAAAAAAATAGCTAATTTAAGGAGACAAGGGGTTCTCTGAGGCCCACATCTGACTAAAGGAGAGAAAGAAGTTCATTTGATTTGTTATTTTAATATCAGTGTACAAAATTCCATGTTCAGAATCAATAGGTGAACCAAATCAGAGGTATTATTTGAAATGGACCCATCTTTGAATCGTCTGATGCAGTTATCTGAAAAAGAAACAGGTAGTTTATTTTTTAAAAGCTTGTGTTAGGAAAAAGGGTGAAAAAATTGAATAATAGTCAAAACAACAAAACAGAATAGATTAGCTTAGACAGATGGGTTTGGAAATTAATATATTGACAAGGGTTTGTAGGGAAATGTGTACATTAAGCATACCTGTGAAGTATCCCATACTGGCCGGGATTTCCTGTAATTCAGTGCTGCTTTTCTACTTTCCTGCTTGGACCCCTTGCCATCCCGTAATTTGATGGCAGGGGGAAGTAGTTACTGCACAACCCCTTCTGCACATAACCCTTCTGTGCATGCGCAGCACCCTTCTACACATGCATAGAAGCCTTCTGCACATGCATAGAAGGGTTCTGTGCAGAAGCCTTCTGCGCAGGTCCCGTATTGTCCAGAGTCGTGCTTGACAGGTATGATATTAAGAGACATGAACATAAAGATGCATATGAATTTTCATGCAAGCTTTAAAAGATGGACATGGTATAGAAACTGTTGAATCAAATTCCAGATCAGGAAAAGGGGGGGCACTGAAGTATGTACAGTATGTATTTATTATTCATTGCATTTATATGCTGTTTTTCCTCCAGTGAGTGTATGTCACTTTCCACGTTTTATCTCAAAAATCCAGATTTTCTTGAGTCTGGAATTCTAATTGTACAAGCCAAATGTCACTTTTTAAAAAACTGAGTTCTGAGTTAATGTTGCATTTTAAAAATAGCACTTCATCCTAAATGGCATTTCAGATATCTGTCCTTGATGCATTAAACTTTGGATAGGGCTCATTTGTCTCTGAACCTAAATCTAATTGGTTCATTTCCTCCTCTGCTCAGACTGTCGAGCATGAGGCATCTGTATGCCCACTTTTCATATGCTGAGTGACAGTGGAATTGGGAAAACTAAGAAGATTCAACAGGGTCAGTAGCCATTGGTTTCCAGAATCTCTGGATACTGTTGGACATATGGCATCCAGATATGTTCAAGAGGTAATCTGAGAACTGTGGATTATATTTTTGACTCCAAAGTAAATGAGTGAATTAATAATTCACTTATTCTATTTCATCCACATTAATGTGGGGTTTTCTGGTTACAGAACACTAGTTTTTATGGGCTGTTTCATTCTCCATAATACACCAAGCCCACGTGCAACAGAAACTACACACAACTATTATGTTCTGCATTTTCCTTCAACTGAGTTTAATTATCTGAACAAGTAGGAAGCTATTGTGAGTATGGATATCTGAAGACTCCTCTGCCCATTTCCTTTTAATATGTGTTATACCTTCCAATTTCTCTTCATGTGGGTATTTCAAGCTTGATTTAATTTATAATATCCCTCTGCAAGATCCATGCTTAACCAGGGATTTTATACTGTTAGAAATCAATGGAAATGAAAGTTTAATTTTCTAAGACAGTTAACACCTTCCATTCTCGGAAATACTATGTGTCTATATTTAAATACATTTTGGGTGGTTTTTAATCTATATGGTGAGATCCTAGTAAAACTACAGTGAATTAATGTTGATAACCTTGAGTCTTCATTAGCCATTGGACAGAAGATTTTACTTTGATTGACATGCTGGGCTTATAATAATGGTTTAAGATTATTGTTCAGTAAAATTCTGATTATTAGAATATTAGTGCTTGGATTCACTGCTGAGCAGAAAGGGGAAAAGGAAGCATTATAAACAATCATGCCATAGAGGCTTAATCCACATTGATCTGCTGTTCTTCTCTTGAAAAAGAGCTTTTGTGTGCAGCATAGAAATAGGAATATCTACCAGGAGAGTGATAGACAGTGGTGGAAATCTGGCACTTATCTGGTGTGAAAGGATATAAACCACTGGAATGGATGCATTGGGATTTTTCTAAGGAATCCAGGGGCATTATTGATGTTCATGAATCTGATCACCCAGAAGAATTCTGAGATCATAAGACATTCTTTAAAATATGAAATCAAGATAGCAGCTGGGAATGATAGTGAGCATATGGTGAGTCTTGTCTACCTACAGTGTGTACTTAAATGTACTTCTATATGCATACTTCTACTTGACAAAATGCTTCTACTTACGTCCTATGAAGATTCCTGGCTTGTTGGATCATGGTGGCAGTGTGTGTCCTTTTTCGATCATTGGCTTTTCATGATTGTGTCACAAAGAGGGACTAGCCTTTTCCCAACATTATGGGTTTGGATGGTAACTTAGGGGTGTAGATCAGTGCTAGAGAGTATGTTGATGTTTCCAGGTTTATTTCCTTATAAATCCCTTTAAAATGGATTGATTTAGAAGTGATGGTGGAAAATACCTCTGCCAGAGACACCGCAGAGCTGCTATCAGACAGAAGAGACAATACTGAGCTAGTTTATTTATTTATTTATTTATTTATAATTCAAATTTCTATTGGGTAGGGCACCTTCTCATACCCCACAGCTGACAGTAATTCAGACCTTTGGTCCCTGGTTTCATTAGCCAATGGCTAATGAAGAATCAAGGTCATCAACATTAATTCACTCTAGAGTGTCACTAGGATCTAACCATATAGATTAAAAACCACCCAAAATGTATTTAAATATAGACAGATAGTATTTCCAGTAATTCAGGTCTTTGTTCCCAATAATTCAGGTCTTTGGTCCCTGGTCATCACTGTGAAACTAAAGTGGTGCTAGAGATGGAGTTTACATCATAAAACCCAGACTTAAATCCTTTTAAGGTTTAAGAGCTGTAATAGCATCACATCTCATATTAAGGGGCTGTGGTGGTTCAATGGTTAAGAAGATAGCATTGTTAGCTGGAAGGCTGGCAAGTCGGCAGTTCGAGACCCAGATACTGCATGATGGATTGAGTGCCTGTCTCTGTTCCAGTTCTTGGGGACATGAAATGAGCCTCATTTGGACATTCCCTGAGCAGAGTTTCTTCCACAAAAATCCTTTCAACCCAGAATAATTTCTGACACAAAATTATTATTATCACATATTTCTCAGCCACCTCCCTATAAAAGATAACAGTTGGGGTGCATCACACAAAGGCCTGTTACAACCTAGTCCCCTTAATAAATATTATGGGAAACTTGAGGAAGGCTGGATGTCATCAGTGACAGTGCAAAGCTCATGATATGTTGGGGTTTTGAAAGAGCTGCTTCCACTAGGTCAGCCTTTACAAAACTAAAGAGCAATCTCATTGCAGGCGCACCCCCCCAATAACGGACACAGACAACATTGAAAGTGGATAACAGCATAGGGCCACATTTATTGATTCAATGCCCTAGTCCGAATTATAAATTTGTATTGGTAAAACGACCAATCATAATTCCTAAGGCAAGCAGGCCGAAGTAACACTGGTAAGGTACCACCCCAAAATTGCCAACGGCAATTGGTTACAATGTATCAATTTGTATCAATTTGTTTGTTGACAACAAACAAATTGTTGACCGTAGTCAATAACTAACTCATGACCCCACCCTCTGACGCGTATCCGTGAAATCACAGGGGTGATGCATGCTGGTTAGCAATCGTCATCACCCCATCGCCTGGTTCGTCGTTGACCGGACAACGTTTAACTACTTTATTCCTGTCTAGTGTTGTCCAGTCAATTGCGAACCTGCCGGATACTTGTGGGTCATACTGTTTACCTTACCAGTGCTACCCGCCACACGGAGGGGCTTCAAAGAAGACCTGACGCCCCCCCCCCCCCAGACCGTCAGCTCGGTCAACAGGCCTGCTCGCCAATCACCCAACAGGAGGTCCATACCTCCTCGCGACAGGTGGACCCCATCCCCTGCATACAGGTCATAATTTTGTAGGCTAATATCGGGGTGATGACTAACCCGTCCCCAAGCCCTGGTGGCAAGAAACCGCGCCACTGCCTTATTGACCGCGCGCCTAGCGCGGTCAAGCGCCAGGAGGTTAACGCCCCCTCTGTAAGAATGGCGCGGAACAATGTCCGACCAAACCAGGGTTGTGGCAGGCCAGACATAATGCAAGTAGGCGAGTTCCTCGCAAATCGCATGTTTGAGCGATAAGCCGGTGACCTGGCCCAAATCATTGCCCCCCAGGTGGATGATTAGAATGTCAGGCGGGTCAGCACCCAGGCCAGAAAAAAGGAAAGGCCGCAGCTCCCGCCATAACATCCCAGGCTTACCATGCCATGCGAGACTGGCGTGGTCACCCAGTCCCAGTCGGGGTCCCCACTCTGTCGCCGCAGCGTAACGCGCTGCCCTGTGCACATAGCTGTGGCCCACCAGCCATACTGTCACCGGTGTAATACGACACCCAGGGTCTGTAAGAAAATTGAGAAAAAAAGGCGGTAAGGTGACTGGATTGGTACTCATGGCGGGAGTGGGCGCACATAAAACTGAAAACATTGCGAGCCCCACCTCCCCATGCTGCGTATGTCAGCCCCAGAGTACCCAAAAGCAGCTGCTGTAGAGGCTGCACCAATACGGAATGAATGTGTGCCATAACGGGCACCTGGTAGGCCCACCCTGGTGAGGGCTCTGGCTGTCACCTTCCAAAACTGAAATTTAGTAAGGGGAGACCCATCTTGGTGACAGAAAAACGGGCCGTGGTGCATGCCACGCAGTGCCAGGAATTCCTGTAGGGCACCAACCGGACAGATGTCTGCCAAAGAACACCGTAGCAGTCGTACTCCACTGCCTACGCCATGCTGATCTGTTTTAGAGGAGCGTATCCTCAACTGGGCCCAGTCTTTGGCAACATAGACATCTTCGAGTTCCAGTGCCCTACCACTTGCATCCGCCTTAGACAGCATCACGAGTTCGCTGACGCGGAGCGCTCCAAAAAATGCCACCGTTGTGGCTGCATGAAAAAGGGCTGCCTCATAATGATCAAAACAGAGGCCTGGCCAGCCCCGGGCCAACTGGGTAAGAACCCCTGGGGAAATAGGGTGCCGGTCGTCCGGGCAACGCCCGCGCTCGCGCACCCACCCCTCCAAAACATGTCTCACACGGAAGTCAGAGGTGGTATCCACGTGACCCCCCACTTTGGCCATAAAAGCCAACGCCGAAAGCTTGGATGCTATGGTGCGAGGTGCGAGGCCCTGTGCATGCAGGTGAACCATGAACCGCAGAACATGGTCCACCGGAATTGGCCAGGTCTCTGGCAAGTGAAATTGAGTAGCAAATGCCCTATATGAATTGAATGCTTGTCGATACGCCTTACGCGTGCGTGGCGCTAGTGACAGGCCAATCGCCTGGTTCACCTCTCCTTGCCAATAGTCCACATCTTGTCCGGGAGTGGCGAGGGAAATTCCTCCGCATCCGGGGCCAAGGCGCGGAACCGGGAGATCTGCAGGCGGGACAAAGCGTCAGCAATATCATTATTAATCCCTGGGACATGCCTGGCCCTGAACAAGATGTTGAGGCGCAGGCAGCGCAGCACAAAATGGCGCACTAGATCCATAACCCTGGGCGATTTGGAAGTCTGTGCATTGACAATGTATACAACGGCAGCATTGTCACACCAGAAATGCACCACCGAATTTGCCCACTGTTCGCCCCATAGCATCAAAGCCCCCAGAATGGGAAAAAATTCCAGGTATGTGAGATCCCGCAGGCGACCTGTGCCTGCCCATGCCGGTGGCCACCCACCATAGGCCCACTTCCCATTGAAGTACATCCCATAACCCAGGGATCCTGAGGCATCAGACTGGATCTGGAAATTGGGGGATGCCAGGAGGTCAGACCTCCAAAATGAGACCCCATTAAACTCCCTCAGGAATTGCAACCAGACGAACATGTCTGCCCTGATACCCCGGGTAAGCCTGACTCTGTGGTGGGGCCTGGATAACCCTGCCATGGCGTCACATAAGCGCCGGGCAAAAGCCCTGCCCGGAGCGACCACCCTGCAGGCAAAATTAAGGTGCCCATGGAGCACCTGCAGTTCCCTCAGGGATGCCTTACGCTTGGCCAGCAATTCCGAGATAAGGGTCACTATCCTGGACACCTTATCACCCGGCAACCTAGAAGCCTGCACTACTGTGTCAATCTCAACTCCCAGGAATACTAGCTTGGTCGATGGGCCCTCGGTCTTTTCGGGCGCTAAAGGGACACCAAGTTCCTGCATTAGCGTCTGAAATGTGTTAAGGAGACGTGCACACGTGTCCCAGCCCCGTTCACCCCCGAATAAAAAGTCATCCAGGTAATGGGCTACAGACCGGGACCCTGACCTGCGGACGAAGGCCCACTCTAGGAAGGTACTAAAACGCTCGAAAGCCGAGCATGATATGGAGCAGCCAAAAGGCATGGCCTTATCGAAATAATATTCCCCCTTAAATTTAAAACCCAGCAATTCAAGGTCGCCCGGGTGCACCGGCAAGAGGCGAAAAGCCGACTTAATGTCACACTTGGCCAGCAGGGCACCCGGGCCACACGCGCGCACCATGCGCAGCGCCTGGTCAAACGATGTATACCGGACTGAACAAAGGTCATCAGGGATAGCATCGTTGACCGATCGGCCGGCTGGGTAGGACAAATGATGAATAAGACGAAACTCACCTGGGGACTTTTTGGGCACCAAACCCAGTGGTGAAACCTTAAGATTGGGAAACGGGGGTGCGGGGAAAGGTCCAGCGACCCTGCCCGCGTCTAACTCCTTTTTAATGCTGGCCGCAGCCACCTCCTCCCTTCCTCTGAGGGATAAAAGGTTGGGAGCATCCTGAGGGAACCTATCACCCATAAAAGGGATACGAAATCCCTGCTTAAAACCTTGAAGTAGATACTCCCCGTCCTCCCCCTTTGGGTACGATGCGAGCCAGCGCTCCAGCATGTCCACCTTAATTGGGGAGGGGGCCTTTTGGAGGACTAGCTCCATCCGCGGCAGCTTTGCCAGCCCACTGTCCACCCCTCCCTCTGCCTCGTGCCCCCCCCAGGCCTGGGACAAGCAGAGGCTGCGTGGGGGCCAGAACATGTGGGACACTCATGCGTATACCTGCAATTCTTCCGATTGCAGGAACCATTTGACGAGAAAGTCCAGCACAGCAGGCGGGCTGGAACCCCCTGCCCCGCCGGTTGGCGGGTAACCTGCGCTGGAGCCGCTCGCTGGACCGCATGTCCACAATGGTATCTATCCCCCGGGGCAGGGCGTGTGGGTGTCATGTACAAGAGCCACAGTCTCTGGCACGGCTCATCCCATCTCATCTCGGGGTGGAGAGGAATCCTCATACGGAATTCCTCATCATATGCTAGCCATGAGGGGCCCGGGAAATCAACCATTGCCCTATATATGTTGTCCAAATATTGGACCATGGGGATAGCTAAATCCGGCCGCGCCCTCAAATATACCGCCATGTATATTAAATAAGCGGGAAGCCAGTTGGCCCAGGTACGCGGCGGCTTACGGCGGCGTGCCTGCTCCTTATCCTTCTCATCCTGACCCTCCCTTTCCTCCTTGGTGGGCTCTCTGTTCAGGAGTGAGAAGATATCTACGTACTCCCCTCGCCATATCTTTTCTCTAGTAGCCTGTGCCAAGTGATCACCCAATGGCAAGGAATACCCTGCCGTCGGCAAAGCCGAAAAGGGGACAGCCGGCCTAGTAAAAGGGGCCTGAGCTAACCCAGCCACCCCCAGAACATTCCCCGCAGTGTAAGGACCAATGCCCACCCCATTGCCCAAGGTGGCAGTTGTTGTCGCCGGGTGGGCCGTAGACAGCGTGGCCCCCGCACCACCCGCGCGAGGCCAAGGCCATTGAAAGGCCCCCCCTATATCGGGAATGTGTGTGGATGTACTTGCTTGCACCGTATACTCACATGCTGCACCCCCGCGGGCCGCCCCCACCGGGGGTTCCGGCCCACTGGGGGCGTCGGAGCTCACGACCGACCTAGAGCTCATCACCGGGGCTTGACCCGCACCAGGTTGCTGGCTGGGGAGCTGCGAGGCAGTGGCCGAAGCCGCGCCACCCGCCTGCAGCAGCTCGACCCTCCCCGCCGGCTGTTGTCCTGCTGCCGACAGCACCTCAAAAGGAACCCCGAAGGGGGCGCCCGCCTGACTGGCCCGGGCCAAAGACGCCTCCAGGGCCGCAATGCGGGCCAGTAAGGTGTCCACGTTGACCATGGGCAAAGGGCCGGCCGGCCCGCCTGATCCAGGCACGGGTACAGGTCCCTGCACCCCGGGGCCCGTTTATGGCCAGCCAGCACCGAAGCCCGGCAGAGCTGGTGGAGAAACCTGCCAAGGCAGGGGGCCGCCCCACCCCCCAAGGCTAGAGGGCCCAGGGAGAGGCTGCGGCCCAAAAGGAATAGGCCCGACGGAGTGGGCAGGAGGAGGAGCGGTGTCCACCGCTCGTGGGCCGCGGGCCGGAGCGCCATCCGCGCCCACACTCTGCTCGCCCACAGCGGGCCAAGGGGCAATAGACCCCATTCCGCCGGCCCCGGTCGGGGCTGGCAAAGGTGGCTGCTGAGGAGGCGGCACCACGGTCCTCCGACCTGGGTTGCGCCTCCTAACAGCGCGAGCTGAACTCGAAGCTGCCTTCTTCTTCGAAGGCATCTCCACCGAAGCAAAAAAGGGAAGCCGGCAAGGCAGAATCGCTACCAAAAGGCTTCCCGGTAAGCTAACGAGCGACGGAGACACAGGGGAAAAAACTTCTCCGCTCCGTCGCTGAGGTAAAATGGCAGCTCGGCTGCCTCGTGGCCAGCCCTTTTATAAGGGAGCTGGCCACGCCCCTAACTACCCGGATTCTCTGTCCTGTGGGGGGGGGCCCGCAAAGGGCGCGGCGGCCATTTTGGCGCCGCGCTTGCATTTTCTCAGCATTATCTTTTGCTTGGATGCATCTCCTGCTATCACTCCACTTGAAAAGGGGCCTATCGAAAACAAGAACAAAGAATCTGGGGATATCTCTCTTTTTAATGTGCAGACTGTGACTAAAGTGTGTCTTTTATGAGTTCATGAATCTAAACCCATCCCTGGAAGCCCATCTCATGGGTGTTATTTATGATGTGATGCTGGCATTTGAAGCAAGATAAGGTTAAATGGGCAAATAGCTTTTCTGCACTGAAAAATGCTCCCAGGTTCTAGACTATCCACTTCCCCATGATAATGAAATTGAGTTCACTTCAGTGAGAGGCAACTATTAATTCTGCCCTGACAAAGGTCTTCAAGTCAATATGCTCAATGAATTCTCACAAGTGGGTCTTATGAGGTAAATGGCGGCACTTCAACAATAAGTGCTTCTCTTGTCAGTTCAAAAACAGAACCTCCTTCCCAACATTGTGGCATTTTTATATACATAGACCTTGACGCCATATATGGCTTTTGCTGTATTTGCATACACAGCTAAGAAGTACAGTGAGGTGGAACAGATTAACAGACCCTGCCATCCTTTCAGCTGAAAAGCCGAAGCTTGGTACAGCTTCCCTCCAGGAAATAACCAACAGACTACAAAACAACAGAAGGCATCAAATTTTACTGCCTGGCCCCAAATTACAATATTAAATTAAGTGTTAAAAAGGTATTAGCAGCACAATCTTCTGGAAGAACCGTCCTTGCATCTAGCTCAAATTAGCATATAGATGAACAGAAGCTGCAGAGGAAGTGAAGCTCAGATGAATTTCTTACCTTTCATATTTCTCGCCTTGAAAGAAGGTGCTATCCAAATTATCAGTTTATGCCTCATGATTTCTACCTTTCTGTTCCTGAGGAAGGAGGATTTTAATGCTGAATGTGAGGAAGTCAAAGATCTCATAGGAAAAAAAGCATCTTTCCACAGTGCAACATAAAATTAATCTGAAGAAACAAAAATGGGCATAGCCACGAGCGTACAGAAGCACAGTAGTGGATTCTAGAGCTGGAAAACACAATAGTGAAAATGACCAATGAAAGTAGAGATCTTTCAGTTTAGCCCAGGGATTCTCAGCTTGAGGCCCATGGGCTGGATGTGGCCCATGGCACCATTTCATGTGGCCCCCCGCTGCCTCCACCACACCAGGAAGCGCCATGTGGTGGTGGAAGGGCAAAATGGCCATCCGGCCCCCGAAGCTGTCTGAGGGAGCGTGACCTGGGCCCCGACTTTAAAAGGTTGAGAACTCCGGGTTTAGCCTTTCCTTGGCCAGGATCCCTTTGCATCATTAAGCTTGGCTAGCCCCTACTGTGTGAGGCAAATGTTTCTGTGTTGTTGTTTTTCTGTGTACAAGGCTTGTCTCCAAAACCTTCTTACAAAAACAGCTCAGTCAAAACTTGCTGGGCAGCATGTTTGTAAGAAGGACTGTTGTAGTTAGCGGATTGTTGTTACCGGTCATCCAGTTGCTAGGTGTCAAGTGGTTCTTTCCGAATTGTGGTGACCCTATGAATTTATGACCATCTTAATGTCTTATTATTGGCAGCCCTGTTCAGCTCTTACGAATGAAAGGCCATGGCTTGCTTTATTGCAGGGGTGCCCAAACTATGGCCTGTGGGCAAGAGCAAGCCCCTGATGTCAATTCATCTAGCCCACGCGACCCTCATCACTCCCGGAAGTGGAAGTAAAACACGCCAGTACAGGCACACTTCTACTTCCAGGAGTGATGAGTGCAGCATGGGCCAGATGAATTGGCATCAGGGGCCATATCTGGCCCACAGGCCATAGTTTGGCCACCCATGGTTTAAGCAGAGAAAATGGCAGCTTAAAATCTATCTCATCCTGTTGCAAAACAGATTACAAAGTGTGTTTTACTTCCATTTCTGGTGTGAGGAACCACATAACCGGCCCGCTGAACCACATGATTGGCCCATGGCTCAAAAAGTTTGGACACCCTTGCTTTATTGGGTCACTACATCCTCTCACTACATCCTGCCAACCTAGCAGTTTGAAAGCAAGAAATTACAAGTAGATAAATAGGGACCACTTCAGTGTGAAGGTAACCGCGTTCCATGCACTCCAGTGTCTAGTCATGCCTGCCACATGACCACAGAAATGTCTGCAGAAGCAGACAGTGCTGGCTCTTCAACTTTGAAACAGAGATGAGCACCTACCCCTAGAGTCGGATACAACTGACTTTCGAGCAAGGGAAACTTTTACCTTTACCTTTACCTTTACCTACTGGGTAGCTATTATCTTAAAAGCTGATTCAGGCACCCTCTGTTTTAAATGAATATCATGGATGTATAAAAGCAAAACAAAGCAATCACACTTATATACCACCCCATAGCTCAAGTTAATCATCATTTTCCCCCCAACATACTGGGTACTTATTTTACCAACCTCAGAAGAATGGAAGGATGAGTCAACCTTGAGCCCTGGTCAGCATCTAACTCACAACCTTTGGTTGCAGTACAGCAGTTTAACCACTGCACCACAAGGGCTGATGATATTACAACAAACAGTGGTCATGGCTAGATTCAATAAAAACCAAAAAGACAAACACATTCTGACACTTTACTCATCTCAGCTTTATATGACAAGTATATACATTGGTAACTGAATAAGCTCAGAGTTTAGGTGCCTTCTGGGAGAAGAGTCAGCCTCTGAATCTTTGGGCTAGTTGCACAGTTCCCCAGAAAAAGAGAATGGCAAACCACTTCTGTTTATTCTCTACCTGAAAAACCTGGAAAGGATTTCCATACATCTGATAGCACACAAGTATGTATTTTTCCTGAAAATTATCAGGGGAAAATGCCATTGGTGTGAATTTGTTTAAAATGGATCCTAGCTTGCCATGAAGTGACCCATACACTGTGATCTCAGAGCCATCTCCTGCAGCACGTATGAAATGAGACATACAGAATTTGACACCAGGACTGCAATGGAATGCCGCAGCCTTGAAGATATTGACAAGGTGTGCCTTGACAGCCAGTCCATCTGGCATGGCCTCTTCCGCCTCCATGACCATTGGAATCAGAATAGTGAAGTGGTGGGATTCAGCAGGTTCACCCCAGTTCACCAGAACCAGTAGCAGAAATTCCAGCTGGCCCCGCCCATCCAATTTTGAAATAAAGTAGTCCTAATTCAGGTGCAACACAGGGCTTTCCCCACCATACCACACCCACAGAGTAGGTAGTAAAAGAATTTGAATCCCACCATTGGGTTCTTCCTCCTCTCATTTTGCCATTGGACCCAATATGATGGTTTCCAGTGGCATTTCCTCCACTGAGGGGGTCATAACCCCACCTAAATGGGTTCATCCACCCATAGTCATTGGCCTCTTTAGGGAGTCAGGTTATTTACTGCTGCCCAACACTCAATGTTGAGTCACTGGCTGTATGGTCTACTCCATTACCGTAGTGGGGTGCCCAGCCAGACAGTTCCAATAGCACATTTTGCTGATTTTATTTATGTATATTCAAATGCCTAAGTGCATACCCTTTGGAATGCTGGCTCAGTTAAGCTTCCTTTTATAAACCTGTGTCCAACTCTTTGAAGGTATAGTTATATGTCATCTACAATAATTATATGTCATCCACATTTTATGTCCTTTCCACAAAAATCACCAGTCTAACACTCACATGTATGAAGCAAACACATATGCTGCATCACTTATCAAGCTACTCCAATGGTTGAGGGACAAGCTATTTACTTGCCCAGGTCTTATAGCTAAATTGGATTAAAAATCTAAGTAAACAAATGAAGTAGAAGACTAATTGAAAATTAGGTCTTTTCCCAATGCCCCAAAGTTGATAAGAAACAAACCTATTCTGAACACTTCCTTCCTTAGAGACAGTGGCAGCTTATTAAGATTCCCTGAAAGTTATAATACTTCTCCATTGCAGCTTTAATTGTATGCATCCAAATCCTATTATTGAAGTGCAAGACTAAATCAATCTTTTGATCAATTAAACTCCCCCAAGATTTGGAGTAAAGAAACTTGCCCGCCCACAAATTCGCGGACATGGAGCACACAAAAGCTGCTTCAAAACTGGTGCTAATTTAATAGAAATTAAAAACCAAGGTCTTGACTCATTGGCTTGAGGCAGTGCTCTCAGCAATTTGGCAATAGTATATCTACGTGGCTGCTGAAACACAGAGTGCAATTTCACTCACAAAACTACATTGGCTAGAAGTCATGGGAAGCCATTCCTGAAAAAACTGTGACAAGGAGCAGAGCAAAACATTGCCAGTGTGTGATATCCAGCTGAGTGATGCTGGAAGCTGATGTCACGAACTATCTCTCAAGATTACAGTTCCTAAACAAATAGCTGGAATTGATAGCAGATAAGAAATACTTCAACTAACTATAGTATTATTATTTCTACTACTTCTGCTACTGTGATGAAAAAAAAGTTGAATAATGTAGACATATTCCCAGACAGGGAGAAAACACATCTGTGTGAATGTTATTTTCAGTCCCATTGAGTATCACTGTCTATCCAGCAGTGGAAATGTGAGAATCTCTTAATCCCTGTTCAAGTATTGCACCTCTAGATTTGTCAAACATTGCTGAAGGGAGGCACACCCCTCCCTCTCTCCACTGAACATTTCTTGCAAGAGCAATAACAGGTTGAAACAAGGGATATTGCTTCTCACATGTAAAGCATTACACAAGAGAAACAACCAGGAAATTCTGAGTTCTGGCTCTCATGTGTAGTTACATTCTATACTTATCATTACTCAGCTCAGCAAACAGATAATGGAGAAAGTAGACCTCTAGACTTATTGATGAATCAGTCTTGATTTCACCTTGTTCCATTTTGACCTGAATTTCTACCCTTTAACTGGGTTTGTATCAGATTGCAATCATTATTTTTTTGCAGGGTGTGTGTGTTTTTCTGGATATTCAAAGATCAACTAGTGGCTTCCCATTACTATTCATAATCATGGGCCAGAAAACAAGGACAGGGTTTGTACTGGTGTTTAAGAAGGGTTTTTGTTTTGTTTTTGGTAAACTGCCACAATTGATTACAGCTAATTGGTAAAGCGCTGAGACATATCTCAACTGTGCAATCAGCAGTATGTCCAAGCGCACACAACAAAGACTGGCAACTCATCAATCAGCAACAATTAATTGTGGCAAACCTTACATGGACATCACTGCAGTTATGAACAATGCAAGCGCGGCGCCAAAATGGCCGCCGCGCTCTTTGCGCGCCCCCCCCACCGGACTTGGACATCCGGGTAGTTAGGGGGCGTGGCCAGAACCCTTTAAAAGGGGTGGCCACGAGGCAGCCACGCTGCCATTTCGCGAAGCGACGGAGAGGAGAAGTTTTTCCCCTTTTGCTCCGTCGCTCTTCCCTTCAGCTGGGAAGCCTTTTCTGGGCAGCAGTTCCTTCTTAGCTTCTTTCTTCGGCTTCCCAACGACTGCAGCCATGCCGTCCAAAAAGAAGGTGATGGCGAACGCGGTTCGCTCTTCGCGGAGGCGCCAGCCGGGTCGGAGGACCGCGACTGCGCCCCCTCAGAAGGCCCCCTTTCTGGGGGTGCCCACCGGGACCGGTGGGATGGGGGCGATTGCTCCCTGGCCTGAGGCTGGGCAGCCTCAGGCCGGCCCTGCGGGGGATTCGGCCCCCGGCCTGCAATTGGAGGCCACCGGCCCGGGCCTGGCGCATAGCCAGGCTGGGCCTTCGGGCCTTGGCATCCGGCTTCCAGCGGTGGGCTGCAATCAAGGGGGTTGGCTGGGTTCCCTTCCCTGGCAGGGCATGCTCCCCGCCCCGCAGGGGCCGGTGGTTGGGGCATGGCCATATTCGGGCCCTGGGGTCCAGGGACCTGGCCTGGCGCCGGTGACCGGTGGGCCGGCCGGCCCTTTGCCACCCATTAGTATTGGGGGCTATGTAACTGTTGATGCCCTACTGGCCCGCGTCGCGGCTCTGGAGGCATTCTTAGGGGTAGTTAATCCCTCCGGGGCACCGTTTGGTTTACAGGTCAACCCAGCGCTTGCCGGTTCCTGGCAGGCGGCCGACGGGGTTGAGCTGCCTGAGGCGAATAGGTCGGCCTCGGCTGCGGCCTTGCAGCTCCCCACGCAGCAGATCCCGCCAGCAGGTAGTGGTCAAGTCCCATCTTCGAGCTCGGTTGCGGTCGCGAGCTCCGACGCCCGCAGTGGGCCGGAACCCCCGGTGGGGGCGGCCCACAGGGGTGCAACTTGTGAGTATACGGTTCAATCTAGTGCACCCACGACACAACCCACAATGGGGGAGGCTTGCAGTAGCCGTGGCCTCGCCTGGCTGGGGCGGCGGGTCAGTCGCCGCCGGCCCATCTTGGAACGGCTCCCGCACTCCAGGGCCCCTCTTGGGGCGGGGTACCCTGTCCCGTGGGGAACTTACTGGGGGTGGCGGGGCTGGTCCAGGCTCCTTTCAGCGTGCACAGTACTGTCAATGTTCCGGTGTCGGCCTTGCCGACGGCAGGCTATTCGTTGCCCCTCGGGGACCACCTGGCCCAGGCCACCAAGGAAAAGATATGGCGGGGGGAGTACGTGGACATTTTCTCCCTCTTGAATAGAGAACCCACCAAGGAAGAGAGGGAGGGGCAGGACGAGAAGGACAAGGAGCAGGCTCGTCGACGTAAGCCTCCATGTACATGGGCCAACAGGTTACCCGCGTACCTTATATACATGGCGGTGTATCTCAGGGCCCGGCCTGACCTGGCAATTCCAATGGTCCAGTATTTGGACAACATATACCGGGCGATGGTTGATTTCCCTGGCCCGTCGTGGTTGGCTTACGACGAGGAATTCCGTATGAGAGTGCCCCTACACCCAGAGATGAGGTGGGATGAGCCCTGCCAGAAGCTGTGGCTTCTGTATATGACCCCCACGCGCCCGGTGCCAGGGGAGAGGTACCATTGTGGACATGCGGTCCAGCGAGCTGCTCCAGCCCAGGCCCCCCGCCAGGTGGCAGGGCAGGGGGTTCCAGCCCGCCTGCTGTGTTGGAGCTTCTCGGCCAATGGTGCGTGTAACAGGAAGCAGTGCCGATACAGGCATGAGTGTCCCTCTTGTGCTGGCCCCCATGCCGCCTCCGCGTGTCCTAAGGCGGGCGGACTGCGGGGCAGAGGTAGAGTTGGATAGGGAGCGGGCAGAACTGCCGCAGAGGGAGCTGGTCAGGCAAAAGGCCCCCTCCCCAATTAATGTGGACATGTTGGAGCGTTGGCTCACGATGTACCCGAGGAGGGCAGACGCAGCTTACCTGCTTGAGGGTTTTCAGCAGGGGTTTCACATTCCTTTCACGGGGGTCAGGTCCCCTCAAGATTCACCCAACCTGTTATCACTCAGGGGAAGGGAGGAGGTGGCTGCCATGAGCATTGCTAAGGAGGTTTATTTATTTTATTTATTTATAGTCATATTTGTATATGCCGCCCACTCAGGCAGAACCCGACTCAGGGCGGCATTACAACAATTCTAACAATACATTAAAAACATTATAAAAACCTTATAAAAAACCCACATCCACCCCATTTAAAAACCCATATCCCACCCACCCATCCCACCTATCCCACCTATCCCAGCAGGTTGCTGCTGGCAGGGTTGCCGGCCCTTTCCCTCTTCCGCCATTCCCCAACCTCAAGGTTTCCCCTTTGGGGTTGGTGCCCGAGAAGTCGCCGGGGGAGTTCCGTTTGATACACCACTTGTCTTACCCGGCTGGCCGTCCGGTCAACGATGCTATCCCTGACAACCTTTGTTCGGTCCGGTATACATCTTTTGACCAGGCCCTGCGCAGGGTGCGCTCATGTGGCCCGGGTGCACTACTCGCTACGTGCGACATTAAGTCCGCGTTCCGTCTCCTGCCGGTGCACCCGGGCGACTTTGAGTTGCTGGGTTTCGAGTTCCGGGGTGACTTTTATTTCGACAAAGCCATGCCTTTTGGCTGCTCCATTTCATGCTCGGCATTTGAGCACTTCAGCACCTTCCTCCAATGGGCCTTTGTTCGCAGGTCAGGGTCCCGGTCTGTAGCCCACTACCTTGATGATTTCTTATTCGGGGGTGAACGGGGCTGGGACACGTGCACACGTCTCCTTAACACATTTCAGACGCTAATGAAGGAACTCGGTGTCCCTTTAGCGCCCGAAAAGACCGAGGGCCCTTCAACCAAGCTCACATTCCTGGGGGTTGAGATTGACACGGTTGTGCAAGCATCCAGGTTACCTGCTGACAAGGTTTCACGGATCGTTGCACTCATTTTGGACTTGCTGGCAAAACGCAAGGTGTCCCTTCGGGAGCTACAGGTGTTACATGGTCACCTTAATTTCGCTTGCAGGGTCGTCGCACCTGGCAGAGCATTTGCTCGACGATTGTGCGATGCCATGACTGGCTTGGCCAGGCCCCACCACAGGGTCCGACTGAACAAGGGCATGAGGGAGGATATGCTCATTTGGCTACAGTTCCTGAGGGAATTCAATGGGGTGTCATTTTGGAGATCCGACCTTTTGGTTTCCCCTCGTTTTCAGGTTCAGTCGGATGCATCAGGGTCCCTGGATCATGGGATTTACTTCGAAGAGAAGTGGGCCTACGGCAGATGGCCGCCAGCCTGGTGGGGCACGGATCGCTTGCGCGACCTCACGTACCTGGAATTTTTCCCCATTCTGGGAGCTTTGATGCTATGGGGCGAGGAGTGGGCCAATTCGGTCGTCCATCTCTGGTGTGACAATGCGGCAGTGGTTCACATTGTCAACTCACAGACGTCTAAATCTCCAAGGGTCATGGAACTGGTTCGCCAGTTTGTGTTGCGCAGCCTACGTCTCAATGTGCTTTTTAGGGCTAGACATGTTCCTGGTATTAATAACGATATTGCTGACGCTTTGTCCCGCCTGCAGATCCCCCGGTTCCGTGCCTTGGCCCCGGATGCAGAGGGATTTCCCTCGCCGCTCCCGGATGAGATATGGACGCTTGGCAAGGAGAGGTGAACCGGGTGATCAACATGTCGCTCGCCCCCCGCACGCGTAAGGCGTGTAACCATGCATTCAGTTCATTCAGGGCCTTTTGTGCCCAATCACGGCTGCCTGAAAGTTGGCCCATCCCAGTGGCTCACGTCCTCCAATTTATGGTTTACTTATATGCCCAGGGCTTAGCCCCCCGCACCATAGCATCCAGGCTGTCAGCGCTGGCATTCATGGCCAGGGTGGGTGGTTTTGCTGACAGCACAAATGATTTTCGCATACGACATGTTTTGGAAGGGTGGGTGCGGGAACGTGGGCGCAGCCCGGACGACCGCCACCCTATTTCTCCAGGGGTACTTACCCACCTTGCACGGGGTTGGCATGACCTGTGTTTTGACAGGTATGAGGCAACCCTGTTTCACGCAGCTACTACGGTGGCCTTTTTTGGAGCGCTCCGCATCAGTGAGCTGGTGATACTGTCTAAGGCGGATGCGAGTCGTAGGGCACTGGAACTCGAAGATGTCTATGTTTCCAATGATTGGGCTCAGCTGAGGATACGCTCCTCTAAGGTTGATCAGCACGGTGTAGGCAGTGGTGTAAGACTGCTACGATGTTCCATGGCTGACATTTGTCCGGTTGGTGCCCTACAGGAGTCCCTTGCACTACGTGGTACGCACCATAGCCCGTTTTTTTCTGTCACCAAGATGGGTCTTCCCTTACTAAATTTCAATTTTGGAAGGTGACCGGTAAGGCACTAGCCAGTTTTGGCCCCCCTGGGGCTCGCTACCGCACCCATTCATTCAGGATAGGGGCGGCTTCCGCCGCAGCGGCATTTGGGTACTCTGGGGCTGAGATATGCACCATGGGAAGGTGGGGATCACGATGTTTTTGGTTGTATGTTCGCCCTCTTCGACAGTGAGTACCAGTTAAGTCACTGCCCTGTTTCCTTTTTTCCTTGACAGACCCTGGGTGTCGTTTTACACCAGTGACAGCATGGCTGGTGGGCCACAGCTATGTGCACAGGGCAGCGCAGTTTGCTGCGGCGACAGAGTGGGGACCCCTGCTGGGACTGGGTGCATCCGCAAGTCTCAGGTGGTACGGTAAGCGTGGAATGTTATGGCGGGAACTGTTGCCATTCCTTTTCTCCATCAGGAATGCTGACCCGCCTGATGTCCTGATTATACACCTTGGGGGTAATGATTTGGGACAGGTCACGGGCCTATCGCTGAAGCATGCGATTTGCTGTGATCTGGCCTACTTGCATTATGTGTGGCCTGCCACAGCCCTGCTTTGGTCGGACATGAT